>CM016512.1:0-1200000 GCA_004936725.1 Alternaria brassicae
CGTATTTATCCCTTACCTTACCCTTACCCTTACCCTTACCCTTACCCTTACCCTTACCCTTACCCTTACCCTTACCCTTACCCTTACCCTTACCCTTACCCTTACCCTTACCCTAAACTTAGTCTAGTTAATTTCTGTTGCCTTAAGATTCTTGTAAGACTGATTCTTAGAAGCACTTGCTTTATCCAAGGTAGCTTCCTCTAAAGAGATAAGAGTTATATCCTCTAGACTATTAACGATACTATTGTTGTGACCTTATAGGTTAATATTAGGTCTAGTAATAACATTCTATGTCTCTTCATCCTCGTGGTTAGATACTACCTAGTGTAGAATATTAAGTTATTATACAACCTTGCCTTAGCTTTAGCAGTCCCTTTTTATATAGCCTTTCTTACCACAGGTATAGCAAGTAATATTCTTCTTACTACTCTTGTTATGCTAAAACTTTAGTTTACTAGGTCCCTTATTAAGGTTGTTAAGGTGCATAGGCTTGTAGCTATTAGTTTGGTAAGCACCTAGAATCCTAGGCGTATAGCTTCGCTAACATTCTTAGTTAGGGTACAATTGTCGTGACGTTTAACAGTGTCAGTTATTCGTATTCCCTAGTGCGCGATTTCCCTAAGTGAACAGTTAGTTCTCTAGCTTTAACTTATAGAGTTTGTTATTAACTTAAATAGCCTTAGCTATAAGTTCCTTAAGCGTGTTAAGGCTAGATTTACTTCTTATAAGTTCTATACGTACAGCAGGTTTAAGACCTTGTCAGTATATCCGCATTAAAGCGTTATTGTCCTATTTAATAACTGTTTAGTACTGTTAGAATTTAGTCGTGTAGTTAGCAGCAGACTTGGTTTGCTTTAGCTTCTAGATCTTCTGCTTAGCGATTACAGACTCCTTAAATAGTAAGAAGATTTCGCGCATCTTCGTCTTAAACTAGTCCTAGTTATTAACAAGATCTGCATTATCTTAATCTTTAATGTTATTATTTATGTATTATTAGAGGATTAGAATAGCCTACTTCTCTGCATCGCCGCAGAGGTAAGTGCTAGCTAGAATAACTTTATTATTATTCTTAATCTTATCTTCTTTAATATAAAAGTATTAGTTAACCTGGAGCAATTAAGTCTTAAGCTTATTATAATTACTATTATAAGTGTTAGGTTTATAGCCTTAAGTAGTTAATCTAGTAACGTAGGAATTAGCAGGGGTGTCTATTGCAGTATTACTTATCTTAAGGGTGTTTAAAGTGTAAAGGTTGTCCTAAGATAACCTAAGAGTTAGTTCTTAAGAATAAGTAAGTGCGATAGACAGGGTTAGTGTACTAGCACGTTTAATAGAATAATGTAATAGTATAGGGTTGTAATAGCACGTTTAGTAGAATAATGTAATATTACAAAGGTTTAAAAAAGAAGTATAATCCTTAGATTAAATACTAGAGTCTTATACAAAGTTAAACACACTAAGCTATAAGGGTTTAGTGTTTAAGCTATATACTAAGAAGTGTTGCGCTTAGTACTAAGCGTGTAAGTGCTTGTTACTAAGCAGTACAGTGTTAGGTTAGTTATTAGTTAACTAGTCTTGCTTACTGCTAAGCACCTGTTCTTAGTCTAGCGTGTACTTGCTTACTACTAAGCAGTCACGTGATTACAGCGTAGTTGCTGTGCCGCAATCCTTCAACTGCGCCGCTTGATCCTCCAAAGTGATTACGCTTACCCCCATTCCTTCCTGGGTGCAGATCGTAACACTTAGTACAGACCGAGCCTAGAGAAGTATAGCCAAACCCCGTGTAACACTATACTCTATTAGTTACCTTTTATGTCTTATGCATTCAATACAGAACTGTATTATCTAATTATAGCGCTGGGCTAATGACTGTAACAACATTGAGTATAAGAGTAAAAATGGAATAACTAAATTATTAATTTGGAGTAGAGCTTTAATATGTAGCTATCTAAGCAAAGCTTCTTAGCTAGTGTAGTACTCTAGGCCTAGTTGCCTAGGATAAGCTGAATTACATGAATCAGGAGTGCTCGTGATGTTAGAGTGTTGTACTGCAGAATAGCTTTTGCGGCAGAAAGCAGCCATAGTATTTGCACGTTTAAGGGGTCCCCAGATGCTGGCCAAGACGCCAGGTGCATTAGAGAGAAGAGCATTTGTGAAAGTTCTTGTCAGAAATCAGCCTACTAGAAGTCCACCGAAGTTTGGCGTGAAGGCGAAGAGGAAATTGAAAGCTAGATATGGAGTGAATGTGATATAGAAGATGTATCTGCCACCGAAAACCCCAAAAGCGGAGCGAACACTAAGTGACCAGCGCAGTAGCCCAGGAAGGATAGAGTGATGACGAGGCTGACAGCCTCACTAGAAACATGCAAGTTAGTGGAGAGAGAGACTCTAGCGTGCCGGACAGGCTGGAGGACGCGAATGTGGCGTTCACGACCAGGATGACCGAGACCACGGTGATGTACCATCTTCTTGCTGTGGACCAGTTCTTGGAGTTGTCGACGTCGTTGGGGCCGAACTCAAGAAGACCTTCGTCATTGAGGTGGACTTCCTCAGAGGCCTCGATGTCGCACGTCTTACATGGCTTTGCCATCGGTCGCGACAAGAATCGTTCAAGCTTCTCCATCGTGGAAGGCGTAGTGAAGGATAGAGGAGGAGAGTACAAACGAGATCAAAAGGTATCCGCGGCCTCGTTCAGCGTCCATACCCAGAAAACAATCTGCGTGCGGAACGCCGCAAGCGGGACTCTAGCACGAACTCACGATGTCATTTGGATGATGGAAGGGGGGTATGACGTATCACGTAACGTCTGCACTTGAGTCGGGTACGACGCGGATTTATAATCTCGTAGGTTGAATAGAGCGAAATCAAATGCAAATGTGAACAGAGAACGGTTGAGTAAAACGTTAAAAGTAAAAACGGCGCAACGCGAATTGTAGGTGCAGGGTGAAGAATCGACGTAGTCAATCAATCCCGGAAATAATGGACCATGACTTCGGTACCTCCATCGACGGGTTGCGGCGCCCCAGATCTTGGCCATGCTTATTATTTGCCTCCACACGTAGCCGAGATGGACTGCGTGGCTTATACCAATCTTCTCTGCTTACGTACCTTGATCGCATCCCGTAACTCGGTGATATGATTCAGATGCTCGCTGCACTTCCCGATGGGCGTCGATCACTCGAGCGTCAGCTAAAAATTGTTCACGATGAATGGGACTGTAGCCATGTGCGCCCTTCAGGTCTTCCACGATTCAAGGATGGCTCGAGGATGACTCCGCCCCCGGCTTCCATGACTCATGCGCGTTGCGAACCGTGGACAGTGTCCTGGCCTTCACTACAGTACCCATCATCGTCGGCGCTCGCCCTTCCGGCCAACTCGTACTCTACAGCATCCTCCAATTTCGCGACGGGGCTGTCATCAACGTCCTTAAACATGCGATAGAAAACAATGCCAGCGAACGCGGCAATGACCGCCAGACCAAAGTACAACCACTGCAAATACGGATCTTTTGCAAGCGGAGCAACCAAGATACCCAGTGCGCTTCCACCCGCGCTTGTAAGCAGGAAGAGACTCATGATAAAACTCTTCATGTTCTCTGGTGCTTTTGCATATGCTAGCTCCAAGCCTGTGACGCTTGCGAGGATCTCACTCAAAGCGATCAAGACATATGCCGGAGCTTGCCAGGCGACGTGAACTTCGTTCGATTCAAATTTTCCCTCGCTGAGCTTTCCCGCGTCGCAGTTCGATGGGCTGAAGTAGCAAGGTGGCGCCGCATAGATCTTCGATTGAAGAGCGCCGGCATACAACATTGCAAGCGCAGCCATTAGGAAACCGAGAGAAATGCGCGTGATCGGCATCAACGCAATATGCAGCCTCGTGCGGAGGAATGGGTAAATGAGGCGGTCTACGATCGGAATGAGGATAATAATGGTAACTGGGTCGATGTTGGGAAGCATGTCGTTCGGAAGGCCGTGCAACTCCATCTGACCGGCCTGCGAAACGAAGTTGTTCAGCATTTGCGAGTATGAGAGCCAGTAGAGTGGGAAAAACAAGAAGACCTTGCATGCCACCAACGCAGTCTTCAACTCGTCGATGAACTTGTCGTCCCACGTTATTTTCAATCTGCTTTGGCCACAACTCTGAGCGGAAACTTTCGCTTTGTTGAGGTCTCCGCCGTTCCTTGCGGCGATGTACAAGGCGCGGAAGCAATTAGCGATCACACCGCCCTGTGGTGGTTTGATAATGTACTGCTTCCTCCCTCGCACCAGTACAACATATCCCACGCAGAACATGACCAGTGGTAAGAGATAAGCGCTCCAAAAGCCAACGTGTAGTTCTAGCATCGTTGTTGCTATGGCGGATATTGAACCAACGTTGATGCACATGTAGAAGATCATGTAAATCCTCTGCACCGTGACCTCTGGGTCAACAACGACTCGCTTGCCGCTCGCCAAGGTCTTGACGAATGGTTTGTTGGATCGTACTTGCTCCGCGATCAATGGCGATACGTTGCTCTTGATGCCGCCAGTACCAAGGCCGATGACGAGCATAGCAACAACTAGTCCGGGATAAGCAGCGCCACCTCGAATTGCCCAAGGTAAGCTGGTAGCGAAGAGAATTGCGATGCCGACCATGTATACTAGACTGAACCACTTGATCGTCGCATACTTGCCTAGGCACTGGTCCGCAACAACGGCTCCAAATAGGGGTGTTAGGTAACACCAGAATTGGAAAAAGTTTGTCATCGCCGTCGCAGTACTCTGCTTTAGACCAAGGGCTCCGGGTAGTCCATTGGGGTCGTTGTAGTCATTGGCGATGTAGTTCTGGAATGGCCCGGAGAGGCCATAGTAAGCGAAGCGCTCGCAAAGCTCCACAATCGCTACCAGAAAAGCGCCATGAGGCAGTGTGTCCGCCACACGAGGTAGAAACAGCAGGTCTTCTGGTGTCGGTATGCAGCCAATATGTACTGCGAGCTCATGCGGCGCGGCTTCCGCGTCTTTGTCCTCGATCTCTTTGCCATGGGTTGTCATATCCGAACTTCCACCCTCAGTTTGCGCAACAGTCGTATATGCGCCCCGTTCTTCACCATTTTGTTGCCTGGAAGAAGACATGACGCGTTGCGTGCTGCGATCTGGCTTTCCTTGGTTCTTGCTTGCTGGTTGCTGACTCTTCGTTCTCGCTTCCCGAAGTACCTTACTCTTGTAGCGATCAAAGCTTTTCGCAGCTAGCTTTCATTCGATCGTTGCTCATGGAATAATGAGACCGCGTGTGGATTGTATCGCAGCGGAACTCAACGGAGGCGAGCGATTGAATCGTGGTTTCTAGGTCGCGATGAAGACACGCGTCTGCGAAGGTGAGACGGTGCTCACGTCCGATCTAGCTAGGCCGGATTGGTCGTTGAATACAGTGCCCGTGCGCAGGATGAGCCAGTTCAGACGATGTGCCACTTTTACTAGAGAAAATCAACATTTTTACTACTTTTAAACCTTAATAACTCTCTTAATATAAAGTATTAAAAAAGCTTCTAATACTAAAAGTATATAGTTTTTAATATACTATAAGCTTATAGGCTTAGTTTTTTTAATTTTTTTAATATAAAATTTTTCACTGGAAAATATAAAGTTTACTATTTATTTTTACCTACTTATAAGCTTTATTATATAAAGGATAAAAAGCTCCTAAGCTTTAATATAGAGAAATTTTAAATTAATAAGCTGAATAAAGAGTTATTATAGAAAAACGTTTTTTAAACTTCTAAAAACCTTAAATCTTTAATAACGTTCTATATACTTTATTTTTCTAACTTTTTATTGAAGTTTTATAATAAGACTACTTTTATCTTGAGGTTTATAAGATTTTATTTCTAATATTATATAAGAATAAAAGGTTTTTTCTCTTCGTATATTTAGTATTCTACATAACTTTTTGTAACAGGTAGAACCTGTGTTAGGCCTCGGTTAGAACAACCTTGGAACTTAATCACAGCCTCAGAAACTATCTAGAGTCTTACTAAAACTTACCCTAAGTTCGCTTATAAGGCTATAATAATAAAACCCTATCTTTAGCCTTAAGCTATTTAATAGTAAATTTATTCTAATTATTTAGAGTAAATGTCTCTTAATTAGCCTGTTACATTTAAATTTACTCCCTTTTTACTCTAACTAGTATAAAGGCAAAAGGTTTTAAGAAGGAACTATTAGAATCTCTTTAAAAGAAAGATAGAATCTCTTTCTTAAAGTAAGCTAGTTTATACTAATCTATTACTACCTAGCAGTACTACTAAAGTCCTCTAGGAAACCTGTATAAAAGAAAGCTTATAAACCTAAGAAAGTTAGGCTTAGAAGCTATACTATATATATAGTCTAGAATAATACTACTGCGTAAAAGAAAGCCTAGAACCTCTCTAGTTTCTAGTTGTACTACACACACAGTAACTATAAGAAATCTTAGCCCTCTTTCTCTATAATAAGCAACTCTATAGCTATTGCAGTGCTAGCGTAATAAGTAAATATGTTAAGACAAAATAGGCAAAGTAAGAACGCTGTTACCTAGAACTTATAAGAGTATCTCTAGAATTAGTAACTTATAGTAGATAAGATCTATAATAAGGTTGCACTTATCGCAGACTTTATATAGAATAGAGAAGAAGGACTAGATACTAATACTTACCTTTATATAAGACTCTTTAGTATTCTAGCTAATAATAGAGTTTATACCTAAGAATTTATAATAGAACTCCTTTTAGAAGAGAAAGTTAAGACACTCTGCAAGCTTATAGCGCGTATGTTACGCCGCCTAGATAATATAACTGCCTCGCACGTAAACCTTATAACCTCTTCTCTTCTATTATAGGTTGCCTTTAGCTATTATACTAAGTTCTCTAATCTAGAACTATTTAGAGGTGACTGCAAGTCCTACTACTACTAGAAAATCTAGATTTAGAATAAGATACTATAGAAATAAGCCTAGGGCGGCATAATAGACCCTAAGGCTTATATATTTAGCGAGTTAAAGAGAGACGCTGCATAAGTAGGTATTATATATATAGAATACAGTGCCTCTTAAAGACTAGAAGAACTGTAGAACTTCTTAGATATCTAATACTTAGACTTAATTCTAGATAAGAAAGCCTAAAATAAGCTTTATACCTTTAAGTAGAGAAAAGCGTTGCTTATAGAATATATCTAAGAATTTAACTATTTAATATATAAAGTAGATAAATAAGAAAACACCCTCGCGTTAAAGAGTTGCTTCTGTATAAGCCTCTAGAAAAACCTCTATAATAAGATAGTTATAGTAAAAATTCTCTAAGACTAGTCTTTAGAAAGACTTTAGAAAAGAGTATAAGAAGTTAAAGAGAATATATTCTATAATAGAATAGGCTATTACTTAGGGAGATCTAGGTACTAGGAAGATTGCGGGGACTCTATAGAGGACGTTTAGCCCCGCCTCTATAAGACTAAAATAAGACTTAAGAATAGTAGGTAAAGAGCAGAATAGGTCTAGCTAGAAGTCTTAGAGAATAAGAAAGCTCGGAATTTATACCTCTATTGTAGAAAGAATAGTTATAGAGCGCAAGAATGTAAGCTTGCTAGAGTAGTTAGGCTAGTTTAAATCTACTTTCTTTCTTTAAGCTTAAGAAGGATTAGAGGAAGAGATAATAATCTATCTTCCTTAGAATCTAACTTAAAAAACTAATCTTTTATTTCTATAGGCCTAGAAATAAGATTAAAAGTAGTACTAACGTAGTTTACAAGCGAGTCGCCCGTACAAGCGAGGCGCCCACCCCACCAACTTTAATTACCTATCTAACTATGCAACTCAACCACCCTTTAAGATTATAAATAGATATTAATAGAGTAGATTAAGCAGTATATAAAGTATTCTTTTTGTATATACGTAAGTTGTGCCTAGTCTCTTTGCACCTGCTGCAGCGCGCCTAAGCCTAGCAGCTAAGGCCTAATTACTCTTCTTCTTAACGCTCTTTATAAGCAATCTGCTAATTAGCTTTACGTTAAGCGAGTATATCCTCTCCCTCTCTCTTTGTTAAGACTTCTTGCTTCTGTAAACGCTTTTTCTTACACTGTTTACGCGCTAAGGCTGCCTTATTAGCCTTCTTAAGGCTAGCAATCTAATCACGCATTAGCTTAGCTAAGAGCATTATTACCTTAGCCCCCTTCTTAAGCTGGTTAATTACCTTAATAATTAAAGCTAGTAATAAGCTCTTGTGCTATCGCACGCGATTACGTATTAATATTAATTAAGCCTTAAGCTTACGTACGTTGCTTAGCGTACGAGCCTTCTAGAGAGCCTCTGGTAGAGCAGCTGGAGTAGGCGTACGCAGCTGCACGTCTAGCTTTGATAGGACAGCGTCTGGCTGGAGAGGAACAAGGCCTGCACCTCGAAAAGCTGAGCAGATATTAGCTGTGGTGAACGAGCGATTAAAGGCTGCCTTAAACGCTAGCAGGAATTTAAGCTTAGTAATGTGGTTAATCTAATAGCGGATCAGGCTCTTAATCTCACGGCTGTACGCTCGCTTTAACGGCGAGAAGCAGCCAACGTCAAGAGGCTAAAGTAGATAAGATAAGTAAGGTAGCATACAGAGCGTGTAGATATTATTCTTCTTGCAGAGCTCTTAAAACTTAAGAGACTAGTAGCTCTTGTAGCTATTAAGAATAAGCAGCTAACGTGCTCTAACAACCTTCCCCTCTATATACTTAATAAAGTGCTTTAACTACTTAACTTCTAGCTTGTTAGTTGTCTATCTGTTGTCGCTAACTGCGATCGCCCAGTCGCGTAGGATATCTGCCTCCTTATACCAGGCAGACAGGTGATACTAGCTAGCAAAGATAAGAAATGGTGGGACTAACCAGCCAGCAGCGTTAATCGCAGCTATCGCTGTCACCCACTTATAGTCGCCAGGCTAGATAGCCTTTAGCCTGCCTCTCCTCTCTAACCCTGTCACGACGAGCTAGGTCTTAATCTTGCCTATCATAAAGCCTGCCTCGTTAAAGTTGTAGACGTCCTTATCGCAGATGCCGTACTTCGCCTTTGTCTGCTCTACAAGCTCAAACTAGCCTCTAATTAACATAGAGTTCTTATATAGAGCTCTCTGCCTATTATACGCTTGGTTAAAACGTGTTGTAAGCCTGTCTGTACGCTTAACGAAGTTGCGCGGCTAGTAGACGCTAATCTAGCCTGCGCCGCGCGCAGCTAGCAGCTTATTAGCTATATCACGTACAGCTGCGTACGTAGGCGCAAATCCACGTTAATCTAGGCTTAGTATATAGCTGACAATTACCTCCTTCTCTAGCTAGGTGAGCTTCTTCGAGTTGGACTGGCAATCGCGTCGTGGAGGCTTGCTAGCGCGTCGGTCGCGTAGCGTCGTACGAGGGACATTAAAGGCCTGAGCAGCTGCTCGTATAGTCTTAATCTAATGCTTGTTAAAAGATAAGATAGTTAGCTGTATATTAGCTTTAGATAAGCGTGATATAATGTGGTAGAGTTGGGGCATTGTACGCAAAGGCGAGGTAGGTGATCAAAGTTGGTGGGGTGGGCGCCTCGCTTGTACGGACGACTCGCTTGTAAACTACGTTAGAATAGTAGGTAACTTCTAAGACTTTTAAAGGCGCTAGCTAGATAGAAACCTGTTTTTTGTTTACGCCCTTATAAATAAGACAACTTTTAGATCTGCTATAATTAATAGCGGGTGTCTAACCTTTGCCTTTATAAGCTTAGCCTTTGTCTAGAAAGCCTAACTAGAGAAACTAGAAATTAGGCAGAGAATAGTTAATACTGCTACAGAACCTAGGGCGATTATCTATACAGTCTATCTACACTTAGATTTTAAAAGATATTAGGAAGTTCTTTAGGCCTATATTCTGCAGAGTCTCTAAGTATATAATCTTATTCTTAGTGGGCTTTAGTTAGATAAACACGATGTCTAGATAGACTTCTAGAGAAAGCTTATTTACGTAGGGAAGTGTAATAGAAGATCTAGAATAACAATTAAAAGCAGAGAAGAGGAATTGCCTCTACCTAATCTCGCAGAGATTAGCGCCTTACAATACCTAGAGTATGCAAAGCGTAGCCGCGAGCCTAGGCAAGAAGTAGAAGGGATCTAGCTCTTCTCCGCGTTGCTAAGAGATATCTAGAAGGCTTTAGAATCTAAGCTTAAAGACGTAGTAAAAGATACACTACTAGAGTTTGTTTATAACTTATACTACTACTTTCTCTGCACAGAGGCTAATAAGCTCGCCTCTTATTAGCTAGGTATAGACTATAGTATTCCCTTAGTTAAAAAGAATAGAAAGAACCTAGAAGTACTATAGAGACTGTTATACTGTGGTGGAGCAACTAGGGCATAGCGGGCTGGACAACGGGCAAACACCGGAAAGGTAGAAAAAGAGCTCAGCAGCCGTCTAAAGGGACATTGGACAACCACACACACACAAAAAAAGACAAGAACAAATAATTTAATTCTATTTAACCTAACTCTGCATTAAGCACCCGTTCTAATAGAGAACTTATAGAATACTCTACTATATATAGCGACTAACTAGAACTTAAACTATTATAACTACAGCCTTAGGAAGGCTGAGCGCTTTAACAAATGCGCAAAAACAATACTCTAAAGGCAACTTAGTAGTAGCCTTAGATAGAAACTAAAAATATAGAAAAGAAGAAAATAAAATAAACAAAAGTAAGTTAATTAATAAGAAAAGAATAACAATGTAATATAGTTATAACAGCGCAAAATAACAAAGAGTTTAAGATAATAAAGCTAAAGCGACATAAGTAATTAAGAAAGGAAAAGAAGAGGGATACTAGAAAACCCTAAACAGGAGTTAGTACTAATTAGAAATAACAAAGGTACTAGAGTGCCTCTAATAATTATAATAATAGCTAGTTTACCGCCTACGTATAAGATAAGAAGACGCTTACAAAGAGTAAGAATTAAGATAAGGGTAGCTTAGATAGAGGTATAGATAAAGAATAATATAATAGGAAATGCGCGAAATCGCTCTCTAAAGAGTAATCAGCGGCTACTAAGTAATAGAAGTACTAACGCAGTTAAAAAACGCAGCGAAAGACTTTATAAAGATAGAATAGTGCAAGCTTAGCTAGGCGCGCTGTCTCTTACAGCCTATATAAATAATAGAGTAATAGATTTTCTAGCAGGCAACACTAAGCTTTATAATAAAGTATAAGGATAGCTTTACACTCTACTCTAGTTAGCATTTACGCTTCTACTAGTGTTGCTTCTAATACTTCTTTAGCATACTGCACGAATAAGCGACAGCTACTAGGCAAAACGTAAACTAGAAAAAAGAACTCTCTTAGTTACTAAATTATCTTTAAGAATCTAAGATAGCCTTCTTTTCCTAGCTTAAACTACTAAGCAACCTGCCTAGATATTAGCGGCAATGCTAATCTCTAAGGATAGCAGCACTCTAGCAGTAGCTACTCTAGAAGGATTATTAACTTAGGATTAGCTAACTAGTTAAATGTATAAATCTAATATAGCAAAGGCTCTTTAAATAATAGACTTGTCTCTCTAACAACTTAGTAGTTGTAACCTAGCGTACACTAGCCAACTTCTACTGTATCTAGCTAAAACAGTCCCTATATTTAATAGAACTAATGTTACAGTCTTTCTTAAACGCTTTAAAGACATATTAAAGTACTATAAGTTTACTAATAAAATAAAAATTAATTGCCTTTTAGCCTACTATAAGCCTAAACAGCGCGCTATTATTTAAGCCTTAAGCGAATACGCAACTGCTCTTATAGATAAATCTTAGAAGAACTTCTAAGACTCCCTTAGAAAGCTCTTCCGCACAAATAATAAGGACTAGCAGGAAGCTTAGGCGGAGTACTTTAAGCACTAGCTTCTCTAATACTAATCTAGAACTAATCTTAATATTAAAGAGTACCTATAGGAGTTTTAGATAAGAGGCAAACGCTGTATTAAGGCATCTACTATTAATAAAGACTGCTAAGAATTCTATCTTATAAAAGGATTACTCTTTAGACAGGCTACTAAGGTTCTTAAACACTTTACACTCTAAACAAATAATCTAAAGGCGTTTAACTATAACAAGATTAGGGATTATTTTAGTATCTGCCTTAAAGTTAAAGAAGAAGCCTGTATGCTTACCCTTTTAAGGCAGTTAAAGAGTTAATCTCTAAAGTAGAGTTTATTCTGCCGCTGTTAAATAGTGTTTAGTACACGCAACTAATAACCTAAGTACACTAGGCCTTTTATACTTAATAGTACTAACCTTTCTAACCTTCTAAGCTTAATATAGCCCTAAAAGAAGATTAAACTAGATATTAGTAAACTAAATTACCTTCTAGAAAGGCCCCTACTAATATAGAAGTAGACAATTTAGTTAGTAAAATGCTTAATCTAAAAATTAATTAGGCTAGTTTAGAACTAAAGCTATAGAAACTTTAGTAGTCTTCTTATAAAACAGAGCTTATAACTAACCCTAATATTTAAAGTAAGGTTAATCACCGCGCTAGCGACAAGGCGAAGTTGCTTTAGACACTCCCTAGCCAGAATCCTAGGTACTAATAGCTAGATAACTAATATTATTCTTAATAATATAATATAGGTTACTAGCAAAATAGGAACTAGGCATACTAGAATAACGCTTAGAACTTCTAAAGCTAACCGCCTTAGTATAACTAAGAAAGAGAATAAGGATAATTATTTAATATAATAATAAACTGCTAGATTTGTAATAAGCGAAACTATTAAAAAAACAACTGCTTTACTCTAAGAGCCTTTATAGAGAAGGGATAGGTCTACCTAGACGAGTGATTAGCACTGCAATATGGAATAGAAGATAACCCTTAGAGTAGAGTACTTAACCTTAGACAGAGGCTTTCGGCTAAAAACCTTTTAGTCTAAATTAAGAGAAGGTTTCTTAAACAAGACGTTAACTCTCTAACAGTTACTACACTATTTAAAGAGAAACTAGCTCTTAGTGCTATTAAGAATAACGCTATCTTAGTCTAACTTATTCTAGATTCTACTAGAAGCATTCCTAACAATAAAGCTAAATAATACTAGAAGCTGTTAAGCATCTTTACTAAAGCGGAGTTAGACTTTAGACTGTAGATAAGACAATAGTGCAACAATATTGCATTAGCTACTATTGCTAGAGAGCAACTAGAATAGAACAGTTATTTAAGCTATAACTAGTTAAAGGTATAGAAGATAACCCAGAAGACAGTCCTGCGCAAGCTAAGTAGGGAATATATTCCCTACTTAAAGAGATATAAGAGCTGGTCTAAAGCGCTCTTAAACAAGTATAGGTTTAACAAGAATAAAGTAGTCTAATTTAATTTACTACCTAAGATAATAGACTAGGATAACACTTCTCATAATTAGACCTAATAAGAGATACTAGATTATAGAACGGCCTAAATAATAAGCAGGTTTAAAAGCGTAAACTTATTAATAAGTTGCAACTAGACTTATAGTTAGTTATCTAAAGCATACTTAGCACTATAATACTGCTTCTAATTGCTACACTAATTAGAAACATGCTAGAGGTTAAGAAGAGCCTATTCTACTTAAACTACTTAATAGAAGAACTAGCTAAGTTTAATGTTACTTCTCTAGAAATAGAGAACTAGACTACTACAGAGAAGGAGGAGTCTAATAGCGAGCCCGCTATTAGAACATTAGTTAGCGCAATAACGCTAAGCACGCTGCCTAACTACGTGCTAATTAAGGCTAAAGATAAAGAAGTTATTAATTGCTATAGCCTTAAGGCTAAGCACTAGTTAGATCTAGAAATAAGCTATGTCTAGCAGCATATTATTGCAGACTAAGGCTAAAATAATAATAACTTAGAGAATAATAAGAACTTCTACTTAAACAACTATTAGCGTTTATATAACAAACTAATAGAAATTAAATATCTCCGCTAAGACTGCCTAAAGGTACTTATTAATATTAGGGGCAGCTTCTTTCTTGCGCTACTTAACTTAGGGGCTAAGCTTAACACTATTAAGCGGGAATTAGTAGAAAAAGTAATACTACTAATTATATTACTTTCTAGAAGTATAAAGGCTGCTTAGATAGTTATAGTAAATAGAAGCACTGCTAGCTTTGTAGGGATTATATAGAGTGTGCTAATAGTAATAGGCTAAATTTAAGTACAAACAAACTTCTTTATAGTAGAATCCTATACTAACCTAATTATCTTAGGAAACCTATTCCTAACAGACTCTTAGGCCTATATTAAGTATACAACTAACAGATTAACGTACTGCTGTATCTTTAGTATTAATAGGCAGTTTAATACAAGGTTTGTGTGCGCAAGAAGTAATAGGCTTAGCGCACCTAATCTGTATGCAGGCTCTACAGCGGGAAAAGGGCTAGAAGTGTAGCTGCTAGCGCATTACTTCTATATCTACTAGAAGGACTAGCAGAAGTTTACGTAAGACTAAGTGCAGGCGTGTGCTTAGTGTAAGTAAGGCTTATTATTAAAGGCCTAAAAAGGATTAGCTACTAATAAAACTAGTTAGCTAGTAGAGAAGAAGAAAAGGCAGAAAGAAGATAAAGCGCTAATTATACCTTTCTTAGAAAGAAGGAGACTTAATAGAAGTCTCCTCTAATAGAAGCTTGTTAGTGCGTAATAAAGACAGACTATATATGTTTATAATAGAGAGTTGTAATACCCTCTTAGAGGATATTCTTGCGGCAATAATAGAGCTAGCAACTAGAGACTGCGTATAACAGAAACAATAGAGAAAGCGTTCTAGTATAAGAGCTTAGTATACGTTAATTAAGGAGGCGCCTTACCTATTAAGGTAATATTAGTACTTCTAATTCTAAAACACTAACGCGCTAACGCGAACAGTCTAAATAACGCTTAGGTTAATAGAGCCTATAAGCAAAAGGGAGTAAAAGTTAAACCTATTAATAACTCTAGTTAACTATTAAGAATAATTAAAGAAAGACTTAACTAGAAAGAAAGAGCTGCTGCACGCTAGAAACCTAATAATAATAGCAGCACAGCTTCTTTCGCGAAATACTTTAAGCTAAGATATGCTACCTTCTCTAGAGGCACGCGGCTTACGCCTAAACGTATTTTAGAAATAAAGATCTTATCTAAACTATAACCTTAGAAAAATAACATGCTTATTAGAAGTTCTATACTAAAGAGAAGCCGCTCTAGTATAGAATTTCTGTAAATTAGGCTAAGTTAGTAAAGAGGTTATTCTACCTATAGTAATTAACATAATTAAGCATTAGGCATAGAGAGCAGATTAGTTTCTAGTGCTAAGAAAGCTTTAGCAGGTTATAATTAATATAATTTAGAATCGCATTAATCGCAGAACTCTTAAGCTCTATAAAAGCTAATATTATAACCTCTAGTTCTTAGTAGCTAAGAAGGATAAAGGCTATTAGCTTATTAATAACGCCTAGAAGCTAAATAGAGTTACTATCCGCAATACTAACCCTCTACTAAATCCTAATAAGTTTTTAGAAGAATTCGCGGGATGCGTTATTATAAGCCTCTTAGATTTCTTCTTAGGATATAACTAGGTTAAGCTATATAAGAATTCTCGCAATATAACTGCCTTTTCTACCCTTCTAGAGCTTGTTTAGTAATATATATTACTAATAGGAATAATAAACTTAGTAGCTAAGTTTGTTATGGTTATAATAAAGATCTGTAGAGAGTATATACTAGATAGGTGTATACTATACCTAGACAATGTTTGTATTAAAGGCCTAAGATCTAGATATAATAATAAGGAAGTTAAACTAGGCATTAGGCAGTTTGTTGCTAAACACCTTTTAAACATTAATAAGGTACTAGCAGACATTAAGAAGGCAGGAGCTACTATATTAGGCTATAAATCTAATTTCTATTACTCCTCTATAATTGTAGTAGGCTATAGGATAGATAAGTATAGCTGCTACCTAGATAAGAAGAAGATTAATAAGATACTTAACTAGCCTAAATGCCGCAACGCTAAGAAAGTCTAAATATTTATTAGAATATGCGTCTACTATTAGATATAGGTACGAGGATTCGCTGTAATAGTAGCCCCGCTATTCTAGCTGCTACGCAAGAACGCATTATTTAAATAGACTAATCTTTAGGCTTAGTCTATAAGCTAACTTAAGGAAGCACTTATAATAGTACCTACACTTGTTTCTATTAACTATACAGAATCTATACAGCTAGTAATTCTTGCAGTGGACAGTAGCAAGAAGGGATAAAGAGCTGTTATTATGCAAGAAGATCTAAACAGTTATTAGCACCTAATCTGCTATAAAAGTAGGGTATAGTTAGCTACTAAACGCAACTAGGATTCTAGCAAATATAAGTATAAGGCACTTCTGCTAGCCTTAAAGAAGTTTAAATTCTATATTTATAGAATATACTTTATTGTAGAAACAGACGCTAAAACACTTATAGCTTAACTTTAGCGCAGTGCAACAGACCTTCTAGAAGCTCTAGTTACAAGATAGCTTGCCCTATTAAATATATAGAAATTCGACATTGTTTACGTAGCTAGCAAGAAAAACGTAGTAGCTAATACTCTCTCTTGTAAACTAGAGCCTAATAGCTAGAAGCTACTAAGTAAACTAGAGGAAGACGTAGAAGACTTTATTAACGCCTACCTAAACGCAGTTTAGCTTGTTATAGATATAACCCCCGCTCTTGCATATAGCATAAGTACTATAGATTTGTCTTTTAACTAGAACCTACTAGTTAAGGGATACAGCAACAAGTTATAAGCTATTATATTCTAGATTCTGTTCTGCAGAAAACTAGAGCAGTTATCTAAATTAGAAATGTAGAAGTTTAAGCAAAAAGCACTCTAAATAATAGTTAGAGAGTGACACCTCTTTACTCTACCTAGAGAAGGACGCCTACTTTAAAGAGTAGTTAATAATCTATCTTAATAACAAGAGATTATTCGCTCCCTTTATAATAACTCTAGCTACTAAGGCAAAGAAGGTACGTGGCGTAAAGTATAGGCCTAATATTATTAGAAAAACCAGTATAAACAAGTTAAAAAGTACGTTTAATTATGCCCTAAATGCTAATCGCACGCAGCTGTAATAGTATAAGAGGAACTTTAGCTAACAGAACTACCTAATTTATTATTTAGATAGATAACAATAGACGTGGTTTACATGCTACTAGAACGTAATAGCAAAAGATTTCTAATAGTCGCCTAAGACTATATCTTCTAATAGGTTAAGGCTAAGGCCTTAGTAAAGAATAACTCTACTAGTATGCTAAAGTTTCTTTAGAATAACGTGTTCTGCAGATAGAGACTTCTACTTAAGATATTAGCTAATAGAGAACTTAAGAATAGAGGTATAGTAGAGGCACTGCAAAGAGAATAAAGAATAAATAGGGTTATTTCTAGCGCGTATTATCTATAAAGCTAGGGCGTTATTAAACGTAGTTACGCCCTACTCGTCGCAGCGCTGAAGAAGCTTCTAGAGAACTAGGTTAACAATCTGTCTAATATACTCTAGGCAGACTAAATAATAGTTAAGCGTTCTACTAATAAGACACTAGCGTACATAGTCGCAGGTTAACAGCATATTCTACTGATTAAACTGTTAATACTAACCTAGCAAACGCTGCCTTAGTAAGAAGTTACTAATACTGCGTTACTTTTAGCTATAAGAGCAAGACAGTTTAATCGCTAAGATAAGCGTTTCTAGGAGGCAATTAATAGAACAGTACGACTACGTTACGAGAACAAGGACTATTTCAATAATACGAAAGTCCTTTAGCTAACTAGGCTAGCTGCTAGCGACCTAGTTCTGCTAAGAGACTTATTCTATAAGAATAACTAATTAGTACTAATAAAGTTTCTCCCTAAATAGACAGGCCTATTCTAGATTTAACACGTTAATAAGAAAGGCTAGTACTAACTTAAAGAACTTAATAGCACTAAATTTCAAAGTTACACACTAGAAAATTATCTAAAGGCTTTTTATTAGCGCACTCTTGCAGATCTAGTATAAATTAACAGTAATAAAGCAGCAGCAGATTAGGCCTAAGATTAGGCTAAGGATACTAACCCTAAGGATAGCTTAGCTTCTTAAGGCTAGGAACCTAGCTATTACTAGCTAATATATAGACAGAATGCTTCTATACTCTAAGCTAGGCAGGAATTAGCGTAAAGAAGAAGCTAACGCTTGTAAGAATAATAATAACACTAGCAGACTAAAGAAGTTAAAGAGTGTTAAGATATTAACTGCGCAAAGTCTAAACTATAAACTCTAGTAGTAGTAATTCCCTAAACTAGGCCTAGCTTTAACCTAAAGAACTATTAGTATATTAGATTATAAAGTATTCTCTAGACTTAGGTAGTTTTACGCGGAGAGAAGATGTTTAAGTAACTTATAAATTATATTATAAAGTATAGAATAGCTATAGTAGCGTTAGCAGCCTAGAAAGTGCAAAAGATATAGTAAGCTATAGAGATTACTTCTTTCTAGACCTCTTGCTAGAACTCTTGTATTCTAAAATATTATTAGACTTCTTATTAGCCTAAAATTCGCTACTAGCAAAATTATTCTTAAGAATATTATTAGTATCTTTCTTAATATTAATAATAGCAGGCTTGTAAGCTTTAGTAGCAGGTTTCTTAGCCTTCTTAGAAGAGCGACGTATAATAGACTTTATAGGACTAGACTGCGCAGAAACCTTAGACCTAGCAGACTTGCGCTAGAAGAGAGTGCGCAACAGAATAGTATTTAGACTGTCTATAGCATCTTGCAGAACCTTAAGGCGCTTAGCGCGCTTATAATTAGTAATACTATTCTTATAGTTGCTAATATTAATTAGCTAGATCTTCTTCTTAAGCCTAAAATCTAAATTAGCCTAAGAATCTTTCTCTTAGAAGTTACTTTAAACTATACTATACTTATTATAAGTTTAAAGGGCTTTTAGCAGGTTAGAATTAACAAGAGAACCTTTAGAGCAAGATAAACGTAAAGGAAGATTAAAGCGAGGCAGGAGCGGTAAAGGGCTAGCAGCAGACTTTAGCAAAGACAAGTTAGCAAACTTCTTAGTTGCACCTAAAAGAATTTAGTTAGTAAGAATTTAATTAGTAAGAAGCTAAGAATGTCTAAATAATATTTAGAAACTTACTAGTTATAGAATATTATAAGGACTTAGATTTGCTGTAGCAGTTTATATAAGTACTACTTAGCATTCTCTTACTATCTAAGATAACAGTATAATAAGTCTTAAAGTACAGACTAGACGCTTTTGCGCAGTAACTATACATGTTATTAGCGCTATCTATAAGAGAATCTTTACTAGAAGCAGAAGAGTGTTTAGTAAGTTTAGTAAGGTAGTAGTAGAGTAGAGCAGCGATCTAAGGCTTAAAAATCGTGCGCTTCTAAGTGCTGTTTAAAAAGAAGAAATTACTAATAATAGCATTCTTAGCTACTAGATTAAGATTAGGGTTAAGCAGATAACGCTAGAATAGATTCTTTAGATTACAAGATATAATAGCGGCAGATAATAACAGACTAGGTAGCTTATCTAAACTTAGAATGCTAAAAATAAAGGCCTAAAGATTATTAATAAACTTAGTATTAAGCTTATAGTTAGCCTGCTTACAAACTAGAAGAGGCAGATATTAGAAGAATATTTAGTATATTATATTAGGGAATAGGTTTACTTACTCTACTTAGTAATGCGATTACTAGCAGACTTAACCTTAGAAAAAGTGTATAACTCTAAATACTTATTACCTAACAGCTAAGATATTAGCCTTAATGCGATAGATAAATTAATAATAGGAAGGGTATTAGTAATAGTAGCGGGAAGCTTCTTAGGCTAGACAGGCGGAGCATTATTAAGCTTAGGACTAGAACTCTTAACCTTAGCCTTCTGCTTAGGTCTGCTATAACTAGAGACTGTAAAGAATATTAGTAGAGGTGCCTTATTATCTACAGCCTACTCTAAACATTCTTTAGAATATATAGGCGGTCTATTTATAGCATTTACAGACTTCTTAAGCTAAATCTATAAGGCATACAACTTAGTATTAATAAAAGACGCGTTATTAGCAAACCTCTTAAAAATAGACTTATTAATATTATTATTACTTAGAGCGCAATAGCTAAGAGCGGGAGAAAAAAGGAAACAGTGCGCGATAGAATCTAAGGATTAGTTAGCGCAGTATATATATTAACGCTATTAGCGCTAGTAACAGAAAGACTAGAAGAAGGAAGCAATGCAGCAGGCTCTTTAGGTAATCTAGCAGGAGTTTTAGCAGACTTAGCGTTAGTAGTAGCAGGCTTAACCTTAGAAGCTAGCGCAGTTGCAGAAGCTAGTACAGGCTTAGAAGGCGCTTTAGAAAGAGTGTTAATAGCAGTAAAGGTAGACATAGTAAAGATTGCGAGAGTAGTGCGCAAGATAAGATAGTAAAAGCTAAAAGTAAGACTAGAGTAGGCGCAAGAAGAAGATAGAGTAGAAGTAGAGGCAGAAGTTAATATTAAGTAGAGAAGAAGCGCAGTAATATTAACCTAAAAAGCGGTTAAAGCTATAGTAACAGACCTACTCTAGCTACGCGATAGCTAGGCACTAGCTACACTAGAAGATAAGATAGCTATTAGTAAAAGAGAAGTCTAGAATGCAGCTAAGATGTTAAGAAAAGAGTAGAATCTTAAAGGCTAAGAAATTCTAAGCATCTTAAAGTATGCAGGGCCTATCTAAGAGACTTTTAAGAAAGCGGGATAGAGGTATTCTAAAAATCTAGATTAGAAGATAATGCTTTACTACTAAACCCTAAGCTAGAATTATAAAGCTAGGCTAAAAACTTATTAGAAGAGGCTTAGAAGATGCAGTTTATCTTAAGAAAGACACTAGATATACAAAGGGTATAAGACAAATTCTTCTATTTTAGCTAGCAATATTAATAGCTAAGATAGATAGAAAACCTAGTTTGCTATAACACCCTTACAGCTCTAAGATACTAGTACTAATAGAATATATAGCTTAGAGAAAAGAAGATAAAGATAAGAGAATAAGAAGATAATATCTAAAGACATTTTAAAGCTTAGGGAACTTAAAGAAGAGAAGGCCTTCTTTATAAGTAAGGAAGGGAATAAGGCAAGCTAAACAGCTATTACAATATTAGCAGGTTAGGTAAAAGTAAAAAAAAATAGGATAAAAAGAATTAGAAGTATAAGAATTATAATTAGGTTATATAAACTATAGCTAGACTATCTAAGATCCCTTTAGAACTTCTAACAAGAAGAAATTGCCTAATTAAGAAGAGAAGGAAATAGAGTGACAGTATTAGAAGCTAGCGCCAGTAGCATTATCCGCAACAGTACTAATATTCTCTACAACAGTATCTCTAAGACTACTAGAAGAACTATTAGTATTAGCTAGATTAGCATTAATAGAAGCAGTAGCACTAGCTAAATAAGCACGCTTAAGAACTAAAACTACAGGACTCTTCTAACGCGCAGACAGAGGCCTACTAAGAGAAAAACGCTCTAGCGTAATAAGGGAAGAGAGAATAGAAGAAGACTCGTGACCAACACTATTATTAGCGCTAACTAAAGCAGACTTAGCAGGAATAATAGCGGGAATACTGCAAAACTAAGGATTAAAATCTAAGTGATAACTGCAATTCTAATTAGCTAGATAGTAACTATACTTAGTTGTATTAGATAGAGAACTCTAAGCGAAGAAAGAAATATTATTAAAACGCTTAGCAGGCTTAATTAGAGTACTAGACTTAGTCTAAGTTAAGACTAAATCGCCCTTAGACTAGAGAATATTAGCATAAGAGAGGGCAGTATTAATACCTAAGGCCTAGACACTGCGACAAACTAGAGCGTTCTCTACAAAGAATAAAGTTAGTAAGAGCTTAATTATTTATAAGCTTAGTATATCTAAAAGTATTTAGAAACTTATAGTAGAAGAAATAAGCCTAAAGCTTACTAGAGCTAAAGTAATTAGTGCAGACACTACTCTTTAGTAACTTACTATCTATATATGTAACAGTATAAGTACTGTAATACTTGCTATAATAAAGAGAAGCGTAATAACTGCAAATCTAGCTAATATTACCTACTAAGTCTTTATTAGAAATATGCCTATAGATTCTAGCACTAACAGTATAAAAAAGTAGAAGAGCCTTAATATTAGTATTAAAAAGTTAGCGCTTGCCCTTACTATTAAATTAGAAATACTGCCTAACAGTAGTATAGCTAGGCAAGAGATTAACTTACTAATTAAGCTTAATATGTAAAGATAAACCCTTAGTATTCTAAGCGTAAGCAAGCAGCAATATTACTAGACTAAGAGACATTCTGTAAGCCTTAATAAGATAGAGAGCTTCTTAAAGTTGCGAGAGCTAGGTAATATTAATTACCTAGTTAGAGATGTTATAAACTAAGAAGAGTAGATATTAGAAGAATGTTTAGTAAGTTTAAAAAAGAAAGGCAAGAACTTATAAATACCTACAACTAAATAACGCCTAGACAAAGAAGTAGGAAGGGTGTATAGCTAGACACTAGTATAGCCTAGACCTCTAGGAATAACCTTCTTAACAGAAGACATCGCTAGACTAGAGAAGGTAGCTAGCTAGTAAGAAGAGAACTTATAACGCTTACAATAAGCAGAACTAAGAGATAATTAGCGCATCTTTAGACTTAGACTAAAAACTAATAAGCTTAACTTCTTACTCTAGACTACTAGACTTATAGATAGGGTAGAACAGCGTATAAGGCGTATTATTAGAAGTATCTTAGTCTTAATTATTGCTAGCAGACTTAGCCTTATTATTATTGTTATTAAGAACCTAGCTATCGCTAGGTTAAGTTTCGCAAGCGTTCTTAAAACTAAAGGTTATTCTATTTATAGCGGCCTAGTTAACACGCTAACAGGCATAATAAGCGCGCTAAGATACAGACTAGAAAGAGCGAAGTAAGAGAGTAGTCTTACGCGGCAAGCTCTAAAGGCTAGTTAGCGCGGAGTATCTATTAGCGCGTTTACACTTAGAAGTCTAAGGCGGAGAAGTAAAAGTAATATAGCTAGCTCTTTACCTAATTTGCGCAATAACTTAGGCGGCGCTATAAGATAAGAAGAAGTAGGAAGAGTGCGGCGAGTATGTAGAGAAGGTAAAGGTAAAGGCTTATTAGGCGGAAGAAGAGGCAGTATAGTAATAGCAAACTAAGAGTAGTATAGTAAGCATAATAATAAAGTAGCTAAGAGCTAAGTAAGAAAAAAGTAAAAGTAAAAGAACGTGTAAGAACGTATATAAGAACTAAAGAAGTAGTAGTTAAGAGGGAGAGTAGAGTAATATTGTAATAGCAAAATAAGGGTCTAGTTACTATACACCTAAAGGCTACTTAGTAAGCGTAGCAGTGCAAAATCTAGAGTCTAGCCGCAGAAATTCTTACTAAATCTATTTTAAGAATACTATTAGAATATTCTTTAGAAGTATAGAGACTTAAACCTAGAAAGCGCAGACATTAGGGGTATATTACTTATCTCTAGGAAACTATAGTAGTGTAAGGGACAAATCTCTTAAAGAAGAAGTTGCTTTGCTTCTAAACCTTTGTATAGAACTAAAAGACTCTTAGAAGAATATCTAAGAAAACTTAAGAAATAAAGTATTAAGTAATAGAAAGTAGATAGATAGTTAAGAGAAAGAGATTAAATTATATTATTAGAATAGAGAATAAGGTATTATAGAGAAGAAGAAATAGATTATTTTATTAGAGTATAAGAGTAGTTCTTACTAATTAGCTTTTAGAAAGTATTTAGGAGAGTAGAATAGAAACAGGCGATGTCTTAGAAGAGAGGCTATATCTAGGGCGCATCCTTGCGGAGGTATAGCCTAAAGAAGAGAAGGCCTTCTTTATAAGTAAGGGAGAGATATAGTAGAGTAACTAGGGCATAGCAGGCCAGACAACAGGCAAACACTAGAAAGGTAGAAAAAGAGCTTAGCAGCCGTCTAAAGGGACATCAGACGACCACACATATACAAAAAAAAAAGACAAGAATAAATAATTTAATTCTATTCAACCTAACTCTGCATCGAGCACCCGTTCTAATAGAGAACTTACAGAATACTCTACTACAATACAGGATGTCTAGAGAAGAGCTATTAGCACTTTAAAAAGAGCTTACTTCCTTATTAGATAGAGGGTTTATATAAGTTAGCTAGTTAAGTACTGCTACTTCTATACTCTTTGTAAAGAAGCCTAGAGAAGAGCTGCAATTCTGCGTAGACTATTAAGCGCTAAACGCTATATCTAAGAAAGACTAATACCCTCTTCTATTAATCTTAGAAACACTGTTCTAGATTAGCAGAGCTAAGTAGTTTACTAAACTAGATATAGTCTAAGCATTCTATAAGATCTAGATTGCTTCTAGAGAAGAATAGAAGACAGCCTTCTAAACCTAGTATAGTCTATACAAATAGATAGTCTGCTTATTTAGCCTCGCTAACGCCCTAAGCACGTTCTAGAGGTATATTAATTACGTTCTTAAAGAACACTCTAAGATTAATGCCTTAGCTTACATTAATAATGTTCTGATTTATTCTAAGAGAAGTTAGCAGGATTACTAGAAGAGGGTCCGCGCTGTTATTTAGAAACTAGAAGAGGCGGGACTACAGCTAGACCTTAAGAAATCCAAATTCTATATTAAGAGAATAAAATACTTAGAATTTATTATAGAAGCTAAGAAAGAAATCTCTATAAACCCTAAGAAGATTTAGGCTATTATAAAGTAGAAATCTTTAAAGTTAGTTAAGAGAGTTTGTAGCTTTCTAGGCTTCGCGAACTTCTATTAGAACTTTATTAGAAACTTCTTCTAGCTTACTAGCCCTCTTATAAAGCTTACTAAGAAGAATGTAGAATTTATATAGAGTAAGAAATAGGAATAAGCATTCTAAGACCTTAAGACAGTATTTAGTATAGAACTAGCGCTAGCCTACTTTAACCTAGAGCTAGAGACCTATCTAGAGATAGATGCCTCTAGGTAGGCGTTAGAAGGGGTTCTTATGCAACGCGGCCCTAAGAGTAGTCTCTAAGTAATTGCCTTCTTCTCTGCGAAGCACACGCCCGCAGAATACAACTACAACGTGCATAATAAGAAACTTCTAGTAGTAATTAAGTGTTTTCTATAATAGCGAAAGGAGCTGTAATTAGTTTAGAATTTTAAGATATTTACTAACTATAAGAATCTAGAATTCTTCTTAAAGGCGAGGCTACTTTAGAAACGCTACGTAAGGTAGTTAATCTTACTTAGTTCTTTTAACTATACCTTTAAATACTAGCTTAGCTCTATAAATAGCATAGCTAACATACTCTTTTGCTAAGAAAGCGACGTACCTCTTAGAGACAGTAATAAACGAGTATAGAGTTGTTTCTTCTAGTTATTAAGGCCCGCTGGGTCGCTAGACAACGCACTAGAGCATATCCTAATAATAGCTACTAGAGTAGAGAGAGGCTAAGCACTAATATAATAACTTACCCTAGTTTCTTTAGAGAAGGAATAGAGTAGAGCAGTATAGGGAGACCTCTAGTACTAGTAGGCGCTTAAAGCAGTATAGTTAGAAAGAAGAAAGTTCTCTCTAGAACTAAAGCTAAAAACCTTAATATTAAAATATAATATACTGTATAGAGAACTTTAGTATAGGGAACGCTTATAGGTACTAGATATAGTAGAGCTAAGAGCCTAGTTAATCTCCAACGCCTATAATAGGTTGTCTACAGAATACCTAGGAAGAGAGAATATATATAAAATTCTAGCCTAAGACTTCTTCTAGCCTAGAATATTAATAGATATACGCTAATATATACGCAACTGCAACACTTGTAGGCGAGTAAAATAATAGAGAGACCTAAAGTAAGGCCTCTTTAAACTACTTTTTGTTCTAGACTAGATTTAGAAGAAAATCTGAATAGACTTTATTACTAGCCTACTTCTAAGTAAAGGGTGTATAGCTTTTATAGTAATTACAGACTGCCTTAGAAAGGACGTAGTCCTTATACTGCTGCAGTTACTAAACACAGAATTAGTAGCAAAAAAGTTCTTAAAGTGAGTAGTCTTATATTACTAGGTTCTGGATTTTATTGTCTCTAACTGCGGAGCCTAGTTTACTAAGAATTTCTAGCAGAGACTGTGCTAGATACTCTATATTAAGCGGCGTCTTTCTACAGCATTTTACCCCTAAACTAATAGAGCTACTAAAAGAATAAATAGTATAGTAAAAACCTACTTATAGGCTTACATAAACTAGGCGCAAGATAATTAGGCTACCTTATACCTAGCTGCATAAATCGCAATTAAAGGTCGCGTTGCGAAGTCTACTAAGGTTAGTCTATTCTTTCTTTAGTATAGCTATAAGATAGACCTAATCTACCTACCTAATAAGAAAGAAGACCTTTACTACTCCGCGACTTGTCTAGAAAAGTTGGCTAAACTTCTTATCAAGAAGTTTAAAGAAACTATTAAGTTTATTTAAGTAACTATAGCGGATTTTTAGCAGAAACAAGAGCGCTAAGCGAACTGTTACAGAACTAAGGCACTAGTTCTTAGAGAAGAAGATTGTGTGTAGCTATAGTACGGCCTGCAGTTCTTCTATAGAAGACTAAGCAAGAAGCTAGACTAGAAAAACTCTAAGTTTAAGGTAATAGAACTTATAGATAACAGGAACGTGAAGCTTAATACCTCTAAGGGAGTCTATCCAGTCTTCTATAAAGACAGGCTGCGCCTAGATCCTAGCGATCTAATGCTAGGCTAAGCCTAAAGCGACTAGCAACCTAATAGTATTAAGGTTAAAGAATAGAAAGAATAGTTAGTAGACTCTATACTTCGCGAAAAGCAAAAAGGAAGGTCGCGGAAATACCTAGTGCAATAGGTAGGTTACAACAGTCTAACCTAGGAACCTGCAGAATTACTGCAGAATACAGAAGCTTTATGCAAATAGTTAGTGTAAAGCTATAAGCTTTTATAAGGCTAATAATGTTATTATAGCTTATCTAATACTAGATAAGCAATAGAGAATAACGTTGCATATGACGTCACTATAACGTCACTATAACGTAACCATAACGTAACCATAACGTCACCATTACGTAACTATTACGTCACTATGACGTAACTATTACGTAACCATGACGTTACCATGACGTTATCATGACGTCACCACTACATTACTATTACATTACTATTACGTAACAAACTACACAAGATATTAGAATGTACTCTAGAGCTTTCTAGCTATTACTAATTATTAGTAATGTAGAAAGTACTAGAACCTATATCTCCTGTATATAAGAAGGCTGTATCTCCTTTGTTAGTTCTGTGTCTAATCCTTCAATCTTTAATACAACACTATTGTATCTATCTCTTACCCTACTTCCGTTGTAACTATTATATTATATATTATATAATATAATAGTATCCTCTATACCAAAAGAGGAAAGAGATCTACAAGCTCTATTAGATCTCTACTCCCTCTTTTCTACAGTTAGAAGCTACAACTATGCTAAAGAATAATAAAGGAAATCTCCCTGAAGGATTTTCCCTAACCTAAAAAGAATAAAAACATTAGGAAGTTATAAATGTTATTTTTGTTTAAAAGCCTAGAGGCTTAGGAACTATACTAGAATCTACCTATGCAAAACTAGAAAACTCCTCCTTCTTCTTAATACCTCTAAGCCTACTAGCGTTCTTACCTAAGCACTTAATCTTAGGCATTAAGAATAGAGCTCTAGTAGTTAAGCGCGCAGACTAGCTAGAACCTAGATAAAGCTTCTAAGAAAGTTAATAATAGTAGAGCTTAGAAGTAGGACTGTTAAAGGCATCCTTATTATTATTATTACTACTACCTCTAGTATATCTAACTAGGCTAGCACTAATCGCGAGACTGCCTATATTAAGCGGGGATTAAGGCGGGGGAGATAAGACTTTGCAGCGCTAGAAATATAAGATTAGTAAGAAACTCTAACTTAAGCCTAGAAGACTTACGTAATAATCTGTAGCCTAAGCAGGTAAGCTATTATTCTTCTTAACTATAGACTTGCGCTAGGCCTGCTACTGCTACTACTACTGCAGCGCAATAGCTAGCTAGACCTAGACCTTGTCTAGCTTAGCCTTAGTGTACTTGCAAGAGCTAGCCTTAAAGTTATTATCTTAGATAACTAGCTAGTTAATAGTCTTAAAGAGTAGTCTAGTAGCCTATCTAAGAATTAGTAAGAACTAATAGAATAAAGCTAGAGGTAAAACTTACTATAACGCAGCCTAGATTCTTATAGCAACAGCGCTTATAAGCCTTCTCTCTTAAACTCTTATACGCGAAGGTGTACTAAACTCCCTTTCTAATATACTTACTACACTTATAATACTAAAGATTCTTAGCAAGTTTCTTTATAGCTATATCTAGAGAGGGTAGAGTATAACTAGAGAGAGAGAAAGGCAGAAGGTTATTATTATTATTAGGCAGCAGAATAATAGCCTTAGCCTTGCCTTTACTAGAGAAAGCAGGCGTAGAGAGTAAGAAGGAAGCGTTATCTTAGTTACTCTTAAAAAACCACGCTATATTAGTATATCGTTAAAAATATTAAGTAGAAGAAAGTTAGAATTCTTTATATGCATAGAAGATACTTTTAGAAACTAAATAATATTACTACAGTCTTAGTAGAGGTAAGAGACACGCATAGTAAAGCAAATACAGCTCTAGGTAGATGCGCGGTTTCCTTAGAAATAAGAGGTGAATTAGGCGCGTCTGCAATTAGCTCTTACTAGGTAAAAGCGTAATAAAAGCAAGCAGTCTAGCAATTGCAGAAATATGCTAGAATTGCCTTAGGCAGTAAGCTAAGTTATTAGCACCTAAAAATAAATACTAGAGGCTAAAAAGGGTATATAAATAGAGTGTTTGCTATCGCGTAGAAGCTCTTAGGAATAGAGGTAAGTATTTACAAGCAACGCAGGAGACAAACTAGAGTTAGAACAGACTTGTAAATGCGCAAACAAAATATAATAGCAATAATAGAAGGATACTAGTTATAAGACAGTAAGAAGCTAAAGTAGACTGCGTAATTAAATTACACAAATAACGTCTTTATTTGTTGCAGGAATATATCTAGATAATAAACGCGGTCTTCGCAGGAATCGCGAAGAACCCTAGAAGTAGCGCGGGCCTAAGCTGTGCACAAACTATAGACATAGTAGAGCGACACTAACTATCGCAGAATACCTTAGAGTAGAAAATTCTAAGACTGCTAGAATTATAGTAATAAAGTAACAGACACTATAGAATATTCTTATAATATAAAAGGCTTTGCCTTAAAAGAGGGAGAGGGTTATAATAGGTAAAACCTATATTAGGCCTTAGTTAGAATAACTTTAGAACTTGATTACAGCCTTAGAAACTATCTAGAGTCTTACTAGAACTTACCTAGAGTTCGCTTATAAAGCTATAATAACAAAACCCTATCTCTAGCCTTAAGCCGTTTAATAGTAAATTTATCCTGATTATTTACAGCAAATATCTCTTGATTAGCCCGTTACACTTAACGTCCGCCTGCGTACTCCACTATTACTTACAGTTAAGGACAGTCCCTAGCAGTCGCAAACCTTAAGCAATACCTTAGAATTAGGGTCTTAAACGAAGCTAGTCCTTAAGAGATTTTAGAGGCATATAGATAGCTTGCCTACTTTAATAGTTAAGGCGGTAAAAAGCCTCTCTAAAGGCGCTAAGATAATAGCGCATGCTTTAGTATTATTCTAAAAGCGTATTACTAAGCTTAAAGTAGCTAATAAGGCTGCTATATAACGTTAATTGCATAAAAGAAAGTAAATAAAAAGAGAAGGCACTCTTAAGGTTGCAAAGAGACTGCACTTAATAGCTCTAAAGAAGTTTAGGGCGCGTAGCAATAAGAAGAAGGTAAAGAAGAGGGCGCGCATTAAAGTAGGCAAAGCGTCGCAAAGACGCTGTAGACGCTGCGGCAAGGCAGAATATAACTCGCGTACATGCAAGCAAGATATAGTAGAAGTTTCTAATTAATTTAGTCTATTATAAATATTAATTGCTATTCTTAACAGTGCTGTATAGTTGTATATAGTTGTAGTTTTGGTAGGGTCTTAGCAAAAGCCGGCCACTTGCTTGTCCCGGCTACTCGCTATGCACCTACGTTATTCTTATACCTATTACTCTAGGTTCTAATATCTGTAACTTCTTGTATACTTTTAGCATCTCTAGATTTCTTAGATATACTAACATCTCTAGATATTGCGGCATCTACTTTCTTGATAAGATGCCTGGTCTTAGCGAGATGCTATATCACGTGATTAGCGCCCCGCAGTAATTATTACCTTCTAATGTAGTTATTGGTTAGCGTTCTGTTCTAACTCCCTTATTAAGGGTGGAGTTCCTTTTTTTGCTTATAACAGGCGTGTTATCAATAAACCTTAACCTGTATCTTCTTTATTTATAATTATTAAGGGCGGCTATAGTAGTAGTAGGCTACTACCTAAATATTAGTAGCAGAAAAGATGCGCAAGCCTCTATATAGTAATACACTAGGAAAAATAGCAATAATAGCTTTTATAGGTAGCTCTGTAGCCTTATGTTTCTAGTCGTTCTATATTAGTAGGGTGGCTTATCCTGTGAACTGGCTCATCTTGCGCACGGGCACTGTTTCTCTCACGCGTCGCGTCGCTTGACCCAAGATTCCCAACAAACAAGCCACGATGCAGAACACCAACGAGAAACGAAACTTCCATCATCCATACACGCCGTACGATATCCAGAATGAGTTTATGGACGCCGTCTACACGTGTTTGGAGGACGGCAAAGTTGGCATCTTCGAATCGCCGACCGGAACTGGCAAGTCGCTAAGCTTAATCTGCGGATCGTTGACTTGGTTGCGCGATCACAAGAGACGCTCCTTAGAGGAAGGATTCACAGCCGATTTTACGAAAAGCGAAGAGCCTTCATGGATAGTTGAACATGCGCAGAAGCAGCGGAAGCAGGAAGCGCTTCGGCGTAAGCAAGACCTGAATGACCGCATCGCCAAGATCAAAGCGAAAGAGAAACGTGCGAAAGAACGTTACGAAGGTGGCGAACCAAAGTGCAAGAGACAGAAGACTGCAGCGGGTGATAGTAACGACGATGATGAGGCGCAATTCGTGCTTGACGATTACGAAAGCGATGAAGAATCTCACAAACGGGCAAGAGTTGGCACGTTCGATGAGTCCGGGCTGTCAGCGGAAACCCAGGCGTTGATGGCATCCCTCGGCTACACTGCCGATGTCTCGAAAGGTGAAGAAAGAGAGGCGCCGGATGAGACAAAGATCTTCTTCTGTTCTCGAACGCACTCCCAGTTGACGCAGTTCTCCAGCGAACTAGGCCGTGTGAAGATGCCGCCCGCGATTGCTCCGGACGACAACATGAGCGAGAACGGAGTAGACACGCTGGTAGAAGATGTGAAGCATCTTACCCTCGGGTCAAGGAAGACTCTGTGCATCAATAGCAAAGTCAGCAAGCTCGGAAGCGCTACGGCGATCAATGAACGATGTCTAGAGTTGCAACAGAATACCAAGACCGAGAGCCGCTGTCCGCACATGCCGACCAAAGAGAACATACCGTTAGTCAACGACTTCCGAGACCATGCGCTTGCGAAAATCAGAGATATCGAAGACTTGGGTACGCTGGGAAAAAAGCTGGGTGTCTGTCCTTATTATGCTTCAAGACCAGCTACTAAATACTGCGAAGTAAGTGGTACGGCACATCTTCGATGTAATCTATAGACTGACAACGTCAGATCATAACATTGCCGTATCCGCTACTTCTGCAGCGAACCGCTCGTGAAGCTCTGGGCCTTCACCTTAAAGACCATGTCGTTATCATCGACGAAGCGCACAATCTAATGGACGCTATCGCAGGCATATACTCCGTATCCGTGACACTAGCACAGGTCCAACAGGCGCGCGCTCAGCTCACAACATATCTCCAGAGGTTCCGCAATAAGCTCAAAGGAAAGAATCGGGTCTATGTCGCCCAGATGGTCCGCATACTAGACTCAATCATTGCCTACTTGCGATCAATCGACGCCGACGAGAAAGTGACAGATGGCTTGGTAGACATGGCCGCAATCATGTCTGGTAAAGGCATCGACCAGGTCAACTTCTACAAGCTCAACACGTACCTTCAGGAGAGCAGGCTGGCGCGGAAAGTCGATGGGTACACCATCTTTACCGAGCAAGTGGAAAGCGCGGGTGCGCACACGTCTCTCACCAAGTTGGTCAAGAATGGGCCACACCATACCGTACCAGTCTTAATGCACGTACAGGCTCTTCTCCTGACCTTGATGAACCCATCCAGCGAAGGCCGCTTTTTCTTTTCGAAGGAAGAAGTACTTGGCACCACATTACGATACATGCTCGTAGATCCGACTTACCACTTTAAAGACATTGTTGAAGAAGCGAGAGCAGTAGTATTAGCTGGTGGTACTATGTCGCCGATGAGCGACTACGAGCGACACCTACTATCATATCTCGAGCCCTCAAAGATCATGACGCTCTCCTGCGGCCATGTCATACCGCCTTCAAACCTCCTTGCTGCACCCATCGTCCGAGCCGGAAGCGGAGCTGAGTTTGACTTTACGTTCGAGAATCGCAACAAAGAGAAGACTATGATCGACCTCGGAAACGCCATTTTAATATTCGCGCAGCACACTCCAGATGGCGTGGTAGTCTTCTTCCCCAGCTACTCTTTTCTCGACGCTTGCGTCGCAGCCTGGAAGCGCATCAAGCAATCGTCCTCGACGGCCACCTTCTGGGACAGCTTCACTCGAGCAAAACCCGTTTTCCTCGAGCAGCGCAGCCAACAACAACCGTCAAATCAACTACCAACCATCAAGGAGGCGAACACAGACTCTGTTCTCAACGCCTACAGCTCAGCAATCGCCTCCGGAAACGGTCGCGGCGCCCTCCTCTTCGCCGTAATCGGCGGCACCCTATCCGAAGGCATAAATTTCAGCGATGCACTCGGTCGCGGCGTCGTTGTAGTCGGCCTTCCCTTCGCGAATCCACACTCAGCGGAATGGAAGGCAAAGATGCAGTATATATCGGCTAAGCAGGCAAAGAGCGGAGGCGATGGCAAGGCGGCTGCGCGTGAGTTTTACGAGAATGCTTGTATGCGCGCTGTCAATCAGTGTGTGGGGAGGGCGATTCGACACAAGGGTGACTATGCGGCGATTCTCATGTTGGACAGGAGATATGGGAGTAAGCGCATCCAGGATAAGCTGCCAAAGTGGATTCGGGGGAGCTTGACGGGTGAGCTAGGCATGAGGGATTTGGGGTTGAGGTTAGATGGGTTCTTTGCGACTAAGGCCTGAGGTGTCTGCATAAGCCACAGGAGTATAACAATACGCAACAAGTCCAGATTTCTCCATATCGATACCACGTGATATTAAGTCAACTGTGAATGTGGTGATATTTGAGAGTGCTTGGAGGTTTGGCTGGGCATCCGCTACAGTGCCCGTGCGCAAGATGAGCCAGTTCAGACGATGAGCCACTTTTCTCACTAAAATAGCTACTTTTTAGAAGAGTATAACTTCTTAAGTAAAGCATATTAAGAAAAACTTTATATATAAATGATAAAGAGATAAAGAAGCTTTTTAAGATAACAGAAAAATATATAAGTCTTTATTTATATAAGAAAAGTGTAACGGGCTGATCAAGAGATATTTGCCGTGAATAATCAAGATAAATTTACTATCAAACAGCTTAAGGCTAAAGATAGGGTTTTATTATTATAGCCTTGTAAGCGAACTTTAGGTAAGTTCTAGTAAGACTCTAGATAGTTTCTAAGGCTATAATTAAGTTCTAAGGTTATTCTAACTAAGGCCTAATATAGGTTCTACCTGTTATAACCTTCTCTCTCTCTTAAAGCAAAGCCTTTAACGTTATAAGAATTTCTTATAGTATCTGTTACTTTATTACTATAATTCTAGTAGTCTTAGAATTTCCTACCCTAAGGTATTCTGTAACAGTTAGTGTTACTCTACTATTTCTATAGTTTATGCATAGCCTAGGCCCGCGCTACTTCTAGAGTTCTTTGCGATTTCTGCGAAGACCGCGTTTATTGTCTAGACTTATTCCCGCAACAAACAAAGACGTTGTTTATGTAATTTAATTACGCAGTCTGCTTTAGCTTCTTGCTATCTTATAACTAGTATTGTGGTGGAGCAACTAGGGCATAGCGGGCCGGACAAAGGGCAAACACCAGAAAGGTAGAAAAAGAGCTTAGCAGCCGTCTAAAGGGACATCGGACGACCACACATATACAAAAAAAAGACAAGAATAAATAATTTAATTCTATTAAACCTAACTCTGTATTAAGCACCCGTTCTAATAGAGAACTTATAGAATACTCTACTACATATAGCGACTGACTAGAACTTAAACTATTATAACTACAGCCTTAGGAAGGCTAAGCGCTCTAATAAATGCGCAAAAACAATACTCTAAAGGCAACTTAGTAGTAGCCTTAGATAGGAACTAAAAATATAGAAAAGAAGGAAATAGAATAAATAAAAGTAAGTTAATTAATAAGAAAGGAATAATAATATAATATAGACGCAACAGCGCAAAATAACAAAAAGTTTAAGATAATAAAACTAAAGCGACGTAAGTAATTAAGAAAGGAAAAGAAGAGGGATACTAGAAAACCCTAAACAGGAGTTAGTACTAATTAAAATAACAAAGGTACTAGAGTGCCTCTAATAATTATAATAATAGCTAGTTTACCGCCTACGTATAAGATAAGAAGACGCTTACAAAGAGTAAGAATTAAGATAAGGGTAGCTTAGATAGAGGTATAGATAAAGAATAATATAATAGGAAATGCGCGAAATCGCTCTCTAAAGAGTAATCAGCGGCTACTAAGTAATAGAAGTACTAACGCAGTTAAAAAACGCAGCGAAAGACTTTATAAAGATAGAATAGTGCAAGCTTAGCTAGGCGCGCTGTCTCTTACAGCCTATATAAATAATAGAGTAATAGATTTTCTAGCAGGCAACACTAAGCTTTATAATAAAGTATAAGGATAGCTTTACACTCTACTCTAGTTAGCATTTACGCTTCTACTAGTGTTGCTTCTAATACTTCTTTAGCACACTGCACGAATAAGTGATAGCTACTAGGCAAAATATAAATTAGGAAAAAAGACTCTCTTAGTTGCTAAATTATCTTTAGGGATCTAAGATAGCCTTCTTTTACTAGCTTAAACTACTAAGCAACCTGCCTAGATATTAGTAGCAATACTAATCTTTAAGAATAGCAGCACTCTAGCAGTAGCTACCCTACAAGAATTATTAACTTAGGATTAGCTAACTAGTTAAACGTATAAATTAGATATAGTAAAGGCTCTTTAGATAATAGCCTTGTCTCTCTAACAACTTAGTAGTTGTAACCTAGTGTATACTAGCTAACTCCTACTGTACCTAGCTAAAATAGTCTCTGTGTTTAATAGAACTAATATTACAGTCTTCCTTAAACGCTTTAAAGACATGTTAAAGTACTATAGGTTTACTAATAAAATAAAAATTAATTGCCTTTTAGCCTACTATAAGCCTAAACAGCGCGCTATTATTTAAGCCTTAAGTAAATATATAACTGCCTTTATAGACGAATCTTAGAAGGACTTTTAAGACTCTCTTAGAAAGCTCTTCTGCACAAATAATAAGGACTAGTAGAAAGCTTAGGCAGAGTACTTTAAGCACTAGCTTCTCTAATACTAATCTAGAACTAATCTTATCATTAAAGAGTACCTATAGGAGTTTTAGATAAGAGGCAAACGCTGTATTAAGGCATCTACTATTAATAAAGACTGCTAAGAATTCTATCTTATAAAAGGACTGCTCTTTAGACAGGCTACTAAGGTTCTTAAACACTTTACACTCTAAACAAATAATCTAAAGGCGTTTAACTATAACAAGATTAGGGATTATTTTAGTATCTGCCTTAAAGTTAAAGAAGAAGCCTGTATGCTTACCCTTTTTAAGGCAGTTAAAGAGTTAATCTCTAAAGTAGAGTTTATTCTGCTGCTATTAAATAGTGTTTAGTATACGCAACTAATAACCTAAGTATACTAGACCTCTTATACTTAATAGTACTAACCTTTCTAACCCTCTAAGCTTAATATAGCCCTAAAAGAAGATTAAACTAGATATTAGCAAACTAAATTGCCTCCTAGAAAGGCCCCTACTAATATAGAGGTAGACAATTTAGTTAGTAAAATACTTAACCTAAAGATTAATTAGGTTAGTTTAGAACTAGAGCTGTAGAAACTTTAGTAGTCTTCCTGTAAAACAGAGCTTATAACTAACCCTGACATTTAAAGTGAGGTTAATTGCCGCGCTAGTGACAAGGCGAAGTTCCTTTAGACACTCTCTAGCTAGGACCCTAGGTAGTAACAGCTAGATAACTAATATTATTTCTAACAACATAATGTAGATTACTAGTAAAACAGGAACTAGGTATACTAGAATAACGCTTAGAACTTCTAAAGCTAACCTCCTTAGTATAAGTAAGAAAGAGAATAAGGATAATTATTTAATATAATAATAAACTGCTAAATTTGTAATCAGCTAAACTATGAAAAAAACAACTACTCTACTCTAAGAGCCTTTATAGAGAAAGGATAGGTCTACCTAGACGAGCGATTAGCACTACAATAAAGAATAGAGGATAACTCTTAGGGTAGAGTACTTAACCTTAGATAGAGGCTTTCGGCTAAAAACCTTTTAGTCTAAATTAAGAGAAGGTTCCTTAAATAAGACGTTAACCCTCTAACAGTTACTGTACTATTTAAAGAGAAACTAGCTCTTAGTGCTATTAAGAATAACGCTATCTTAGTCTAACTTAACCTAGATTCTACTAGAAGCATTCCTAACAATAAAGCTAAATAATACTAGAAGCTGTTAAGCATCTTTACTAAAGCGGAGTTAGACTTTAGACTGCAGATAAGATAATAGTGTAATAATGTTGTATTAGCTACTATTGCTAGAGCGCAACTAGAATAGAACAGTTATTTAAGCTATAACTAGTTAAAGGTATAGAAAACGACCTAGGAGACAGTCCTGCGCAAGCTAAGTAGAGAATATATTCCCTACTTAAAGGGACATAAGAGCCGGTCTAAAGCGCTCTTAAACAACTATAGGTTTAATAAGAATAAAGTAGTCTAATTTAATTTACTACCTAAGATAATAGACTAGAATAACACTTCTTATAATTAGATCTAACAAGAGACACTAGATTATAGAACAGGCCTAAATAACAAGCAGGTCTAAAAGCGCAAACTTATTAATAAGTTGCAACTAGACTTATAGTTGGTTATATAAAGCATACTTAGCACTATAATACTGCTTCTAATTGCTACACTAATTAGAAACATGCTAGAGGTTAAGAAGAGCCTGTTCTACTTAAACTACTTAACATGTTTTACAAGCGAGTGACGCGTACAAGCGAGTGACGCACCCCACCAACTTTGCGCACCTTACCTATCTTAATCTACAATAGCTCTACGCAACGTTACTTAATTACTCTTAAATAAAGCTAATATTTAGCTTACTATCTTATCTATTAATGCTTAATAAATCTAGGGCAATTGTTCTGCTGCAGCGATCTACAACGTAGCTAAAGCGACGCTCTACTGCTAACGCGCTAGGATACCTGCCTAACGCGATTGCTAGCCTAACCTAAGGAAGCTTACTAAGGAAGAGGAGTAAGTAATTATTAGATATATACTTAACTTAGATACACGTAGATTTGCGCCTACGTACAAAGCTATACGTAATATAGCTAATAAGCTGCTAGCTGCGCGCGGCGCTAGTTAGGTTAGTGTCTACTAGCCCTGCAACTTTATTAAGCGTATAGATAGTCTTATAACATATTTTAATTAAGCGTATAATAAGTAGTAAGCTCTATGCGAGAATTTAGCCCTAATTAAGAGCTAGTTTAAGCTTATAGAGAAGACAAAGGCTAAGTATAGTATCTACAATAGTAACGTATATAACTTTAATAAGGCTAGCTTTATAATAGGCAAGATTACAACTTAACTTGTCGTGATAGGGTTAGAGAGAAGAGGCAGGCTAAAGGCTATCTAGCCTAGTAATCACGAGTAGGTAACGTTAATCGCGGCAATTAACGCTGCTAGCTAGTTAGTTCTACTATTCCTTATCTTCGCTGGCTAGTATTACCTGTCTGCCTAGTATAAAGAGGATATTCTACGTGACTAGGCGATCGCAGTTAGTAACAACAGCTAGATAAATAATAAGCTAGAAGTAGAGTAGCTAAAGCACTTTAACGCTTACACGAAGACTCGCGTTATTAGTGCGCGTCGCCTGCTTATCTTTAATAGCTATAAGAGCTACTACTCTCTTAAGTTTTAAAAGCTCTGCAAGAAGAATAATATCTACACACTCTATATACTACCTTACTTATCTTACCTACTCTAGCCTCTTAACGTTGGCTGTTTCTCGCTATTAAAGCGCGCGTACAGCTGTAAGGTAGAGAGCCTAATCCGCTACTATATTAACTATATTATAAAGCTTAAGTTTCTTCTAGCGTTTAAGGCAGCGTTTAATTAATTATTTACGCTAGCTAATATCTGCTTAGCTTTCTGCAGCGCAGGCCTTATTCCTCTCTAGCTAGACGCTGTCCTATTAAAGCTAGACGTGCAGCTCCGTACGCCTACTCTAGCTGCTCTACTAAAGGCTTCTTAGGAAGCTTATACGCTAAGCAACATACGCAAGCTTAAAGCTTAATTAACGTTAATATGTAAGCGCGTGCGACAGCATAAGAGCTTATTACTAGCTTTTATTATTTAGGCGATTAACTAGCTTAAGAAAGGCGCTAAGGTAATAATGCTTTTAGCTAAGCTAATGCGCGATTAGATTGCTAGCTATAAAAAAGCTAATAAGGCAGCGTTAGCGCGTAAATAGCGTAAAAAAAGCGTATACAACAGCAAGAAGTCTTAATAAAGAGAGCTAGTAAGAATATACTCGCTTAACGTCAAGCTAATTAGCAGATTACTTATAAGCAGTATTAAGAAGAAGAGTAATTAGGCGTAAGCCGCTAGGCTCTCGCGCGCTGTAAGAAGTGCAGAGAGACTAGACATAACTCTCTTATATATAAGAAAGATACCTTAGATACTGCTTAATCTACTCTATTAATATCTATATATTATCTTGTAAGGTGGTTAAGATATACGCGTGTAGAGGTGCGCAAAGTTAGTAGGGTGCGTCACTCGCTTGTACGCGTCACTCGCTTGTAAAGCATGTTAATAGAAGAACTAGCTAAGTTTAATGTTACTTCCCTAGAAATAGAGAACTAGACTACTATAGAGAAGGAGAAGAAGTCTAATAGCGAGTCCGCTATTAGAACATTAGTTAGCGCGATAACGCTAAGCACGCTGCCTAACTACGTGCTAGTTAAGGCTAAAGATAAAGAAGTTGTTAATTGCTATAGCCTTAAGGCTAAGCACTAGTGAGATCTAGAAATAAGCTATGTCTAGCAGCATATTATTGCAGACTAAGGCTAAGACAATAACAACCTAGAGAATAATAAGAACTTCTACCTAAACAACTATTAGCGTTTATATAATAAACTAATAGAAATTAAACATCTCCGCTAAGACTGCCTAAAGGTACTTATTAATATTAGGGGCAGCTTCTTCCTCGCGCTACTAGACTTAGGGGCTAAGCTTAACACTATTAAGCAGGAATTAGTAGAAAAAGCAATACTACTAATTATATCACTTTCTAGAAGTATAAAAGCTGCTTAGATAGTTACAGTAAATAGAAGCCCTACTAGCTTTGTAAGGATTGTATAAAGTATACTAATAGTAATAGGCTAAATTTAAGTACAAACAAACTTCTTTATAGTAGAATCCTATACTAACCTAATTATCTTAGGAAACCTATTCCTAACAGACTCTTAGGCCTATATTAAGTATACAACTAACAGATTAACGTACTGCTGTGTCTTTAGTATTAATAGGCAGTTTAATACAAGGTTTGTGTGCGTAAGAAGTAATAGGCTTAGCGCATCTAATCTGTATGCAGGCCCTACAGCGGGAAAAGGGCTAGAAGTGTAGCTGCCAGCGCATTACTTCTATATCTACTAGAAGGACTAGCAGAAGTTTACGTAAGACTAAGTGCAGACGTGTGCTTAGTGTAATTAAGGCTTGTTATTAAAGGCCTAAAAAAGGATTAGCTACTAATAAAACTAGTTAGCTAGTAGAGAAGAAGAAAAGAGAGAAAGAAGATAAAGCGCTAATTATACCTTTCTTAGAAAGAAGGAGACTTAATAGAAGTCTCCTCTAATAGAAGCTTGTTAGTGCGTAATAAAGACAGACTATATATGTTTATAATAGAGAGTTGTAATACCCTCTTAGAGGATATTCTTGCGGCAATAATAGAGCTAGCAACTAGAGAGCGTATAACAGAAACAATAGAGAAAGCGTTCTAGCATAAGAGCTTAGCACACGTTAATTAAGAAGGCGCCTTACCTATTAAGGTAATATTAGTACTTCTAATCCTAGAACACCAACGCGCTAACGCGAACAGTCTAAATAACGCTTAGGTTAATAGAGCCTATAAGCAAAAGGGAGTAAAAGTTAAACCTATTAATAACTCTAGTTAACTATTAAGAATAATTAAAGAAAGACTTCACTAGAAGAAAAGAGCTGCTGTACGCTAGAAACCTAATAATAATAGCAGTATAGCTTCTTTCGCGAAATACTTTAAGCTAAGATATACTACCTTCTCTAGAGGCACGCAGCTTACACTTAAACGCATTTTAGAAATAAAGATCTTATCTAAACTATAACCTTAAGAAAAGGATATACTTATAAAAGTTCTATACTAAAGAGAAGCTGCTCTAGCATAGAATTTCTATAAATTAGGCTAAGTTAGTAGAGAGGTTATTGTACCTGTAGTAATTAACATAATTAAGCATTAGGTATAGAGAGCAGATTAGTTTCTAGTGCTAAGAAAGCTTTAGTAGGTTGTAATTAATATAATTTAGGATTGCATTAATCGCGGAACTCTTAAGCTCTGTAAAAGCTAATATCGCAACCCCTAGTTCTTAGTAGCTAAGAAGAATAAAGGCTATTAGCTTATTAATAATACCTAGAAGCTAAATCGAGTTACTATCCGCGATGCTAACTCTCTACTAAATTCTAATAAGTTTTGAGAAGAATTTGCAGGATATGTTATTATAAGCCTCTTAGATTTCTTCTTAGGATATAACTAGGTTAAGCTATATAAGAATTCTTGCAATATAACTGCCTTTTCCACCCCTCTAGAGCTTGTTTAGTAATGTACGTTACAAATAAGAATAGCAAACTTAGTAGCTAAGTTTATTTAAGTTATAATAAAGATCTGTAGAGAGTATATACTAGACAGGTGCATACTATATCTAAACAATGTTTATATTAAAGGCTTAAGATCTAGATATAATAAGAAGGAAGTTAAACTAGGCATTGGGCAGTTTATTGCTAAACACCTTTTAAACATTAACAAAGTACTAGCAGACATTAAGAGGGCAGAGGCTACTATATCCGGCTATAAATCTAATTTCTGTTACTTCTCTATAATTATAGTAGGCTACAGGATAGATAAGTATAGCCGCTACCTAGATAAGAGGAAGATTGACAAGATACTTCACTGGCCCGAATGCCGCAACGCTAAGGAAGTCTGAATGTTTATTAGGATATGCTGTAAAGCTATCAGCTTTCATAAGGCTAATAATGTTATTATAGGATAGATAGCTATATCTCTAGAAGACTGCGCAATTAACTCTAACAACTACCTTATATAGAGAATACGTATCTAGGTACCTTAATTAGAACTACTTTATATAAGCATAATCTAGTTAGCTTACCTATTCTTATAAATAGGCTACCTAGGTTAAGAAAAGATATATAGAATTATAGTAAGAGAATAGTACTAGCCTAAGATAAGTAATAATATTAGACGCTTTATATAGAACTGCAAGCTTTGCAGAAAAAGCACTCTATAAAGAGATAGAAGGCATAGTTACGTCTACTCTCTACTAGTTCTAAGTTATATGTAGCAGCACTTAATAGTAGACTTTATTATAGGCCTCTCTCTTTTAGAAGAAAAGTTAAACCTAATAGTAGTAAAAGACTGCCTTAGCAAAGCTATAATCTTAATACTAATATAGAAGATAGAGAGCTAGAATATAGCCTAAGCTTTTATATAAGAGGTATACTACTACTATAGCCTTTCTCTTTCTATTATATCTAATAGAGGCTCTTAATTTGTAAGCGCTATATAGAGAGATATCTATAGGTTATTAGGCATAAGAAGAAACTTGTCTACAGCTTACTACTTATAAACTAATAGCATAATTAAGAGAGTAAACAGCGATATTAAAGTAGTTATATAAGTACTTTATAATAATAACTAAGATAACTAAGCTACGCTATATCTAATTCTTAAGCTAATACTTAACTTCTATATAAATACGTCTACTAGCGTCTCTTCCTTCTTTCTACAGTATAGTTACTATAACACGCCTTTCTTCTAATAAAAAGAATATAAGTATATAAATAGTAATAAGATAGCTAAGAAGCCTACTTATAAGAAAGCTATAGATATTACTTAAATAATTACCTCTACTGCAGAATAGGCAATTGCAGCTATATTATACATATAATAAGAATAAGAAAGGTAGGCAAATAAGGCTAGAAAACCTGCCTCTACTTATAAGGTTAGAGATTAGGTTTAGCTTAACCTATAAGACGTACGCACTACACGAGCTAGCAAGAAGCTAGACTAGAAGAGTGAGAAGTACTAAGTATTACGCGTACAAGACCTCTACTAGGTAGAGCTAGCTACTCTCTAAGAAACTAAGTTATACTATATTAATAAGATTAGACTAGCTGCCACTAATTCTCTACTCTTATAATAGACTAATAATTTAAATTCTGCAGCAGTTATTATATAAGATAAGAATAAATAAGAGAAATATCTTAAATAGTAGGTAGAGAGTATTACTAGTAAGAGAATACGTTAAGAAACTAAGCAATATCTTATAAAATAGGTTAGATTTTAAGAAGCTATATAGAAGCTAGAAAGAAATCTAGCTAATACTACTACTTTATAGTTCTAGCTAACTTATATATAAGCTATATAGTCGCCCTTAGATTCTCTTTAGAGAAGATAGAACTGCTAGCAGCAAAAACCTAGTTATCTGTATTAACTAACTCCTTCTTAGTAGAAGAAGCACGAATCGCTTAACTACCTGTATAAGAATAAAAACTAAAAAAAGCTTCTTCTCTTCTACTATTAGGCGCTTCTTAACTAATAAGACTATAGCGCGCGCTATATATAGTCTAGACGCAGTTAGAGTAGGCGTTATCCTACTCTCTAAGAATAGAGATATAACTAGCGAAGGCAGTAAAGAGCTTAGTACTATATATAGTATAGGCAGAGTTATTAGAGCAGCTAGCAGAGTTAAGAATACTACAGGTATAGATAATAAAGGCCTTAATATATAAGTTGTAACTAGTAAGAATTTAGCGAGCGTAGACAGTATTATAAGCAATAATAAGAGTGTATTTATAAAAGCTAGCACTCTAGTAGCTATTATATAGCGACACCTTAGCTAGATAGATAAAGAACTTAGCAATATAGTAAATAGAAGCCTAGTAAGGTTAGTAAAGAAAAAAGAGAATATAAGATAACTATATAGAGGCTATTAAGAGCATATAATAGAGCTTATTAGTAATATCCCTATTAAGAATGTACTAGAATAAGTAGTTGTTTATATTAATAGCCTCTTATATATTAATAACTATAATAGCAGCAGTAGAGTAGTTATAAGTAAGTAGTTAATAGGTAATATTCTAGAGGTTAGTTGCAGCGTTAGCGTACGTGCTGTTAGCCTAACTGCTAGTAGCAAAAGTAAGGTAGTTAGAACTATTAGCAGCCTAAACGCCTTAAGCAGAAGCAGCTATTATTAGAATATTGTATAAAAGATCTTAATAAAAGAAAAAAAGTTAGTATAAGAAAGAAAAGGTTTAAAGAAGAGATACTAGCTTTATATACCTAAGAAGAGACGCTAAAATCCCCTCTTACTATAAGAAGCAGTTAAATAATAATAGCTAGATCTATATAAGAGGCCTTATTTACTATTAGAGTAGATAAATAATAACTAATATATATATATAAAAGTTAGATTTACTGCAGATTCTAATATTATATTATAAACACTCTCTTACTATAACGCGTTGCGTATAATTCTTAGAAGAGAGGTATTATAAAAGGCTACACTGTATTAAGTATACTACTTTAGTTATATAACGTACAGCTTAGCGCTAACTAAAGCAGTAAAGTATAAGGCTTACAAGAGGCGAGTTGTACGCGTAAGGAGAACCTTTCTTCTCTTATCTTTCTTCTTCTGTATATAGGATAAATGCATACTTGTTAGCAGGTCTCTTTCCGCCCTTAACAATAATAGGGTGCGATAATTATAATTATCTACCTTATATGCTTCTTCTAGCTAGTTGCGGTAAAAGTTATATCTATTCTTGCATTGCGTCTATAGAAGTCGTTTGTAGATGTCCACTTTTTCTAGTTTATAAATTTAACAGTTGCTCACCAGACACTCGTCTGCCTAGAGGCTTAAATAACAGCACTAGTCCTAGTCTATTTTGGAATTCGTCTTATCTTTCTTATAAAACGTGCAATTAATGTTGCAATTATACTAATACAGCTTCTTATATTCTTTAGTATTTTCCTCTTTATTAGAAATTCTTAGGCGTTGCCCTTAACGTCTAAATCTTTAAAGTAGAGCTATTAGGTTACTACTTAGTGTCTAATAGTCTTAGCATTCTTACTAGTAATTATAATTCAACTTTAAATCTTGCAGTCATTAGCATAGTATGCAGCGTCTCCGCATATCTAGTACTGCTAGTTAGCTAGACGTTTTAGAACGTCCTTACCCTTAACTTTCTAGTCTATAGTCTTTAGCTTGTCTATAGCTAAAACCTTATGCTATTTCCTAACTTATAGAATAATAATAAAAGCTTCCTTATCTGCTAACCGCGCTTCTTTGTAAAAGTCCTAGTCGCTTAGGGTGTTATCTAGTTCTATTCTAGTTAGGTATAGCGTTCCCTATTAGATTATTCTAATCTTAATAGCTGCCTACTTAACTTATCTAACAGTTCTGTCTTTAGTATAGTTCCGTGCAAAGTGTCCTATTTCGCCACATTATAAGCATGTCTTATTATTATAACGCCTCTAGCGTTCTTCTTTAGAAAGACTGTCTTATCTCTATTCTTAGTTCTTTTTGTCCCTTAGTTAATCTTATACCTTGCTAGTTATAATAGTGTCTCTATCTCTATTATATCTGCCGCGCTGCCTCTTTGTATTAGATAAGTTAGGTTAAAAGTATTTCTTCTAGTCATTTTGTTTCTAAAGTCTTTTATTAATGCGCGTTACTAACTCTATTAAAGCGTGCAGAGTGTTAGTGTTAAGGGCGGAAAGAGGCCTGCTAACAAGTATGCATTTATCCTATATACAGAAGAAGAAAGATAAGAGAAGAAAGGTTCTCCTTACGCGTACAACTCGCCTCTTATAGGCCTTATACCTTACTGCTTTAGTTAGCGCTAAGCTGTACGTTATATAACTAAAGTAGTATGCTTAATACAGTGTAGCCTCTTATAATACCTCTCTTCTAAGAATTATACGCAACGCGTTATAGTAAGAGAGTGTTTATAATATAATATTAGAATCTGCAGTAAATCTAACTTTTATATATATATATTAGTTATTATTTATCTATTCTAATAGTAAATAAGGCCTCTTATATAGATCTAGCTATTATTATTTAACTGCTTCTTATAGTAAGAGGGGATTTTAGCGTCTCTTCTTAGGTATATAAAGCTAGTATCTCTTCTTTAAACCTTTTCTTTCTTATACTAACTTTTTTTCTTTTATTAAGACCTTTTATACAATATTCTAATAATAGCTGCTTCTGCTTAAGGCGTTTAGGCTGCTAATAGTTCTAACTACCTTACTTTTGCTACTAGCAGTTAGGCTAACAGCACGTACGCTAACGCTGCAACTAACCTCTAGAATATTACCTATTAACTACTTACTTATAACTACTCTACTGCTGCTATTATAGTTATTAATATATAAGAGGCTATTAATATAAACAACTACTTAGTCTAGTACATTCTTAATAGGGATATTACTAATAAGCTCTATTATATGCTCTTAATAGCCTCTATATAGTTATCTTATATTCTCTTTTTTCTTTACTAACCTTACTAGGCTTCTATTTACTATATTGCTAAGTTCTTTATCTATCTAGCTAAGGTGTCGCTATATAATAGCTACTAGAGTGCTAGCTTTTATAAATACACTCTTATTATTGCTTACAATACTCTCTACGCTCGCTAAATTCTTACTAGTTACAACTTATATATTAAGGCCTTTATTATCTATACCTGTAGTATTCTTAACTCTGCTAGCTGCTCTAATAACTGCTGCCTATACTATATATAGTACTAAGCTCTTTACTGCCTTCGCTAGTTATATCTCTATTCTTAGAGAGTAGGATAACGCCTACTCTAACTGCGTCTAGACTATATATAGCGCGCGCTATAGTCTTATTAGTTAAGAAGCGCCTAATAGCAGAAGAGAAGAAGCTTTTTAGTTTTTATTCTTATACAGGTAGTTAAGCGATTCGTGCTTCTTCTACTAAGAAGGAGTTAGTTAATACAGATAACTAGGTTTTTGCTGCTAGCAGTTCTATCTTCTCTAAAGAGAATCTAAGGGCGACTATATAGCTTATATATAAGTTAGCTAGAACTGTAAAGTAGTAGTATTAGCTAGATTTCTTTCTAGCTTCTATATAGCTTCTTAAAATCTAACCTATTTTATAAGATATTGCTTAGTTTCTTAACGTATTCTCTTACTAGTAATACTCTCTACCTACTATTTAAGATATTTCTCTTATTTATTCTTATCTTATATAATAACTGCTGCAGGATTTAAATTATTAGTCTATTATAAGAGTAGAGAATTAGTAGCAGCTAGTCTAATCTTATTAATATAGTATAACTTAGTTTCTTAGAGAGTAGCTAGCTCTACCTAGTAGAGGTCTTGTACGCGTAATACTTAGTACTTCTCACTCTTCTAGTCTAGCTTCTTGCTAGCTTGTGTAGTGCGTACGTCTTATAGGTTAAGCTAAACCTAATCTCTAACCTTATAAGTAGAGGCAGGTTTTCTAGCCTTATTTGCCTACCTTTCTTATTCTTATTATATGTATAATATAGCTGCAATTGCCTATTCTGCAGTAGAGGTAATTATTTAAGTAATATCTATAGCTTTCTTATAAGTAGGCTTCTTAGCTATCTTATTACTATTTATATACTTATATTCTTTCTATTAGAAGAAAGGCGTGTTATAGTAACTATACTGTAGAAAGAAGGAAGAGACGCTAGTAGACGTATTTATATAGAAGTTAAGTATTAGCTTAAGAATTAGATATAGCGTAGCCTAGTTATCTTAGTTATTATTATAAAGTACCTATATAACTACTTTAATATCGCTGTTTACTCTCTTAGTTATGCTATTAGTCTATAAGTAGTAAGCTGTAGACAAGTTTCTTCTTATGCCTAATAACCTATAGATATCTCTCTATATAGCGCTTACAAATTAAGAGCCTCTATTAGACGTAATAGAAAGAGAAAGGCTATAGTAGTAGTATACTTCTTATATAAAAGCTTAGGCTATATTCTAGCTCTCTATCTTCTATATTAGTATTAAGATTATAGCTTTGCTAAGGCAGTCTTTTACTACTATTAGGTTTAACTTTTCTTCTAAAAGAGAGAGGCCTATAATAAAGTCTACTATTAAGTGCTGCTACATATAACTTAGAACTAGTAGAGAGTAGACGTAACTATGCCTTCTATCTCTTTATAGAGTGCTTTTTCTGCAAAGCTTGCAGTTCTATATAAAGCGTCTAATATTATTACTTATCTTAGGCTAGTACTATTCTCTTACTATAATTCTATATATCTTTTCTTAACCTAGGTAGCCTATTTATAAGAATAGGTAAGCTAACTAGATTATGCTTATATAAAGTAGTTCTAATTAAGGTACCTAGATACGTATTCTCTATATAAGGTAGTTGTTAGAGTTAATTGCGCAGTCTTCTAGAGATACAGCTATCTTCCTAGTTATAGACAATAAGCGTTATCCCTTCTATATAGACTAGAGCACTTTCTAATAGAGGTTATTCTTAGCTACTACTATAGCCTAGTAGTTCTATATTAACTCTTATTTATTTAGTAGCTAGAGCAGTGTATCTAAGACTATTAGTATAACTAGAGGAAGTAATATAGCAACTTATACGCTGTCTTATTAATAAGCTAGAGTTAGTATTATAAACTCTCTACTTATAATCCTATTATTATTCTTATTTTATAGCATATTTTAGTCTTATCTAGAGAGGGCGTTAGCCTATACGTTCTTCTTTTCTAGCCTGTACCTAATCTTTATATTTCTAAATCTTAATAGCTTAACTAACTATTATATATAGCGCTCTATTATCTTTTACTTCTTAGTAAAGTATTTAAGGTTCTTATAATCTATAATAACTTTAAATTCTTATACGCCTTAAAGTTTAGCGTTCTATTCCTTTAAATAGCAGATTATAGCTAAAAGTTCTTTATTATAGATTAGGTAGTTATATTTGTAAGCAAGAAACTTACGTAATAGGTAGGTAACTATATAAAGTACGCTGTCTAGGCCTCTTTAGAAGAGAGTACCTTCTAGTGCGTGTCTAGAAGAGTCGCATTTTAGAACTGTTAGCAGCTCTAGGTTAAAAGGTATAAGAACTTTATTAGAGAAGAAGGCTTTCTTAATTATATAAAAGCTTCTCTCTTACTCTATTCTTTATATAAACTTAGCGTCTTTACGTGTAAGTTAAACTAGTAGTTTAGACAGTTATATAAAGTAAGAGATAAACTTCTTATAGAAGTTTATAAATTCTAAGAAACCTTATACGCCTTTAACTATAGTAGGCGCATTCTTTTCTTAAATAGCCTGTACTTTCTCTAAGTTTATAAACATACTCTTTTCTACTTCTATAATAAATTCTAAGTACTTTATACGCTGTATATTAAATTCGCACTTCTTTAACTCTAATTATAGTCTAGCTGCCTTAAGTTAGTCTAATATAGCCTGTACGTAGCTATAGTGCTAAGATAGTAGACTATCTATAAAGATAATAATGTTATTAAGGTACGCTAAGGCGAATTTATCTAAGAAGTCTCTTAAAACCTAGTTTATGTAGCGCTAGAACGTGCTTAGAGCGTTTGCAAGACTAAAGGGAGTTACTTAGCTATTTATATAAGCTAAATCTTGTTTAGAAGGCTATTATCTACTTCTACTTTTCTATAATTCTTATCTTGTAAAAGGCAGCTATTATATTAAGCTTAGTATACTACTTCGCCTATCTAATCTAGTGTAAGGTTTCTTTAATAAGAGGTAGTAGGTATTAATTCTTCTTAGTAATAGCGTTTAACGCTCTGTAGTTAATACAGAATTGCAACCCGCCGCCTAGCTTCTATATAAATAAAACTAGTAACGCTGCAGAAGAATTACTTGCCTATATAAACCCTTTATCTAGAAGCTTATATAGTGTCTTCTATAGTACTAATAGTTTATCTCTTAACATGCTATAGAGAGGCCTATACAGAATCTTTAGATTCTTGCTATTCTCTTATTCTAGCTTTAGTTAGTAGTCTACCTTAGGCCTCTATAAGGGTAGAAGGTCCTCTCCCTTCTTTAGTTAGAAGAGGTATATATATAAATGTAAGTATTCTAGAAGTTGCTAGCGGATTTACTCTACTATTAAGAGGGTCTTAATCTAAAAAGCTTTCTTAATATTGCAAAAGCTTGCTATAAAAATCTATACCTTATTATTCTCTTATTAGTTTTATTATACGTGCAGTTAGAAGGCTGCAGCAGAGATTAGAGAGAAGTCTGTCTTCCTCTTCTATAACTCTATACTGTATACAGTAATACTATATTAAGGCAGCCTTAACGTATATTAGCGGGAATTAATAATTTTACTAACTTGCTCTAGCTATAATTTTTTAAGAATTATATTATAATTGTACGTTATAGAAATAATGTATACAGCAGCATGTTAATTTAATCCTCTAACGTCTAAGTTAAACTCTATAATAGTGTTAACAGAACTTCTCTGCTTATTCACTCTATTAATCTAGATTTAGAATATCTCTATACGCGGTAAGCCTTTTAATTATATAAGCTTCTTAGTTACAATTCTATACGTGCAATAACTATTATTAACTATAGCAGTAGCGTGTTTAAAGCTATTTATTATAATATCTATTAATATAGAGGGGGTTACTGCTAGCTAAAACAGGATTTTCTAAAGACATTTTACAGCCTAAAAAGGCTTTGCTATTCTAGGCCTTAGCTAGCGTCTTTAAGCTAGAGCTCTTCTTTTCCTAACTTCTTAGAATTAGTATCTATCTTTATAGAAGCTACTGCAGCAACTACAGCTTCCTTTTCTTCTATATAAGTAGGTTATTTTCTAATCTTAACCTAGTACTAAGCAACCTTATAGCCTTAGTGCCTATATCTTAAATAGTCTTCTTATTCTCTTCTTTCTTAAACCTAAGCCTGTATTCTTTAGAATTCTCTCTTTATACAAGGCTAGAATGCTGCTATAGTAGAAGTCTAATCTATTATATTCTTATTACTAGACGTAGTGTGTAAGAAGGTTGCTAGCAGCGTATAAAAGCTAAGCTAGTCTATAGCTGTAAGGTTCTTCTAGGTAACACGCATCCTGTGTACAAATTTCTTATATAACTAGTCTTTTGCAGGCTAAAAGCCTACTTAGTAACACAACAGTCTCTTATTAAAAGAGTTCTTAAGATAGTTAATCTTCTATATATTACTCGCATTTTCTAAGCTTGCTTCTAGAAACTTTAAGTTAAACACTTATACGTAAGAAATAAACTCGCCCTTCCCTTATTTAGTTATATAGATCTACTATATTGCTTTCTTATAGATTATAGAGTCTATAAAGAACCTATTAAGGTATTTTTAAAGCTGCGCTAAGAATAGTTAGAAAGAGCTCTCTATTATACTTATAATGTATATTCTTAAGGCAGTAAAGGCCTAACCCTTTATATAAGTAATAATATAGTATACCTAGACTTCTCTAAAAGAGTAGGCTTATTAGTCTATAAAGAGTTTTACTTATACACATATCTTCTATTAGGTATAGTCTTTATATAAGCCTTTCTTAAATACCTCTACGTTAGGCAGTCTTAGTTTTTATATTAATGTATAGTGTCTTAGTAGAGCAAAAGCAGTATATATACTAACGTAGCATAAGATAATACCCTACTTAGAGTTAGCACGCTTAGGCTCTAATAAGACACTGCTTAGGTTAGAGTTTATACCTGCTATTACAGCGCTTTATATAATTATTATTCTGCTACTATTTTGTTAAGGTTTACTCTTAGAAGGCTAATTATATTAATAAGCTCTTATTATAAGTGTCTATATAAGTTGCTTTATAGTTAAAAGGAAGCCTCTACTTCTCTTGCTTTATAGGTCTTAGCTAAGTCTATTACTTTATAGCTATTACCTAGTTATATAATAGTTATATAAAAGGTGTTATTTTTAATTCTTACTTGTCACGTATAAGAAGAAAGAGTAAAGAATATATAATCTTTTTTCTTATATTAAGAGTAGAAAGAAGCCTACTAACAAGTATGCATTTATTCTATATATAGAAGAAGAAAGATAAGAGAAGAAAAGTTCTTCTTACGCGTACAACTCGCCTCTTATAGGCCTTATGCCTTACTGCTTTAGTTAGCGCTAAGCCGTACGTTATGTGACTAGAGCAGTATGCTTAATACGGCGTAGCCCCTTATAGAGACTACAGATTCTAGTACTTTCTATATTACTAATGATTAGTAATAGCTAGAAAGCTCTAGAGTACATTCTGATATTTTGTGTAGTCTGTTACGTAATAGTAATGTAACAGTAATGTAGTAGTGACGTCATGGTGACGTGGTGACGTAATAGTGACGTTATAGTTACGTAATAGCTACGTAATAGTGACGTTATGATTACGTTATAGTGACGTTATATATAATGTTATTCTCTATTGCTTATCTAGTATTAGATAAGCTATAATAACATTATTAGCCTTATAAAAGCTTATAGCTTTACAAAAGGTTATCTTGTTTCTTTGTTAACAAACACGGTTAGCACGCGCCTAGCGCTGTTAAGTTATATTCTAGGTATAAACGCAATAGAAGAACTAAATCTTAGGCATAGTTAGAAAGGCAGGCGAAGAGAGAAAACAGCTACAACATAACAGACCTATAGAAGCCTTATATGCAACCTACATACTAAAACGCGGCACAGGAAAATAATAATCTAGGGTATTAAGACGATACGCCTAAAAGGGGGGATAATATTATAAGTAATAAAAGAAACTCTACTCTTAATAAAGAAGTTAGGTCTAAACGCTAACTAACAACTACGTTAGAAGGTAATAATTACTGCAGGGTAATAATTACGTAACTAGCTTTACGCTAAGCAAGAATAGCCCTACTGTTATGTAAGGACACAGGCTGCACGTAACTAGACGTCTTTAGGTCTTTAGGGAATACAGGGATTAGTATATAAGGACAGTAAGAACAGGTATAGACTGCAATATATATATTAAATAGATAGATTTTATTATTACACTTGTTGTAGTTAACTTAAATAGTTTATCTCTTATACAGATTGTTAACTAGTTATTCTATTATTTATAGAATTAGTATTGTTTACCTATTAGTTAATATTAATAACTCTTTTCTACTTAATTATTTCTATACGACACCTCACGGACTACCGCTTTAGTCTACCTCGCCTTAGTACGGACCGAGCCTAGAGAAGTATAGCCAAACCCCGTGTAACAACAACTCTGTGTACTAGAAGTAGCTATAAGCTTGTTTAAACTACAGAAACATGCCTAGAATCTGCGAGTTAATTAGCTAGTTCTAGCACGTAGAGTGATCTGTTTCTCAGAGACAGACGTTACTCTACCTAGTTTTAGAGGGGAATTAGCATCACGGCCGTTAGTGCAAGCTTTATCTCGCATATTCCATAACTCTTAGCTGCAGAGTGTCAGGGCTGGCTGACGATATATACTATCCTGCACCCTGATCAGTAGTTCACTAATTATACGTACCTTTTTGGTTGCATGGCGTAGTAGTGCAGGGCTGCGTCCTAACATTATGAATAGTAAACTGCTAGCGTGCGGGGTAGAGCAATAGGGCTAAGAAGGTCTATAGTTTTATCCCCTACAGGGTTAGTTCAGCATAAGCTAGCTTATAATAGCTAGAACAAGGCTATTATAAGCTGCTAGAAGGTCTAGTATTGCCCGCCTGTCTGTTATAGGTTTGCTGCGCCTAAGGGCATGCGCTATAAAGAAGGAGGATACTGTCAGGGCTAGCTGACGATATATACTATCCTGCACCCTAATCAGTAGTTCACTGATTATACGTACCTTTTTGGTTGCATAGCGTAGTGGTGCAGGGCTGCGTCCTAACACAGAGCTATTACTCCTGAAGTGTTCGTTCGTAGCTGAATTGGAGTTCTTTTTCGATTATATCATTCGGCCCGAATTTAGCTTATATCGGGTAGTGATTCTTAGCTAGACTCGGGAACGCTGCGTTCCGCAATTATGCGGCAAGAGAGAATATTAAGTACACCTATCAGACGTAAAAGGCGTTGTGTATTACAGTTGCGGCTGCTTTCTTCAGAAGCTAGCCGCCTATTCTCGACTTCTTCTTCTTCTTCTTCTTCTTCTTCTTCTTCTTCTGTATTTTAATCTTTGCTACGTGATAGAGAAGCTGCTTACGTAAAATATATTTACACGCTTTTAACTTATAAGAAGAGGATTTATTGAGCTGATTGGAGAGTGCAACTCTAATCCTCTAAAGGCTACTGTTTAGATAAGATACTTTCTTCGTACCAAACAATGTAGTGCGCAAAAACCCTCTGAAGCCTTTCTAAAATGCTGTGTCATCACTGAACAGTGACTTCTAGTCACCGTGCCCTTTACTTGCAGTCGAAAAGTACTCAACGCCATCTAACAACATTGCAGCCCTTTACGAAATCACACACAGATGGAGAAAGCAAGGAAACCCAGGAGGAAAATTCCATCTTCTCGCAGGCGCAATTGCATCCGTGAAGTCACGACAGCGAGAAGAACACGCTATCCAAATTCCCCAGTACCCCATTACTCAGCCATCCTCTAACATCAAAATCCCCCATCTCAAAATCCCACTCCTTTCCCATCGCGATGTATCACTTCTACCTAAACCATAAAATCACAGCGTACTTCTACCGCCGTCAATCACATTCCAAAGCCGTTACATATATCAGCCCTACCTCTCTCCGTCAACAACCTACACACAAAAGCATCTCCAAACATCTCCTCAAGATAACCAGACATACCTTGCATATCTACCTGCAACCATCACAATCAAATAGGCTCGTATGTGTCGTGCCATTAATTGTCCCAGCACAAGTCGCCCCCTTCTCCAGCAGGGTATTCGCTTATGTAGATTAGGAGCCTTGTTTGGTGCAACTGCAGTTGGTATTTGGTGTCGGTTCGTGAGCACCTTGGTTTACCCTTTTTCCCCCATAAGGAAGCGATGGTTAAGAGGAAAACTAACTTGTCAAGTAGCAAGCACTGCAGAGAGCAGCTGAGGTGAGCAGCTGTTGTGTATACTTTCGTGTAGATCATGTTATGGGAGCATCTCATGTGTGCTGCGTAACTTCGGTTGCGAGCTACGAGGCGTTCGTCGCGTCCTTGTATGAGGTCTTTTGACTGGTGAATGGAGTAACAATTGCAGTTGACGCGGTACCTCTACTTGCATCGAGCCTCTTCGCATTACTCTACAATAATGCAGACCTAAAAAATCCCCAGTGTCATCCTCCACATCTCCTTCTGTCCCCCTCATACATGCCGTCACATAGCGGGTACCATCTTCATCCCACAATCCGTCCCCTCAACCTCGATTTCTGCAGAACCTCGCTCTCCTTCAACCCATCCACACTGACCTCCGTCTCTTTACTCCCCACAGTCTCACTCTTCCATCCCAAATTTCCCTTTCCCGCTTGAACACTGCCCCACCCCCAATTCTCCTCGACCCACGTAACCGGCCAAAGTAGCACAGTCCCCGCAACACAGAATATTGTCGCCCAAGCCTGCCATAACCAGATCAGCATCCACGCGCCAGGGGCGATGAAACGTATCCATTGATCAACTTGGCAGAGGTCATCTTGTTTGGAGATGTAGTAGAGGGATTTGGACCGCGCATTTAGCGCCTTGTCAGGAGATATATCAGCGAGCAGCGAGTGGTTAGGTTTAGCGTCAGCCGAGGAAGCGATGGAAGCATACGAAGGCGGAGACGGCGACCGGCGGAGGTACAAAACGGTGGTAAGTCGAACAGGTGCGTAGTAAAACGGTATTAACCAGATGCGGAAGATCTGGAAAAGGGTCACATAGAGGATGAGATTCTTCTCGTCGAACGCTATTCTCGCTCGTTAGTTCACGTTCCATCTTGTCCATGTATATACTCCTACTACGTACCAACACTCTGCACTGTACAATCAATCCTCGGACTCATAATCTTGTACCACCGATACGTCCTCTCGACTAACCATCTCGAATTCGGTCTCGACCACGTACGGCAAAACGGATGCGAGAAGGCGGCGTCAGGCGTGAAGTATTTCTCAATCGTCGCACGCTGGAGAGATGGCGACGATTGCGTGAGGAGGTGGATGACTGCGGCTATCTCCTTGACTGGGTCTTCCATTTCGAGTGCAGTGGACGGGGGTAGTGAGGATGCGACGCGAGGTTGGTGAGGAAAAGCTGTTGGGTGGTACAGTGGATGGCGCGGAGCTTAGGGTTGGAGACGCGAAGTCGCGCCGGCTGATATGACGTCATGTGTGTTACAGCTTCACAGCTCACCTCCATGTCGATACAGGCAACGGATATATCGGAGAATGATTTGGTAATTGTTTCGATTGATTACTTATGTCTCGTCATTATGCTAGCTCATGGGGTTTTGCGATGGGCAATGCGAACGCATATCCTACTGAGACCTGTACTGCTGAATCTCTGCCTCATCAAGATGCCTCAGCTTGTTAACGCTCGGCGCCTCTCCAGTCGCAATACCCTTGGCCAGCTCGATGAATCCACCGACCTGCGTCCTCTTGCTCACAGCATACTGTGCGGTGCTAGCCTTGACGCGGATAATGCCAATGCGCGGGTCCTCTGGGCCACCGTCGTGTTTGCCGTCACCGAGATCACCGATCCAGGCCTTGAGCGCGGGAGAGTAGTGCTTGCGGACGACCTCGCGGTCTGTCTCGATAGACGCGTGGCCAGAAATGGATGCCCACTCGCCGGAGTTGTTGATGAAGCCGATGTTGACAGACTTGTGCTCCTTAAGGTCATCGGTCTTGCCGGACTCGGTGTTGGTGTGAAAGAGAAGGTCGAAGCCGTGTCCCTCCTGTTTGCCCGTTAGAAAGTGTCTTGGGTGGTCAATTGAGCATGTTGTAGTACCTTGGCAGCGAGAGCCATGGCTCTTGAGGCGAGGAGGTCGCTGTCCACAACCTGTGTGGTCAACAGGCAGAACTTAGTCTTGTCGACGAAGTTGAGCAGGTCTTCGCACTTCTCCTTCAGAGAGGGCTCCTCAAGGTTCTTTTGGGTGTAGGGGTCGGCATTCTTAGAGCCGGTATCCGCGTTGCTGAAGCCAGACATGTTGAACGTTGTTGTGGAGAATATGCGTTGAGAGACGGTGTTATGTGATAGCTGCGGAGATGGCGTCAGCTTCTGGAGGCACAATGTTCGAGGAGTCCTTCGCGCTGTTCTTGCGGTGCAGTGACAAAAGAAACGTGACTGAAGCATACCTTTTGATGAGTGGTTGGTGGTAGGCAGGTAGTGTGTGTGTAAAGGAAGGGGAGGAATGGCGCGACTTTGTATTGATATTGATTTGCCCTGATGATGTCATTTGTAGTCGTGCGCGCGTTTGGAGCCACATTCACCCCGCTATGTGGGGTAACTTCATTTGGTGTCACTTGGTGTCAATCGGCATCTACTAGCATTGCGGGTGGTCTAGTCTATAGCTCAGGGTCTTGCGTCATGTCATACTTGTTCAAGCTAACAACCAAGTTCTAGATGCTTGACTAGTACATTCACTCTGCTGGACGTCAGTCTAAGCGAAACATTGAAAATAAGATGGTGATATTATCCCTCTAGATCTGCTGCGCGTCTAAAAGAGACACATAACATCGTACCCCACTCCATGACCCCGTCCAATGCCGTGCTGGTATCCCATGAACAATAGCGGAGAATATACCGATTCTAAGCTAGAAATGAAGATGTGGGCTAGACCCTAGACTATGCAAATGCAAATGTCCCGGATATATGACCCAAATTCAGAGAGGCTAAGACCTCTAGCAACAAGTGTTAGATTGCACACTCTATGCATCGGCAGCAGTCTCCTTGTCCTCAATCGACGCCTTCTTGAGATCGTCGGCAGCGTCCGCTGCGGCGTCCTTTTCCTGGTCGTGCTCGGCTTCAGCAGATGCGCTGCCGTTGACGGTCTGGTTCTTCTGGGCGGGCTTGCGAGCGGCGTCGGTGCTGCCGTTCGCGGCGTCTTCCTCGGCTTCCTCTGCCTCGAGGCGATCGATCTCCTTCTGTGCCTTGGCGATGTTCTGTGGGCTAGTTAGCAATGCTTTAGTAGTCGGTTACAGAACTACTTACCTCCTTGGTCTTGCGGTCCTGGTCTTCTTTCCAGTGCTTGAGCTTAGCTTGGAGCTTCTCGACGGTGGCAGGGACTTCCTCCTGGTTTGAAGGCGGGTCGACGCCGACCTTGGCTAGCTCCTCGATGATTCCCATGTTGAGGTTGAACTTGCCGGGAGTAGCAGCGGCGCCACCCTTCTTGCCCTTCTTACCCTTCTTTCCTCCGGTACCAGCGAAGTAGCTCTCCTCCTCAGTGTCCTTCTTTGATATACGGGTGCCCTTGAGGCCCGAGTCGTCGACGGTGCGCTGGGCAGAAGCGGCGAACTTGCTGGCGGCGGTGGTCTCCTTGGGCGGGAGCGCAGAGGGGTCGAAGTGGCGGATTAGACCCTCGCAGGCAATGATCTCGTCGCCGTAGGCGGGTGTGCTGGCTTCCTCAAGACGCTTAGAAGCCGTCTCCTTGCGCTTGCTGGCAACGTACTGGATCTGCTCCAGACGCCTCTTCTCGTTGCGAATCTTGCGGGCCTGGAACTCGTAGTCCTTGAATGCGCGCAGCTGTTGGAAGTAGCCATCCTTGAGCTCCTTGCGTGCCTGGTACTTCTCCTGCTGCACCGCGCGCGCCTTGTCAGTCTCCTCGCGGAGTGACCTCAGACTCTTGAAGGCCTCGTCTTGCTCAGCCTTCAGGCCGTCGAGTTCCGTCTGGAGCTGGGTGTACTTATCGCTCAGCGCCTTGTTCTCGGGGTCGTCCAGCAGCTTCTTCTGCTCGGCGATCTGGGCCTTGATGTCGTCAATCCTCTTCTGCTGGCTGTCGAAGCCAGAGAAGTTCTTCTTGGCCTTGTTGAGGGCGCTGATCTCGGCCAGGGCCTTCTTCTCGTCCACCAGCTTCATCATGCCGGTGTCGACCTGCTTCTGCAGACGGGCAATCTCCTGGTCAACATCCTCGGCCGACTTGTAGTTGGACTTGCCCTTTGCAGTCTTGAGCTCGTTGAATTGCTGCTTAAGCTGCTCGTCGAGCTTCTTGATCTTCTCGAAGATGGCGTTGCGTCCGGATTTGTTGCCCTGTTGGGACTGGCGGATGGCGTTGAGCTCCGTCTTGAGCTCCTGTTGGCGCTTTGCGTTGGGCGAGTCCTTGTTGTTGGGCTTGGCGAGATCGAGCTTGGCCTTGCAGGCGTTCTGGTCGTCATCAGTAATTTTCCTGGTCGATATGGTCGTGTGCGATGCAGCTACCCGCCGGCTCATGACCGTGCGACTACGCGCATTGCACCAGGACATGTACTCACCAGCTTCTCTTGGGCGGCGGCGTGCTCCTTCTCCAACTTGGCAAGCTCCTCCTTGTACTTGTCCTCGTCGGGCTTGTCGGGCTTGACCACCTGCTGCTTTTCCCTGGGGGCAGCAGTGCCGTTGGTGGACGTGGCCTCGGCGGCGGGTGGTGTTGCAACGTCGGCCATGGTTGCTGTGCAGTCAATTGGGCGGAGGTGTTGACTGGAAATTGCAGCGGTGAGGGGAGGATCTGCGAGACCTAAGTAGACCGCCGAAGGGTGAGGGTGGAGTGAGAGCGGTGGAAGGACAACTATTAAATTCGACCGTCCTGAGTGAACCACGGGTGGCATCCTGGCAACTTTTCCCGAACCTTAGCGGACGGGCTAGGCAGTGCCGCCCGCAGTCTCCAGAACGTCCAACCTTCGTTTGGGCCTCGAACATTCACCCACCAAAACCACAGCATGGCGGAGCAATCGCGGGGCAGGGTCCCCATTCTGCTGCTGAAAACAAAGTCAGTTCCCAAGGATACGTATGAGGAGCTTTTCCTTAGCCTCGACAATGGCCGCTATGCGCCCGTCTTCGTGCCCGTCTTGGAGCACAGGTTCAAGCGAGACGCCCTGCGTCATGTGCGCCAACATGTCACCAACCGCGGCTTCGTGCCAGAGTTGCAGCAGGGTCTTGCGACATATGGTGCGCTTATCTTTACCTCGCAGCGCGCAGTCGAAGCCTTTAGTGAGGTTGTCGAGGAAATCCGCAGCGAGGGCATCCTTGACATCGACAATCTGCTTCCGGAGAGCTTGCCGCTGTATGTAGTAGGCCCAGCCACAGCCCGCGGACTGCGATCACTGGGTCTCAGGTGTCCGGTTTTGGGTGAGAAGACTGGCAACGGTGAAGCTCTGGCTGGCTTCATCTTGACCCATTACAACGCCCTCCATCCGGACAACTTGAACCCACCTATACTCTTCATGGTCGGCGATAAAAGGAGGGACATAATACCAAAGACACTCCAGTCAGAAGAGCTAGATCCAAACCAGAGGGCGAAGGTAGACGAGGTGGTTATATACGAGACTGGGGAGATGCAGTCTTTCAAGGAGGACTTCTCGGCTATCTATCGGAGAAACGCCGATCAGGGTTCGACACGACAATGGGTTGTTGTATTTTCTCCAAGTGGATGTCAAGCGATGCTCGAGAGCCTGGGCCTTCTGGATGCGAAGACTGGAAAGGCCAAAGCTACGTGTACAGCTGCTGAGCAGAGAGATATTCTGATAGCTACAATCGGCCCGACGACACGCGACTACCTAAAGCAGGAGTTTGGCTTCACGCCTGATGTATGCGCGGAGAAGCCAAGTCCAGAGGGCATCGCAGAAGGTATTGGTGCCTTTCTGGAGAGGATCGGATGAGAAGAAGCAAGAAGAAGCAATTCTGGACCTTGGTGTGTATACCGGCTTCGTATAAGTTGGCTGGGGTGCGCGCGACTCTTGATGCTAGTCGGCTGGCCTTATATAAGGTCCGTATGGTGAGAGGTTTGCTAGATCACGCATCAGGTGCGCATCGCCAAATCACAAGCTCTCAATCTGTTTCACACTATTGATCGTGGCTTCCGCGATTGCTCCAGGCTGCACGTGCCTTCCTGACGCGTCGATGGACTAATGACTGCCATTGACGTCACCATTCACGCGACGCGCTTTCCACACATCTCCAGCGCGCGCAAACGATAGCCCTCCTTGTTACCTCACTCATCTCTCTCGCGTCCTTTTCTACTACACTGCACCGTTTCATCTCAATTCACATCTTATCTCAGTTCACATCAATTCACCCTACTTCAGCGACAATGGCAGGAACACGCTCTTCTGCGCGCAAAGACGATAACAGTTCAAGCCCTGCGAAAGGCAATGATGTCGCAGCCGGTACCAAACGTAAGCTAGAAGTCGAGCCGTCCCCGAAGCGCGATCGCAAGGCTTCGAAGAAACAGGCGACCATTGAGGAGACAATGGACGCATCCAAGTTGTCAGACAGCGACACGAAAGACGCTTCCGATGACGCCCAGGACACGAAGCAAGAAGAGCAATCGGAAGAGCAGGCCGAAGCGGCAGCTGCTCAAGAAACTGTTGACGCGAGCGATGCGAAAGCATTAGCCACCGGCGACGACGAGAACCCTTCGACGACTGAAGAGAACACTGAAGAAGACACCAAAGCCAACCTCAGGACCGACAAGACCACACAAGAAGACAAGACTGAAGAAAATGTCGCAGACCAAGAGGAGAGCGCGACGAAGGAGTCTGCCGCAGATGGCAAAGGCGCCATCGAAGAGTCCTCCCAACGCGCAAAGCAAATGCCTTCAAACATCCTTGAAAAGGGTATTATCTACTTCTTCACTCGCAATCGCGTCGGCATCGAAGACTCCGAGAGCGTCGGCGATCTCCAACGCACCTTCTTCGTCCTGCGACCAATGCCAACCGGTGCCAAGCTTGGCGACGGTGCGCTCCTGATGACAACAACATCCGACTCTTTGCGCTTCCCAAGAAGGTCTTCCCCAAGTCACACAACGACCGCTTCATGGCGTTTGTCGAGAAGGCGAACACGTCCATCAAAGAGCTGAAGGAGAGTTTCTTCGGCGCCAATGAGTATGAGACCAAGACACAAGGCAGTCGACGCACCGAGCCTGTCGCACCGGTAGCCGAAGGTGTCTACGCGATCACGCGTACTGAAGACCGCACATGCCATCTGGTTTACTCCACCACCATACCCTCTGAGCTGGGCGAGGTGCAGGAAGACCTAGGTATCAAAGACCAAGGCAGTTTCATCATGAGTGTCAAGAACCCTGAGCGCAGTGGACCGGCTTCGGCTCAGCTTGACCAGAAGCCCGGCTTCCCCAAAGAGTACGTAACGCGGGTATTACTACCTAATAGTGACTAACCGCAAGCAGATTCATCGACGAGTTCCGCGGATTGGCTTGGGTCGAAGTCAAGCCGAAGTACCTGAACTACGAGTACTGCCAGATCTTGCTCATCGGCGAGAAGATGGAAGCTGGTGTTGAGCCTACTACCAAGGATCAGAAGCACGATAAGGAGACTCCGCAAGAGGAGATTGAGAAGCTGGAACATGAAGATGAGCTGAGGGTTGAGCATCTTCATGGCGACGACTCAGTTTATGACGACCTCAAGATTAGTAAGAAGGAGTATCCTCAAGTGGCGACCACCTGGTGAGCTCGATCATCAGCTCAACGACATGCGCTATCATGCGATTTGCGCACAAATCTGTTGTACAACATATGGGTCATGGGCGTTCAATGGCGCACGGTATGTTATAGGACGACCTTTCGGACATTCGGTCTGGATGACGGCGGTCAAAAGAATGGATCCAGGATTTAATTTGGCTTTGTCCACAAACTTCGTAGCATCGAATCGTACTGTGCCTTTGCAAATTGACTCACGCACGTCATTGAAGCCACTCACATGCGAACTTTGCTGTCGGTCACGGTGACATTGTCCTTGCTCGGCCCACTTCCCAGCACTGTATAAACACAGCTGATAACCCATATGTAGGTTGTACTTTACCACAGATTCTCACCACCTTGTCCACTAGAAACGAAACTACCATAGCATTAGTCAGGCGGTACAGACGCCTATAGATCGCTTAACGCATTAACAAGATACACTTTTACACCCCAGGGTGCACGAGAAAGTCTAAAGATCCAGTCTTTCAACGTTGATAGAAGCTGTTTGCGATAGGCACTAGCCATCTTTTGACTTGGAAGCGGGGGTGCGGTAAGGAGCGAATCACTCTTCCTGTGCTGAGTCTCTACATTCCCAGCGTTTGTACCTTTGATATTACCCCTAGACGTCTTTTCTTTGCGCAGCGCTAGCATGTGCTTCGTCTCAGTCACATTGCTTCCCAACCACTGGCTGTCATGTTCATAACCTCGTGGACTAGAAGCTCCTGGTACCGCGAGATGGTGCGAAGCTAAGTGTTATCTTGCATCCTTTCGTCTGCGGAGAAGAGATGATGGAGACACTAGGTTATGGGACATTATTGACGCGAAAAGATGATACTGATGAAAGCTTCTAACGCGATATCCGCAAGACGCAAGAGCTATTGTAATCTAAGCAGAGAAGCACAGGTCTTCTGATGCAACCTCTTGTATTTGGTTTCCTACTGGAATCTATTTGGCTATACGACGGTGACTGTTAGATGGCGACCCAGGAGCAATCGCAGATGACCGCGTAATTCATTTTGCGCATACCATTTTGTCGCATTCGAAAGAGTCTCAAGGGTAATGCCAAGGTAGTCTCGGGTTTCATCTGGGTGTCTGCCCATGTGGTTGGTGTTGACGACGACGGCAGTCTGCGCTGGCCAGACGTCGGACCAGGCACGTGCCGTCGCGTCGCGCTAACCACATGCGAGCAGGTCCGCCCAAGCTCTCCGCTCGCAACCCCACCAGCTTCGCGCCCCTCTGCGCGTCATTACCAGCCTCAATGGCCCCCGATGTAGCCTCCATGACCTCGACGCCTTCTACTCCCGCGTTGAAACCCTCTCAAAAGCCTCTCCCTCCGGGCCCAACGTCCTCGAAGTCGTTTTTGGCTCCCTGCTCATACAGCCCTGGTATCCGTCTTTCTACCCCGAAGAGCTCGTCGGGCGACGCGTGGAACGGCTGTATGTGTGCCAATGGTGCTTCAAGTATAGTAAAGAGTTGGTAGAGTTTATTGGGCATTTGGTAAGCTTCTAGCACGCGCTGGACGTGAAGGTCGGAGAGTTGGTGAATTGGATGATAAGAGAGCTGACGAGTTCGTGGTAGAAAGCATGTCCACTCCGCAACACCCCGCCGCCAGGCGTGAACGTCTACTTGAAGGATAACTACTCCTTGTATGAGATTGACGGCGAAAAACATAAACTCTACGCGCAGAACCTTTCACTCTTCGCGAAGCTCTTCCTCGACACCAAGTCCGTCTTCTACGATGTCACGACGTTCTTGTACTACCTCCTCGTCGCCCACAGCCCCACACCAGAGATCCCAAACACCAGTTTCGGCGATGATGCAGAGACCACTGGAATTGGTGCGCAAGGGCAGGTAGTCGGCTTCTTCAGTAAAGAGAAGATGAGCTGGGACAACAACAATCTAGCGTGCATACTGGTGTTTCCGCCGTGGCAGAAACAGGGCCTGGGGCAGGTATTGATGGGGGCGAGCTATGAGATGAGTCGGCGAGAAGAGAGGCTGGGTGGGCCTGAGAAGCGTACGTTTACCTAAATCCGGAATGTGGAACATATACTAACACTACTACCATAGCGCTGTCGGATCTTGGTCGTATCGCATATATCCACTACTGGTCGCAAACGCTTGCTCGCACGATCCTTGCCTGTCCTGCCAAGAAGACGCTTACGGTACAGGATCTGCGCGAGAAGACGTACATTGTGCCTGAGGATATCATCGCGACCTTGCAAGCTATGGGCGTGCTGGAGCAGAAGAAAAAAGGAGGCGCCGAGGCTGTCATCAACAAGTCCAAGGTGAGGATATGGGCAGATACACACAAGGTGGATTTGAAGGCCTGCCCGGTTGATCCCGATGCTTTCGTTATGAGGGAAGTCAGTCGAAGTGTGAGTGAAGAATCGTGAGAGGTGGGCGCAAAGATGTCAGATACCCAAAATCTTCGGTCGACATTGATCCTACTAGATTGGTCGTGCCAGCGAATAGGACATATATGGGGTGAGAGCGTCTATCTCAGTGTAACAAAGTCCTCATGCTATCAAAACGCGGAAGCCCCAGAACATTTTGGTACCTACCGACAGTAGCAGCATCGCATAGTCGACGTCTCTACAATGACCACGCATACAGTATCCTGGGATTTATAGTCGAACAAGTAGCCAAACAATCTTACCACGAGATTAAACGAGATTATTTACAGAAGATACAACTATTCGCATGTCTACTCGGCAGAAGCTTTGATCCAATCATGACGCAGCCGTGCAACACTTGATTTTCTTCCTCTTATCGCGAGCATCCAATAGCATCCGATCCAGATGCAAATCGAAAGTGCTACACAAAACCCCAGTATCAGCAGCTCGCTCCAACAGCAAGAGTCCAGCTCGCCCGGTGGCGTCAAAACATTGCCTAGCAAGCATACTACTTTCTATACACAGATTGAATGTACGTCGCGATTGGAACTGCGAATCTAGAATGGGTTAGAGACACACCCTGTCGGACGCTATAGAGTCCTTCACCTGCACCCGGTTGGCCTGGACGCCACTCTATCTTCCTATCCAGCTGCACTCGGTATCTTAATAAGCCAATTCCGCTTCTATATAAGCAGGTTCTCTTGCAAGAAATCAGGAGTTCTACACCCTTAGAAAGGCGCGTAAATAATCAGGTTGCGCAGTCCGATTTGTACCAAGCATGATTGGCTGCAGATAGAAAGGTCTGGAGTCATGTTCAGCTGAGGTAGATGGGTACATGCGTTCTAGTTGGAGGAGGTAGTACACAGGTTTAGTCTCCTTAGAGATGTACAAAAGCTTAGTCAAGACGTGTCGATTACGCAGGCGCTCTTTTCTTGCATAACTTCGAGGTCATACAGTAGTATTGCAGCAGGCACTTTTGTCATCAGACTTGGCGTAAGTTGTCACACCTCGCAGTAACTCAGTACTGTCAACGCCAACATCGCCAAAGCGACGAAGAAGCTTCCAGCGCCGAATGTTATCTCCCAGCTGCCCAAGACAAGCTTCACTCCGGCCACCACACAAAGGAGAATAGCTAGAAATAGATACAGGCATCTAATGGGATCCCACGCAGTTTCAACATACAAGCCATTCAGTTCTACATATCTGGTCTGTGGTCGAGGCAGCTGCGGTCTACGTGCCTCAGGCGGTAGAAAGATTTTCCTCGATGATATTGATGTTAGCTGGGTTCTATACCATGCATATCTAGGACTTACCTGTACTCATTGATAAAGCAATATCTACCGATGCCATTTAGTATGTCTTGAGAGCGAGCACTAGCTGGATCACGGAAGTAGCAAGAAAGGAAAGCTGCAGTTTCAATCCAGTGTAGCTGATCGTTGCAGAATTCCCATTCCTCAAACGGGCAGTCTGCATCATTAGAGTTAGTTGAGTGGTAAGACGGGCATTCACTGTTGCAATGCTCGTATTTCCCTGAGCCGTCGCGAAAACAGCAGTCCGGGAAATCGTTCGAATCCCACGTCGTAATGGCACTAGTAGTTTCCGCCGCGTTCTCTTTTCGCGCAGAGTAGACCTTGGCTAGCTTGGCTAGGTCTAGAGGTTTTGCGAGAACTGAGAATCGTTCTGGGGAACGGCTGATCAATCGAAACTATACTTGACTTCAGTATATTTATAGGCACGCTACGATGTGGTTAAAACATACAGTGACGGGTCTGAGTCTACTAAATCTTCGAAAAGAAAGACACCTTTGCAAGAAACCAAGTTCTGTTGCATACCGTGTGGCTAAAGAAGCGAAGATCTCATCTTCATTCTTTGGTTCGGCAATCGGGACGTCGACAGCCCAAGTCAGAGAGCTTTCAGGGTTTGTAGAGCCCCATAGCAAAAATACACAGCTCGCGCCATCCTTTTTGTCAGCTTCCTTTTGGAAGTAGGTGAAGATGTCATCTTGTGGCATTTCTGACGGCTTTGACAAAAAGTCGTACGTGGGCATAGGTCGTCGTCTGTTCTTAGGACCCCTGAGACTTTTGTCTGAAGCATTCTGCAGACCAGTCGCTACCATTGCAATATCTTCTGTTGGTTTGACGTGAGCACTCTCCGGCCGTGACGGAAGGCATGCTAGTAACGGCGACATGATGTAAGTTGATATCGATGAGGAGGATTGAGAATATCTGCACACATCTGTAATGCCACAAAGCACAGCAACTTATAGACATGAACATCGGGCAATGCTGCGCCCCAACTCACTACAGTTGTTCCGGAGCAACGAGGCTAGGCAGACGTTCAAAGGGCACTGCCTGTTTGTGGGGGAGTAAGGCTGATGTCGCCATCCTACACAGCGCATTAATTGGCCTACTTGTTTGTAACTACTAACAGGTAGTACATCTTCAGCATTAGATCCTCGTTCTTTGCAGGGTAAAGGAGAAACTCGTCGATATTTTTCCTCGCGAGATTATCCGTAGCCTCGCCATGAACCGTCATCGGCACTGGAGTATTGATCGGTCCGGCCTCGTACACCATGTGTGTCAGGAGTACTAGAAAAGTCCTCGATCCACAGCTATTTCCATCCAAGAAACCTTGCTACGTTGTTGTAGAACTGGCATGCTGTTGAAACACTGGAGACGTCATGCGTAGCCAGCTTGCCCCGAATCCACTCGCCTCAGGATGTTGAAACTTGGCGTGGAGATGCCTGAGTTTGAGATCTAGAGCCTGACATTTACTGGGATTCTCAGCTCGGGGAAGCGTCACGTCGCGAAACTCGTCGAGTGGACTTTGGGTGGAGTGAACCAGAACTGCGCACCTCGACGATCCTGGTCGGTGTTGCAGTAGCTTGTTGACGTGGCAGTGACTGAGCAGCGACTGAACAACAGAGCATCGATGCTTACGGTCATCCCACATAGCAATAAGAAAATGGTTCATCACTGGACAGAACTCTTCGATGAACGCATCGTGGCGATGCGGATCGACGGATTCAGCAGACGGTGGAGGCGTGGAGGAAGGGAGGGCGAGCGACGATAGGACCCACATTGTGGGGTATGGTCGCTTGACGGCCTTATCGGAACGTCATTGGGTAGCAGCGCGGCACTTCCGGTCCACAGCCAACGTTTACTGCATATGCAAGGCGGTGACTGGATGGTTGAATTTCCTCGTTGTTGCTTCTTCCAGTTCAACATGTGTTCTCTTTGTCCTCGATATACCGCGTTGCCATGATGATGGCGCATATCAGCTGTGACAATCACCAGGCCATGAGGCGTACCACGACATCCACTGTCTGCTTGCCTTGCCCTCTTCAGCCTCTCTCGTCGCACAACATGTGCTTGTAATCGCTTCAGCATGCAAGGGATCGCACATCGCGTCACTGCCTATATTCACTTTCCTCGCACCATCATCGTCCCCGCACCAGGTCAAGGCCGCCAATATCAGATTCATTGACCCAAGCGCCGCCTCCGCTGACGACAGCTGAACCCTGTTAACAATACGTAGCATGGTGGGTAGATAATATAAACACGCTCTTTGTCTCTCTACCCTGAACTACTAGATTGCTTCGGAGACTGACCTAGATGCTCGATACATAGTCGGACCACACAGCAGCCTTTGAGGGCTCTGACTCACCCTCACGACAGCGCAGTCCTACACCAAGCGACGCCAAATACCACTACGAAAACCTCAATGACATAACAACGAGTCCGTCCACTAGTGCACCCTACACTAGACGTCGTCCATCTCGCACGAGTTCAGGCTCCAAAGGTACCCCACCTTCGGTCTCACCACTACGTGGAGACGACCATGACGAGAGCGAGCAGCGGACCAGGCCGCCTCGCACCACTTTGAAGAAGCTCCTGAGACGCGATTCGCATCATACCGATACTGTATCAACGTCACAAGGCAAGCAAGAAGAGATAGATGAGGAAGGAAGCACCGTCGGCTATATGCCCAGGCTGGGCCAGATAAAAGAAAGCAAGTCCAAGGTTAGCACACGCACCAGACGTCGGGGAAGCTCCACTGTCGGCACTCCAGTCGATCCGAAGGTTCTCCGTCGCCGGCATACCGGGGATAACTCTGTGAAACGCTCACACGCACGTGACAAACGTAGCTCTCTACAGCGACATGCTGAAAATATGGCCAACATGTCAGATCCTTCCTTGGTCTCGAGTGTAACACAACAGTCCGACGCCTCAGGCGGTAGTAACCCCACAGTATTGCAGCGACCTTACAGCGGGTATAGTCAAGTCGCCCAGTATCTAGAGCCTGAAGAAAGACATAGTCCGACCGCATCACCGACTGTGGAAAGTCCGGCCTTGAACAATATGAATGCCGCTCAACCTGCAGTATTTCAGTATCTCCAATCCGGCGACGACACAAGCGAAAACTTTACGCCTACGCCCACAGATCTTCAAGCCATGCCTCCGTCAACGATTATCTCATCATCGTCATCATCGTTATCGTCAGGTGACGCCCAGCACGACGATGGACGGTCATCCGTAGCAGCAGACTCACAGCACACCATCGACTCCGTCATGACTTCACCAGCCTCGACACGAAGATCTTTCCAGACATCATCTCACCTTTCCAATCAGGAATTTCGTCAGTTCAAGAAGCCGTTGTACGCCAGCAGCTTTGTGCATGGCCCCGGGGACGAAGTTGAAGCCCACCAAGAAGAAGGCAGTGAAGAGAGCGAGGAAGACGTAAACCAAAAAAAGCAGGTACTCAACCAGCATCCTACGGAAATGGTCCCTCCTCGAGCTCCGTCGGCAGCCTCGGGTCGAAGTGATGCGCACGCCAGTCGTCTCAAACAACAAGAGCGCGAGCTTGCAAACCACATGCTACAAACCCCACCAACGTACAGTGACTACCAATATGGCGCAGAGCAACCCGGCTACAACTACGCACCCATGTCTATGTATAGTCCGCAAGGCTACTCTGGTGCATCTCCAGCTGCGCCGAACGCGGCAGTCAGCTCGCCACAGGGATGGGCACCCATGCCCTCTTTCCCAGCCCCATTAGCCATCGGTTGTGCGCCTCACCAGTCGCCCGAAGTCGCGCACGCACATGCCCTATCGATACGACTCCCTGACGGTATGCTCCAGCACATGCCCCCGCCCTTTCCCCCACACGCCGGACACGCGCCCCTCTACGCACAACACGCGTCGACGTCGAGTAGCCAAATCAGGCCAACGGTAGTGGGCTACGAACTGCTAGCCAACGAGCTTAGCTCGGCTAAACCCTCGTCGTCAAAGTCGAGCTCCCACGGCCGTAAGAGAAGGGGGCTCGTGCCCATGTACCGCAAGTTCTCTGCTCTCAACCACCGGATTTTACTCCATCTGCAAGACGAAACGAGTGAACTGGAAGAAGAGTTGAGAGGATTGGATGAATGCATTGCCCAGATCACACCGAAAGATGCGGACGGATATGCGTATCCTGCTTCTCGACGGGGTGACGCGCGCTACGGGGGTGAAATGCACTTCAAGAGGACCGAACTCTTGGGAAAGATTTACCAGAAGCTAGAGCAATACAGTAAGTTTGTTGTTTGCTTGACCCAGACAATTAGTAGGAGCGACGATGCCGTGTTGAACGTCGCTGCTGCCGTCTCATGGAAAGTTTGTTTGCTGACTCGGATGATGAACAGACAAGGCGTTATCGTCGTTTAGCAATGTAGAGAGGAGTCTCGACGGCGCCACTACGGAGGACATACAGGCTTATCGTGAATGGATGGACGAGCACGAGCCCGTCGACGAGACGGAATCGCAGTTCCTCGAACGAGAGGCCGACTTGGTGAGTGTGGTTCCGCGGAAGCCATCATCGCCTACTATACGTGCTACTGCTAGTACGGCAGTACCGACAGCCGGAGAAAAACAATCAGCTGCGCCATTGTCAGCGATTACTTTTCCACTAGTCCTCGTGCTACCCCTCATGGCGTTTGCGATTGTGCCTAGTCTGCTCGGACGGTGCATTGTCATCGCACTCATGGTTGCTGTGGCATCAAGGCTGGTCGTGCTGACGCCCAAGCTCCTGGGGTTAATGGCCATGCGCGAGTGGAGTGTGGCTGCTACCATGTAAGTTCGTTTTTATCCCCTCAAGACTCTCCTGCTGCCCAATTCCTGTCACGACGTTTGCAGCCATGGCAACGTCGTGACGTTCTGCGCCGACAAGCGAGCACCTGGGCATCAGGTGCGTGGGGGCCGCGACGACAGACGACATGGGGTCCATGATGTCAGCTCATTTCGCACCGGGAACTCGCCACATGAAAGCTCGCTCGCTCGGTGCGGAGATGATGAATGTCGGCAACGTCTTTTTACCCACTCGGATCGTCCGGTGGAGACGCCCACACGCACCCCATGCAACAGGAACAGGCACCGCCTCAAGAAACGGTTCGGCGCAAAAGTCAAAAGTTGGAAGTTAACGCAAGCCAACCAGCTATTTCGGGGTAAATGTGCTCCTCGCGGCCCTTGTGCGCTGATGGCGCTGGGATTGGTTCTACACGGATGGATTATTGTATGGGAAGGATTCAGGAACGGGTGCATGACTCGTACGCGCCAGGCAGGCAGGCATGCAGGCAGGCACATGCAGGCGCGCTATGCAGGCGCAGGTGGAGGAGTTTGTGCCTGGATCCGTGCGCCCCCACCCGAAAACCACGGCGATCATTTGCGCCGCCGCCGCCGGCAAACAGGGCGCAAGGCGCGTTTGCGTGTTAAAGAACATGGGCTTGCCAGAGTATGAGTTTGGCCGAAGAGATTGCGCGTAGAATATGGAGTTGATGTTTTCCTTTTGATCCTTTTTTCTCTCTCTCTCTTGCGGACCTTGTTTCTTTGTGACAGGCTCGTTGCATGTATGCGTGTAGTGTATGGTGTATAGTGTACTATACGTGTGGTTCGCAGGCGTTCCCTCCCTCACCCCGACCCGGCACGGCGCGGCGCACAACAATGGAGAACAAGAAAGGAAAGCGTGTTGCAGCCCACTCATTACCTAGCTTTATTGCACGTCCGCCCAATTGGTATTTTCCCTCTCCACCCTCGGGTCCGGCATCTGCCTTGGCCTTTTTTTTTCTTCCTTGCCTTCCTACTACGTATGTATTATTGATTTACATGGGTACTGTATATGTAGACAAACAAGGCTCGGATATGCAGTTTCCCGCAAGCGCAAGCGGGGCTACTACTACTACTACTACTACTACTACTACTACTACTACTACTGCTACTACTGCTACTACTGCTACTACTACTACTGCTACTACTACTACTACTACTACTACCTACTACCGTAACCAAAGCACTCTATCCACGACGTACGACGCACAACACGACATGACATGAATCGCTCGCCGCTCGTACTATGTAGGATGCAAAGTTCAATCTCCAGGCTTTAGTAGTTTGGAAGGAAGGAAGGAAGCGGGGCGGGGTGGGGTGGAGTGGGGAAGGGGAGGGAGGCTACATATGGCGTGATGGGATTGAAATCCCCCCCGAGGCGATAATTACCTAGACTGCAGCGCGCACGCTCTGCATGTGTTCTATTAATGGCCGGCACATTGGGACATATGTGTAGCACCTGCAGCAGCGCGAGTCGCCTGCGAATCCTACGCGACGTTGCGATAGTCGTCGTCGTTGTCGTTGTGTCTAGTGATGGGGTACTTGATAGTGCAGACCAAGGCTTTTGCAACATGTCGGGCGCCTGTCCATGGACGACGGACGGTGGATGCACAAGTCAAGTTCCTTGATCCTGGCGGCAGCAAGCAAGCCGGAACAAGACTGATGGATGGATGATAGTCTCATAATAGCTCAGACTAGCGAGATATCTGACCGGCAAAGCAAGCGGAAAGTCAATAGGCTGGAAGAGGGAGGGTTGACGTTTGCTAAGTCGGCCCTAGGCCAGGAACCAGCGGCGTCGCTTGGGCGCGGACCATGTTTCTGCTTCCAGGCACCCGAGGCGTTGAGAGGACCGGGGGTTTTTTTTCAGGGGGAGGCGAGCGGGCAGCTGACCAGAGTTTCAGACGGGCCAGTCTTTGGGACGGATGGACAGGACAGAGGGGACTGAAGCGAGACGTCTCTCTCTGTAGTATACGTGGACGTTGGTTTAATGTTGCCAGGGCCGTTCTCCTTGGTGTCCTCTTGGTCGTTTTTGCCCCTGCCTCGTTTGACGTCCCACCTTGGACGCACTGAAACACGCGTGAATCTGTAGTTGGCGACACAGACGACACTGCACACACACACACACACACACACACACTCTCTCTCTCTCTCTCACCCCTTGGTCCTCTACCGTCGCCTCTACCGTCGCCTACTACTCTATCCGTCACGTATAGTCGCACTCGCAGGCACTACCGTCCTGCGTCTACACGCGCGCCGTCTGGAATGTCGCAGCTTGCCCATTGTCCACTCACCGTCTGAGCTCTATCTCTCCCCCGCAGCCCCCTCTCCACCATTCACGTCCTCGCTGCTGCTGCCATCGCCCTCGCCGGCCACTGAGGCGCCCCCTAATTCATCTGGCATCCACCAGGCCACGCCGCACTCTCTCTCGCTCTCTCTCGCTGGACGGGCCCTCTCGCTGCAATTCCGCCGCACACAACGCCGCTGATCGATCGACGCCCATCCACGCACGCCTGCCGCGACCGCGCGCACAAAGAAAGTCACCGCCTCCTGCCCGTCGCTCTCCCGCGACACCCTCCCCCAAACATGGCAGTCTCGATGCTGCACGCCCCCTCGCGCGCCTCGACGTCGTCGACGTCGTCGTCGTTTGTCCCCGTATCGCGCCAGAACACAATGTCGTCGCACGACGGGTCGCGCTCGGTGCGCCAGTCGAAGCGCTACTCCGTCACGGCACTCTACCTGTCCATGTCCGCCAAGGACAAGGAGCTCGAGATTGAAGATGACCTGGCTAGAGGTACGAGCCCGCCGGCCTGTAACGCGCCCAAGTAGGCTAATTGTTGGCAGCTCAGAAGATACTCCGCGAACTCAAGGCCAAGATCTCGTCGCAGTCCAAGAAGAACTTTGTCCTGGAGAAGGATGTCCGCTATCTCGACTCGCGCATCGCCCTGCTGATTCAGAACCGCATGGCATTGGAGGAGGTGCGTTCATCCGCCTTGCTTGACCTTCCATACTGACCATGGCAGCAAAATGAAGTCGCCGACCACCTGGCCGACGGCCTCGAACTCCAGGAGGGCTTCTTCCCCAACGACGAGAAGACGCAGAAATACGGCAATCTGCTCTTCCTCCTCCAATCCGAACCACGTCACATTGCCCACCTGTGTCGCCTCGTCTCCATGGCTGAGATTGATGCCTTGCTACAAACTGTCATGTTCACAATTTACGGAAACCAGTACGAGAGTCGCGAAGAACACTTACTCTTGACCATGTTTCAGGCACGTTCAATGGCCCCTGTCTCTCATGTGGTTGCTAACATGGCACAGTCAGTGCTCACGTATCAATTCGACAATACCCCAGACTACAGCTCGCTTCTGCGCGCCAACACCCCCGTCTCGCGCATGATGACCACATATACCCGGAGAGGACCCGGTCAGAGCTACCTCAAGGTCGTCTTGCAGGACAGCATCAACTCCCTCATCGAGCTCAAGGACCTCGATCTTGAGATCAACCCGCTCAAGGTCTACGAGAAGATGGTTACTGAGCTTGAGATCCAGGGAACCCTTCCCCCAAATCTGCCCAAGGGCGTCACCGCAGAACAGGCGGCCGAGAATGAGACTGTCCAAAGCATCATCACACCGCGAGTCAACATGCTCATGGAGATTGCCAACAACTTCCTCACAACCATCATCAAAGGCCTCGAAGAGACACCCTACGGCATCCGGTGGATATGCAAGCAGATCCGAAGTTTGTCGAGACGAAAGTACCCCGATGCCCAGGATCAGACCATATGCACCCTCATCGGAGGCTTCTTCTTCCTGCGCTTCATCAACCCCGCAATCGTCACCCCGAGATCATATATGCTCATCGATGTCTTGCCAGCAGAGAACCCCAAGCGGACACTGACATATATCGCCAAGATGCTGCAGAATCTTGCGAACAAGCCATCGTATGCAAAGGAGCCGTACATGGTCAAGTTGCAGCCATTCATCCACCAGAACAAGGAGCGCATCAACAAGTTTCTGTTGGATCTCTGCGAAGTACAGGACTTTTACGATACCCTCGAAATGGACAATTACGTTGCCTTGTCCAAGAAGGATCTGGAGCTTTCTATTACGCTGAATGAAGTGTATGCAACGCACTCGCTATTGGAGCGACATGCTGCTGAACTTGTAAGTAGTTGGGGATTGTCGTGTATCATCGTACTAACGTCACCAGGCCAAGGAAGACAGCTCGCATCTGGGTGTCATCCTACAAGAACTCGGCACTGCGCCAGCGCAGCTTCCGCGGAAAGAAAACAGGGCCATCAACCTCCCATTATTCAGTAAATGGGAAACGCCCCTCGACGACCTCACAGCAGCGCTCGACATTACGCAGGAAGAAATCTTCTTCATGGAAGCAAAGTCGACATTCGTCATGATCCTCCGCTCGCTCCCCTCCAACACGTCCATCACCCGCCGCCCACTACGCCTCGATCGCATCGCCGAAGCAGCTGCCACAACCAAGAACGACTCCATCATGGTCAAGAAGGGCATCCGCAGCATGGAGCTCCTCTCCCAACTCCAAGACCTCGGCGTCATCGACAAGGAAGACGGCTTCTCCCTCCTCCGCGACGAAGTCGAACAAGAGCTCGTGCACCTCGGTTCCATGAAGGAAAAGGTCATCGAGGAGACACGCAAGCTGGAAGAAGTATTTCGCACTATCCGCGACCATAACGGTTTCTTGGTGAGCCAGCTGGATACGTATAAGAGTTATTTGCATAATGTACGCAGTCAATCCGAGGGCAAGACGAGGAAGCAGCAGAAGCACCAGGTTTTGGGGCCGTACAAGTTTACGCACCAGCAGCTTGAACGAGAGGGGGTCATCCAGAAGAGTAATGTGCCGGAGAACCGGAGGGCGAATATTTACTTCAACTTTACGAGTCCGCTGCCAGGGACGTTTGTCATCAGCCTGCACTACAAGGGGCGGAATCGGGGGTTGTTGGAACTCGACCTCAAGCTAGATGATTTGCTTGAGATGCAAAAAGACAACCAAGAGGACCTGGATCTGGAATACGTCCAGTTCAACGTGACCAAAGTACTGGTCCTGTTGAACAAGCGGTTCGCGAGGAAGAAGGGGTGGTAGAGCCGTTGCCTTCTGGTTCCTACGCGCGATATCTCGCTGCTTGACATGCCGTTGTTGAACCCGCCGTCACGAAGAAGATACGATACCCCCGATTATTACTACGTCTTTCCTGCCATCTGAGGACTTTTGAAACGCCTAGCTACCCGGATCCCGACTCGGACTATCCGCACACATCTATACTCATCCGCTATGGACGATTCTCATTACTACACAACAACAACTACAATAACAACACATCCATCTCTACGAATCTATACAAGTCATGGGCATCTCGGCGACTGGAGTATAGGCGTATATTGGGCGCTCACTTGTCCTTTAACAAGTTTCGAGGATACCCCCCTTCCCCTGGTGTGAAAGGAAAGGAAAGGATTGGGTTTGGGTTTGGGTTCGCTGAAGCTATTATAGATGTATACATATATTCCAGCAAAGGAGTTTCGTTGCTGGCTAGGTATGTTACGTAACTAACTGGCTTTGCGGGAACACGGGGAGGATTTACGTCACTTTTTGTTTCTTATATTTCGCTGGTGTTTTTATCTTATCTCCTTGCTTTGGTGGGTGTGAGGCTGAAGGGCCTTTTTTTCTCCTCCCTCCTTCCCTCCCTCCTTCCCTCCCTCCTGCGTTCTTGCTGTTGTTGTTTGCGGGGATTGCGTAAGGATGTTGCGTTGTGTTGGCGTTATCGCTGGGTTACGGAATTGTTGTTTTTTCACTGTATGGTTTTTCCTTATTTTTCTAAACTTCCTCTCACTCTCTCTCTCTCTCCTAATACGCGTTTTATCGGCGGGTACCGAACCTCGCCAATTCTTGTTATGCTTTTTGTTGCTATCGTTGTTTTGGTTGGTTGGTTGGTTGGTTGGTTGATTGATCATTTTTGCAAAGCGTAGCGGAAGGAAGGAAGGGACGATATCCACTTTTTCCCTCTCTCTCTCTTTTAATTTCTGTAGTTGTACGATATCAATGGCAAATCAAATGTACGCGAGCGAGTGCGATACCAGCGGGCGTTTTTATGTAACAGTAAGGTTGGCAACGAACGACGATATTTTTTTTGTTCTTCTCTAGCCTATGCATGTGCGGTTTTGGCAAGGGAAGGGAAGGGAAATAAATAGTGTTGGTTACACGCTCGTTTTATTTCGCTTTAGCTGAGATGTACAGTACATGATGAGTGAGTGAGTGGGTATGTGCAATAATAGCAGCGTGAGATGTACCTACTACTACCACTACGACCACGATGATGCATCATCCCCAAACAGCTCAGCAGAGGCCGATAGTATGAACAACTCTTAGCTCTTAGCCGCTAGCTAACGTGTACGTACACTCATGCGTGCATGCTGTACGTGTGGACAACGCACGCACGCACGCTTGTCCATCGATTCAGGAACACGGGCGATGGCGGTGGAGACGCTATCGCTACGTCACGTACCCACCCTACCGTAGTCTAGTGTGAGCTAGTAGTACCAGTGCCGTTACGCAGACTGCAGATGACCTCGGGCGCAGGCGGGGAGTCTTGGTCTACATACTTGAGGGACGCGGGCGGACTGTATGATGGATGGATGGGATACGCATATGCTGTGTTGGTAAGCGACTAGACACACACACACACACACACACACACACACACACACGCGTAGACCGAATAGCGTCGGCGATTGTACCGGTATATCTAGAGTCTAATTAGAGACTTGTGTATCGTCGTAGAAGGCGTAATAGCATGGGTACACGATACTACAGGTACCTACCTACAATGCAACATGCACGGGCGGTCACCACACCCACACCTACCTACATATATGCATGCATGCACATGCAGAGACAACGGGTATGCGGGAGCCTGGTCACGCACGTGCATACTTACATCGTATCGTGCCTCACGCCGCACATGCACGATGCCAACACCAATACCAACACAGCGAGTGAGTGAGGCGTGGCGGCGGACATGCCGGGAAGCAGGCACCGTACGACCAATCACAGCGGCGCAGCGTGCTTCCGGTGTTGTCGATCGCGTGCGTGCGTGCGGCCCCGGCGACGTCGGAGTACGTATGTAGCTCGAGGGTGTGACTGTTTCTTGGTCTTTTTGTGGCTGTCTGTCGTCTTGTTGTCTCTCTCTCTCTTTCTCTCGTCTTGAGACTGTTTTACGAGGACGGACGGTTGGTCCTGCTTTCTATCCTGTGCAGATAACGTGGGTATCATCTTTACCTGGTCTGGGTATTACTATTACCATCTCCATCTCTATCGCTATCACTATCCCTCCCTCATACAGCACAGCACCCTCACAATGTCCCCATCCATCGTAATCCCCGCGCGCAAAGGCAAAAGCCCCGCACACACCCACACCCCGTCCTCCTCATCCACAGCGTCCACGCCCTCGACGCCAAATACCTACACGTACAACTTCACGCCGTCTCCGAACCGCTTCTCGTACAGCAGCGGGAGCGGCGCGAGTCCGCTGGGCTACGGCGCGGGCAGTATGCGGCGGAGGGAGTCGCTGATGAGCGAGACGTTTGCGCGGCAGGAGCATATTGTTGTTGATGTTGGGGGGGAGGAGGGGAGGGGAGGAGGGGTTAGGCTGATTACTTGTGTGAAGGCTAGTCAGGGGTTTGATTGGAATCAGGGTAAGGGGTTGTTTCTTTGTTTGTTGGGAGAAATGGTTGCGAGGCTGGAGATGGGCATGGTCATGTGTGTGTGTGTGTGTGTGTGTGCGGGTGGGCTAACGATTTTGACAGAAATGTTCCTCCCTTCTTACATTGACTACCATTTCGATGACCTTGAGCGGCGACAGGATCCCGTGCAGGATATCATTCTTACAGATGAGGAGGTTAGGAATATGTTTCCCTCGGATACTCGGGGTTAGACGCAGGCGCAGATTGAGGGATACATGGTGTACATGTGCTTTGGTGTTTTTTATTGATGTCACGATGTTGTATTCATGTTTATATGGGTTGGGATTTGGGCGTTTGGACTGACGGTTGCATGCGGAGATTGGATTGGATTGGATTGGATGGGTTATGGTGTTTGGGACGTGTTTACTCGCTGCTCAACGGGCTCTTATTTTCCTGTGCCTCACATGAAATAAAACACAAGCTACATTGCTATCGCTACACGTTCAACTGTCATGGCATGCTTCGAGGGGTGCAGCGACCCCACACCTCGGCTCCGATAAGACATGCTGATAAGGCGATCAAGGTCGCGCGCGGTCCACGTTCCGCGCTCACAAACAACACGCAAAACAAAGTCGACGCAACTCACGACGACCGGCATTCCACCCCCCCAAAACCACGCTTGACCAACAAATTCCTTCCATACAACGCACACAACCTACGATGGACCCGTCCCACCGCAAAATCGAACTCCAATCCCCCTCCGATCTCTCCTACCTGACCTCCGCCATCCGCACCGCCGCACGCCAAAAACTCGATCTCCACCTCCCCTCCACCTCGACCAACGACGCGCCCGACGAACTCCGCCGCGCAGTCGAAGACCTCGTCGAGACCTTTGTCGCACAAGTCCTGCAAGGCATGCGCCACAACATCAGCATAAACGGCATCGACGTCGTTCCGCCGGGCCAAGAAGACGGAGAGAGCATGGAGGGAGTTGTGTGTGGAAGCGGAAAAGAGGGCGAGTCGCTGGTGGAGACGGTCGAGTATGAAGCGTTTGATGATAAGCTGCGGGGGCAGCTGAGCGCAACGGTCGCGAGGCGCGATGCGCTTATTGCCAAGATTAGTCAGCAGAGGAGGACGACGCCAAAGGTTGCGGCCGAGGAATGGATGAGGGCGTTTGAGGAGGAGAGCAAGGTTTGGCGGGAGTCTCTACGGCGGGATGGTGCTGGTGAGGTGGATGGGGATGCTAGTGTGGCTGGTGTGCATGTGTTGCAGAGACAGGAGGAAGTAGAGAGGAATTGGGAGAAGGCGGTGTTGGGTCTGCAGAGGTTGAACCAGGGGCTGCCGGAGACGAGGGCGAGGTTGGAGAGGGCGGGAGATGTGGTGGGGTATTTGGGCGGTGAGGATGCGAAGAGGTGAGGTGTGTTTTTGGGAGTCAAGTTTCAAGGCGTTTGGGGGGGGGGGGGGGTTGTGGTGTATAGGCGTTTGGGAGATTATGGGATACCCACTAGCATTGCGGCTGCTGATATAGTATTGGCGAGACATGAAATTGGCTCTAGCTTTCGTGAATGCAGTATATGTCGAATATAGAATGTTCGAGCAGGACTACTATTGCCATGTATATGCCCACCGGTCCACAACCGCGTACTTCCAAATGCACCGTGTTCCCATGCACAATCTCCAACAAGCCTGAATTATAAACACGCGAAGACCAAGTCGGGAAGTCGGCAGGACGGATACGGCAGCGCCCAATCCGACGGGAGAAATCACAAGCTGTTGACCTTGAAGTAGTTTTGTTAACCAGCAGCTGATCATACCATCATTGTGTTAGCTAAGCGCCACTCAGCCAACAATACATCTCTGCCTTGCACGTCCCAGACTCCATCCACCTTGTTGACCTCTGTCGCATCGTATCACTAACCCGGCATCACGGCCCTTTTCGTCCCGTGTTGACCGAACTCGTCATCAACCCTGCCCTAGGACCATACCCATGCGAGTTCGCATCGCATCTCAGTCCTCATGACTAACCAAAGCTCTGATCTTTTTCATGCGAATATTAATCACGACGACAAGCTCATGTGGGAACTAGTTCGGCAACGTTCGGCGCGTCCATCTTGCAGAAGCTATACGTCATGGCGTCAATGCCGACTTTCCGTTGGTCGTCCCGTAAGCACCCGGGAGGCTTAGTGACGATAAAAGTTTGGTTTTTGTAGGGGGGGTTTTTTTATTTTGAAATTGCTCCCCTCCCGTGACATAAGGCAGTGAATACACGTAAGACAAAGTCATGATGTTATCGGCGGCGCGAATGTCGCTGCTGCCAGGGGGTGTTAGGGAGCTTGCGGCCAGCTCGCGCATGGGATCGCCATGTCGGACAGGTGCTTTGATAAGCGCGAAGAATAGAAAGAGCATGGAACAGAGGAGAGGAATTACGTTTGAAAAGCTGGACCAAGAGAGACGCGGTACGTACTTGCGGCTTCACTCTATCTTGGGAACCTATGCACCCTCTGATACGTTGCGTTTGCCGACAACCCACCTGCTAACCCCATACCTGTCGTGCAGACCGCGAGCGCGTAGTCATCCTCGGATCCGGATGGGCAGGCTTCACAGTCGCGCGTTCTCTCGACGCGTCGAAATTCCAAACGCTCGTCGTATCTCCCAGATCTTACTTTGCCTTTACACCTCTCCTTGCCTCTACCGCTGTTGGCACTCTGGAATTCCGCACCGCCTTGGAACCCGTACGCAGCCGACGGACAAGAGTCGACTTCTTCCAAGGATGGGCCGACGACGTGGATTTCAAGAATAAGACGCTGACTGTTGAAGAGGCGGTTGATGATCCGAAACAGGGTGTTGCGCTGACCACGGATCGACATGCGGGGGTGACAAAGGAAGAGAGGGAAGTTGAGAAGAAGAAGGATGCGAAAGTGGGGAAGCTGTTCAATGTAGAGTACGATAAGTTGATTGTGACGGTGGGATGTTACAGTCAAACATTCGGAACGCCAGGTGTGAAGGAACACGCCTTCTTCCTCAAGGACGTGGGCGACGCACGCAGAATCCGGAATCGCATCTTGGCCTGCTTCGAAGGCGCTGCTCTGCCTACGACGTCCGTTGAGATGAAGAGGCAGTTGCTCAACTTTGCTGTTGTAGGAGGTGGACCCACGGGTATCGAGTTTAGCGCCGAGTTGCACGACTTGATTAACGAGGATATGAAGAGGCTGTACCCGGAACTTGTTCAGTACCATAAGATTACCGTTTACGATGTTGCGGAGAAGGTGTTGCCGATGTTCGACAAGAAACTTGCGGGATATGCGATGCAGAAGTTTAAGCGCAGAGGCATTGATATCAAGACTAGTCACCACGTGGAAGAGTTGAGGCCAGGGGCGCCGGCTGAGAGGGGCATGTCAGATGATATCAATGACTACCATCTGTATACGCTCAAGGTCAAGGAGGAGGGAGAGATTGGAGTGGGCATGTGTGTTTGGAGTATGTCCTCTCCCCTTCTTCACGCTGTCACATCCGTTCCGATGAACATGCTGAATACTAACTACTATAAACAGGCACAGGACTAATGCAGAACCCCTTTGTCGACCACGCACTCTCCTCCGTCCGCGAAGCACCCACCGACCTCCACCTGCCCTCCTCGTCACCGTCTTCCATCCCCGACAAAGCCGTAAAATGGATAGTAAAAAAGGACCCGAAATCCGGCTCCATCATCACCGACGACCATCTCCGCATCAAACTCATCCCCTCGTCCTCTGAACAAGGCGAAGAAACCAATCCCCCAACCGAAGCAATCCACCCCTCCGTCTTCGCCCTCGGCGACTGCGGCATCATACAAGACACCACCTACCCCGCGACCGCCCAAGTCGCCTCGCAAAAAGCCTTCTGGCTTGCCAAACGCCTCAACAAAAGCGACCTCTCCCTTGCTTCCCCACCAGAGTCCAATGGTTTCACGTACCGCGATCTCGGCACCCTGGCTTACATTGGCAACTGGAACGCCTTGTTCCAGGGAGGCGGCAAGTGGGGTGGCAGGCTGCAGGGTTATGTAGCGTGGATTATTTGGCGGGGAGCGTACCTGACGAGGACGGTTAGCTGGAGGAACAAGGTTCTTGTGCCGGTTTATTGGGCGGTTAATTGGGTGTTTGGGAGGGATGTGAGTAGGTTTTGAGGGGGAAGCGGGATGGAGAGCGATGTGTGTAGTGTTGCGTTTGTCAGGGATATCAACTTCTGATTCTGTGATTATGCTCCGAAGTAATGTAGTAGATTGTTAGAACATAGACGGCAGGGAATAAGGCCTAAAGGAGCCATTATCTTTCCATATCATCATCGTAGAGAAGTGATTAGGACAACATGATTGAAATACTGCCGCGACGACGGTTGAATTCCTAGTCATGAGTCTGCAGAGGTGATGATGCTAAATACACTCTTTGTAACACAAGACTACTACACAAGCATGTATGTGTCCCCTTGTTCGGCCTCAACCTGGATCCAATCGTACGGCACGCTTCTCCAGTGTGCTTTGAACTGAGCGATATTAAGCATGATATGCACCAATTCTCTTTCCAACTTGAACGGCCTCAATATATAAGGGATGTTGTACCCAAACATATCAACGACAATATCACCAGCTCGTATACCAACATGATGTTGACGCCAGGTAATCGCAAGATCGCCTTGTTCCGTTATTATAAGACAATGACAAGAGGTTGGTACAAATCCTATTCGCGTATGATCCTGGGAACTGTGTTCTATCCCTGCACAAGAATTGTTCTCAGCCTCTGACAAGTAGCTGGTGAAGTCTTCCCAATCTTTGTACAATCTGTGATGGGAAGCCACTACCTCGTATAGGCGTTTTAGTGATGTTTTGATTGACTTTGGCGCACTGTAACAGAATTCGTATAGGTCAGTGGATATCCGGATCTTGATAGATTTCGTCTCTTCCATGCCTTGCCCCCAAGGGTTTGGGATAGACAGAACGGCGAAGACTGTGCCGATATATCTACCATTTGTAAAAAGAATCCGGCTATCTTCTGACAGGCACAGCAAGCCGTTTTGCCGTTTCCTCTCATCCAGAGACGGGTGTTCATTTCTCCAGTACATACTACTCCTCGAGATGGGGTCCATGACCCATGAAGGCAGGCGGCGCTCTTTGCTCGCAATCAGATAGCGTTTGAGTCGCCCGGAGAAAGGATAACAGCCGAGATAGCACACTGGGGATTCTTCTATGGTATTGGTCACAGTGGTTTTGGCGAGGATCTGTGTGAGACTTTTCGTGTAGTCGGGTACAATTGGATCGGCCACCTGAAAGTGACACAATCCAAGAAGTCCGTAAATCTTGTCCTGTTAGTCGGTAACCTCTGAGTGGACCGAGTAGACCAGCCAACAATGCAGGCTGCGATTTTTCCTACTCTCAGATCTCATCATATTCAACTTACCAATTTCGAATGTAACATCCGCAATTAAGGCGCCGAGCGTTCGAACGTCTTTACCGATGTAGTCAGGGCGCCAGTCCCGCGGAGCTTCTTCACTTCCTACAATAGCGAAAATGAAGTCCAGCCATCTAGTAGCGTGACGTCCGATGTGTACAACTGGGTCTTTTTGGGCCAAAACAACCTCTTGAATAACCCATAAGCGGCGGAACCGGGGTTGGGAAGCGATGTCTACTAGATGGCGCAAGGAATGCCACAGACTAGAAGAGTATCTAATGGGCCTTAGGAACTTGGACTTGACTTCCATGGATTCCTGTGACCGAAAAATAGTAGCGAGTGTTGAGTTTGTTCGACGCGCTTTGTCAAGAAGTTCAGAAAAGACTTTTTCACAGCGCTCTTGATTTGGGCAGTCGGCACGGGATGGCCATTCTCCAAACCATACAATTACAGTTTCTGCTGAGCTGGATATCGTTCTGGTTGATACACAAGGCGTTGACCCATAAAACGCGGGATCGGTCAGCATATCGGAGGCGTCTTAGGCCAAAATCCAGATTTTCTCTTATGGAGATCGGGATGCCGTTCAGGAAAGCTTCATGTGGGCCATCCGTCGTTCCTCACGCGTATGAAAGAGCTTCGTATTCTTTCTTCTCATCCGCCTTCTTGAGGTGCAGGCGTAGTAGAAGTGTGTCGTCGTATTTTCCCGGCAGCAGTTCCAATAGCCGGATTTCCCCATTTTCGGAATCGATGCTCGAGTATGCGGGATGGTGTGGACTGGGGAGTACGATGGCTTACGATTGCTCTTCCAAGGGAGTCTCACTCATTGTGGGAGCTTTCCGAGCCATTGCGGGATCTTCCAGAGCCATTATGAGATCTTCCGGAGCCGATGCAAGATCTTCCCGAGCTCTCGCGAGACCCTCCCGAGCCAACGCTCAGTGGAAAGAGAACCAAACGTAGCAGTAAAGACCCGGAGAGACGATGCGAATACCAAAGCCAAGGCTACAACAGCAGATAGTTGAAGGAGTAAGATGCGATGAAACAGTCGCAAAACCAGAGGGACAAGAGCCATTTTAACCGCTGCGATGAGATTCCAAGCAGACACCACAAGGCTGAGGAAACAGCTACGTGGACAGCACAGATTGGACGCCATCCACAACGCGCAGCAGGTGGCGTACATGAAACCGGTGTGATGTCAAAGGCCGCATCGGTATCGAACCAGGACGCACACTCGGGTTGCATGGTGGTGGTGGGGGTGCATATCCCGTCTCCGGTGAGGTGGCGGAGTGAGCGCTTCCCCTGCAAGCTGGCAAGCGAACTAGGTTCTGTGAGAGAAGGAGCAATGGTACTCTTGGGCAACGTGATATAGTGACTAACCTCGCTGGAATTAGGGCTGAATACACCTCTCTATACGTAAGGGGATTTTTTTTCTTAGCAAGAAAGAGTTAATTCCAAGCATCTTTACAGTTCCGTCTTACATCAAAATATACATCTGCAAGTCACCATTATAAACGTATAACACGCAGCAGGTAGCGGATGCGAAATAAGAGACTGTTGTGCATGCCCAAGGCAGATCGCACAACCCAATACAGCAACGCAGTAGCCTGCACAATTAAAGGGCTATATAGAACCTACTAATTAAGATGCGACGGGTAAGTAGTGACTGTACATAGCATGTAAGAGGCGCCACGACCGGGGCGAAGTAGAAGCACACTTTACTAAACGAGAGCGCAACTTGCCTCTGATAGGAGGCTGCATAAGCTGTGCTACATATGTAAGGAGCCCGGAGCCAGTTTCCCCGCAATCACGATACACATACGCACGCGGTTGCTAAGAGAAAAAAAAGCTTACTGTAAGACGTTACATTATTACTAATATATGCGAGCTGCAGCAGAACAAAGCAAGGTACACATATACTTACAGCGTTCATTAACAAACAGAATCCGAAACTCCTTATCTCATCTCATAGTTCCGTCCAGTCCAGACTAAACCAAACGTGAACGCTCAAATGCCAAAAGATTTCCAACCCACACAAATTTTGCAAAAAAAAGTACACACAAAAAGAGTAAAAACGGTAAAAAAAATAGTTATTCAAGTTTTACTACCCAGAAATTCACTGACCCGTCCGCGCAGTCTTGGGACTCTTCTTAGCCGGCTGCTGCTGAGCAAATGAGTCACTTGTCCTCGCCCTCTTCAGATTTCCAGGCTGTTGTTGTTGTTGTTGTTGTTGTTGTTGTTGTTGTCCAACCACGCTACTCTGACTCGCATTACTACCAGCCATGCTCGCCTTCTTAGCCAATTTCGCTGCCCCCCTTACACCACCAACAGGGCTGTTGAATCCGCTTCCTCCACCAGCAGTCGCTGCTGAACTACCAGCGGGAATCTCCTCAGCCAGGCGGTCAGCCAATGCGGCGTCGTATTCTCTTTCGCTGGCACGGACGGCAGAGGGGTCTTGTTGGCGGGCTGTAGCGAGCAGATCGACGGATCCATCATCGCTGTCTTCGTAGTCGGATTCGTCTCCCTCAGAGGCGTCAGAGGCAATGGGCGCAATGTTCAAAATCTGCATCGCCGTCGTAGGACCACCAGAGTCGCTGTCTGAATCGGGTTCGGAAGATGCGTCGGACGCAAGATCGCTATCCACGTCGCCAGAAGAACAAGAGTCAAGGGGCAGGAAAGAAGCAGGTGGTAGTATAGAACTGGGAAGGTTTTTCCGGTTCGCAGAGAGTATCTTCTCCTCAATGACCCTGTGCGGACTCGATCTCGGACTCTCGATTTCAGGGGATTCAGAGTGTAGGCGGGAGTTGAGTGCATCCTGAATTGCCTTTGGGTAAAGGTGTGACATGCGACGGCTGGCGATGTGCGATGGCGCGGTGGATACTTGGGAGCGGCGGACGTGAATGGAGAAATTGTCTTCGGGCTGTACACCACCCAAACCTGAAGCCTCAAAGTCCATAAGCTCGGGGCTGGTGTTTCCACTGTCGTCGCGTAGAGCCTCGGGCGAGAAACCTAGGTCGTCGCCACTCGAAACCGTCCGTGAGCCACTGACGGAGTCGACGTCGACGAGCGTGGTATCGAACGGGCCCCGGGGCTCGGACAAGTCCATCGACGACTTTGTCTGCGATGGAGTGTTCTGTTTGGCACCAAGGGGCTGAGTGGTAATGGGCTGGTAGTTACCAGGCATTGCGAGGAACGCTCCGTTACGGTCTCCACTCATATCAGTGCAGAACTTGGCTTTGGTGTAAAAGATCATGGGTCCATCGTCGCGTCTGCGAGGCTTGGAGGAAGAACTCTGCATGATGGAGCTGCTGAAGCCTGAAGAGTTTCCAGTAGGCTGTGGCTGATAAGAATAGTTTGCCGAAGATTCGGCGTCGAAACCATAATAGTCGTCTTCATTCTCAGAGTCGTCCTTGTGGAAGAAGAGGGGCTTGTAGGCAAACCTGTTCTGCTCTTTCTCGCGCTGGACCTGAGCTTGTCTTCGTACTTGTCCTGATTCGTCGACCATGTCGCTGCCGGTGCCACTAGTGCCAGTCTTCATACGTTTAAACGGCGACAAGTAGCCAGCCTCGTTTGGTGAGGCACCGCTCCAGTGCTCCGACGAACTGTCGCCGCTGTGCTTGGTGACGTCGAAACCACCCTTCCAGCGGATCTTGCGTCCATCGCGAGACATTTCCAGGTGACTGCTGTACTCATGCAGGGCATCCTTGACGAACTCGGGGGTGACATTGAGGGTGTGCAGTTGCGCCATGTTGATGAGTAAGTTGAGGTATATCCAGCCATGACCGAGGGGTGCTTCTCCAGACCTCATGTCCGGTGGGGTGAATCCAAGGTGGCGAATGTAGTTCATGTTGTCCGTGGGCACCTGGGCACGGTACGGGTCCAGGTCCAGCGGTCGTGTAGGTCGTTGATCGGGGGATAAGCCTGAGCCAGCAAAGTCGTGTTCCTCGATGTGGAGACTAGGGCGGAATCCTTGGACGATTTCATGTTGAGGGGTATCGTTGCCTTCACCAACACGAGCACCACGATCGTTCCTTATGCGTGCCTCGCGCTGACCTTCTGGCTCGGAGTCTAGACCAGTCGCCTCCCGCTGCTCGCGGTCCGCTGTAGCGGCTGACTGAGCTACCTCTTGTTGCTGCATCTGCTGAGGGTGGGATCCGGCGGCCGACTGCTTGCCAGCAAAGATTTGCTCTAAACGGCGCACGACCATCTTCTTCTTGGACTTTTCCGTCATTGGCACGTTCTTGGTGTTTGGTAGCAAGCCCATGGGGATGTCGTGGAGATACGACTGGATGGTTTGTCGTTGGCGGCTGTATGCAGACTTGGTCATCTTCCGACGGTCTTCGTCTTGGTTGGATGGGCCCGAGGCGGACAGGGAGGCATAGCCTGATTCGGCGAATCGCGACGTCGAAGAAGCGGTGTTGTGGGTCTGGAGCGCTGGGGTGTAGACGGAGATGTCGGCGTACTCATTGGCGGTACCTTCGTCGAGCTCCGAGGCAAACTTGCGGAGAGTCTCCTCGAGCTCCTTCTTCTTGTGGTCTGGCAGGCCGTGAAACCTCACCTCGAACAACTTCTCCTCTTGCAGGTGGGCATCGTACAGCTTCTCGTACTTTCTCAATCGCTGCTTGAGTCTCTTGTTCGCCACCGTCAGGTCGTCGATGACGCTGCGGAAGTCTTCGGTGCTACTGCCGTCGGTGCCCATGTGGCCCAGGCCGGGGCGGTAGGGGATGGTGGCGGCGGCTTGTGGCTGGGTGTAGTGGGAGCCGTCGGGGGGAGTCAAGGACGAGGACGAGTTGCGGAGGAAGAAAGGTGGTTCGTCTAGCGGGAGTCAGTCACTGTTGAGGCGACGTCACGGTGCAAGACTTACTGTCGACGAACGACGACTTGCCCTGGCTGGCTGTGTTGTTGGTCTTCTCAAACCACTGGCCGGCATCGCTGCTCTCTCCCGAACTAGTCTTGTTGGAGAGGAGCTGCGGCGACGCGCTCGACGGCGGGTTAGCCTTGTCGCTGGCGAGCGTCGGCGAGCTCTGTGTCGTCGTTGTTGTTGTCGTCGACGTCTTCTGCTTGCGCCTGAGGTGCGACGGGGGCGGGCTGTGGCGGAGAGAGACAGATTCGTGGGCTTGAGGCCGGCGTGGATGGGACCGCGCAGCCGCAGGGACGGTTCCTGGACGCTCGTTCATGATGGCTGCTGTGGGGTGGGCGGATTACACAGGAAGGGTGCTCCCCATGTGGGCAAGACAGTCTATGTCCAAGTGCCGGTGCAAGTGTGCGTATTTCCGAGACCGGGCGAGACTAGAGCGGGAGTATGTACGGAGAGCCAAGTGGAATTGTCGTGCGTGGCCAGACTCGAAAGATTAGGGCTCGACGAGATGGGGCTCCAGAAGATCAGGGTTGGCAGGCGGTGGTAAGGGTGCAGGAGAGTATGTCTTCGTCTTTGTCGTCGTCGTCGTCGTCGTCGTCGTTGTCGTTGTCTTTGTCGTTGTCGTCGTGTCTGTTGTTTCCGGTGGCGGGCTGGTCGGACGAGAGATCAGTATGCTCTCGTGGTTGGTGAGGGCAGCCATGATGGACTCGATCTTGACGTGGGCAAGCCATGTCGATGCTCTCGATTTGAACGATGCCAAGACATGAGCTGGGGATCGAAGGGTACCTGGGCGAGAGAGGGAGCATCTGAACATGCGGCTTTTGGGCGCTAGCCTGTCGCCCTAGACGCATCCGACTACCGCTCCTAGCAGCCCGGCACATCGTCGATGAGCCTCGTCTGCGAACCCGCCATCGCCCAAGAGGGTCCCCATCGCTGCTGTGTCCTGCCTGTACGCCCTGCCGCTGCTCGATGCCACTCTCCATCGCTGATGCCTGTCCACGTCCCCGACGCTCAATCCAGACGCAGTCTTGGTCTCGCCTCCAGACAGGAACCTGCCAATACGACTAGACCCGTATCAGCAACATTGTCCTCGCTCTGACAACAACCTGCACATGCTCCTGATGGCCCAGACCCGTCATGGCAAGACAACAGAACCAACACAAGACCATGACCGCGGGCGGCACGAACCGTTGACACGTTGACACGCTGCGCTAGCCCTCACCAGCCACACCTACTGCGACCTACACACTGTTACAGTACAGTAGAGTACATACAGTACACCACCCATCGAGATTGCAACCACTAGCTCAGCCCCTCCTGATGCGCGCTGCCTCGTGTCCCCTCTCAAGATGAGATGACTCTTGCAACGGTTGGGAAGCGCACATCGGCTTCCTGGACCCTGATCTGACTTTGCTTGTTCGGCCCTCAAAGCCTGGCTCACTGATTGGCGGCATCCGCCCGGGCAATAACGTGCTTGGTGTTTCTGCCCATGCACGTGAATCGAATGCGCCGTGCTCAATCGCTGCCGCCATCGCCATCGAGCCGGTTATCAAAAAATAAAGGGTCCCGCTGGAACACTCCCCAATGCATCTCACGGCAGGCATGCCAGCTGATCCGCGTCTACAAGTCTGGATTCTGAGGGACTCTGGTCTTGGACGAGCGTTGGATGAGCCGCTGGCCATGACTGTGTTTGCTGCCCATTACTCTCACGGATGGGGAGATGCCACTCTCAACTTTATCTCACCGATAGAGCTCGGATCCCAGATTAATCGTTGCAGCAACGCAGGGCAGGGTGGATCCGGGAACATGTCCCGAACGAATCACCGAATCCAAAACCAAATATCGTTTCCCAGATCATCAGGGTACACAACAGCGTCACCGATATTGGATACATGTTGTTCTCATCGCACGACAGCCTCACCAGACATGTGCAAGAACGAAGCGTAGGTTCATACAGCAAATGTCCCGTCCAACGTCTCATCGAGATGGAATGCGCCATGACGTTATCGCTAGTATAGCGAGAAAAAGTATAAACATGGACACGACGCATTTTCGGTGTGAAATACCGAACAAGGGAGAGAAATGCCCAGCGATTGTATGCGCAATCTCAGATGCGCGCACCCTTACTCCTGAGCACGTTGACGGCAGAGTGACCAGTGTAGTTGAGCCATTCGCCCAGCTCCCCCATGAGCCCACCAACCTTGATGACGTCTTGTAATCTATTGTCCAGAAACTGTTCCGTCTCGACAAAGTTGGCCGACTTGTCCTGCGTCATGTACACCTCGGTCGAAGAGTAGATGGCCGAGAGGGTTGCGCGCTTAGTGTACCAGCTGCTATCGACACTTTGGTCGCCCGATATAAACCATATCTCGTCTGCGAGCCTCGCAAGTTCAGCGAACGATGCGGGGACGTACGTGGGCTGCGCCATGATCGCAAGTGCCTATCAACAATCAGCCAGCTGGCCTCTACTCTCATCTACTCATTGCCCTACCTCCTGCCATCGGTGTATAACCGGCCCGTTTGCTTGCAGTCGCGCCAATGTCAAAGTTCTGACTTTGGCGCCAACACCCATCTTCTTTCCTTGCTCTCCTTGTTCTGGAAACTGAACATTATTCTGTAGGGCCAAGCGCTGGGTGACAAGATGGTAGTTGATCAGATCGAAAACCCCCCGCGGAAGTAAATTCGTAGAAACATCGAGGTAGCCGGCGTCGCGAGCACCTAGTTTGAGCGCATCTATCGTAAACCCATGGCTCGGTACGTGGGCGTATGCAGATGAGAGTATGGCGGATTCGGCAGCAGGAAACGGCGGCGGTTGCGCGTAATCATATGAGTGGTATAGACATTGCTGCGTTGACGCGGCTGCTCGACGAATAGATGCTGACCGGATGGAGGCAGCTCGGAAGGTCCCGAGTAGCGAGTCGGCTAGTCGTGCTGGTGGTGGCATGTTTTGAAGATGTTCAGATCATCCGATGCGGGCGAGTACTGCTTTCTCCGCAAATCTGCCAAGACTGCAATCGATCAGATCTCACGCTAACCACTCTGACGTCGACCGTTCGTCAATTACAGCGCCAGAATGTGTATCGATCTTGAATGGTCCGCAAACATTGTTCTGTACCTGCATGGCAAAAGCATCCCCCACGTGGCAATTGCATGCATTTCTAGAAGCTTGGAACATCTACACGCCGTGGATTTGCATAGGGCAAACGTCTCGATCCACACGTCGACACGTGACCGACGCGTTGGACGCGCTCACGCTAGTGGCAATATCTCTAGATCCCATCCAGCATCTGCCTGACAGTCCGCAATTCCCCTGGTCTTGTCACAAACTCTACCAATCGATCTACCGGAACTCATCGCCGCAAACTTCAGGGGCGATATCCCAGCGAACGAGACGCGATCTTCACGACCCCACGAACGCACGCGCATCGCAACCCGCGCGTCCCACCGCGCCCCTCCATTGATTGTTTTCGCCCCAAGTTCGAGAAACGGTTGTCTTGGCTGTACAAGGATTGCATACGATTTCCAATGGCACGTGGTAAGAATGTCGAGGTTAGCGAATATGAGCGGAAGCGGCAGGAGAATATTGCGAAGACGCAGGCGTTACTACGCAACCTCGAAATGGAGGCCGCAGAAGCTGGTCTTGGTCCCACAGGCAAGGCGAAAACCTCTGTACCTTCCAGGCCAAAAGTAAAGAAGCCAGCGCCGAAGAAGATCAAGCAAGAGGAAGTTGCGCCGCGTAGAACATCTTCGCGGTTAAGAGGCATTGTGGCAGACAGTGAGGTTGCGAAGCGTAAAGCAGAGGATGAATACGTCGCGCTACAAGCTGCGGATCGTGCGAAGCGTCAGAGGGTTAGTGACGCGTTCAATTTCAACGATATAGTCGTCGCAGGCAAGGACTGGAATAAGAGTGGAAACTTCCTCTCTGTTGGCCCTGCGGATCCGTATGCGCGCACCTTTGACTACAATGACGTCAAGGAGACCACGGACAAGGAGTTGCGTGCTCTCCGAGAACGCATGAGTGGCCTGCAACTCTGGGAAGACTTTGAGCCGAATGAGATAAAGATTACACCGGAGCGCATATACTCCATGGGTCTGCATCCTACCACGGACAAGCCCCTCGTCTTTGCTGGCGACAAGCTAGGCAATCTGGGCATCTGTGACGCCAGCCAAAAAGCAGCACAAGTCAAAGTAGAGGACGACGAAGAAGATGCAGAGCGCGAGGGTCCAACCATCACGACGCTGAAGCCACACACGCGCACAATCCACACCTTTCAATTCAGTCCCCACGACAGCAATGCACTGTACACCGCCTCGTACGACTCGAGCGTGCGGAAACTCGATCTCGCCAAGGGCGTAGCAACAGAAGTCTACGCACCCTCTGACAAAGACGAAGAGGCCCCCCTATCCGGCCTCGAGATATCAAAAGACTCGGCCCACACACTCTACTTTTCCACCCTCGACGGCCAATTCGGCATCTACGATATGCGCACCCCCAAGGAAAAAGCAGCAGGCTTGCAAGTCTTCCAGCTCTCGGAGAAAAAGATTGGAGGCTTCACGCTGCATCCCTTGCACCCGCACCTCGTGGCCACTGCATCGCTAGATCGTACCCTCAAGATCTGGGATTTGCGCAAGATTAGCGGGAAAGGCGAGATGCGGGCGCCGGCGCTTGTGGGAGAGCACACGAGTACCTTGTCCGTGTCGCATGCTGCGTGGAATTCTGCGGGCCAGGTGGCTACGGCGAGTTACGACGATACGATTAAGATTCATGACTTTGGCAACTGTGCGGATTGGAAGGTGGGCGTAGAGATGGGCGAGGCGGATATGCAGCCGAGTGTTGTTGTGCCGCATAATAATCAGACGGGGCGGTGGGTCACCATGTACGTTGCCCCCATCCTTTACCTTTTAACAAAAATCCATCTCGCTAACAACCCCATCCCCAGCCTCCGACCCCAATGGCAGCAGTCCCCCCAAGACAACGTCCAGCGCTTCTGCATCGGCAATATGAATCGTTTCGTGGATATCTACACGGCACAGGGACAGCAGTTGGCGCAGCTGGGGGGCGAGGGTATCACGGCTGTGCCGGCTGTGGCTAGGTTTCATCCTACGCTTGATTGGGTGGCTGCGGGGACGGCGAGTGGGAAGTTGTGTTTGTGGATGTGAGGATGGGGGTGGGGAAGATGAGGTTTGTCCTGCGACAGAGAAGAACGAGATTAGTCTTTGTGTCGACGATGGGCGTCTAGCGGGTGTTTTCTTCTCACTCACCGTTTTTTTTGATACCCTTCTACATTCCTTGCAGTTGCGTTTTGCTAGCTAATCCCGTTCCGTTCCGTCGTATCGCCTTGTAGTCTTCAGCCGATAATTGCATCGCTCGTAGTTTCCAACCAAACCTCCTCGCCATCTCCCCTTTTCCGTATCTGTTCAAAGGTGGCTGCCTGGCTGCCTTACCACGACGCCGTCCTCCCAACGTCCGTCCATACATGTATCAAGTAATTAAATCTCTCCATACTTGATCGCGAATACACATTGCAATTGTAGATGGTGTAGCCTTTTCGTTGCGACCCCTCGCATCATGGTGCGAAAGAAGGTACAGCGAGTGAAAGCGAATCGAATCATGCATGGTGCTCTGGATATCCTGGTTCAAGTATCATATTACGTCATTTGAGTATCGATTGTTTTTCGCAACCGCGTGCGTCCGTAGAGATGATCTATTAGGGGGGGCTAGGGGGGGTTAGCAATACTCATACTGTAGTGTGTGTGTGTGTGTGTGTGTGTACCGTGGGTACTGTGCTGTGCTGTGTTGTGTTCTTCCTTGGCTGCTGGATTGAGTAGTATCTTCATAGTATTTATCGGCAGGGGTTGTATACTAGGAGTGAGCAATGCATGCAGAATCTAAAGTACATACAGTAGGCGCATGCCTAGCGTGAGTGAAGTAATTTTCTAGTTGCTGCTGCTGCTGGCGTGAGATATATCAGGCAGGAACTAACCTTACATAGGTGTACCAGGTACGTACTGCGATTCAAACTGATTTCTCTTTGAAGAAGCTATAATAAGCTTCCCTCCACTCCACTCCACTCCACTCTAACATAAAAGCGCAGAACCAACTTCAGCGCCAGCGCACATGGCTATTATCGAGCTTGCTATCCAGAGAACCTAAGCACACAGTACCCACCGCATTTCTCTCTACGCGACATGCAAATAGCCGGTCGTATCTACTAACGTCGACCCCAAACTTGACGGAAAGTTGCTGGAAGGCAATACGAGGTATAGTGGATGTCTAGTTTTATATCCAGATGCGGCAATGCAGACAGTAGTGTAGCGTATGTACACGGTAGGAGCGCCAAGGAAGCGGGCACCGGGAGTGGCACGATCAGCGGGGATCGTGCAATCCTCCAGCCAGCCAGCCGCTACATGAGACTGGGGGGGTTGACTCCTGCGCTGCTGTGATGAGCGTTGTGATGTCTGAATCAAAGACTTGCGTGGTACAGCGCCATGAAGCTGTTACCATGGTACTCGTCCATTGATGTGTCGTGTCGACCGCCACGCGGAGAGCCATCCGTCGTCCATCACATGACGTGTGCGGTGCGAATACGATGGATGGTCGGAGCAAGCTATTGAGTGTGTCGTAATGGAAAGCAAGCGCGTGCAAATTAACCAACCATGTACCACGACTATTGATAACCGGAGTGCGGAGTCGTTCTAATGCCACCGCTTCGTACTATTACGCCGCTCGTTGTTCGCTTAAGCAGACAAGATGCATAGTTGGACTCGCACCCGACCTGGAAGCCAGCGTATTCAAAATTCAAAGTTACGCAGCTACGCCCTTGTTAGAAAAGACTAGATAGCTTTGTAGCAAGCACACTCTTATAACGCTACAATAACAACGTTTTGAAGAATTTATACTTTATAGGAATAAATCTCTTTTGTATAAAGTTCAAGTTGAAAAGTTGAAAAATAATTAAAGACTTCTTGCTGTTGTGTGCAGCTTACCTAGAGGATCGCCTACTTCTAAACCTGTCTAGTTCTTTCTGCAAAGGGCGTGCAGCCTACCTAGGTAGATAACGCCAGCTTCCCCCAACCGTGCATCTCGTGACATTGCAACACGAGGTCTGAGGTCGTCCCCAACGACCATAACGTGCGTATACTTTCGAAATACGGTATCGATACGTCAGGGCAGGGATGGGGACGTCCCGCTATAGACAAGCTTTCCATGGCCTGAATGCATGCTGATGCAACGCTGCTGGCTAGTCCGGTCCCTTTCGCGTTACTATTTCTAGCGATATCGATTAGGTTGATCATGGCTTGAAACATGGCTAGGCTGCGCTTTGAGCGGGTGGGACGTTACTGCGAAGGGTATGGTTGGCGGAACTGCAGGGACTGTGCAGCGTTGCATTTGCAGCAGCTTGCAGACGAGGGATGACGGCGGGGAATAGTCGTTCGTGTTATGTTACTTTAGCAGACGGGCAGAACTAAACCCCTCACATGTCTGTTCTTGTATATAAAGGAGTCTGCGAAGGGCCATCAGTCTCAGCAAAACCCTCAAAAAGCAATTACTGCTCCCCTTGGGAAAACACTCGCTCTATCTCTCGACTTTCAACAAAGCACAAAGATGAAGTTCACAATCGCCCTGTCTGCCCTCGCTGCCAGCGCAATGGCATGGGACCACCAGGCGTCGGCGTGCCCCAAGCCCAAGTACACCAAGACGGTGACCGTCGGGGCGCCCTCTGCGACGCCCACGCCGCCCGCCACGGACAACGGGTACTTTGGCGTCATCTCGTCGCGCTCAGCGTCGCCCATCCACCTCCTCTCCCTCACCGCGCGCGGCAACAAGTTCTACCTCGGCGGCGGACCCCCGAGCTCCTACTGCCCCACCTCTGTCGGCGCGGCCAACTGCCCACCGGGCAACACCACGGTCCTCGCTGGCGGCGACAAGACCCTTTCTCTCGGTGTTGTCGTGCCTGGCGGCCAGCAGGTCTACGTTGCGGCTGACGGCGCGCTGAGCTACACTACTGCGCACAGCGCGGCGATGCCCGACGGCAGCCATATCGATGGCTTCAGCCGGACTGCGCCTGCCAACGGCAATGCATTTGGCTACTTGAACTTCGACACGGGCTTTGTTGCGTGCCCGGCGGGTGAGGGCAATGGATACCAGGTCTACGGCCAGGTTGCCGCGGGTGCGACGTTTGGTAGCGATTGCTTGGGCTTCAGCGCTCTGACCGTTGCGGTTGACCAGGCTGGTGCGTGGCAGTACTAGGTAGACTTTTCCGTGAGGTCGAGTCGGTAATGTCTATTCGATGGAATGGGATGGGATGGGATGATGAGGGATATACGTGGCGGGTGGACGCATGTGCTGATGGTGTATATACGACACTCCTTGATGCCTTTAATATAATAGTAATGCTTTGATCAACTCCCTGTCTCTTCATATCGTGCTCTCCAACACCTTTCTAATACGACGGACTTCTTCCTCGGCCGTGCCTCTCACACCCATCTGGACAGCCACCGTCTTCTCCCTGCTCTTCGTCCCCTTGACAACCTCAACGTCAGACTTGGCGACTCGAAGCGCAGAGGCAATCACCCGCCTCACTGCCTTGTTCGCCTCCCCGTCTTTCGCCTGAGCCGCAACGCATATCTCGATACGCTCATCCGACACGGCTGCGATGCCCTCGCGAACTGCACTCACCCCAGGCTTGACACGACACAGCAACTGAACAGTCCCTGTGCAGTTCTTCACCGACTGTGTAGCCGCGAACCGGATCGCAGGAACGCACATGGACGGGCGTCGGTGTTTGGACAGGACAGAGCGCATGTGACTGCAATGACATGTGTGTAGGAAAGGTCAGCTGGGTTGCGTCCCCAAAGCCGATCGCAGCCGTTCCCTTGGTCGGGCGGATTCCCCAGAGCCAACGTAGGCCAGCCAATCGCGCTCACAGTGGCTTGACCACCACACCCGCCACCTGCACACGCCTGCAAACAGAGAAGACGCACCGCATAACCTCCTCCCTACCGTCTTTTCGCACAACAGAAACACATCTCCACCGCTTTTCTCAGGCAATCCCAAACTGCCACGTCGGCTACCGATCAAAGCAGCCCCCCGTGCCACCTCCCTAAAGCGACATGGCGGCAAGTCACGGTAGTGGGGGCTTTCCTACGGTACCATACAGACTAACTTCCCCTAAGTGATAAATTTGACGAGAGCCTCTATCCATTGTTTCCCCCTAAGTACAGGTGTACACGATGCCGCGATGAAAAATTCAGCGCCGACAAGACAATTACCTAAGAGAGAGCCTGTGCCGGGTCCACAAGAGAGAGATAAAAGGCAGCACCCGCCTGCGCCCTGACTTTGTGGTTTTGACGTTCCTGAAATTATTTTGCCCTCGATCTCGCGATAAGCAAGAGCTGGTATTAGAGAAGATTGAAGGTGTGGTTTTTATTTTGTACGCATTGCGATATTACCTAGCACTTTTCTGCGTTGTTGGATCAATAATCTTTTCTTGGTGAGCTGGTATCGATTACATATACACTCTCGAGGTAAGAACGTGGTAGTTTGTCGTGTAACCTAAAAGACGCTGCAAGCAACAACCACTAACACTTTTCCTTAGCAAACATGACTTCAGCACCTACAATACAGCCCAAGTTCCTGCCCAACAGGCACGACCTAGGCATCGTCGCCGTCGGCTTCAGCGGCGGCCAGGTAAGCCCACCACCACCACCACCCATGAATCCATGAACCACGCAACCAACCATGCCCACCAGCCCAAACCCGGCGTCGACGCCGCCCCCATGGCCCTCATCGAAAACGGCCTCATCCAGCAACTCGAGCAAGACCTCGCCTTCAACGTCACCTACGACGGTCAAGTGCACGCCTACACGGAGCTACAGCCCCCATCCGACCCAGACTACCGCAACATGAAGCGTCCGAAATTCGCCTCGGCAGTAACGCAGCAAGTCTCGTCGCAAGTCTACGAGCACGCCAAGGCCGGCAAGCTCGTCCTCACGCTCGGCGGCGACCATTCCATTGCCATTGGCACCGTGTCCGGAACCGCCAAAGCGATCCGCGAGCGCCTGGGTAAAGACATTGCCGTCGTCTGGGTCGATGCGCACGCTGATATTAATACGCCTGAGACGAGCGACTCGGGCAATATCCACGGTATGCCTGTGGCTTTTCTGACGGGCTTGGCGACGGAGGAGCGGGAGGATGTGTTTGGTTGGATCAAGGAGGAGCACAGGCTTAGTACGAATAAGTTGGTTTACATTGGTACGTTTGTTCATCCTGGTATATCGACTTGTGTGACTCGGGCTGATCGAAAACACAATCCACAGGTCTCCGCGACATCGATCGTGGCGAGAAGAAGATTCTGAGGGAACACGGTATCAAGGCTTTCTCCATGCATGACATCGATAGACATGGCATTGGCAAGGTCATGGATATGGCGCTCGGCTGGATCGGAAGTGATACCCCCATTCATCTCTCCTTTGACGTCGATGCGCTCGACCCCATGTGGGCGCCTAGTACCGGTACGCCTGTCCGTGGTGGCCTGACGCTCCGCGAAGGCGACTTCATCGCCGAGTGTGTGGCGGAGACTGGGCAGCTGATTGCGTTGGATCTGGTCGAGGTTAATCCTAGTCTTGATGCCGAGGGCGCGGGGGATACGGTGCGTGCTGGTGTGTCGATTGTGAGGTGTGCGCTTGGGGATACGCTTTTGTAGGCTTGTGTGGTTGGGGGTTAGATGGAGATGGTACGCGTAGATGATTGATGATGCAACTTCACATGGTATTCGCACTGCTAGTTCAGGAAGCTTTCGCTGCTATTTGTTGAATTCATACATTCATCCCGTTTGTGTATATCATGATAGGGGACTGTCTCATTGATTGCTGACCACAAATGTTCATCTCGGAAGTACACAATTATCCCGCCACCAACACCCCTTTATTTCGCTGCACATAGTTTCCCCACATCTACACGCATACCGATTATACAATTCAATTCACAACTACCTTGATGCACAACGGCGGCCACGCATCGTGTGATTTTCTAACTAACCCGCTAATATCCAAATCACTTGGGGCTTACAACTGATATACATCTCTACACCAGCACTAAACAAACATGTCTAATGTCTCTTGTAAGTAATACGTTGTGCTGAGAAAATCACGTGTAGAGGCGTGTGTCGAAGAGCATTTAATCTGTGCCAAAAAGGTCTTGTCATGCTTTACCGCCGTAATCACTTCCTGGAGCCAGCCTTTTTTCGTACGCATCTTCATCGTATGGACTAGACATTGTCGTGTGAGAGCGAGGCCGTACTCTGCCATATTCTTTCGGCCTTGTCGTGTTTCTAGCCCAGTTGCCCGAACTAGCAACTGCCAGATGTAAATTTGTCGAGTTTGCTGGTTTGGCATGTCTGTCCTTGTGCAGCATGCGATCTACAAGACTTGCAAAGCCAGTCTTCTTGAGCTTTGGATTCGCCGGCATTAAGATGCGTTTTGGCCCGGGTCTGGGTCGATCCACGTCAGGTACTTGCACGTCTCGTGCTTTCTTCAGCACGGAACGCTCTCTCGTTGTGGAACGCGCTCTTGGTGTCAGGAACGTCGGGTCGCTTTGATACAACTCTCGTGCGCTGTTTCGGACTGGAATTCCTTCCGAGCCAAGTTGTTCATAGTTACTTAGGCGAATGCGCTTAGAATCGTCTGGGTTGAAATCTCGTGGTCTACCTCGCACTTGACCGAGTTCTGATTCGGGTAGTTCCAATTCCACTGCGTCGCTTGAATCCGAGTTTCGTGTACTACTCTGCTTACTGGCTGACGCATGGAGTCTCGGCCTTAGTCTTTGGTGATTTTGTACCTCGCTCTTATTCTCACTGTTCCCATCTCCAGTACGATCTTCGAAGAAGCGGCGACATCTCTTGTGTACCAGCTACCCATTATCCAACAGCTTCCTGGTTTCCGATCCGAGTGGCCTCTTGCACCAAGGGCAGGGATACAGCTCTTGCCAGTACCGGTGCTCGGGATCCTCGCAGTAACAGGCGAGGAAGACGTAGTTCCCGGAGCACCTTTTGCTGCGCTCGATGGCTTTCAACAAGCCTTTGACCTGATGGTAAGACGGAGGGATGTAGACCACTTCAAGAATGCATCTGCCTATCGGGTCTGTTTGCTCACTAACCATGCGAACGCCGTACGTTCTGCCATTTGATCTAGAGACGAATGCAAGAAGTCTCTTAGCAAGAAGGAACCCCTCTATGCAGAGTTTGCCGTGCCGACGAAAGACCTCTAGTGGATCTTTGCAATACGCACAAACACAGGCATGCTCTTCGAAATTGAAAGCAGCTGCATCCTGGTAGGGATTGAGATGGTGTGGTACGAGTGCGTGACTGACAAGTCTGCCAGTGGCGTCGCGGAGATGAGGTGTCTCGTCACCGGTTGCATCATCGTCTTCATGCTCGAATGCAACATTCCAATGACAGGCTGGTGAGTTTAGTGCATTCGGATCATTCGTGATTGCTTCTGCATCCTCGACCCGACTAGAGCTTGGCGGGATATCATGCTTTATCACAGTTTCAAGACGATTCTCTGTCTCCCAAATACTAGCGTCAAAGTATGGAAATGCGAGTTGCGGCGTGGATACCTCGTCTCTTCCGATGACAATATGGCCAAACAAATCCCCTGGTCGATCTACAGAGCGTACAGCGGTTTCGTGCAAACTACATTCGGTGATATCGTGCACCAAAGAATTGCTATCGGCCTCGGCGAGTTGGTCAGTTCTGCCCAGAGAGGTTAATGTCCCCTCGACTTCTGGCACCATTGTGGGTAGATGGCCAGGATCTGCCACTTCGGACGATGCTTTTGCTATTGTCGATTCGGACGTATGCTGAGCTTGCAATGGAGCTGTTGATCGGTCCTCACTTTCTTCTGCCGAGGACCATGTATCTTCTGAAAGATCATCCTCACGCTCTAGGCAGCACATTCCTTTGAACATGTGCTGCACCGATGAGTCCATGCAGGCCTCTTCAATGTGGTTGTCAAGAGTATGGACGTTCCAACGGTCTGTCGGCTCTCGTTGTAGCATACTCGTGATCCAATTAGACGGGATCAGATCACTTGATGATCCTGACGAGCATTGGAGGATCTCAATCCAGCCCGCGATGGCTTCGAGGTTGGAGTGGTACTCTCTTGCACCAGTACCATGACCGGTCATATGTATCCGCGTATCATCGAGCGTGCGAGACCTCAACACTGTCCACATCTCCAGGAACACGCAGCCAAATGACCAGATATCAGATGATGAGTTGCGTTGGGTGTATGCCATGACTTCAGGAGCGCAATATCGGGGAGTTGTGGGGGCTGCTGTCAATGTCATGCTACTGCCTCGATCGGACCAATCGAGGGCTGTTCCAAAGTCGGTGAAGTAAACCTGATCGCCCTTGACCAGTACATTTGAGGGTTTGATGTCCTTGTGTCGAATACGGTTGTCGTGCAGATAACACAGTGCGGAAGTCAAACAGCCGAAGAAAGGTCTAAGAAAAGATCGGGATCTTTCGTCAAGGTGCGCCCTTTCTAGAAACGTCTGCAAATTCGTATCGGCAACTGGAAGCATGACAATGGCCACATATCTACTATCCGTGTAACTCCCGACCAGCTCGACGAGATGCTTGTGCGACAGCTGCTTGAGATTCCATAATTCCTTCGTAAAGTCTTTCAAGACCTGCTTGTCCTTCTTGAAGGTTCTTCCTCTCGGTATGAGCTTCCTTGCGTACTCCTGATGACTTATGGTGCTGACGACACGGTCGACGTATCCAAATCCGCCCTTGCCTAGCTCTCCTACCTTCTTCAAAGGCACCTCTGTAGAATCGCTAAAGTGTCCGTGGGGTGCGTGTCGTTCGAGGCCAAGTGCTTCCTTGTTGTAGACAAGATGTTGCAACTCGAGGAATCGGAGTCGTGCCGAATGGTCGCGTAGCGCTTCCGGTAGTGTACTCTTCGTGAACGGAAAGTAGACATCTGTAATATCGCTGTCAATGAAGGCGTCTATCGAATCTAGCTGGCCAATCTTCCGGAGAATGCTGTACAATCTCGGGACAAGGCTCCAGCGTTCCCGTGCACATCGCGTCAATACATCTGCGATACCGCGGATATCGTTCTCGGTAAACGGCGTCAATGTTTTCTCAGCGTTGGCTGGAAACCATCTTCGTAGAAGATCGTCCTCGAAGCCTTGCTGGGCCATTAGGCGGTATCATGGGCGAGTAATCGCTTCGCGGGCGAGATTCGTCTAAACTAACGTCGTGGAGAGACTGAAAGAGTGTTCGAGTGCACATAAACCACGGATCCCATCAACGAGCGACAACTGTGGTAGCGATAGTTCGGCGGCAGTGGTAGGACGAGTGACGGGCGAGGGCGAAGGATGGGGGCAGTAGGAACCGCCCCCAATCGTGCTGCCCAGCTCATGCAGCCGCCCTGCGTCTACTGGTATTTGTCGTCTAGAAGACTGAAGCGACATGCGCCGCAACAACCCTTCCAAAACAGCATCCATCGAGACACATTGAAAATTTCTGATCATACTCACCAATTGACGAGTGTATTGCTCGCGGAAAGCCCCAGTGGCAATGCTGCAGCGTTTGATGTATGTCGACAGAAAGTGGTCGCGCATTACGCACTGAGAGCTCTCCGCATCGCAACTTTCTTCAGTCAAGTATTCCATCGCCCTTGTTGTATCGCGCAGCAAATATAAGCGCGAAACAGGATGAAAACCCGGTACAGTGTTGAAGCAATCGCAGTTGGATATCTTCTTTGCATGAACATGTAAGGTGTTGTCGCTCGCTACGAAGGAGCTTCCAACGCGTCTTTCCTCTGCCCCCACGCTCTAGTCCGGATTTAGTATAGCGTCAACATTGGCATGAAGCAATAGCTTTTTCATATCAGCAAATCAATCCAGGCACTAGAACGATGTCGACTCGAACACACTTATCTTTGAACGTAACAAGATTCACTGTACTCTAAGTAACGTCTAGACAGTAATAAACCTCGCCATCCACGTCTCAGTAATCTGCTTAGCCTCATCCACAAGCCCCATGTCCAAAAGCAACTGCACAGTCCCCCTCGTTGCACTCTCCAACGCACTAAAGATCCACGTATGCGTAAACGTCGCCGCCTCTCCAATGAACACCGTATTGAACTCGGTCTGGTAAAACGCCGGGAGGTACAGCTGCTGCTGCCCAAAAATCTGCATCGTAAAAGCACCAGCCTGATGCTCATCCTGCTCCCAGCAATGCCGCGCGTAATTGCCAGTCCAATTCTCCTCGATCACGTCTTTGCCGTGCATCTCGATGAAGGCGCGCTTGATGTATGCCATGTGTTCGGCTTCAGGCATGGCGCAGGCGACGGTCGCTTCGTAGTCGGATAGGTAGGATGCCAACATTGTTCCGGGGCCGGTAGCGTTTATTTGCCAGGACGGGTAGCAGACTTGTCCGAGTTGAGGCTGGTAGAGGCGGGTGCAGCCACCAATGATGGGCTTGTCGAGATGTTCCCAGAAACGCGTTTTGAACTGCACAGCGACTTTACAAGCATTAGCAAAGAGGGTACGGTCGATGGCGCGCTTTAGGAGGCTTGAATAGCGTGGGAGGTGCCAGAATTTCATCAGGTTTAGGGGTACGCTGTTGAGTACGTAGTCGAAGTTCTCGATGCTATCGGGGGTTTCGAAGGCGTCGGCACCAGTGGGCTTCCATGAGACGGACATCGTCTTGTTGTTCTTGTTCCAGTGTAGGCCGTTGATCTTTGTGCCGTATTGGATTCTATCCCTGACCAATGGCTCAAAAGCTGCGGGCATCCTTGAGAGGCCGCCTTTGATAGTTACCCATTTTGTCGCGAGGAAGTAGACAGTCTCATACTCCCACATGGGCCAGTAGATGTGGGATTGTCCGACTTCATCCGTGGTGTTGAGATCAAATTTCAGCTTGTTTCGGAGGTACGCCACTTCGGAGTAATCGAACATGCCATCGTCCTTGGCCTGCTTGTATGCCTTGAAGATATTGGTGGCGTACATCTTGACGCGCTCCTTGTCTAGACCCTTGAACTCGTCAAGAGCCGCATTAGCCTCCTCGACAGCAGTGGCATTGCCGTAAGTAGTCGGGTTCTTGTATGCGGGATCATTTGCTATCTCAGTCCTGCTGGGAATTGTTCCGTCGGGACGACGGAAAGGGCTGTCAGCTGGAGTGTTGGGAGAGGTCTGGATCCATTCGATGATGTCAACGAGGAGCTCCTTGTGTCCAGCGTTGCGTTCGTTGAGAACATCGGCCAGTTGGAAGATCATGCGCTGATCATTGAACGGAATGGTCTCGTTGGTTTCCGAATCCGTCATCTCATACGGGAAACGCATGGGTCCAAGCTCATGGTATTGACCTTCATCCGGAGAAGTTCCATTTAGATAGACTGTGCGAATGCGGCCACCAATACGCTGGGACGATTCGAGAATCTTCCAGTTATGGATACCAACAGAGTCCAGCAACAACTGTTGATCGTTTCGTTAGCGCAACATTTGTGATGTAGGTAACATGAGTACGTACGGATGTCATGAGTCCAGATATACCTCCGCCCAGAATACCCAAAGATTTATTCTTGGCTGAGGCGACAAATATATCATCTGGCTGCTTCTGCTGCAAGTATGCAACACCATCGAACCAATTGCTGTCAACGCCTGCGACATCGACAAACGACTTCTTCTCACTGCGGCGAGCTCGGCGCTTGCTGACAACCAGCTCTTCAGACTTTCCGATAAGCTCTCCGTCAAGGAAGGCATGAAGACACCCGCCGGACATCTCAGCGGGAGTCAACCAAACGAACTTGTTCGGCCGCCTCTTCTGGTGTTGCTCATGGCGTTCGGCCAGAGGATGAGCACCGACATGCGTTTGACCTATGCGTTGCTTCGCGGAAACAATAGAAGCGGAGGCATCATCACATGCCGAATATGTAATTGTGAGCTCACCGTCGACATCCCCGAAGTAGTCGACAACGATATTATGAGCGCTTCCTGGTGTAGCTCCTTGTAGAGGAGCGAAGACGACCGAGGGCTGGCTCAGAGGCTTGGATTCGGAGAGCGAAGCAATGCTTGCCAGAATTGGCAACAACTTGGTGAAGGACGGCATGCCGATTGCTGGTGTGGGATGAAGCCGCTGGTCAACAACATCGTGCAGTGGTATCTCTCTATGCCTTCTTATGGATTTTTTACAGGAAATCCTTGGCGAGCCGAGAATCACTGGTATGTACCCTGATGTCCTCGCTATCCACTGTTGAGTATCTATCGGTCATCCCGCGATGTTATCGTGCACTGTCTTGTGTTTTTTTCTCCAGTGAAGCTCACCGAAGAGCCTCCGGTGGATCTCCAGGGTCATAGTCGTTGCACCATGAGCTCAATGCTTTTGTCGAAAATCGTCGCTGTCTTGTTTGAGTATTCGCGAGCGTGTTCACATATTCTAGACTCTCCACTTACAAAGGCCATCGAGCTTTTGCTCGCAACTTCGCTTCTAGATCTACCCACGTAGTCCGGCACCCGTATGCTCGGAGTCGGCGTATCTAGATCCAATCAACGATTGGAGCGGGCAATATCCTTGAGTCTTGGCAGACGAAAGCAGACAAGTGTAGGCGATCGTAACAGTCCGTCGGCTGGGCGCTACTATGCCAAGAGCAATATGGCAAGATGCCAAGTACACCTGGGCACAATCAGGTAGTTTTCCGGGCCCGTCAACCCAACCACCAACTACGGCATTGATGCTGCTATATTCTGCTGTCATCACTTACAAGATGCCAAGATAGCATCGCGGAGCATATCAACTTTCACCGTTAGTGCATTAAATCTCTGCCTTCAATTTTTTACAACGTCGCACAGGCCCATAGCTTCAGTCGCCACTCACGCCATTCTTGAATCTCTTGAACTACTTCGGATTAATCAGTCCATCCTCTGGAAACTGCCTCTTCTTCCACTCGGCCCTCCAAGAACGCCTGTCTTCTCTTCGTCGGTACTGCGCCCTTCACCTCGTTCAGCCCCTTCGTTCTCACGTACCTGGTTGTTAGAGTCTGGCTCCACAACCTGCCCATGGTTGCCACCCACTGACTCCATAGTGAACGGACTCGCCGTCGGCGCATCAAGAATACCCAACTCTTCTTGGGAGAACAAGTTCGGCATCAAGAACGTTCGCATGGGAATGTATAACAAGATGAAGACTGGGAAACCAATGGCCGCGATTGTTTGAGTAATCGCAAAGGTGGCACCAAAGCCGACAAGCTCGAGGCCAACAAAAGCCCAGACTACCCAGCGGCGCTTGATCCGTGCTAATGGATCGGATCGTGATGTGAGGTGCCTGTCCTTTAGGAGAAAGATGAGCTTGGCCGTGATACCATTTGCTTCTAGTGCCTGGATCCCCATGACAAAGAATAAGCCTGCTAGCACAGCTTGTGGGATAAGGTGCAGAACAATGAGAAGAGGACTGCTCATGGTTCCTAACGTAAGGAGACCTTGCGCGAGGTTCGATACACGCTGCTCTACCACGTGGTCAACAACCCGCTCGGCGTGACCTTTATTGTCTTCGTCGTCTGAGTTAGACACAGTGCGGGTAACACAAAGCGAAGTGGTATGGAATGGTGCTTGTGGAATGAGACCATTTGGAAACGGAATGCCTAGTAACCCCGCAACACCAGTCGTGATGCCTAAAAGGAAGATATCCCAGTGGAAGCCCGCCGGTTTGCGCAGCGGGAACTCTGTGCCTTGAGCGATCAGACTAGAAACGTTATGGTCAAACCAGAACAGAATCGTCAAAAGTATCGCGAATGGAATAGCCAGGAAGATATCGCCAACACTTGAGTCCCAGAAGTGTATGAACCATCCGCGATCTGTGGTTGGAAAGAACGCCTTCGACGTTGGTAGCTTGAGCAACTCAACGCCATCCATCTTGCCAATGTGTACAAAACCAGTGAAGAATATAACGGTGAGCGGTGTACCATAGTCTTCAACAAACTTTCGTACGTGACGCTGAAGCAGCGAAGACTGCCCTATGACGCCACAGATGTACGCGACCGCAGTGACCAGCAAAGCAATCGCAATCGAGAGATATGCTGACGCTTCGTTGACAGCCCATTGCCTCGTCAACACCTGTATCCCCTTTTGTAGATATATGAACGCGACATAGAAGCCGAAAATGTCGCAGGAGAAGCGCGTAACGTATCGTAAACCGTTGCTGGAGTTCGTGATCGCAAGGATCCAATGGAAGATCAAGGACCAAATGCCTATCCAGCACATGAAGGCGAAATAGTTCGTTCCCCGTGGGGTGATGATGTCGTAGACGGTGTAGTTGAAGACGGTGATGGGTCCTGTGACGCCTACGATGACCAGCGGTTGCGCTGCCGCGAGTGAGAAAACGACAGAGGCTAGTGCTGACGCAAGGAGGACTTCGTTGACACCAAAGCTCTCATTAGTCTTTTCGAACATATCCAGTGAGAAGGCGAGTGCTGGGAGGATGTTCGCAAAGTACATGTAGATCGTCGCGGGCACAACGCGGTAATCCCACGCATCTTTCCAATCGCTCCAGTAGAACGGTGCTCGTCGACGTATATCGTTTATCATGCCACTAAAAAGGCGTGTCTTCCACCAGGCATCTTTGCTCGGGAGTGCGGTTCCATGCGATTGGCGCGTGTCTTCCTGACTGATAGCATCGTTGGGCCTGATATTGCGCTTCGACGTATGGAGTACACGTGACTTCCACGACCTGTTTGCATAATTCGAGGACATTATCTCGTCGGTGGTGACAGTGGCTGTCGGTCGGTATGCTACGGGTATCTCCTGGAGGCGGCGTTATAATGACGAGGACGCCATGACCGGGCAATTTTAGAACACTAGGAGGCTATCCTGGCGATTGGATCAAAAAGATTACGAGTTGTCCCAGAGATGATATATTTCTGCAAGGTCATGCGAACACAAGAAGCTTGTGGCCATGGTAAAGGTTGGCGAGCTTGTATATGTCCGATAAGTGGAGGAAATCATGTCTCCACACCGCTGTCCCCGGCTTCGCTGCGGCAATAACTTTAGCGCGAATACGCTTGGCAGACCCCTGATGTCACCACTTCAACTAGAAATGCCACACTTCATCCTCATCAACACAGCATTTCAAACAAGCATAGGTTTTGGGTAATTTGTATAATTGTTCCATGTTGACGGTCGACTTCAATCGGAAAGGGACTACGGATTGACCATCTCCATCTCATCTTTCGGTGTTCTCGCACTATGCTTCAAATCATGTCTCGGAATCAGCTCCGAGGGCGCAGCCTTCCTCAACGCCAACGATAAGATATATATTATGTATCCCAGAAGCACACGCTTGTTGAATAACGAGAATGATCATTCCGAATAGCAACTAGCGAAGCCCAGTTTAGAACCCCCCTTCGAACTTCCAGCCATTTCAAAGTACAGCTTCGGGCTGATTACCTTTCGGAATGAGCGCCGATCTCGAATCGTTGCCTTTTTGCTCCCACCGATAGTCTGGCCAGCACAGTCTTTTGTGATATGATTAATAGTAACATGGGGGGCCCTCATATTCAGGATGACCACAGAAGCCAGAACTCTGCGCTGTTTAAGCCATCGGAAGTGGATCTTCTGTCACTCCACGCATGTCAGGATATTGCCTACTCTTGGACAGCAACGTCATACTCCGATGCGTCCAGGCATCGCGTTATGAGAAGCAGTGCTGGAGGTAAGGCGCCCAGGCTCACGCTGTGCATCCAGCAATCAGAAGCCGCCACTTCTCAGCCTGATCACGAGCCAGCCTTGTCAACAATGGCATCCAGTGTGCTTCATCAGTGATTGAGCTGCCAGTCATCCTGCCGGGCGACTCTGTATCGATTCATCTCCTCCATCCCTAAAGACGTTTGCATATGCTTCGATACGAAGGTAAAGAACCATTCAGAAGACAAAACGGTGTTGTAGTGATGAGAAAACAGAAGAGCGTCGCTGACAACGGACCAGTAGGCTCAGCCTGATCGCTCCCTCACGATCCGTCCCACAATACACTCCATCGTTTGCCTTCCCTTTTCATTTTTCCTACATACATTATCGAGGCACGATTCAGTATGCCACCCAGAAACTGCCGCCTCTGCCGCAACACGCGCCGCTTCCTAATATCCTGCGCACGCTGCCAGGGCACGGGCAGGCGAAGCGCACAGTGCCAGCGATGTCGCGGCACCGGTATACTACGCGCGCCGAATGGCATAAATGCATATCAGTGTATGGCTTGTCGGGGATCGGGAAGCGTGATCGGCATGTGCGCGAAATGTATGGGCCGAGGCCAGAGTACAAGGCCATGCCATTGTTTGGGTGCGTAGAGGACGCGTAGAGGACTCGTAGACGGAAGAGGGAACCTAGAGGGAATACATGGCAGGAGTTTAGAAAACAGGTCAATTACAATGCATATAGTATATAGAGCCTGGATTTCCTTGCGACGCCTTCAGAGGCAGTGAGGTTGTAACAAGCACCTTCCCCGGGCCTTAGGGACGGAGCCTACTGTCAGGCTCTGGGCCGCTCTGGCCCATCTTGGGTCAAGACTAGTAGCTTAGATGTATATAAACCAGACCACTGCTATTATACCTTAATAGTAGTAGTTTGGTTTATATACTTCTAAGCTACTAGTCTTAGCCTAAGATAAGCTAAAGTAGTCTAGAGCCTAATAATTATTTCTATTATTCTATATCTTAACTACTTAAGACTATAGTACTCTTACATTAATTATGTACAACTTCTTAATATTTATATTACGTAGAGAGTACTATACTTATTTTAGAAAGCTACAAGAGATAGCTGTAGGTAATAGTACTTACTTTACACTATAAGAAAATAACAGAGGATAGCTCTCTATTAATACACTAGGTATAAGAAAGTAATATTAATCATGCTTATCTTGCTTCTTAGGTGTGAGAAACGCTTTAAAAGTAAGTTCTTTACTTATAGAGCTAGCACGAGCTTTCGGCGCGGAAGTTGGCATGTATAGAGCTTGCTATGGGTGGCATGATGTGTCTTTGTGCTATGTTGGTTATTTGGCTCGAGTATTTGTTGGGGAATTCGATAGAAATGATCAGTAGTATTCGTGGTCACAAAAGAGCAGATTTCGTGATGGGACCCGACCTTTCCTACCGTACCTCATTTTGGCGGTCTGGCGATCTGGCGCGCCGGCACGCGCACTGTCCGCCAAGTTTCATCTCGGTCTTTTTGTCGCGTCGACACCAACAGCCTTGATCTTAATGTAACGGGCTTGCTGTACATAGGATCCTTTCCCAGGCCATGCATGCAGAAGAGATAGTGAATAGCGGGTTGATCTTCCAGGACGTTGCTCTACGCAGTTCCCGTCTTCACTACGACGCGCAATTAAGGGCTGCAGCCTGCGGCTGGAGATGCATTTTGTAGGGCTTTCGCTCTGTATCTTCGCAAATGTGCCCAACAATGTAGATGTTTGCATTCGTCTGCTAACTCGCAAGATGGAAGAATAGCCACCGTAGTCTTCGATGACGATCGTGTTACCTATCGGTAGGCAAGCGGGGCGGTCTGTGCGCCATCTGTCTGAACGAGCTATCGCATCCTAATCCCCATCCGCCCGCTACTATCGGTTCCGGATGGATCTTGCTTGTGTGACATCCAGGGCTGGCGCTTGAACCCACTCGTTTTGACACGATGCCGCGATACATGCAACAATTTTCGTCAGCTCGATGTCGGTTCGCTTCACATTTGCGACCGGTGAAGACCAGTGGCGGAGTCGCTAGTGACGGGCAGTCGGGTGGCTGCCAGCATACACTTCCATTCGTCTGATATCGAGTGTACATGCAACAGCGACTCTGCATACGTGCACTTACCGCGTCGATCTAGATTAGATGGGCATGCAGCTCAGTCTGCACGAGGCTGAACATTGGCACAGGAATGATTGTCACTTCAACCTTGTCACGGTTTTCCCAAGATCTCAACACCACAAGTATGGCCCGAGAACATCGAGCGGACATAACGCTACCCTATAACGCTTGTGAGTATAAAGGTTTAGGTTGTACTGGAGGTACCGCCAAGGTCTCCTACTGCGTAGAGTGCAGCAGTGAGTTCTGCGAGCCTTGTTGGCCGCAAATTTTGGCACATCACGATGGGAAAACTGGAGAGTATGGACCGCATGAGAAGGTTGACTACCATGTGTGCGCTAGACTCAAGAGAATACTGGACCCTCAGTACACCAAAGACGACGTGGAAAAACTCCACGAGAATGACCTGGCCACTACCTGGTTTGGTACGTTCCGGACCCCAACACGTGTTTGGGAAGCGGCTGACATCATCAAAGGCATCAAAAGAAATGACGACCCCGAACGGCATGACAAAGCCAGAGGAAGATATGACCATCCAGGCAGCCATCAGTTTGTCGACTACGACGTGTATTCTTCCACGTTGGGTGGCTCATTCAAAAGCGGCCGCGAGAAGTACCCGCAGCTGGTTTCTTTCATTGGTCAAACCAGTAATAGCCCACATCGAATCGAGCCTGATTCTGTTCATACCACTAACCACGCTCTAGACGCCGGAAAAAGTACATTGATCAAGATGCTCATCCAACTACGAAGGGATGGCAACATTGCGGCCGAGCTTCCCTGTCCCGTAGTTGGCTTGACGCGTCTAAAGGCACAAACTGGAAATAGACTACCCAGTAACGATCCAATTGAGCATACTCCGACATCCGCCGATGTACACCTATACGCAGATCCGATGCGCGTTGACACATCAACGCCCCTGCTATATGCTGATTGTGAAGGTCTAAATGGCGGAGAGAACACTCCATTCGGGGCTCAAGAGAAGCGCAGATCACGTTCAAATCCAGAGTGGGTGCAAGACCGCCTGACTCCAGGCCGACTCCGATCATTAGCATGGGCCACTGCAGGCACGGATAAGGAAAGACGAGGCTACATCGTTGGCGAGTTATATCCCCGTATCTTGTATACTCTATCAGATGTGGTCGTCTTTGTTATGCACGGGACAAATTCCAAGTACGTGAACAGTTCCGTCTTAACATTCACGCGCTCACGTTTCACAAGGACATTCGAGGTCACAACTCTGCAGCCATTGTTGGAGTGGGCGGACGCATCACTGGAGACTTCAGTCAATCAACCCACGCTCCCTCATGCCATTATTGTACTAAACGCATGTGTACCAACTGCCGACCAAAACGATTGGAACAGTGAATCAGCAACGAACAGTTTGTTAGCGGCCAGCAAACACTGTATAAAGTCCAGGATCGGGCATCCTTTCTTTGCCGGCCTAGCGAAGAAATGGAAAGCCAAGCGACGGCACATTGGATCGATCCTTGATCTAATTTATTGTTATTATTCTACATTCCAGGTCGTACGCATACCACACGGAGGCAGATATCAACTGTTACACGATCAGGTCATCAACTTACATCAAGTGATCACGACGTCGTGCGGAAGGTCTTTCAACTCTCGGAAACAGGTGAACATGCTCTTCAAATCTTCCGAGTTGGACATGCACTTCCAGACAGTGTTCAGTCACTTTACACGTACGCTTGACATGCCTTTCGACTTCATCGCCGTGTCTTTACTCAACAGACCAATACCAAATGACTTTGGTGGCCATACGCTTCAACTCGCTCTTGCGATACAGGCTCATCATAAAAACCCTGCGTTCTCCAGATATGCTTCCGAGAGGACACCTGAAGCTGCAGTTATCTTTGGTCGCATGTCGAGACTTGTTGCTTCAAGTGTGTTCCTTGACTGCGTCCGTCAGCGTAAAGGTACGTGATACCAGCAATCCTGTTTTCTGAACGTCATTTCGAACGCCGAGCTACCTAAAGCCCATTATGAGGCTATACGCGACGTTCAAACGGCGATATAGCAGACACGAACATTTCAACTCCTCATAAGAGGTCCACAGTCATTGCCTTACACGTTTGGAGCATTATTACGTACTCTCAGCTGCAATTGATTTATGCATTTCATTTTTGTCCAGTGAAAACACTGCTAACGCATAGCAGGCTCTCCGATTGACCACCTCGTTCATTATATGGACTACTGTGAGTTCGCGGTGGAGACATTCTGGAATCAGCATCTCACTTGCGAGTATCGACATGGTTCGTACCGATGCGTAAACGTTGGCGCTAACCATAATGCGAAAGGGCACCAGAATGCTAAGGGCAGAATAATACCAGGCGACTTCCAATCTAACTTCGAGCCGGACAGTTTTCTTCTAGATTGGAAGGAGGTTATCGAAGCCCAAATGCGCATCATCGATGAAGAACTAGAGAACACCTCACGACAAGCTTCGAGCATCTCTAGGGTAGCCTGCATGGTGGAAGTTCATACAGACATCGTTTCCGAGTTTTACGATGCTTTAGGCTCCGCCAGTGAGATGTTGAGTCATACAACATGCTTCTCCTGTCTTATGCAATCACCCGAACACGCTCTTCGTTGTCGCCATGTACTCTGCACACAGTGTGTTCGAGCATACGGGATTCCTCTACAGGACAACACCAGAACACCATCTGTGATAAGCCTTACCTGTTGCCCTTTACACCCAACAGAAACGAAATGGCGAAAGCCCTGTGTTGTCAGGTTTAAGCCTGAGCACGCAGGAGTTCGTCTACTATGTCTTGACGGGTGAGTCAGTTCCAGCTGTTTTCAAGGATTCTTTGCGACCTGCGAACTCTAGATGGAAAGAGTAAAGAGAAAAGACCCAATGCTGCTATATTCTTTTATGTTCTGTGCCGGCCACTCTCTCTTAATCGAATAAAGACGATTGGAATACTGACACACAGGAAGAGGTGGCATGCGCGGTATTGTCCAGCTTGAAGTACTCCGACTGCTACAGAAACAGATCGGCCACAATATCCCTATCCATGCATTCTTCGACCTCATCATGGGCACTAGGTAAATTCCTTGTGATTCCCGATCCTACAAGAACTGATTCTCCAAAGCACCGGGGGCATTATCGCACTGGCAATGGTTGCCAAAGATTGGAGCTTGGGGCATTGCTCCTCCAGGTTCAGAAAGCTATGTAGTATCGCATTTACGCCGCGGAAATTACGCAAGATTCCACTTTTGAAGCACCTGATAACTCTAAAACTCGCTTCAAAGTATAAAACGCGACCTTTCAGAGACACGTTAATACGTAACTTTGGAGAAGAGTCTCTCTTCGGCAACTATGGGGAAAGGAGTTTGCATTTCAACGCGAAGGTTGCCGTGACGGCCACAGACAAAACAGGAGCGAAGGCAATCATCATTGCAAACTACAGCCGGAAGGAGGGCGAAAGTACCAAACTACGTCCCGCAGAGTATGAATTTCTACGATCCGATCGACATGTGCGGGGACTTTCCATCGCGGATGCCGCAGCTGCCACATCCGCTGCACCGAGTTTCTTCAAGCCGTTTGTGCATGCATCCACCCAGCGGACATATCTCGATGGCGCATTGTACCACAACAACCCCGTGCGTCTCATGCATCACGAGAGAAGGCTACTATGGCCCGATGTCGCTGATCACGAGCCTGATCTCTTCTTGTCGATAGGCACGAGCCAGAACAAAGCAGATTTACAATCTGAGCAGTCCGACCCGCGGGCGATGAATTCGGAGCCGAGGTATGTTGCTTCCATAGAACACATATTTGAAACCCTCCACGTGTCTGACGTACATCTCAAGGAGTCATTACGCTGAACGCGCAGATGATAGGAGGACCCATCGACCCACATTTCACATGATGCCTCAAATTGTTACTACAATGGTATGGACATATCAATAATTAGGCTAAATGTTACTTTTGGTCTTCTGAAAGACGTATCTGACATAATTGGTAGCAAAACGTCATGGATAGCATTTTCGATGCTGAGAAAGCATGGGAGAAATTCCATCGCGACATGTGCTCGATAAGCAAGGATGCTTCGCGTTATGTACGCATCAATCCAGATATTGGTCGCCAACCGCCAAATTTGGACGAGGTGACAGAGATCGGTCCATTGATAAAAGATGTCCGCAAAGCACTGAGAAAACAGACAAGCCGAGCAGAGATCGCAAAGCTTGCACATATCCTTGTAGCTAGCTCGTTCTATTTCGAGCTTCAAGATGAGCCTGTAGCAAATAAGGATGGAACATTCTCTTGCGGAGGTACGTTATCCTCGTGAGTCATGTGAATAGAGCTTGCAGTTGACTGTTCTACAAAGGTCAAATCTGCTGTAGGTTCGAGAATGACTCACCTTGGCTCAAAGGCTTGGGCGATTTCTTCTACAGACGGCAGACTGAATACCTTCAATCGTACTTTGAGATTGAGTCTGACCTGAACGGTCCTCGCAATCATCAGGTAAACATTCATGTTTTGGTACCAATTTCTAAGCTGAACTGTCTAGATCCCGCTCTCTGTGCAGATGATCTCTAAGATGCGGGACCTCGCATGGTTTCAAATGACTGTTCCCACGATACGCACGAGGGCAGAGGATTCTAAGATCACAATCTCTCTACACATTCGAAGCCAGGATCTGGACACCGAATACCACATCAGTGGATTCCCGCGGGAGATTATGAAAGATAACCAACCCAAAAGTGAGTAGCAGCATGATTGTAGCTACGGACAGGAGCTGATGCTATCAAGGCTCTAACAATATGAAAACGCTAAGTCGAAGGGCTGATTCGCTCCGTAAGCCTGCAGAGTTGCCTACTTCGAGCATTATGCCGGAGCTGGACGTTTCCTGTGGTCGGCCCGTGAGTCCTTTCAGAAGTGCCTCAGAACACACTACTGTTGTTGGAGTTGGGCAGATATTGGCTGACAGAAGAGAGAGACGGGGATCGATCGATGCTTCGACGAATCGTCATACCAGGCGATCGCAACGACCATCTGAGCTACCAGCAGAACGTACTAGAAGCCATCGTATACCTCAAGATCCCACCCAGCATCGATACGCTGTCCCTCCCAGGAATGTAATTCCAGCAGAATTACCCAGCGACGATATGCCTGAATTCAGCAGGCCATCGCAGCACTATCGAAGCGATAACACATCTTACGTTGCTACCGGTTCCTCTAGCCGGAATAGGGCTATTCGGACAAATAGTTACCAACAACGCGGAGATTTGCGTGGAGAAATGGATACTGGTCGTGTACAGCGCGTAGAAGGGCGCAATGAACGATACGATCCAACCTCCCAATCAGCGAGCAATGCTACTCGTCCATCGGTTACTAGGTGTACGAGCGATCAGTCAAATATGCGACCAAGTAGACGGTCCGCATCACCTGCTGACGACGTTTCATATCAATCAGCATACAGTAGAACCAGAGAACGGTATTACGAATTGGAAGCACCTTGTCGCGGCAATACCAGCATGCGCCGTGGAAGCACTGTAACTCCAAGCATTGCAAGACCACCGAATTACCGGATTGCAAGTGACAGTAAAACGCGGACTCCAAACAATATCAACCAAGCACGACCAATAACCTACCATGGCCACAGTCAAACTTCCTACCAAGGGCCATCACGTCCCAGCTATGCAGCGACGCAGCGACGACAACCCTCCATGGAGCATCAGTTGCCTTCTCCCGATCTTCCCAATGCCTCAGAGCGGCCTACCCTCACACCGTCTCCAGGTCTGTCTGCGACAGCGACCACGCCAGGCGTGCAAACAACTGCTTCATTTTCACAAATTTCTGATCGGGAAGACGAGCCGCGGCGAGAAAGGCGGAGATGGTTTTCGCACCGTCCCATGTCCTCTGTGGTGTTTGATGAGGAGGATCAGAGTGAGATATCGAGCGCGTCTACGTTGGGACGAAGGAGGCTCCGATGAGGCTACTTGGCGTATGCGAGTCTTCGAAATCGATGTGTATTGAATTCAGACATCTGGCTTAGGTCTTACCACGCTGCGAACCCTCTCTCGATACGACAGAGGGTATTTAAGACTTGTGAGTTTGGACGGGAGTTGGGACATGCGATTCGGGTCTACTGTTGGAAAGGAATGGGGCAACGCCACGTTCAGTATCAATGAATGAAAAAGGTCGATCGGTGACGCGTGAAAAAGGCCATGTTGACGCGGCGACCATGTGAAAAGTTTTCTGTAAAGCAGAGCAGTGTTGGCGAGGATATGCTGTAACATTTGAGATGGTGACATTAGACTGTCCTTACTCACACAGCCAACGAAGTTTCGTCTGTCACGTGCTGTTCAAAGAAGTACGAGGGCAAGGTCCATCCGAGCCCGCGGCACGCGTATCGCAACGCTGCGGGAACAAGACGATCCACGGGCAATATCGATTTCGACACCATCGGCGCCGAGATGCCTGTGGAAGCTGATCGAACGACCACCAAACTCACCGCTGTCGCCACTGAGTACGGGAGAAGCAGGGCCTCGAGCTACTCACAAGGGACGACATCAAGCAATTCGAAGCGACCGGTTCTAAACGCGACAACCTACAGCGCAAACACAACGCCCTGAAGCTCGTCGATCTTCAGGTTGCCTAAGAAAAAACAGTGTGCGAAATGAAAGGCAGAGGCCGTAGAAGCGATCAAGGAAGAGAGCGACGCCGAAGACGATGCAGAGATTAACGGACAAGACAACAGAGAGGCTGAACTCCTCTAGATCGGCCTAGACGAATAAACCAATGGGATCTCAAGCCCTAAACTACCGCATCCCGATCCCACCGAGGCGGCTACATAGCTACCTAGACATCCCGAGTGAACAAAGAACAAGAGGCAAACTTGAATAGTATCGCACAGTACCATTCCCCAAGACACGCTGCGCACAGATACACCCATACGCGATGCCGACCTGCCTAAATGCTCCTAAGCACAAACCATTCCGTCTCGCAATCGCACCATTATCGATGAGCAAGCTTATCCTGAAGCGTTTAGATCGACATCCTACCTTGAACAAGGGGACGCGTAGCGTCCGAGACCAGCTTAGTGTGAAACGCGCGCTCGCTGCGCCAAACCTCGCTATCAACTATCCAAGACAGAAGTTAATATCGGCGTTTCCACCCACTCTCCCTAGATGGGGAAGGAACATGTACGTGGAAAAAAAGGAAGATGCCGAAGATGCCGTTTGCTGATTTATGTATGGGTGGACGGGGAGTGACGCGTGTTGCGTTCACCGGCAGATGGACCGGCAGTTGGATTTGTGTTGTGCGGGCGGGTGAGCGGACGGGGTGCCAGGGGCAGGCCTGTGCAACTTCTTGGGTCAGGGTCTCAGGGGCACCTGGCGGCGGTGCGCGAACGATCATCGGCAGGGTCAGCGAAAAAGCAAAGGGTTTGAGCATGACGACATGGCATTGAGGACTTCACGGGAGGAGATGAGAAAGGTTGCAAGTCAGAGAGCAGTCAAGTCAGATGTAGAACATGTCGATTCAAACTCCGATCAAGCCAAAATATATACAAAAAAGGGTATCGGACGCGAGATGGTTAGATCGTGAGGTAAAGGTGGAAATCATGTCATTAAATAGCCAACTCTTCTCGAGCAGAGCAAAGAGTCTAGGAACAAGAAGTCCACCGGGACCACACGACTCCCTCCATGAAGGCCCGGAAGCATTCCAACCAAGGGCGTATTAAGATACCGAGTATGTTAACCATCGAAATGCTGCTGCGACTGTCATTGCGCCAGAAAGCAAAGAGCTCGTACCACCAACACCGCGCTCCCAATCCTAGACTGAATCGTGATGCAGCGTTGAAGTCGTAACCCGTGAAGCCATGTTTTCTTTCCTCCTCTTTCCAAAACTCAAGAAGAGACTAGCGGAGATGTGGCGAACCACATCGCAACGAATCACTTAAGAGCGAACAGCTTACAAGAAAGCAGCGACGGCACCAGCGATGGCGAAGAAGCCGACGGTGACCTTGCCAGCGGCACCAGTGAACTCAGGAGTGGCGGGCTTGGTGGAGCTGGGAACAGAACCGCTGGCAGTAGGGTAGCCAGTGCCGGCAGGGACGTGAGGAACGGTTCCGTTTGAGCTGGGGTACATGGGAGCGGGAGGAGCAGCAGAGTGAGCCGGGGCAGAGTGAGCCGGGGCAGAATGCTCAGCCTCGGGGACCACGGGTGTGGGCATAGGAACACCCGGGACCTGGGCGCTGGGGGTGTGGACGTAAGTAGCAGTGTACTCAGGGATGCTGAGGTGGGTGCTGGAAGAGATGATGTAAGTCGAGGGACCGTAGGTGACGGTGGTGGGCTCAGGGCACTCAATGACCGTCTTGCTAATGACCTTGGTGGTGGTGATCTCAACCGGATTCAGCAGGCTTGGAGGGGGTCTCGGCCGGGTACTCGACAGACTTGGAGGGAGTCTCGGCCGGGTACTCAGCGGGCTTAGAGGCCTCGTAGACGGGCATGGGTGGGCTGAGCTCGGCGGGTACTCGACAGCGGATGAGACAGCCGCGTAGACTGGGGCCGAAGAGGTCTCTAGGGGGTACTCAGCTGCAGCCGAAGAAGAGGCGGGAGCAGCAGGGTAGGCCTCGTACTGCAGCAAGGGCAACGGCGGCGAAGCCAGCAATGACGGCGAAGGAACGCATGTTGATTGTTGGTTTGGTGGGGTGGTATTAAAATACGGAGGGTATTAATGTGTGAGGCGTTGGAGGTCGTGGAAAACGAGTGTGATCGGTGATAACCGTGTATTAGTGAATGTAGTGAGTGTGTGGTAGGGAAACAATTGAGCAGCAGCTGGCGAAGACATTATATAGAACCATACACGAGCTGGCCTTACCAAGAACGCCAACGTTTATGAACAGGGGCGCTTTGGCATAGTTGCGCTCGTTTGGCAGAATCGCAAAAGGTCTGGCGTGGCAGTGGCGCCTGTTGGTGGACTGTGCCTGGCCATGGTACCTGATAGGAGAGCTTGTGGGAGCCGTCGTGAGCTGTTTATTGATGGATATTGAATAAACCAATGAGAGCATGGACGACATGCAGAAACGAAATGAGCTTGACAATTTCCCCCTGCCAAGGGAGGCCTTGCCGCCTCAACACATCGCCCGTCGTCTTAGCCGTTTTGGTACCAAGGGTTCAGGTTGTGCACGCGGAACATGTTCAACCGTCCGGCAGACACCTATCTGTGGTCAGTGATCCGCACCTGCATATCAGTCCTGGACAGAGCAGAGGTCGCGCGGCTGCGTCGAGATGTGAGACGAATCGGGATATGTGCAGAGCCACCGACTCTGATCGTGACAATGAACACTTGAACAAAGCGATGATTAGGGGCTCCTTACTGGCTAGCTTGGAAATACAGTACCGATCACAGTGGAAATGCTAATCGTGACGACATCTGGAGCAATCCTCGCGCCGAGCAAAAATAGCTTGCCGTGCTGATAGGAGAAGGGCCAAATTGGAGCGGCCTGCTGCTGGCGAGGTTGTTGGTCCACGATGCAGCTGGGACGTGCGGGTTCCTGCATTGCCCTTGCATCTAGACCTGAGACTAGATCTAGCAAAGGGCCGACAAGCCGTCCAGTATTGCGCGGTATGGCAGCCATCGAACATGTCGCGGAAAGCTACTGCCGAAGCTGCTATCATCTCTTCGAGGCTGACCAGCTTCCACCTCTTTCTCAGCTCTTGTCTTACCTGGACTCTCCCAACGACAGCCGTCCACTGCGCATGCACTTGTCGACGAAAGCGTAACAGCGCAATCTCGCGTCGAGTGTCCCTCAGGAGAGGCGCATAAGCTTAGTGAGCGCCACAATAGTAGTCGCATATTATGCATTAAGCGCGGCATCTACTTGGGTGCGAGTGTTTTACTGGAAAGCAAATGATGTGCCGCACAACACGAACAAATTCCGATCCTTTCGCACTATCATATTCCACAAATGGCCGTTATTTCCGGGTATTTGCTAGAGCATCTTTGAGTCGATAAAGGATGAGGCGTGGCGTATAGTGTTGTTAGTGGGTGTGCTACGGTAAGGAAAGAGGGTGTTCTTGTTGCTTCTAGCCCCTCGCGCCGAAGTGATACCGGCTACAGTAGGGAAGAGTCCCTCGGCAGCGCAGTCCTGCCTTTGACATTACTACCAACACTACAACTCCACGACTTGACAACATCGCCGTACAACACCACCCTTCCCACCACCCGTGCGCTTATTGAGGCTATACAAACTTCTCACGCGGTTTCAGAGCTTGATTCACCGCTCAAGCTCTCTCTCCCTCAACCCACCCTAATCGCATCGACTGCCTGGACTGTAGGAGCAAGCGGCATATGCTCAAGCAACCTGAATGGTAGAATGCCGAAACCATCAGGCGCTGTGCCGAAGGGGTGGGATGGGCAAACCATCTACCTTCACGCACCTTCATACTCGAAGAAGCTTGGTGGTGACAAGCTCAGTGCACTCATACTGCCAAAGTCCAACCTACCGCCCAAAACTCGGATTTACAAGCCTCAAGGACCATACTCGAACGTTAAAATCACGCCAGTCACAGACTTTGCGCATCCTGCACATGGACAGCATGCGCTATATGCTAACCAACATCTGCCACCAGACTCATTTATCCTGCCGTATCTAGGCTATGTGCACGACCAGACTGACATTGACGAAGCATCCGACTACGACTTGTCACTCGACCGCGAACTAAGCATCGGCGTCGATGCATCGAAGATGGGCAACGAAGCGCGATTCATCAACGACTATCGAGGTGTCTCCTCCGCACCGAGCGCCGAGTTTCGCGATATCTACGTGGACATTGGCAGCGGGAGGATGGAGAAGAGAGTTGGTGTCTTCGTGCTCAGCGCTGGTAAAAGCGGGAAGAGAGCGAAAGGAATTGGGCGTGGACAAGAGATTCTTGTCAGCTATGGCAAGGGATTCTGGTCGGAACGACAATCAAGTGGAGAATGACACGCTTGTACCGCTGCTTTCTCCAAATGTCGCAATGTCTTCCATGATTCGGATGTGCCTCCGTCCAACACCGGTACACATTTGCTTTTCGGGAAATTCCTTCTTAACACAACGGGACCTGGATCAGCGCGTTCAGGTCTCCGATGTTCCAAGACCAAACTGTCCCGGATGACCGCGCTGCACACGTATCTTGCAAAGTCCGTAGTCGAGCCATGACGCTTACTCGAGAATCTGCGAATACCTGAATGTCAGAGTATGAAGTCGCGGCACGCCCGGGTGACGATGAACCAAGTTCTTCTTACACCTGTCACTGATTGGACAGTACTAGACCTGAATATAGTAAGCTTCTCGTGCCAACGTGGCATTCCAGCGTGACGCTTTCTTGCGGCGTGAAGGATCAAGGGTCTATTCTGGAAGCCTTGTCGTGACCTTTTACGGGAGCTTAATACACTACACGCGACAATCATATATCCAACAGCCCTGTTGCGCCCATCCTCGTGGTTTGAGGCTTGCATACGGACGTCACACCCAAGCCGAAACCCGGATACGCGTGGGACTGAGCCACTTATGTGGCGTTGAAACCTGATTTCCTCTCGTGCTAAGCCTGGCTTTTGGCCTCTGGACAGATTGATTGAGAAACCGTAAGCAATCAAACGCAGCGCCTAGTGATCCTTTAGGATGCCTCTAGGAAAGCCACAGCAGTGACAGTGTTGGGCACTGTGATTGCGCCCAGAGACCAGCAAAGTTGGCCAATGTGATGTCGGAGGAGAGTCTCCGCGCCTCTGCCAGGGGGGCCCAGTTGACTCAGAAGTCATAATTTTGGTCTCACCGGAACGTCATTTTTTGTCACAATGGGATTTTCGCGGCATGGTGGGATTCTGATGAAATGCTGAAAATTCGCATGCGAAAATACTCCACATCAAGGCCATTTTTTTACCCACAAGTCGAAAGCAGAGTCTGCAAGCAAAATTACTCACAAACATGCAGGTACGATATTCTATCACAGCGTGCAACGCCGGTCATGTGCGATCTTGTTACTGGATCGCGATCCTGCACCGTGGCCCGTACATTCAGGTTCCAACTGGTGACGTTATGTCGCTTAGTTTATCCTTCGCAGCGACATGAAGATCAACACAAAGGAGCCAGCTCCGCCAATCATACAAGAGAATATCTGTGGCCCCTAACTGTCCCAACAAGGTTCTGCGAAACGGCCCCGTTACTCAAAGGCGTCTGGACACGATGACCGTAGAAGGACGGATTCAACCGCGCTGTGTTTCGGAGCAGGTGTGCTAATCGCACGTCATGGCCTAATCTGGGCATGTGAATGCGCGGCCCCATCGCAACCTGTTTAAGTTGCAAGTGATTCCTCACAATGAACAATTCCTCAATCCCCAAATCATTAACTCTGGAACATTCTGTACTTGTCATATATCGTAACACCGACACTTTAGCCATCGCCCAATCTTCGCAATACTACCACCTTACCAACATCACTCCACTAGGATCCATCACCCAAGAACGTTCACGTACCCACCCTTCTGGAGCCTTGCCGATCTCTTAGCACCAGCGCCCTTGGCATTGTCAACTGGTATATCTACCAAGACCCCAACAACCCCACATCAACAGGAATCAAATCTCCTACGACGTCCGACGACACGAACACCAAACAACACCAGATCAGACTACATCATGGCTCCCATGTCGAGACCCACTTTATGTAGAGTAGGTTCCTCCGAAGTACTTCCCTTCTCTACGCATACTAACATGGCTACGTAGAACGAGTCGATGCAGAAGTACATGCTCCTCTCAGCCCAGAAGGAAGCTCTCCAGCGCCGCATGGCCATGGAGATTCCATTCAACGCACCCATGGCAGCGACATCGCCCGAGTTCCAGTCTCTCTCCTCATCGCCCACCTCACCGACAAAGTACACTGCGCCGTTCCCTGCAGCCAGTGACCCCATCCCGGTCAGCTCAAAGAACAGCGCAGCGCCACGCACGAGTATCGACGACATGCACATGTCCGAATCCCACAAGCTCGCCGAAATCAACCAGCAAATCGTTGCTACCCTCACTGAGCTCATGAACACAGAATGCATCCGCAACGACGACAAGCAACGCGCCTGGGTCCAAGGCCGCCTCATGGAAGCCGAGCACCAAATACGTCGTGAGCGTCGCCGTCACTCGTCCAATGCTGGCGGAGACTTTGCAGACGCCATTGCGCAGCACCTCGAGCTTGGTCTGAATACCTCCAAGACTTGGGCGTAAACATGCGTTCCCAACGCACGTTTTTGCATGATGCGATGATGCGAGGGTAACGAAGATTACGACCAGCTTTTCTGTCTTGTATTTGCAATGGGCGTTTGCTTTTTTTATGGCTGGCAATGGCGCAATGGTTCTGAAATGAAGTGCTCAAATCAGACACAGATACCCCCCTCCTTTGATGTTTACCATCAGGTCGATGGAACTGCTAGGTTCCCGACACGACTCTGTATAGTCAGTCTACGAATTCACAATCATTACATCCATCATCATCTATTGTCTTTCCTGCTGTGACATTTCTTCTGTGCTTTGACGACGTAATCGTTGTAGGTCGGGACAATGCTTCCTGTAGACTTTGTTTTCGTGTCCATCCCAAAATAATCGTTCGTAAGCGTACCAGAGAATTGCACTGGTAGAACATATCCCAACTAATTGGCGCCGCTCTTGGCGGCCTGGTGCAAAGTCCCTGCGTTCTCCTATGCATCGTGCTTTTTCGTGAGTTCCCTCCCCAACGCAACGCCTTCCGCGCGATCAACCCATTCGAACCCACCAATGCCTTCCAACCGCATTTTCCGCACGCTCAAAAGCGGGCTTCACCCTTTTCTTCTGCCTCCTAACCCCTTCCAGGCAAAGCATAGATAAGCAACAAACGGTAGATACCACATCATCAAGCACCCTCCCTCTTGATTCTTCCCAAGGAGTACCGCTGACGTCACACCACGCTTCCCCTCAATAAGCAACACCACACGCGAGACACCTACCCAACCCCTATATTCCGGTTCAACGCCATTCATACTCCTCAACAGAAACCCAAGCAAGCAATATGAGCGGTTCGATCGCTCTCTCAAGCGTGTCTAGGTGCAGTATCGGTCCGCTGGTATGCAAGCTGTGATCGACAGGCTTGCGCAAGCACAGGCTCGCCTGGCGTCTACCCCTCTTTTTTTTTTTGGAACGGAGCGGTTTGGGGCGTGGTTCGGATGCGGGGCTGGTGGACTTGGCTGTCTGTCTCTCTTGGGGAGGCCGGGATAAGAGGCTGGGGGGGTTCGGCTGGGTCTAGGCGTGATTCGGTGGTGTGGTGGGCTGATGTGGTGTACTGCGCTGCGATATGGCGTGGGAGAATGCTCCCATGCTAGAGGCGTATGCGAGGAAATTTTGTGGGTTGCGCGAGTTGGGGCTGGGCTGGGCTGCGGTGGTGTGGTGGTCTGGATGGTACGTAAGTTTTACATGTTGATGAGGTGACCATAGATGCTACCTGCGATGCGCGGTGTTGGCAGGGTGTTATCCAACGAAGAGGTGTGTGCGATTCTGGGCATCGAGGCTGGTTCTTGCTCGTTGGCGGTAGGACTGACTAGGAGCATTCACCAGTGGCTCTTTCACAACGTTCAGTTCGTTGACCATTACTCACCGTCTACCTTTATCTTCCGGTCAAGCTCTGCTCTGCTTCTTTACTCTGCAGTGCGGCATCCCCATATCGTTACCTCGAATGCATTGCATCACACTGAGGCTTCCCATGCGACCAATTGATAGGCTGTCCCTGCACAATCTACAGTATATAATGCCCCTTCACCTGACATAGGCAGCGTTGGGAGTGCAGCATGCAATAACTTCCTCCAGACTTTCTGTAGTCCTCTCAACCTCAAACATTCCCAACTCCTCTGAATGCTAACTGGCAGGATTTGTCTTTGTGGTCTTCATAGTCTTCGACCCTCGTCCGTCTATCCTATGTTTACAGACTTCATTGTCGGTCACGAAGCAGATTACGACTCTACGGCTGCTGCTCGAAACTACATGGGTCGATTCGAATCCATGGTTTACTCTTATCATGTAAGGTGCCAAATATGGCGGGTATAAACAACGGCATCGAAACTGCGGTATCGCAATCTCGAGGATCACCAGGTACAGACGCGTTGTAGTGCGAAGAGTGCTTGCACGTGTCTCGATCCTTGTATAGTGTCCCAAACTCGGTGACCAAGTATCAGCAAGGAGATTATCAAACTGCGATCATCGGGAAGGAAACGGCGTATGTTGCACCCATCTTGCCAGTGAGTGTTATAACCACGCTTCAGGTGCAAAACTCGCTTTGGGCACCTACATGGTCGAATATAGGATGGCGTAACAGAAGAATGCCGATCTATTAGGACTGCATTCAAACTTTATGAAGCTTTACGGTCTTGAGTCCCAAACCGCGAGGGCTACGTTGCCTTTTTTGATCGTCTCTAGTTTTCACACTTGACAGTGTCGCCTTTTCGGTTAATGCTCGATGGGGGGTGTCTCGAACGTCAAAGGCCAGTGCTCTTCTTGAATCGAAGGGTTTCACTTACTGGTAGGATATGCTGCGTCTTTTCTGTCCGAGAGAACCGGAATTGTAGAGCGCAGAGGCCACCATGAGTCCATGACTAAAAGCAATCAGGGGTGAGAGCACAAGAAGAAGATCAGAGGGAACGGCTATGAGAAAATCGTCAAATTTGGTCGAGGCAGACGATGAGTAAATCATTTGCATTCTTTGCTGTTCAGATGCGCGTGTTTGGGCGAACTGGGTATGATCGGTGGATGCGACTGAGATGCCAGCGAGATATACCACTATTCCTTCTACCATATCTATAGTACATGGAAAATTTGCCATTCTTCGTATATTGACAGTTCCGCCCTACGCACGTGACTTGATCGTTATCACTTTTTTCTTTCCTGCTTCTCCGAGGACGAGGGTACATTGCCGTTTAGTATAACATTCCTTCGTAAGTCGAGATAGGACCCTAAGCTATTAAAAATCGCTAAAAGACCTCAGAAAAGTACGAATGTCTAAGCTAGTTACGCACACACGTCGTTCAGATCTTCCCGACCTACCGCTCTCATCGCAAGACAATATCGTCACACATACCAGAATGTCTCGTCCCCTCCTTTCCGCCTGCTTCGTACAGTACACTGCTCAAAGAGAAACCCCAAGACATGTCCTAGGATCGATTGTAAATGTATCACAAAATACCAGTACTCTAGTCAAACCAATGTCTCTAAGCAGCACTCGCTAGACTATACAAGACCCCCGACGACGACGCTCAACTGGCGGTACAAACCAGATCCACCATTCATCGCATGCTCCCGCATACACCATCTGTCGCGTAACAAGAAACAGCAATAAAAACAACAGCAAGAATCATCCCCATCGCGTAGCCAAACACAATGGTTGCATCCGACGAGCAAGCGCGGCATCAACCCGTTGAATCAGCCTGGGATATACCCACCCGCCACGACTCCGCAATGCCAGACTCCAACGACGACGACTATACATGGTACTCGCTCCCCTTCAATCCAATCAGACACGAACACGAACGCGTCCCAGATGAGCAGCGCACCCACGCAGACCACAGTGACCACGACCTCTTCCACGAGTACAACACTACATCCCAACCATTCAGTCCAAATGAACCGAGGAGCCCCTGTTCTTCTTCTTCTTCTTCTTCTTCTTCTTCTTCTTCTTCTCCACTACTACTACTCCTTCCCCCTTTCCCAAACAACCCCAATCAACACCACGCCCTCTCATACACAATCGAAGCCCTAGACTTATCTATATCGCCCCAGCACTACCTCACTGCTTGCACCGAACTATGTGACTTCCCACCCCCCCTCCGCACCCACGGAGCTAAAGACAAGACAACGAAGAACAAGAAGCAAGAAGAACCCCGTCATGCAAGTAAACACATTACTGAAACAGAACAGGCGAAGAGGACGATTTCGACTGTCAACTCCAAGACGGGAGTCACAAGAGGAAATAGAAAAGCAAAGTGTAGGCATGGGGGGCAGAAACGGGATGATAAGAGGGATGATGTAGTGAATAAGGTATGCTGGTTTCATGAGGGCAAGCTGGCTGAGGATAGGAAGAATGAGCCGTGTCGGTGATGAGGTGCACAGCAGTTTTAGTAGCAGTTTTAGTAGCACGTTTCCCTTGCCACACACATAGAATCTCAAAGTCAACCATCACAGTCCCACAGTTGTATAAGTAATATGCAAAAATAAATAGCTATGCACAAGAACAGCAAGAAAACACCCAAAATCCAAAAAAAAGCAGACCATGCCGCTATGCCCAACCCCATATTATCCGAAAACAGTAGAAAACAGCCATCGTACCTCGTATACGTTCATCTCAACCACATCATCTCTCCCCTTACAAAGAGAGAGCAACGGCAGCAAACAGCGCAACAACAAAGCCAACCGTAGCTCCGCTGTTCAGTTTGCCACCTGCACTGCTTCCGTGAATGCCCAAAATCTCCGCTTGACGCGAAAACGTAACATTCTGCGGAATTGTCTCGTTCAAGCACTGTCCATTAACAATGTCCAGTCCAGCCAGATCGTTCGGCTCACGGAAGAACATGTAGCTCCTGTTGTTAAGACCCTTGAAGCCCTCGGTGTTGTACGGGAACCACATCTTGTCGTCGGTGGCGGAGGTGTTGCGGAGGAGGATACATTGGACTTGGTTGGGGAAGTCGTGAGCGAGCTGGGGGTAAGCCTTCATTACGTCGCTGTTGGAAGTATCGGCCACGAGGACGAACTTGCGCTGGGGGAAAGTCGCAAAGACTTTCCGGAGAAGGAAGTCACGTATGGAGAGGGTGGCGGATATGTCGGAGAAGTTAAGCGGGCGTGTGTCGAAGGAGCCGCCAGGGTAGGTCTTGTAGATGAAATCCATGTAGAGACGGGTAGCTTGCTCCGGGGTCGTGGTCAGGTAGTGGAAATGCGTGTTGTTGGGGAGGGTCTGCGACCAATTTGCGTAGATCTCGGGCATATTCATCCAGGGGGTGAAGGGGCGGGCAAAGGAGTTTAGAAGGCCTTCCTTGGGGTCGTAGATCTTGGTCACACGTAGGATGTCGTCAATGTCGGAGATGAAGGTGATGCCCTCGGATGGTACGAGGAAGGCAGTGGCATTGCCGCTCATGGTGCCGTTGGTGTAGACGTTCAGGCGCTGGACGTTGTTGGTCTCATTGCCGGGCAGGAGGCCGTTGGATTGAATGGGTACGAAGACGTCAAAGTCACCCTGTGAGGTCGTCTCGTAGGGGAGAGTGAGGTTCTGAACGCCACCGGGAGCCTCGATGGAGTTGCCGCCTCCGGGCTCACCGTCGCCACCCTGACTAGGCGCGGGCTCGAGCGACATGGAGACATTGACTTCGCCTTGCTGGACGATGAAGATGGATCGCGTGAGGTTGCGTGCCTGGGCCTTCTGGTCGTCAGGCAGCTCGGCAACGCTCGTGTCAATCAGGAAGACGTCGGCCAATTCGTCCACCTTGCTCTGCTCGATATCCGGGAACTTGTAGACGTTGCCGTGGAAGCGCACATTCCAGCCTTGGTCGGTCCAGTTGGCGTAGGGAGGGATGTTGAGGACTTCGGTAGGCTTCGCAGCCAAGTCGTCGTCGCCGATGCCGAGGCTTGAGAGAACTTGGGTGCCGGTGGGCAGGCCCTCGAACCATCCAGGGATACCTAGATGGTGACCAAGAGTCAGCACAAGCCTTACTAGCGTGAAGCTTGCCTCGCAACTATTTGCTTACCTTCTGTGAAGAAGCTGGGCAGGTCGGTTCCCAGTACGCTACCGATCGAGTTTGCATAGTTCTCCACTCCGTTCTTGATATCCTCGATGATATCCCTCTTCTGCACATAGCTGTGCCGCCCATCGAACCTGATGGCCGCGGGAGTCACCACGGGCGCCCGAACTTCCACCTTGGCGGGAACAGCTGTTGGCTCTGGTACGGCGACTGCACCGACGAGACCTAGTGTCGCGCTGAGTAGCAAAGCTCGCTGAGATGCGCGCTGATGCACCATCTTGGTGGTGTTGTTGTGATGACAAAGGTTGAGGTCTGAAGGGGGCCTCACGTGCAGGTCGCGTGTAGGGAGATTAAATGTCGAAGCGACAGACTGAAAGGAATAGAGAGAGAGAGAGAGAGATGCACGAAGGGAAAAGAGGAGACAGCGCCGGAGGGAGCTTGGAAGCTGGCGATAATGAAACCGCGCTGGTCGTGTTTCGGCTCAGGCTAAGAAGAGCAGGTTTGCAGCGAAATTGGTGGTGTTGGTTGCTGCAGGTACAGCCAGCATGATGTCATTGTGGCTGTGCTTTGGGGCCGTGCAATCGAGATCCACCACGATTTCACTCCACATCTCAAATACTCCTTCGCCACTCAGTCGTCACGGGTAAATGGGGAGACACATTCGATGCGAGTGACAGGCTGATGATAGTTTCCATGCCATTGGTAGGAACTATGGTGCGGGCGAAAGATACCATACCTACGCAGTCATTCACCACCCATCAACGACAGCCTAAGGCTCCGACGGCGTTATCTGCTCCAGCGATTTCCCCATATCCTGATATGCCTCCCTGAATGGCCAGCACATTACCGGCTCGCATAGCTCACCCAGGTTACAACGTCTCCGCGCTTCGTCCCATGCTTTCCATAGTACGCCGTGCACCCTGTCGTTGGGCGCTGCGTGATCGAAAACATGCAACATTGCTCTCATACAGTCCTCGAAGGGCTGTTTGGGATTGTATTAGCTCGGCTGTATTTCCCAAGATCCAGGGAGTGTAGATGCCCAACGCGTACCAGATGGTGATCGTACTTGTTCGCTGTACCACCCTATCATGTCGAGAGAGAACCAGGGTATTGTGAAGTCGCGTTGGCCGAACCTCTTCACCGGTCGCATGATAAATGCGCAGATTTTCTCTTCGTCCCTTCCATCTACCATGGTCTTTTCATTGCGTAGGTAGCGCGTATGCACCTTGCGGATGAAGCTGGATTGTGCAAGGAGATCTGCACGCTCCGAGTCGCAAAGGACTGTGTTCGTGCCGCTTGTTGCAGAAGTATCGTAGAGGGCTGCGTTCAGCTCGTCAAAGTTCGCGTTGTAGGTTATCGCGACGATTTCGATGAGGAAGCGACGCACCTGCTCCATCTTGCACTCTGGCGGTTGAGCTTGTGATGGTGCGAGGTATTTAGTTTCGGTTTCGGCATACTCTGGTGGTGGAGTTGAAGGTGGGTTGTAGCGTTTTTTGCTAGACCTATGTGAAGGAGGAAGACGCGATATTTCAAACCGGCCTAGACCGCCTAGGTTGAATGTTGGCATGATGGCAACATCGTAGTGCAACTGAAAAGACTTTGGATAAACTAAGAGATGGATGGAAATTAATAGAATATGAGAAGGATTTTGTACGTCTGATGAGAGCGCGCTGGTGGAACCAGGGTTCGCAGTCGCCTGGGTCTGCAAAGAGTGACCCTGTAGCAAGATAAAGTGCGTGCACAGGTTCAATTACAGAAAGGTAAATGACAATTGACTGGCCAGAAACTCTTATTGGTTCTTCTCAAACGGTACAAGCTACCTGTGCTATCTATATTATCTAGTGGTTGCATACAAAATCCAGAGACAAGTACTCATGTCGAATGCAGAACAACGTGCAGCAGTGCAAGCAGCGGAAGGATTTGGTACCAAGGTGTGACACAGACTGTTTGTGTGGATGGTCCAACTTGCATGCGAGTCTGTGAAAGAGCTGGAGAGTGTTGTAGCTGTGCTGCAAAGGCGCGGCGCAGACTGTTGGTATGGAGAGTCTGAGTTGCGTATGTGCCATTGAAAGAGCACCGTAGCAGTAGTTATGGTGGTCGCGAGAGAGCGGTAGCGACCAGGCGTGAAGCTGCATTGCATCTTACCGCAGCTGGCTTGGTGTGCTTCGGCTGCTAGTACGTAGTTGGAAGTCTGCTACTTCGAGATGGCACAGTGACTGAGGCATCGGTGTTTGAAAAGACTTGGCCGTATTTGCGACAAGCAATAGCAGGGGGTTCCAGCGAGATGTTGAGAGTCTAAACATGGACTATGGCTGGAGACAACACAGTCTGTGAGGATGAGGCTTCTCAGATCGTTTGCGGTCCTGGGAGATGACATCGTGAACGGCGGAGGCCGGGGTATGAGATCCAGCTGCGATTGAAAGATACGACGACTTCGCAGGTAGGGCTGCTGATAGCGCCTTCTGAATGTCTTCGCCAAACCGGAAGAAGTAAGGTGTGAGCTGAGACGAGCTGCACTCTCGTTGTTGTTGTCGTGGATGGTGAATAAGAATAGCCCCCGTTTGCACCACTCCCTTTCGTCATTGGGAGTGGCCCCAGGCCTAACCACGGGGAGGTGGGGGACAAGACCCATAAGAATGACAATAGTAAAAGATATAAAGGATACAAAAGAAGGGGCATACATGCGATAAAGGAAAAGAAAATCAAGAAGTCGAAACAATGCGCTTTCGAACAACCGCCGGGCCACCAATCTCAACCCCATCCCCAAACGGCGAGACAAAGCCCATGGCCTTGGCCTGGGCCAACTCTTTGTGAAGGTCGGAGACTTTCTGCTCCAAGAGGGCGATCTCCGTCTGACGCCGCTCTTTAGCGTAGAACGACATCATCACCTGTCGCCCCAGCCTCGCCTCCACCTCTTTCAATTTCCGCTGCAATGCAGCATCCGCCTCGAGGGCTCTCACCCGAGCTTTCCTCTCGGCCCTCCGCCATCGCCAGCTCGACCCCAGGAAGTAGCCGAAGATTGAGCGGCTACTGAGATTCACCCAGATACTGCTCCAGTCCGGCATGTTGAGATAGGAACTAGCTACAAAAAAGTTCCACGGATTAGCATTCTGAAGCAGCATTCACATTCTCATATTGCGTGTCTTGCTTGATAGGATAGGGTACGAGTAGGAAAGGGGAAGAAACATTAACGTACCTTTGTTCCTTAGTGTATAGCTGAAGAAGAGAAGAGAAAACACCGCGGGCAGAAATGAATACATCACATCTTCAAAGCCGGCAGTCACTGCTGCATAGCTATTGCGTCCCAGGAGAAGTGCAGTCCAGAGCTCCTACCTGTCTGCGCTCGGAAACGATCCCAACATTGAGATATGGGAAGGAGAGGCTACGACAACACGCCACAAAACGCTCGACTGGCAGTTTCGACGTGTAAGTAGTTGCTCTACATAGCTATCATATCTCATTATGCTTCCATAGCCGTCTTGGTAGTTGCCTCGCTGATGTTTATATATAACATGTGTAATTCTGTAGAGCAACTATTCTGACCTACTTTCCCAAGCGTAGCCCAACAGCGATATCCGCAAACAATAGTAGAAGCATATTCTACCATTCTCTATCCTCCATCGGCACTTCTCCCGTTTCCTGCCAATGCCTTATCGCATCTTGATAGGCTTTACGGTAAGTCTTTCCTCGCTCCTCCATTGACGGACGTTCCGGATGATTCTTATCAGTTTCCTTTTCGAGCTCGCGGAATTCGGCATCTGGTGGAAAGACGTGGTAATCCTCGGCTGGCTGAATATAAAGTACCCGCAGGTCATTGTCAACACGGTTCTCCTCAGCGAAGTGTATCATGGCATCCAGACTTCGGCACTGACGGTTGTACGTGAGCTCGGGATCTGCTGTGGGCTCCCCTTCGACCCAGATATAATTCAAGACATCGTACTCGGGGTAACACGTTAGGTGATCTAGCAAAGCGTGCAAACAGTGGTTCGTGTGGGTCCAATCCATTGTATCGTTCGGGTACCCGTAGTACTCGCGATAGAGCCGTTTCCGGATGTGGTCGAGGCAGTGAATATTATGGGTGTGTGCAAACCGGGTGATGAACTTCTTTTCGCCATAGCCAAAGCTTTCGGGGACGCTGAGGTAGCGTTCTGGGTCTTTTCCGAGGGTGCGCATGTCGTCCTCTGTTATCAGGAATGGATAGCCTGTGGTGAGCGCATGCCATGCTGCGTCGACTTCCGGGCTTGGCGGTTGCTGCCAGATGGTACCATTACTTCCTGAGAATACAGGAACGTTGGTATGATTGAAGTGGGTGCCGCGATCAACTTTGTTCAGAAACGATGGCTCTGGGACCATGTTGTGTTAGTCATGTCTCTAGTGACGGGAAGATGACGTACCAGATGAGGTTTGTTGTTCTCGTGGATATTGGAATATTAAACCAAAGGTAAAGAACGCTACAGCTACCACAGCGTATCCTAAGCATGACCAAAGTAACTGGAGAGACCGGGCGGATTTGCTGCGGAATTCACCGGTTGAAACCGTTGAAAGCAATAGCGTTCCTGACTCTTCAGAGTCTTCACTTTGAGGTACCTTACTCCAAGAGTGATTCATGATGTTTGGTGCGTGATGGTACGGTGGGAGAGACCTGCTACGTCCAATGCTTTGGGCATACAAATCATCGAGAGCTCAGTAGTCTCTCGGGGGCGACAACGACAACGAACCCCACAACAATACGCTTACAGACTACGTGTTCGCGGGACAGAAGCTTTGGAATATAGTTGCTGGAGGACCAATTCATTCATTTGTCTGAGACAGAATGAGTTGTTCTATTAGGTAACCCCAGTAGGCGCCCAGGTGCGTTGGGCATTGCTCCGGCACATGTGCGGGCTAACCCTGTCGAAGGCTATTAGTGCAGAGTTTATATCTTCCTTCCCAAGAGCTAAACTCAAAGACTGCCGCGTGTTGGTCAAACCCTATTACTCATTCAAGAGGATGTCAGCTAAAGTCAGCTACAAGACAGTCCGCTAGAGGAGCCGTCGAGAATAAGAATCATCACCTTGCAGCCACACAATCATACTGTACATTCGTTACGTACACGCCCGTCCACACGTTTCCATTTTGCAAGGTATACCACTACTCGCTGCTTAAGCCTGGAAGTTAGGAAAGAGAGGTGCGAAACCACCTCGATTGAACGAGGAGTCAGAGTAGGTAGTCCATTGCAACTCTGTCGCAGACCCACCTCATTCGGTACAGTACAGCTCACACATACACAGAAACGATGCTTCCCCGTTTCTTCAATTTCCTCAAACCTTCAATCATGGGGGCAGAAGCCGGACCCGCAGAGGAGCGAGTCGGGCTTACCTCACTCTCCACAAAATACGCGAATGACGATCCCAAGCCACGGAAAATCCCTATCCTACGGGCAGCTGCGGTTGTTCTTGTTGCTATACTCACTGTATGGGGAACTTACTCGGCCGGAGCCCAAACTCTCGCAACGCTGACACGAGATGACACCTCATGCGTATGCGGTGTCACGACTGCTGAAGGTATCGCGCAGAACTGCAAGTTTGATGAGATTGAGCTGTGCTGGTTGAAACCGGGATGCATTGACTCGGAGCTTACGCAAGAGTTCAACACGGCTTCCCGTTCTGACCCGGGGGGTATTTGGCTTTACCAAACAGAGCTGAATGGCAAAAGGCTTCTGATCAATGGAACGGAACTGTCAATGCTCATTGAGCCTGGGCGGACCATATGGTTTACCTACGAGCAGCATGTTGCGCATTGTGTTTTCGCGTGGAGAAAGCAGTTTCGATCGCAGTTTACAGGCATTGTGGTGCCTGTGGCCGCGTCGGAAGAGGGGCATATCAAGCATTGTGGTGAGATGTTCATGTTGAATGCTACCTTGGGGGAGAGACGTACGAAGCTGGTGTATCCTTCTGAAGTGCCGTAAGCTTGTGATATTAGCTTAAGCTTTAATCTAGGAGCGACTAGCGCTCACGAAATGTATGAAGCATCGTCCTATTACCGACGACAGACAGTTCTCAAAGTACCGAGCTTGGCCATGCGAAATCAGGACGTACTATGGTGGTAGGCATAAGTTTTGTATGTGGAGACGCTAGCAGTATATCTGGCAGCTGAGGCTTCTCATCCTAGGCTTCTGCCTGTTACATAGCACGTGCTTCCCTTACAGGTATAACTATATAAGCACTTCTGATTAACGTCTTGGATCAGTAAGTAGGCTGGATCAGTAAGTGGGCCGCCTTACTAAAACCAGCGCGACTCTCTACACAACAACTATAATGCCGCGACAACAACGCTCTATACAGACTTCTTGCAAAGGCAGAATAAGCCTTGCTATAGCATCTTATTACAATAACCTAAATTAGGCAATTTACGCCCTAGCAAAAGCGTACAATATGCTAAAGTTAACTGTTACACGGGGTTAGGCTATACTTCTCTAAGCTCGGTCCGTACTAAGGCGAGATAGACTAGAGCGGTAGTCCGTGAGGTTTGTCTGGCGATTCGTGTAGAAAAGGGTTATTATAGATTAATAATAGTAAAGACAATCTAATTCTATAAATAATAGAATAACTAGTTAATAATCTATATAAGAGATAAACTATTTAAGTTAACTATAACAAGAGTAATAATAAAACCTTTCTATCCTTATATTCTTGTTACTTTGTCTATTACTATTATAGCTATCCTGTTAGCTATATCCTACTGTAGAATAGTTATAATAGTTAACATTCTTTAATCGCTTTACTATTCTATTCTTAGCGGGATAGCTCCTCTTAGCGGTATATCTATTACGTAATCTATACCTTGTATAGATTAACTACTTTCTAACGTAGTTGCCTAATAGTTTTCTACTATATAACCTGTATTAAGAGGAAATATCCTTCTATTACCTTATAATATTATTCCCTCTTTTAGAACTATTATCTTAATATTCTAGGTTCTTATTTTTTTATACTGTCTCTTAGCGGTAGAGGCGCTGGCTTATATACTCTAGTAGTATTATATACTCTTTATCCCCTATTCTACCTTTCTAACTATGCCTAAGATTTAATTATTCTATTATAACTATCTATAGAGTTTAACTACTAAGCGTTATACCTGCGCGACTTAAGTGCAAGAGTAAGGTCTTAAGATAACATTTTATTATAAGCGCTATAAGAAGAAGAACTTTTGCTACTTTATAGATACTGCAACTAGCTATTATACTAGTTATATTTCTATAAAGGCGGAGTATAGCCTTTTTATTTCTAAGGAAGAGTAGAAGAAGGTTTAAGCTAAAAAGTGTAAGAAGAAACTTAAGATCGCTCGTCTAAAGGCGCAGCGCGCTTAGCTAGATGCTTAGTTATTATAGTAAGAGTTAGAGCTTCTAGAGGTTAAGGCGTAAGAGCACTTATACGCTAATTAAGATCTTACTATTCTAAATCTTTAGAATTAGGCGAAAGAGTAAGCTAAGAGGAACTCTACCTCTAGTATAGACTTTCTACTAACTAAACTATTACTACTTAAATTATTAACTAACTTAGGCTAGTTATAGGCTAAAACTTCTTTTAACTCTTCTTTTAATTACTTTCTTTCTCTTAAGAACCTAGTCTTCTCTTTACTAGGTGTTTCTAATAGTACTTAAGTACCTGTAACTTGTAGTTTGTTAAATTTTCCTTTAGCTTCTAAGTGTTTTAGCTTTTTAGCTATTCTTTCTACTTAACTAAGTATTTCTACTAACAACTAATTTTCTATAAGTTCTTAATTTCTTTAACCTTATACTTGTTGTCTTTAAGCTCTATATCTATTACTAGCTTAGTATCTAGAGGTGCTAGTTCTAGAAGTTTCTTATAAAAGATAGGGTGGACGCGCATGCTTAGTAGTAATTAGAGTTTATAGTTTACTATGCCTATTTTCTTTAGAATTTTAAATAGTTCTATTTAGAAGTTATCTAGTTTCTTGCTTAGTTGCTTAGTTTTTAGGTTTTGTTATAATAGGAAAACTTTATCTCTCTTCTTAAAGGTTAGTCTCTTAATTCTTTACTTATTAGCCGCCTTAGCTGTTAACGTGAGCCACAAGCGAGCTGATCACACAAGCGAGCTGATCACTTTGCCAAGACAACACTACCTCCTGCTATCCATCACAATGTCACAACTACCTGATCTTGAATCACTTTCCCGCGCAGATAGGCTAATCCTTGCCATCCAAGCTATGAAATCTAATACATCACTAAGTCAGCGACGCGCTGCTGCTATCTACAACGTTCCTCAAAGCACGCTTAGTACCCGACGCGCCAAAACACCTGCCCGACGCGATATCCACCCCAATTCATCAAAGCTAGTAAAGCACGAGGAAGAGACGATAATCCAGTATATAAGGAAGCTTGACGCGCGAGGTTTTGCTCCCACGCTTAGCTACGTACGAGAAATGGCTGATCAGCTACTTGCTGCACGTGGTGGTACCCAGGTTGGCCAGAACTGGGCTACCAACTTCATACGCCGCAAGCCTAGTATCAAATCTCAAGTAACTAGGCAGCGTGATCTCCAGAGAGTTCTATGCAGCGATCCAGCTATTATCAGCCCCTAGTTTGATCTTGTACGTAGCGTCAAAGCTACGTACGGTATCTTGGACGAAGATACCTATAACTTTGACGAGACTGGCTTCTAGATAGGTGTTGGAGGGTCAGTAAAGGTGGTCACAGCGTCTGAAAGGCGCCTCAAGCCATTGGGAGTTCAGCCTGGCGATCGTGAGTGGGTAACGTTGATTGCCGCGATCAGCGCTGGAGGCTGGGTTGCTCCACCCTTTCTGATCTTCAAAGCAAAGCACCACGACCAAGCCTGGTACTATAACCCTAAGGATTAGAGAATAGGTGTTAGTAATAACGGTTAGACGACAAATAAGCTTAGTATCACCTAGCTACAGCACTTCATCCGGCATACAGAGGCTCGAACAGTGGGTAGTCACCGGCTGCTTATTCTTGATGGCCATAAGAGCCATAAGTCACTTGCCTTCCAAGATCTATGCGAGGAGAACAAGATTATTACCCTCTGTATGCCTCCGCACGCTTCCTATATCCTACAGCCCCTTAATGTGGGGTGTTTTGCTCCCTTAAAGCGGGCGTACAAGAAGGAGATCAATGTCTTGGCAAATAGCCACATCAACCACATCGACAAGAAAGCCTTCTTAACCACCTTTACTCAGGTATTTGGTAGCGCGTTCTCAAAGGAGAATATCATATCTAGCTTTCGAGCAACTGGCTTAGTACCATATAACCCAGGGGCGGTGTTATCAAAGCTTGAAGTCAAGCCTCGTACGCCATCACCACCGCTACCAGGGCTTACCACCTGGCAGCCTAAAACACCAAGCAACGCTATTGAAATAGAGGCTTAATCAGCGCTTATATTTGACCGGATTCAGAGGCACCATAGCTTATCACCAGCATTAATTATTGAGATGATAAGGCAGTTTAAAAAAGGGGCGGATATTATAGTACACTCTCAGGTGCTTTTAGCAGCTAGGGTAGCTGACCTTGAGGCAGCAAATAGAGCTGCTTCTAAGCGTAGGAAGCGTAAAAAGAAGCGAATTCAGGAAGGAGGGACCCTATCGCAGGTAGAGGCTGAGGCAATAGTTGAGCAAAGGGACGTTAATGGTCAATTCGAGAAGGAGGCGCGTGATGGGAGGCTGCGCGCAGGTGGTAGTAGAGGTGGTATCCGACGCTGTAAGACATGCGGTGAAACTGGGCATAACAAGCGCACATGCCAAAAAGATACAGTAGAAGTAGACAATTAATTTAAGCTACTATACGTTGTAATAGCTTATCGTGGTGTTAAGTTGTTCGCGTTTGAACGTAGGGTGCCGCATTTAGTGATCAGCTCGCTTGTGTGATCAGCTCGCTTGTGGCTCACGTTATAAGGTTTCTATAAGTAATATTCTTGCTTAATTTATTATACAGCTTTTACATTAAGCAGGCTTTATTATATACACTTACTGTAATACTTTTTATATCTTTTAGGTCTTAATAAGTAACTAGCTTATACCTGTAGTTTGTATAGTGTAGTAAGTACTTAGTTATCGCAGACTTAGTACTGTTGTAGGCTAATTATGCTGTTAGCAAGAGTTTAATCTAGTTATCTTGCAGCTTATTAGCGTATATTCTTAGATACTATTCTAGTGTCTAGTTTGTTTATTCTGTCTAGCTATCTGTTTTAGGGTAAAAACTAGTTAATAGCTTTTTCTTTATACCTAACTTTGCTAGAAATATATTCTAGTACTTAGAAGTAAACAGTTTGTTATAATTAGTAATAAACTCTTTAGATATTCTATATTCTAATATTAGTGCCTTACTAACTTTATACGCGCATTCCTCTGCTGTAATAGTTTTTTCTGTAAGCATAAACTTTGCTTCTTTTATATATTAGTACACAATAACTAAAACTGTGTTATATAGTCTTTTAGATTCTAGTTCTAACAATTTTAGGAGCTTTACTATAAAGTCTATTATTACACTACTCTATAGTCTTGTTAGTAGCTGTAAGGGTTATAATAGGCTATAGGGCTTATATCTTTTAGGCTTATTCTAGTAATAAGCTAAATAGTTGCCTAGAATATCCTGCACCTTCGCTTGTAAGCGTGGTATCGCGAACACCTTAGACAGTTGTCTAACGATTTCTTCTATTAATGCATAACTATACTTTAGCGACTTATATAATTCTTTAATAAGACTTAATCTTATATGTAGAGGTATATATATTTAGTTCTCTTAAATTATATCTTAGTACTCTTGTTTATCTTAAAGTAGTTTATTAGAGCCGTTTTTCTTAGGCTTAAACTCCTAATTAGCTGCTTTCTGCTGCTATTCTTATTGTAGCGTTTTTACCTGCGCAGTTACCTTAGCTATCTTAGCTAGTTCTGGCTAGTTATAATGTAGAGTGCTATCTAGCATCCTTTTAAATATAGCGTTGTGTAGTTTCTTATATTCTTCTTCGCGTAGGTTAGATCTTTAACTTAGAGCATCTGCTGCTCTATTAAGCGTTCTAGCGCGATAAGTTATCTTAAAGTTAAACTAAGCTAACAACTTAGCCTATTAGACTTGTTAATAGTTAAGTTTCTTTATTATTATAAACCCTGCTAAGTTCTAATAATTAGTAAAAACCTTAATCTAGTGTAGTAGTTCTAGTAAATAGACTTTCTACTGTTTAAAGGAATTAAATACTTCTAGTAGTTCTTTATTATGAATATTGTAGTTAAGTTCTGCTCTAAAGAACTTTCTAGAATAGTAAAACACTAGTCTCTATTTATTATCTAGGCACTGCTATAATAATACAGCTCTAAGTGTATAATCTAACGCGTTAGTCTTAACTTGCGTTTCTCTTTTTAGATTATACATCTCTAGTATAGGTGCCTTAAGGAAAATCTGTTTAATCCTATTAAACGCCTCTTAATGTTTCTTATTCTACTTAAAACTAATTTCCTTCTTTATAATCTCTAAGAAGAGTGTTGTAATCTTTAAGTAATTCTTAATAAACTTCTAATAGTAGTTAGTAAATTCTAGAAAGGATTGCACATCTTTTACTATTTTAGGTTGTAGCTACTTCTATACAGCCGCGGTCTTCTTTAGGTTTATCTTAACTCCCTCTATAGATATTATAAAGCCTAGGTATTCTGTTTCTTTTGTATAGAATTCGCACTTCTCTAGCTGCAGGTACAGCTTGTATTCTTTAAGCTTTCTAAGTACTTTCTTAATATAATCTATATATTCCTCTAGCGATCTGCTAGTGTACACTAGCATATTATTAATATATGCTATAACAAAGATTCTAAGGTATTTATAAAGAGCGTTATTAATAACTAATTAAAAGGTTACTAGTACGTTTATTAATCTAAAAGGCATAACTATATACTTAAAAAGTCTATACTTTGTCTTAAACGCTGTTATCTATTTATAACCTTTCTTAATCCTAATTTAGTAAAATCCTTTCTAAACGTTAAACTTTATAAACTACTTAGCTTTCTAGAGTCTATCTATAAGCTTAGTTATTAGTAGTAAGGGATATTAGTTCTTCTAAGTAACACTGTTTAACCTGCAGAAGTTAACACATAGTCGCTACTTCCTGTTAGGCTTCTTTATAAATAAGATAAGTAAAGCTATTAGGTCTAATCCTAGTTAGATAAATCCCTTCTTTAGATTCTTCTAGATATAGTCTCTTAGCTTAGCGTTATGCTTAGGCGATATAGAATATATTAGTTCTAGGCTTAGCTTAGCTTCTTTATCTAGAATAATCTTGTAATCTTATTTCTAATAGTCTGCTAGATTAGTAGCCTTGTTTTTTTTAAAGAGTTTCTTAAACTTGTTAGTTTAATACTCTTATAGTATTTCTAGTAGTAAGAGTTCTTCCTTTATAATTGCAACTCTTCTTATCTAAATAACTTCTACTCTCTAAGAGTTCTTTGTATAGATTCTTGCAATCTTATATAGTAAGATGCTGCTAAATCTTTCTTTCTTAGGTAAGCTTAGATCTATTAGGCGCTTCTTCTTATGTTGTACTTTAGCAACCTTGTGCACAGGTTCTTAGCTAAGTATAGTCTTCTTTTACTAGTTAATAGTAGGGTTATAAGCGTCTAGCTAGTTATAACCTATTAATATGTCTAGTCCTTTTAGATTTATAATATTAATATTTATTTAGCACTTTATACCTACTAATTGTAGCTTTGTTAACTTAGTTTCTAACTATATTATACTGTCTCTATATTCTATAAGTTTTTTGTTAGCTAACACTACTAGTACTAGGTTCTTCTTAACCTAGTATAGTATTGCGTGTTTCTCTACTACTTAAGGTAAGATTATTGTTTGTGCAGCTCTGCTATCTATAAGCGCCTAGATATTCTAACATTATATAGATACAGTTATAAGTAACTGCTTTACTTAGCTATTAGTATTCTATACCTTCTTAAGAGTTATTTTAGGTATGCTTTTACTAGTAAGACCTAGTCTCTAGCAGCATTCTAGTTTTTTAACTGCTTGCTTTTCTAGTACTTAGAAAAGTAGCCTGTATTATTCTTTAAGCTATAGTGTGTTAAGCACCTATTATTATAATAAAAGCTCTAATAAAGGTTCTAGTAGGGTATTTCTTTCTAGGTAATTCTCTTTCTTAGTTTAGCCTTCTTAGCTCTGTAAATTAGACAGTCCGCAACCTTGCAGACGTTTAATAATAGGGTAGCGTAGTAGTAGTTGTCTACTTATTATACTTTCTTAAGCTATTCTTAGTAGAACGCGCAACTGTTTGTATATTAAGTCTATAGAAGTCTATAGTAGATTTCTACCTTCTCTAGCTTGTAGAGGTAACAGTTATCTACTAGATATTTGTCTTCTTACAGGTTTAAGTAGCAGTAGTAGTCTTCCTTCTTTCTGCTAAGTTCTTTATCTCTTTTATAAAACTTGCACTCTACCTTATAGTTATACTAGCATAGCTCTCTATACTCTAGAGTATCTTCTACTTTGTAAGCCTCTTAGTCTATAACCTTAGCTATAGAGTTGTTAAAGTAGGGTTATTAGTATACAGCCTTATACCTAATTGCCTTAGCGTTCTTACTAGTAATAATAATTTAGCTTTAAATTATACAGTTGTTAGTATAGTGTGCTTTATTTCTATATATCTAACACTAGTTGTTAGCTAGTTATTCTATAATAACTTTGCCTTTAACTTTCTAGTCTATAGTCTTTAGCCTATTTATAATAAGGACCTTGTTGTCCTTCTTAGGTTGTAGCATAACTACGTAGTCTTCTTTTAACTCTAAGCGGGCTTCCTTGTAGAGGTCTAAGTCGCTTAGGTTATTATCTAATTCTATTCTAGCTAGATAAGGCGTTTCTTATCTAATTATTCTAATCTTTATAGCTGCCTATTTAACTTACACTTTCTTATAGTCTTAGGCGAAGTGTCTAACTTTGCTGCATTAGAGATATACTTTATTATTATAACGCCTCTAGCGTTCTTCCTTAGAAAGTCTGTTATTTCGCTTTTTTTAGGGTTTCCTGTTTCTAGCCTTTTCTTGTACCTTGCTGGTTATAACAGTATCTCTGTCCTTATTATACTTAACGTAACGCGGTTTCTTTGTGTTAGCTATTATAGGCTAGAAGTGTTTCTTTTTCTAATTACTGCGTTTCTACAGCCTATTGTTAATGCGCGTAGCTAGCTTGATTAGAGCTTGTAGCGTTCTAGGCTTATTATAGTGTATAAAGCTATTCTTAACATTTTTCTTTAATTCTGCTTTAAATACCGTTTAAAGTGCTACGTTATTCTAATTAATTCTTACCTATAGTTGCTTAAACTTAGCTGTATAGGCTAATACAGACTTAGTTTACCTTAGGTAAGTAATATATTTCTTTGCCTAATTCTTAGCGTCTACTTCTCTAAAGATACGTTCTATCTTTTGCTTAAATTTAATCTAACTAAAGAATATAGTTTAGGTTTCTTTCTTAGTTTTATTCTGCAGTACGTTTAGTAGATAGTTGTCTACGTATAGCTGCATCTAGTTAGAAGCCTTTCCCTTTATATAGGTACTAGCTATAAGAATCTTATCTTACTCTATTAGTACTTTGTTAAATTTGCAGTATAGGTTAATGTTAGTAAAGAATGTTTGTAGTTTCTTACAGCCTCTATTATACTTCTTTAAAGCTACTATCTTAGGTTTCTTAGTAGCGTGTAATTATTTGTTTAGAGTAGCTATTAGCTAACTAGCAAGCTAATTAATTATATTCTATATCTTAGCTAACTACTATGCCTAAATATATGCTTATTACCTAAGAGTCCTAAGTTCTATAACGTTAGAGTTCTCCTCTGCCTTAGAGTCTAATATGTTAAGCATATTATTATTCTCTAGTATATATATTAAGAGTTCTAGACTCTAAGCTATATTATTCTAAGCAGTACTAGGAGATAATATCTTGTTAATCTTAATTAGGCAACCTGTTTATTAATTACGTCTACTAAATCTATAAGTAGTTAAAGTGTTATATAGGGTTAGGCTATATTTCTCTAAGCTTAGTCTATACTAAGGCAAGATAGACTAGAGCAGTAGTCTGTAAGGTTTGTCTAGCGATTCGTGTAGAAAAGGGTTATTATAGATTAATAATAGTAAAGACAATCTAATTCTATAGATAATAGAATAACTAGTTAACAATCTATATAAGAGATAAACTATTTAAGTTAACTATAATAAGAGTAATAATAAAACCTTTCTATTCTTATATTCTTATTGCCTTATCTATTGCTATTATAGCTATTCTGTTAGCTATATTCTGCTATAGAATAGTTGTAATAGTTAATATTCTTTAATTGCCTTACTATTCTATTCTTAGTAGGATAGCTCCTCTTAGCGGGATATCTATTACGTGATCTATGCCCTGTACAGATTAACTACCTTCTAACGTGGTCGCCTAATAGTCTTCTACCATGCGACCTGCGTTAAGGGGAAACATCCTTCTATTACCTTGTAACATTAACGCTCTAACAACGCCTTTACAGTACCTAGCCGCGATTAGAGACAGCATCTGTTAACCGCAAGCTACTACCTATTAAAGAGTAGTCTCTTGTATAGTAGATTCTAGACCTTAATTAATAAGGCTTTCCGCCCTAGGTTATTAATATATAATATATAGCAGACGCTCTTCTCGCCGCGCGTAGCTAAGATCCGCCTTTATAACCTATTAGCTAGAAGTAGGTGTTGCGCTTTATTAATAGCTAGCTAAAGCTATAGATAAAGTAGAATAGGAAGTTCTATAGCTAGCGCGCTTACTATAAAGATTCTATTGCTATTGCAGCGTAGTTTAAGCTTATTAAGAAGACGCGCTAGGCGTACAGTATATAGAATATTAATACCTACAACTTTAATAAGACTAGCTTTATAATAGGCGTCGCAGCAACGTCTAAGGTAGTTACTAGCTTAGATATAGTAGGCTGCGCTACTATTATATAGCTAGGTAACTAAGAGTAGGCTACAATAATTAAGTGTATTAATGCCTCTAGTTAGTATCTTCTACTCTTTGTAATCTTATCTAGAAAGTACTACTAGGCTAGCTAGTACTACTACATCCCGCTAAACTAGGTAGTTACTGTATTAGATAACAGCTAGACAACAGATAAGCTTAGTGTTAAGTAGGTAAAGCACTTTAATAGATATACAGCGTCTTGTACGCGTAGAGTCTACTAGCTTCTAATTCTAGATAGCTATAGTAGCTACGCTACGCCTAAGTTTAACTAGTATTATATAGAGAATAATATTATTACTCTCTATATACTACCTTACACTTTCTACCTTCTCTAGCCGCTTAATATAAGCTGCTTCTCGCCGCTTAAGCGAGCGTATAGTTATAAGATCTAGAAGCTCGCTCGCTAAGGCGTCTACTATATTAATAAGGTAGACTTTCTTACTACCTATATACAGATCTAGCTAGCGGTATTTATAGAGCAAAATATCTAGGCTAGCTTCTAAGTGACAGGGCTTATCTCTTCTTATCTAGACTACGTCTTATTATCGCTTACAGTTATCTATACACTGTCTCTACTAGCAACTACAGCAGATAATAACGTTGTATAGGCTGCAAAGACGCTGCGTATAGTAGCATAGCTTTAGCAGTAGGTACGCTATCTCTAAGACAGGCTCTATTAGTAATTAGAGAGTCTAACTACTCTAGCTATCTACTAACTTACTAAAAGCGCTTAGCTTATAATAAACTTAGTAACTATACTTATAGAGAAGAATAAAAAGCTGTGTAGAGCTAGTTAGCACTAGTAATATAGAAGAGATTAGCAGCGTTAATATATAGCTTATAGAGAAGCGCTACAGGCTTAGTAAGGCCAGCAGCTCGCTGCAGAGGCAGAAAGAGTAGTTGCAAAGGTAGAATAAGCTTTAGCTACTCTAGGACGTTAGCGCGCGCTGCTAACGTGTACAAAATGTTACGTCTAAGAATATACGCGGACTTAATATAGGTAGTAATAGACTAGCTATCTCTAAAATTCTATTCTATTATCTTGTGTTGTTGTAAAGCTATTGCGTAAAGAGTTGCGCTGGTTTTAGTAAGGCAGCCTACTTACTAATCCAGCCCACTTACTGATCCAAGACGTTAGTGCGGATATATCGGAAGTCCGTGCGAATTAGCGTCTTCACATACAAAACTTATACTTACTACTATAGTACTACTATGTAGTAATTGTAGTCCTACTATGCTGTAAGGCATAAGCTTTGTATGTGAAGACGCTAATTCGCACGGACTTCCGATATATCCGCACCAATTAGAAGTGCTTATCTAATTACATTTGTAAGGCAAGTACATGCCCTATACCCTGATTCCGCAGCCCCTTCCTAGCCGCACACATACAAAACTTGTGCCTGACAGCATAGTATAAGCACGATAGTTTCAAGTGGAGGATACAGTTTGTCGGCAGTTCAACAAACCTCCAAGATGTGCGTTCTTATTCGTTCAACTCTATTCTATCGTCAAATATCCTGCAGGCCGCGTGTACGATGCAGGAGACGAACGCACATACTGGAGATAGTCGAGCGTCGGTACGAACTTTATAGTTAGAAATAAGCTATTGACCAAAAGAGTCCCAGATGGTCGTCGTCTTTACGAGTAGAGAGGCATGTATAAAAAGCTGAACAGAAACGCCCGTGAAGTAATCATTCTTTACCACATAAACACACTTGAATCGTGTAAGAAACAACCCCCAGAACCAATTCTCACTTTCTTCTTCATACCAGAACATCCAAAATGCAAAAGTTCTTCATCCTCCTCGTCGCTTTGGCTGGCTTGTCGGCCGCGGCTGCTACACGTAGGCTCCCTTTGACTCACTGCTAGGAAAATGACTGTACTAATTGTCGCAGCTGGTGCAGAAGGACCTAATCATATGAAGAAGCGTGCCACCTACATTGACGGATTCAACGATGAAGGGCCAGCCCCTGCGCCTGAAGTAGAAGGCGCTGCAGAAGGACCTAAGCATATGAGGAAGCGTGCCACCTACATTGATGGATTCAACGATGAAGGGCCAGCCCCTGCGCCGGAAGTGGAAGGCGAGATGAAAGAATGAACGGGCCGTTCAAGTAGTACAAGACAATGTCGATGCCAAGGCTATGTTAGGGATAAATGTATAAATGCATGTGAATGCACGTCAGACTTGCTGTTTCCACTTTGAACCTTCCACTATGCTCGCACACGTTACAATAATGCAGCACCACCTACTCCTGACATGCGTCTTCGTCGCGATTGCAACATATGGAGTCTCAATCGCATATTTAGGGATACGAGCTCCATTACATCCTCTCCAGCATTCGATCAATGATGCCGAGAAAAACTTCCAGTCTTTGGCGGCTCAAGAAACGCAGACATACGCACAGGCGGTAGAAGCATACCGGTATCGACGAGGACGATGTCCACCGCCAGGCTTTCGAGTCTTCTACGAGCGCCTACAACAGTTAGAAGGGATCTCGATAGAGCCATTCTGGGATCAAATCTATGACGACTTGGAACCATTCTGGGGCGTCCCAGCAGAGACCACGCAGAGTGCTGCGGCCTCGCTGCTCTCACTCGCCAGATTTCAGAAGCCTATCTCACGACTCCAGGGGTTCTCTTTTCGACGGGGAGAAGTCCGAGCCAATTGCCCGGAGGAAGATATGACTTGCGATGATCAACTGGGCTTGCTCAAGAGAATTGCCCCGCTGTTACCAGATATTGACGTGGTGCTGAGTGTGCATGCCTCGCCTCGTGTGCTTGTTCCTTGGTCTGTGATGGAGCCAGCCCGACAGCAGGCACGCCAGTATAATTTGTTAGTATCACGCTCAGCAGGTGCCCAAACTCATGTTCATGGGGGGAATCAACAAGGCTCCCCACGCTAGGGAGGAAGATATCGTAAAGGGATGGAACCGAGGTAAGCCGCAGTACCGCCATATACGAAAGTTCTCCAGCTGAAGTTTGGACTACACGCAGGCATCCCTCCATACTCTTTCCACAGCACCGTCTGCCCCCCGAAAAACGCATCACCTGGTCCCGTATCACTTGCGAATTCTGCTGTCCAGGATGTGTGCGCTCAACCAGAGTTGGCTGGCATCCACGGCACGATGCTGGCGCCTCTTATGATGTCGATGTCGTCTACCCTTCTCCCCATTTTCTCCGCAACGCACATACGACATGTGAGCGCTGAAATCACAGTCCCTGACCTCCATACCTGGGTGGACATACCCAGTTTTAGCCTTCCCGAACACCTGGTCAACTCGTCAGTGGGTGTGGCGTGGTCAGAGAAGCGCAACAAGGCCATCTGGCGGGGCTCCAATACAGGGGGCAGACATAATTCCTCGACCTGGAAGAATTATCATCGCCATCATTTTGTTGCGCTGACGAACTCAACTTTTGTGAAAGCTCTAAGCAGTGGTCATATTGACTGGGCTAATGCTTCTCTGAATAGCCTGGCGGCAGTCGAGCCACCGCACTCTGAATGAATGAGCGAGCATCTGGACTGTGCTTTCACGCAACTGCGTTGCGCTGAGCGAGGCTGGGATGTCGGAGATGTCTGCAGTTATCTCGATGACCACTTTCGAACTGCAGCGCATACATCTATGGCTGACATGGCTACGTACAAGTACTTGCCAGACATCGATGGAAACGCGTATAGTGGTAAGTGCTCTTATCCCCATAGATGGTAAATTCTGTGTAACACCAGTCATAGCCCGTTTCCGCGCATTGCTCATGACAGGCTCCGTGGTGTTAAAGTCCACTATCTTCGACGAGTGGCACCAATCGCGGCTTGTACCGTACAAACACTTCGTTCCCTTCGACCTCAGCAGTCTCCCTGACCTCTGGCACAAACTTTGCTTCTTTATTGGCGGATGTTGTCGAGGGAAAAGCTGTGAGCATCACGACAAGCATGCCGAAGCAATTGGCGTAGGCGCAGCCACCTGGAGCCGCCGAGTCCTTCGTAAGGCAGATATGGAGCTATACTGGCTACGGCTACTGTTAGAGTATGCAAGAGTAGTGGACGAAAGAAGGCACGTGTTGTGTGAGCGGCACGATATATAAGTAGTCTTTCCGAGAAACGTATTCGAGAGAAATTCAGGGTAGCTCGATACGTGCGTTAGAACCGATGTTGGCTCTATAGTACAGGGTTTTCGGTAGATACACGGGACGGAGAAATAATGTTACGGTTAATCCGCGTTCAGGTCTAATAGAAGAACCGAGGTTAGTATCGGTAACGAGGACTAGGGGACAAAGAGCTCTAGCCTATCACACCAATTCCCTTCTTAGAGTGAAACGGCGCATCCATATCAGCACTACGGGCCGTTCTCTTGGCTATTGGCCTACTAGACACTCGACTAAATTCAGCGGGGTTCTGAGCAGTGAGAATGATTATGGCGAAACCTTTTCGGAGCACCCCAAACGCTGTTCAGCGCGCTGCGCACCTCAAAGATCAGATAGAAGCAAACAAGACTAGGCAAAAGTAAAATACCTTTACAAATATCTATAGAAGCTTTCACTCTTGAAATTTATTAGCTAATTATGTAATTTCTTCTAAGGTTTAACCTCAGAGGCAGCTGTTAGCCCTTTGAAAGCCTATATTTTTACTAACGTCTGATTATCTAAGCTTTGAGGGTGCGCTCCGAAAAGGTTTCGCTATGATTTTCGGATCCGCAGCACGAACAAGGATCCTTCTGGAAAAAGGTCCAATAGACATTTGGCGGAAGCGGTAGTGGGTGACGATGGGTCACAGGGTACACAACATTTGGGACACATCCATACCCCTGATTACCACAACGCGCCAAAGCGTGCAGCTCGGAAGCATAGACATGTGTAGTCATCATACGGCCTTTTACAGGCGATTCTTGAGCTAGGCTTATGTAAGAACCTCTGCGCAGCATTCATGTGTTGCCGACTTTGTGCTTGTTCCTCTTATCTTGGCGATCATGAAGACACTGTTGACGTTAGCAGCTCTTTCTACTCTCATTCGGGCTCACAAACAACATGATGATATCGGCCATGTCAACAAATATCACGGCGAGGACTGGTATGACTGTGGTCCTTATGGAGGTGGGTTTCTTTCCCATGGATACAGCACAGAAAACTATTGTTAACGCCTCGTCAAGGCTGGGGTTGTGATCAATCCACGACAGGCAGCGAGCCGCCGCCGAAAAAACACTACCACAACAGCACTTTCAAACAGATGATAGACCACAGCAACCCTAGTCTCGGGACTTTTGATCAGTTCTACTTCTACGACACAACGTACTGGAAAGGCCCCGGGTCGCCGGTAGTCTTCTTTTCGCCCGGAGAAGTTAACGCTTCACTATACTACAGTTTTTTGACCACAAGCCAGATAACGGGAGTCTTGGCTGAGCAGATTGGAGCAGCTACCATCGTCCTTGAACATCGATACTGGGGTACTAGCACACCTTTTCGCAACCTAACCACTGAAAACTTGCAGTACCTTACTTTCGAGAACAGCATGAAGGATATAACATATTTCGCACGTGAAGTCCAGTTGCCTTTTGCCACCAATGAAAAGGTTAGCAGCAACGCCAAAGATATCCCGTGGATAGGTATGGGCGGTAGCTACTTTGGTGCCTTGTTAGCATGGACTGCAAGTCTCGACCCGGGCACCATATGGGCCTACTACGCTTCAAGTGCATCAGTCCAAGCTGTTTCTGACTATTCGGACTACTTTCTCCCTACACAAGAAGGCATGGCGAAGAACTGTAGTAAAGACACCTCTCTTGTTATCGACCACATGGACAATATCCTTACCAATGGATCTCCGGACGAGCAATACGCACTCAAGGCTAGATTTAAAATGCAAGACGTCGCTCATAACGACGACTTCATGGCTGCTCTGGCTCGCGGGCCCTATCTCTGGTTGGGCAACCAGTTCTCCCTCAACACAGGCTTCTTCACCTTCTGCGACTACATTGAGAACGCCGTAAACGCCACCCTTGCCGACCTTCCGTCCGAAGCTGGTGTCGGTGTCGACAAAGCACTCGAAGGATACGCGAAATGGTGGAAAGAGATCAAACTCCCGAATCTTTGTGCCTCACACGATTACCCTGAATTCAACACTACAGACCACACTGGCTGCTTCGACACCTACAACGCAGGCTCCCCGCTCTTCACCGACACAACGCCAGCCACATCCATGAGCCGGCAATGGAACTGGATGAAGTGCAACGAACCCTATGGAAACTGGAAAGTGGGCGCTCCCCCAGGCCGTCCATCGCTGATTTCCCGCCTGCTAACGACAGACTACTGGATTCGCCAGTGCGGGCTGTATTTCCCCCCTGGGCCGAATGGAGAAACATATGGCATCGCGGTAGGAAAAACCGTAGAGCAGGTGAACACGTATTTTGGGGGCTGGAACATTACAAATACAAGCCGACTCATGTACGTCAACGGCGAATACGACCCGTGGAGAGAGATTAGCGTCTCCGCCAAAAGCAGGCCCGGAGGTCCGATGCAGAGCACTAAGCAGATTCCCGTCGAGGTTGTGCCTGGTGGTGGTCATGTGAGTGATCTCAGCACGAAGAACGGAAAGGTGAATGCCGGTGTGAAACAGGTGCAGGATCGAGTGTTGAAGCAGATGGTCGATTGGGTCAATGAGTGGCCCGAGGAGAAGAAGAGTGGGCCAGGTAATAGGCCAACTTTGTGAGATACTTCCTCCGCGATCCTTCGCTGTGGATACACGAACTTGGCAGATGTACTTGTACTTGAGAAGTAGCTATAGACTGGATCTGCAATGTGTTGGAAGCGCATACGCGAGGCCCTCGTCAGATGTAGATACGTGTATTTGTATCTAATACGATATGATCACACGTGCCAACGTAGCCACCTCAAGCCCTTCACAACGCTGAAAAGTAAAGCGGTATTAGCTGAAAACTGCCTGAACACAGGTACCAACGCGAAAACTCGGATCACTCTACCACATCGAGCTCTCAACATTGTCTGACTTGACGTTTTTCATTCTACCATACTACGCGTAGAAACAAAAGATGCATAACCCACAACAAACATGAGATCGGGTATCATATCGAACATTGTGACCTAGTCTTTTCCTTTCCCAAAACGCCTCATAATTAACCTTTGCAAAAACGGAATTCTCGTAGACATGCCCACACCATACACGAAGCATAATAGTGCAGTCGATACCGCTATGCGCTATAATCTCCATGTGCCGCCAAAGAAGAAAGAAATTCTCCGCCATAACCTACTTGGAGCCCTTGGGCACCCCAGGCTTTATCGTCGTGTTGTGACCGGCGCTCGTCTTCGACCTCTCCTGCAGCATATTCCTCGTCGCCTTTGGCATCTTCTTCATGTCGCCGAGTTTGCCAATGGAGTCCTCTGTATGCATGTGAGGCGCTACCTCGACCAGCCATTCCGGATCGATGGGGATGATGGATCGCACATAAGTCTTGGATGACTCTACGATCTCGAAGAAGACGATCCATTTCGGGCGGTTGTCCATCAAGCAAGAGGAGGGATGGATGAACACTGTCATCCCGTTGTTTGATACAGTGCGGTAACTCAATCCGTCGCGGGCAAGCCTCGCGGCATTGATGAAATATGCCGAAGTTATGCATTTGCGGATGGCGACGTGATCTGTACTGCCACAACTTGAAAATGGTACTTCGACACGATCGCACAGCTGGGTAAGCTGGTCTCTGACGTTTCGGGCGCGACTGAGGCATCTCCACTGGAGAAAGTTCTCGGTAGCCCATCGACTATCAAAGCCGCTTTCTTCGTACTGGTTCCAGATGTTCAGATACATCATAAAATCACCTCCCTCTCGCGACGCGAGGCGTCCTCTGGCTGCATCAGCTGCAACCTTCTTGTCTTTTGGTCGTAGGAAGAGCGAGGCTGATTCGCCCAATACACTGACGATGGAAAGTATCTCTTCGCGGCAATTGTACTTCTCCGACTCAAGCAGAGCTTTCGAAAGTCTGATGTCGAGCGGTAACTCTGCCATCCTCCGTCCCAGTCGTGTCAACTTTCCTGTCGAGTCCAAAGCACCTAGCGCATAGAGGTTCTCGAGAGATTTGATAAGAGAGGTGCTTGAAGGTGCATCCAGGAACTCGAATTCGAGAAGGTTGTCAATCCCGAGCGCTTTGAGGACGAGCACGGTGCTTTCCAGATTTGAGCGCAACAGCTCTGGCTCAGTTGAGGCTTGTAGCTCGTTGTAAAACGCGGCTTTTGTGTATAAGCGATAGCATGTACCGTGGCTGGTTCTTCCAGCTCTGCCCATCCTCTGATTGGCGCTAGCTCTCGAGATCGGGCTGACAGTTAACGAACTTATGTTGCTAACAGGGTCGTACGTCTGGGCTTTTTCATAGCCGCTGTCGATGACATGCTTAATGCCATCAATGGTGATACTCGTTTCCGCGATATTTGTTGAACAAATAACAGCGCGACTGCCGCTAGGGGTGGGTTCGAACACCTTTGCTTGTTGTTCTGCAGAAAGCGCGCTGTACAGGGGACGAACGATGAGTTCTGGAACTCTGCTCCCGAGTTTCTTCATGGTTGACTCGAGGTTCTCCACAGCAGCTTGAATTTCTTCTTCACCTGTAAGGAATATTAGGATGTCGCCGGGCAAAGGTTGCGATAGATGTATTTGGAGGGCAGTCGTGCATGCCGCTGCCAGATAGTTCGCTTCTGGGCTCAAAGTGTAAAGTGTATCAACCGGGAAGGTGCGACCTTCAACCGAAAATACTGGGCAGCCATCGAAATATTCTGAGAACTTGGTGGCATTGATAGTTGCAGAGAGGATGAGAAGCTTGAATTCTGGCCTGGCCCGGCAAACCTCGCGACAGAGACAGAGCAGAAGGTCGGAAGCAATCGATCTCTCGTGAGCCTCGTCGATCATGACAACAGAGTATTTCGAGAGTAACGGGTCCGACATAGCCTCTCGTAGGAGGATACCGTCTGTGGCAAACTTTACGATAGTTTTCTCGTTTGTCTTGTCTTCGAAACGTACTGAATAACCGACTTCGTTGCCAACTTTGCAGCCAAACTCTTCAGCGACACGCTTGGCAACACTCATGGCGGCTACACGTCGGGGCTGGGTGACGGCGATGATGCCTGAAGTCGTGTAGCCGGCTTCAGCAAGATAGGCGGGCGTCTGAGTCGATTTTCCGGAGCCAGTGTCACCGACTACTACTAGAGTTTGGTACTTTTCTACCGCGTTGAGTAGCTCCTGTCGGTACTTGAAGATGGGAAGGGACTCCCGTGTTTCTTGGATTGTCAAAATGCGCTTCTCCGCAGCATCGAGTTGGGCTTCAAGCGCCTGTTTGGCAGGGTCCACTACAGAGAACTGCACTTGGTTGGCTGTGTCGAAAACGTACTCATAGTCCTGCTCTTGAACGCGTTCCTGAGTCTGAGATTGGATCTTGTTCATCTGATCCTGTTCCCATAGTTGATATTCGCTCTTATAATCGGCATCCTTGTCTCCATGCCGACGCTTGAGCACCTCCTGCTTATTCGAATAATCGGTGTCGGGGAGTATGTAGCCGTCAAGATGGTCCGAGATGGAATTGCGCGCCTCAGCCAACTCCAGAGTCTTGCGGTTCCGGGCGAAGTCGGCTTTTTCTGCTGCACTCAACTTTCCCCCCAGTCTCTCCTCCTCTTCTGCTTCTTCTGCGACCTGGCGGCGGAGGAGGGCGAGTTGTTGCGCTTCTCGTTCGGCAAGGTATTTCTGGCGCGACGCCAACCTCAACGCACTGACGTCTTGATCGCCGGTCTTGCGGCGTTTCGAGTCCATGGTGTGCGACGTATGTGGTGGTGTGTGTCGGGTCCGAGATATGGGCGTGTGCGAAGTTTGTAGTGTGGAGGTTGCGACGGATGGTGGAGCTCTCTACGAAATGTTGAAGCTCGGACCAAGTGGCGCTAGTATGCTCGGGATGGTTCGGTACCACCTTCTGAACCATGAGCCCGAAGGTATTCGCACACCAAGATGGTCCTGGTCTTTTTGTGCCGCACTCTTTGCCGTATTCAGGCTCAATAGTTGTCAGATGGCTTCTTGATGTTCTCGCCCTTAGTATGCCGCGAGCTGCCACGAGTGTTGATATAGGTGCGCGTACGTATACAATGATAGTACAGTACTGTTGGCACGCTACCTGGTGAACTGGGCTTTCGAGAGAGGCTTGCTGAAAGTTGAGAAGAAGTGTTTAGAATGGAGGAAGAAAGACGGAAGAAGAGGCAGATATATAGCGTCGCCACAGCCGGCGCGAACAGCTGCCTATCAAGAGACCGCAGTGCCGAGAAAGCGCAGAAGTAACATGATTGGAGCATGTAACAGAGTCACAAGGGTGGATTCGAATGGTAGGCAACCTACCATGGCACGTGAGGGACGGTCAATGATAACAGCGGGGACGAGAGAAGTAAAACGTGGTAGTAGTAGGTGAGCATGCATTTGAACGGTACCCATGGTAGCCAGAGTGCTTCAAGTCCTGCGCATGGTAAGAGTCTAGCACGTATCGGGATGATGGTCCTCTCCTACCCTGGAACTTTGATGAGCATAAATGGAGCAAACACCATAGGTCCGATGGGCTATCCTGTGAGAATAGTTGCAACCATTCCCGACCCACCCCATCAAACAAAGCCGAGAGCCCCTAAAAACTCATGAAAGGCAGTAAGAACCGGTCATAACTACCCTCACCATGAACCACAAGCGCGACCCCAAAGAATCAAGCAGTCTAGTGCACACAAACACCGTCCAACCCCAACACCAAACTCAACCCTACTACCTACGTATCGCACAACGTCATCATCCTCTCGAATCCCGCAAACATCAACAAGACACGTAGCTAATCACAACAACCATATCAAACCATAACTCAACCCCAACTACCCATTCACCCATACAACTCATTTCCATTACAATCCCATCCCAAAGTACACATCCCACTCACACTAACCCATCCACGCCACATGACTCTACCATGCCCCCCAACATCCCCACCCAGCACGTCTTCCCACAAATAGAGTACCAACAATTTCCCATCATGTTCGCTCCCGAGATCTCTGCGTACCACGATAACACCGAACCACGCATAACACACCACCACCAAGACAGTCGGCCAAGACCAAACAACAAACCCCACAGTGAGCCAAAATTCTTCCAAAACATGAAAAACATGGTATTCATCATCATCATCATGAAAACAATAACCAAACAAACAAACAAGTGCGCCCACCGCAATGCCACGCTCCCCAAGCACCAGAAACCTCATCAACAATAATGCAAATGCCCTCCACCACCAACCCAACTCAATGACTAATATACTGAAACACAGCACTAACATCCTTCAAATCCCCCGCCGTTTCCTGCCTCAACAGCAAATCCTGAATCTTGCCCAGCGGCCCCGTCTCCCCATCATTAACAAAGTGATTCCACGTACTCGTGTCACCGTACAACATAGCCGGGGCTTTAGCCATCTGTCTCCCGTCTTCCTTCCTACAGCGCTTACACTTGAACGTGTCGTGCGTGTCGCTCGTAGTATTATCTCTATACTGGAACAATTCGCGCAGCGAGTCGAGCGAAAAGTGGCGTTCGACGTCTTCCGCAGAGTCGACGACGCAGTTTGATAAAGCTTGCTTGTGAGATTGGCGTTGGAAGACTTTTTCTTCAATTGTGCCGGTGGTTATGAAGCGGTATACGAAACAATCCTTCTTCTGCCCGTCGCGCCATACACGCGCGAGGGCTTGTTGGTCGGCGGCTGGGTTCCAGTCGGGATCGAAAAGAACGAGGCGGTTGGCGCCGATGAGGTTGAGGCCGCATCCTCCCGCCTTACTTGAGAGGAGAAAGACGAATTCGGGGGACTCGGGGTCGTTGAACTTGTCGACTAGTTTCTGCCGTTTGGACACGTTCATTGTGCCGTCGAGGCGAAAACAGCCGTAGCCGCGGGACCGACAGAGCATGGCGAAGATGTCGAGGGTTTGCGTGTAGTTGGAAATGAGGACGATCTTGTCGTTTGTCTCGGCTCGGATGCGAGCAAGCATACGATCCAAGACGGCCATTTTACCAGAGTACCAAACCTTGACTTCGCGGTCTCGGCCTCGCGCGTCTTTCTGTACAAAGTCGTCGGGGAGCTTGTCTTCGCAGCCTGGCAAATCTTCGGGCAGGTTGAGTAGGTCGGGGTGGTTGCAGAGCTTCTTGAGCATGCCGATGACTTTGAGTGGCTGTGAGCCTTTGCCGCGGAGGAGAGACTGGACATCGGGTGACTTGATGAAGTGGTTGTAGAGGTCTTTTTGGAAGGGAGCGAGGTTGCAGAACACGACGTGCTCGTACTTGACTGGTAGGTACTTGGAGAGGATGTCGTTGGTTCGCCGGATGATGAACTTGTTGACCAAGCCGAGAAGCTCGGTGAGCCGCTCAGTGCCCTTCTTGACGTCCTCATCTGTACCGTTGGCATCGCGACCTTTGAGAATGGGAATCTCGTAATGCTTGCGGAATTCCATGCGCGTGCCGAGGTAATTGGGGTTGGCGAAGTTGAGCAGCGCAAAGTACTCTGATAAATCGTTCTGGATGGGTGTACCTGAAAGGATGACTCGCCTCTGCACGTTCAAATTGTTGAGAGCTGTAAATGTCAAGCTGTCGCCGTTCTTCAGTCGATGTCCCTCATCGCAAAGCATCAAACCGATAGGTGTCTGACCAAACTCGTCGGCGTAGAGGCGCAGTGTTTCGTACGATACGATGAGGACTGGCCTGACAACTGCACGTCCGGATGCGATCGACCATTGCCGTATTTGCTGGATAAGCTCCTCTTTGGACGCCTTTCCGTCAATCGCGAAAGGTGTGACAGCGTCCTTTCCAAGCCATTTGATAAGCTCGTTCGCCCAATTCCTCACTAGACTCGATGGGCAAGCGATGACGCACTTTTGTATCGTCGACTTGCCCGCATCGGGAGACTGCTTCAACAGAGTCCACATAAGAGCGATACACTGTAGCGTCTTTCCAAGACCCATCTCGTCTGCCATGATGCACCCGTTCGCTTTGGGGTCGATCATACCCGTCGTGGCGCGATACAAGAACTTGACACCTTCGACTTGATGCGGCCGTAGAACTTTGGCAAGTCTTGGATCTATGACGACTGGCACGCGCGGTCGTTCGTTGTCCACCTTCTTCTTCAACCCTAGTATCTCCGCCAAACTCTTGTGCACCAGCGGAGCCTCCATCTCCTTCTTATCCGTCTGGCTCAGCTTGGGTTCAGCCTCTTCCTTTGGTACTGGCTTGTCGTCGACTGTGGGGTCGTAGAGTACGATCGCAAACTCTCCGCTCGGGTCGTGCAGTGGTCGCGCAACAAAGACGGTTCCAGTTCGCATACCAAGCAGCGGCGCTGGTCGATTTGGGTTATAGGCTCCAACATCCTTGTTGACTAACGGTACGATGAACTTGGTCCTAAATGCGGTGTCTTTATCTTTTGGCTTGAAGACGGGAAATCGGTTCGCGTCTCGTGTGGCGAGGGCTAACCGGTCCTCGTTCGAATATGGCTTATCGCTCTCTCCATCTTCACCTCCAGCACCAGAGTAATCGACCTTCCTCCTCTTCCTTGCAGGTTTCGTTGAGACACTGGATACTGTTGCTGAGCCGGGACACCGAAAGGGCTTGATCAGACGTTCGGTCGACTGCGGAGTGCCACCATATAGACGCGCCGCGGGCTTCGCAGGGGTGGCCTCGCCAGCAGCGAGTGTCTTCGGTCGATGCATGACGAATTGAAACTTCGGACAGATAGTGTGAAGTTTTGCAGCCTACGTCCGGTCAATGTGGCAGATGTTGGAAGGAGAGCAAGTGTCGTGCCTGAATCCTGATCAATGCTCGCAGGTGGCGGAATCGCGACGCGTCGATCGTTAGCTCCCTCACGCCGTCACGTGAAACGACAGACAACATCGTCATCCCACCAACATCCAGATATTCCATCACACCTAGCCTTACCGTCTGCGCCCTTATCTGCTCCTATTCTGCTTTTTTCCTATACGTTCAACGCGTCAATTCTGACCCCTCCTGTTTTACGTGGAAAAAAAAACCCTGTGACCGACACCTCCGAGCCCATCTCCGCAAATATCCCCAGTCGCAGCGCAGCGCACCCACCCCATCCACCAAACCAAACCTCCCACCATGGCGCGAAAAGCAATAGCAAAAGACCAAATCGTCAAACTAATCGTCGGCGCAGGGCAAGCCTCGCCCTCGCCGCCCGTCGGTCCCGCCCTAGGTAGCAAGGGAGTAAAAAGCATGGATTTCTGCAAAGTACGGCAACCACCACCCACCTACCATGCTTAACATCGTCGCACACATGTATCTAACAAATCCCCACCCCAGGAATTTAACGCCCGCACCGCACACTACACCCCCGGCACACCCATCCCCGCGCGCATAACCGTCCGCCCAGACCGCTCCTTCCACTTCCAACTGCGCACCCCACCGACAGCTACACTCCTCCTATCCGCCGCGGGTGTCCTACCCACGAAGAACAAGATCCGCGGTGCGGGCAATGTTCCAGGCCCGATGAACAACCACGATGGGCAAAAGGGCAAGACGTCGACGAATAGTCCGACGGTGGGGAATGCGGTCAAAGGCACGATTGGCTCGGTTAGCTTGAAGCATGTGTACGAGATTGCGAAGATTAAGCAGGGTGAGACGAGGTTGAGTGGGTTGAGCTTGGAGGGGGTTGCGCGGAGTGTTGTGGGTCAGGCGGGGAGTATTGGGGTTGTTGTTGTGCCGTAGGGTTTGGGGGGAGGTGGGCATATTTGAGGTGGATGCGGCGCTGGATCTGCTTTCTTGCTGGGAGGCGCCCGACTTATCGTGGAAGACGGGAGGGGAATAAGAGAGCATCGAAACTTTGCATAGGGGCGTTGCATGCAGCGGGAACCATGGAACGTGCCTTGGGTATTGACGTATATGCGGAAAGATGCTTCACGCATCGAGTTGGAGAAGGAGCTTTGTACAAACACTGTATATCTGTATAGACAGACTCACGATAGATGATCAGTTCTGACATTGCATCAACTCAGATGATTATGCCTTGTAAATATCTTGTTCATTTGAATGACTGCGCCGCGTCACACATACCCTTTCATACCTAACTAACCCTTCCCATGGTATCCCACACCAAAAACCCATGCCTCTCCTACACTCAGCTAAAATAGACCCGGTGCTATGCGTTGCAACCCTCCCCTCATCATCGCGTGGTTCATTAGCATTACCCCCCACGCCGTTTCCAAAACACTCCCCCTAGCACCTGCGGAAGGAGTCGTCCTTATATCCCATCCATCCAAACGCCCCCTCCCAACCCCACTCCCCCATCAAGAAAATCCGTAAACCCCCCCTTGCTCCTGAAACCTCAACTGGTGATCCCTCAAATCCGCCCACAGGCGTAATTCACTTTCCTCATCAAGCGCACCACTCGGATCATTAGCTTCAGGACTCACCCGCTCCAACTTACTCAGTATGTCGAGGAACTTGTACAGGTAGTCTTGGTGCTGTACTGCAACGCTGCCACGCCGCTCTTTGGGTACTTCCAAGAGGGTGCTGGCGATACTGCGTATCTTCTGGGTCTGCGCGGGGAAGAATCGTAAGCTTACGATCGGGCTGATGGTGTTTGAGCGGAAGAAGTCGTGGGTTGACATGGAGAAAGCAAGTGCGTCGTCATCCGCGTAGTCATGGTTGGTTGGAGTGTAGAGGAAATCAGAATTCTGCAAGTAAACTTTTAGACTTACAAAGGAGTCGCCGTTGGGCTCCATGTTGACCATGTCGATGCTGCCCAGAACCATTAACAAGTCTTTGACCACTTGTTCGCGCTCTTCTGACATTGCTTTTTCGAGCGCGTCGGCGTCGGTGGCTGTTCCGGATACAAACCTGTCGATTCCTGCTGCGAGCGCATTCGTCGTCGGTTGTGTGCCTGCTTGATTCTTGAACTTCTGGTACTTGTCTAGTTGGAGAAAGTACTTTTCCACGAGGTGCGAGCGTGTAGCCAGGTGGCTGGCATATATGTTCGCTTTCTGAATCTCGTAGCGTCGCAAGTCATAGACATCCGGTTTGTGATGCATGTCCATGGCAGGACCTCGCATCCCAGAGTACTCTGGCATGGGTGGGTAGTAAGGTTTTTGTTGTTCGAGACTACTGTCTTTGCTGGGTTTTGGCAGCACTTTGAGCACTTCGGGTAGGCTCTCTAGGATCTGTCTGCAGCGCTGTAGGCTCTGTGCGAAGATTTGTTGTTGTCGGTCCCAGTCGAATATCTCGTCGATTCCAAAGGCCATTTCTGCCGTGGCTAGCGACGAGTAGGACAAGTAGATGCGCACGTTGATGTTGAAAGCAGTGATCATGGAAATGAACCCTTCGCGTTGCGGTTGGATTTCATTCGGGAAGATGTGCACATCATCGACTTCGCGAGGTAATGGAGGCAGCGGCTCGGTAGGCGTCGCAGGCGCAATCATCAACTCTCCGAATGAAGCGCCTAATTGTTGTATGGTCCTAGTCGAAGTCGAAGTCAGCAGTGTCGACATTGAACAAGTATGAGAACCCACCGCACGCCCACAAACACCGTCCAGAACAAGCGTCGACCAATCTCTTCGGTGATGTAGTCGACCTTGAACTCTCTCGAGCCATCATAGTTGGGTCCGTTTGAACCCCACGCGTGCGGCATGCCACCAAGATACGTATAGCCCTGAGCCTCTGGCTTATGGAGACCCAGTGAGCGTATGATAGTCAGGCACTCAGCCAGATATAGTCGTAGTTGCCGCCACTGAAACACGTAGGCTCCCGTCAAGCCCAGGAAGTAGCTAGTACACGCGTCGTATACATTGAGAGAGGGCCGATCGAGGTAGCCGGGCCCACGCGCCCGCGCGCACACGTCTCTGCACTTGTCGACCAGGGAAAGGTGATTTGGATATTCGTGTCGCGTCTGTGTATTGAGATGGAGGCGTGGTTTTCGGGGGAACGACGCGACCAAGACGGCAATCATGGATGCCAGCAGCGCCAGGAACGAGGGGTTCGACAAGTCCTCCCTCTGCGCCCAGGCTTCGCGAAACGACGGCTCGTGCGGAAAGGGACATAGTGGGTGTATGTATGAGAAGAAGTCGTCGATGAGGGCGTTTAGTGTGGGCAGGGCGCATATCTCTTCGGCAGACAGTTGGGCTGGATGCGACGACTGCAGCTGGGCCAGCGCATGGGCGGCATTGGTGGGCGACTGCGAATTCGACGAGCCAGAGTCTACATCGCCTATCCGTCGCTTCTTGATCGCTTCGGCATGCCGGTTGGGCGGTCCGCGTCGTCGGCTCGGGCGCTCAAAGGTACATGGAATCTCGAGAGCTAAGCAAGCTCGACACGGTGGTCCAGATTCGTCGCACTACCACCATCAGTACGCAGCATGACAGCAGCAGCAGCAACACGCCACTCACTTTGACCTTACGTATGCTGCATGAGTCGCAGGCTTTGCGCAAGCGGTTCGTCTTGTTTTGCTGGGGCAGCGGAGGATTCAAGGCATGATTCGCTTGGAGGGCCTGTTGCGCCTGGAGCACCTCGTTGATATTCTCGAGCTTCGGATAGGCGGCTTCCTGCGGGTAAGCGATGCGCGACGGTGCCTGACCGTCCAGAATCTGCGCGCTGGGATACAAGGGCGTGTAATTATGCGGGTCCTGGCCGTCTGGTGGTGCAGGATACTGCAACGCATGCGGCGAAGAACTCATGGCGTAGCCGCAGTTCTACCGTGACGAGGGCAGGACGTTGGCTGATGTCCGGTTAGCTTCCGGGTTAAGAAAAAATACGTCTGCAAGTAGCGTCTAGATGAATGCAATTCGGCAGCCGCTCTTACGACTCGCCAGGGCCAACGGAGTTTCTAGAGTCCAGAGGGCTTACTTGCATACAAGTCTGCGGTCCGATCACACACGGCAATTACCGATGTGATTGGATACAGGGACGGGGAGATGATCTGAGACCGGGTAGACGCGTATACGGGCGATTCGGTAAGGAGAGACGGGACAGTAACAATGGAAGGCCGCTTATGGTTCATGGTCGAGTCGATGATGCTAAGCACTGCGTGCTCATGGCTTGAAAAAACTGCGAGCTGTTTCAAGCTACAGACCATGCATGGTGGGCAGGGTCGATCCGCAACGACAAAGACAGTCTCAGCACCCGCTCACATAGTACTCCCTTCTACTCTGACGAGTCCCGTTGTGATGCGGGGTGAGAAAGTCGCGTCCCGATTTCAATGCCAATCAGTGACGTAACTTGCATGATCTTCTACCGACGTCGATCCTGTCGAAACGAGTGTACTCCGAGCGGGAACCCATGCTCCTGGTTCGACTGAATCGTGTGCATCTGACAGGCCGTGTCATGAACATGTTCCTCGTGGCATCTTGACCGCAATTAAAACATGTTATACAAACAACTTCTCTTGCCCAACGCCCGCTAAGCCCTTCAGATTGGTATATATATGCTCGCAGTGACATGTCCATTGAACCCAGCCCACCAGCCCACCTATCCCAATTCCATTCTCCGTCTGATATCTGATAACATCCCTCCCGCCTACGCCCAAGCCGGCATGTTCCACTCCCCACCCACATCCGCCCGTACCTGTCAGAGATCGCTGTCATCACTCCCGGGCTCACTCCTACTCGGCGGCCTCGAACTCCTACTCAACGAGAAATCCAAGATGTCAGACTTACTCCCGGCATCGATAAACTTCCTCAAGCACCATCCGATCTGCACAGCCGTCGACGTCTCGTTGCCTAGCGGGTCGATCTGGCGGCCTTTGATAAAGACTATATAGGTGAAAAGAGGTTAGTAAGAGTATGTTGGGTTAGGAGAAAAGGGAAACACATACTGATCTGGTTCTGACTATCTTCGCGGTCGTACACTTTGTCACTCGAGCCAAACGCAATGATGCCCAACTTGGAACTCCTCTCCTTCTCCTTTGCATTCGCAGCGCTACGCTCAAAGCCCTGTTGCGCCAGCCCAGCAAGCAAATGCTCGTATATCTTGCGCGGCAGCTTCGTCGAACTCGGGCTATTAGTCGGCCACGTGGTGATGTTCAGCGTAGCCAGATTCTTCAAATCACAAAGGCAGTTTTCAAAGTTGACGAAGCTATCGTTTTTGCTGCGGATGACACTGACGCTGGGGAAGGCAACGGAGATTTGTTCGAGTAGGATGCATTCTTTGCAGATTTGCGAAAAGGAGGCGTAGTCGTAGATGAGTTCTTCGTCGCACATGTCTGGGCCGGTGCTGGCGTGGACGTTGAGGCTTTTCAGTGTTTTGCTGTGGCGCACGATACTGGCAGCAGCTGGCAATGCCTTGACGTATGTCAGGTCGAGTGTGAGCGTTTTGATGCCTGAAACGAGGCAGAGGAAACCGTCAATGGCACCTAGACCATCATTCTCCGCATTGTCATCGTGTTTGAACTCAAGAGTTTCTAGCTTATCGGGGAGCTTCGTGCTTTTGCTGAGTTCGGCGAAGAGAGCGTCGGCGCCGGAACAGCCAAAGATGCGGATGCTCTTGATGGACTGGAAGTCGATCAACTTGCAGTACGTCTCCGCTGCATAGCGTAGATGTAGCTTCTGTAGTGTGATCTCGTTGAGTGCGATTGGTGTGCACTTTGCAAACGGCTGCATGTGGCTGAACATGGTCGAGGTGATGAGTCCAGGTTCATTGACAGTGTCATTCAGCTCGCGCATCGTGATGGACGGGTCCATCTCATCGAAGCTCGCATGCAGTGTAATCTTCTCCAGTTTGCGACCAGCCACGTTCTTGAGCAAGAAGTGACAAAAGTCCAGAACCTCCCGCGAGTCTGGATATAACCCAAGCTTCCGTACGTCCTGGAAGCACCTGTCAATATTCGGCAGCTTCTGGAGTTCGGGCAAAACATTGCGGTCTAGCGAGATGCTCTCCAGCCATCGCATGCGCTTCTGCTTCCTGTATAGCAGTACCAGGTTGTCTCCAGAGAACGGCGACCACGGATGCCACGAGAACTTCTCCAGTTGGTTCTCCGGGAGCAGTTCCAAGATCATGCGAATAGCAAAGTTGGCTTGCTGTTGCTGGTTACATTTGTCCAGGATGTCTGCGAGGTAGAGGTCCAGCTTCCGAACATGTTGTAGGCCGATGTTCTTGGGGTTGAGGAAGGCAGCGAGGCGGGTATCGTTGGACGAGCCGACATCAAGGGTTACTTCGTAGTAGAGTTGACGGACGGCGATCTCTTGGAGTTGTTTGCACGTGAGGCAGACGTTCTTGAGGTCAGTTGGGCGGTTGATCTGTAGCGTGTAGTGTCAGCTACTGCTTCTCTCCAAGAAGGTGGTCATAGACATGAAGCCAGGACATCTGCGCGTCTTCCCAAAGCGTAAAACAACCATTTGAAAGGCATGCCAGAGAGTCCTCATGCTCATCTGCCTACAGCCTCGCCAACCAACAACCCATCAACCAAACAACTTACATGCTGAACAACCAACGTCTTGATGTCGACCGAAAGGTCCATGAAAGCCAACCTCGGCGCCATGACACACGTCCTCGTCAGATTCCGTCGTGATACTGCAAACAGTACCCGCAGCACCTTCGTCTCAGTCGCCTTTATCGATACGCTTAACCGTCCACGTAACCCCACTCGTCGTGTCCGCACCTCTCCCACGCTATCTTCCCCCTCTGCTGCCTAACCGCCCGCAAAAAAAAACACCCCAGCAGCAATAAGTCCCCGTATGTAATGTCCGGCCACCTGACCGGTAAGAGCGGAGTTGCGGAAATCGCTGGTTGATTGATTGATTGATGGGACAAGGGCAACTAGAGGAAAGAAAGTAAGTAAGCAAGCAAGCAAGCAACCCTTCAGCCTCACTTGTGTCCCACCAGAGCTCAGGGACCCACATGAGTTTAGCTCCGCGCAAGCAAGGTGCAAGGGTCCACGCGGGGCCGACAGAAAAAGGCGCGCTAACGTAGGCGATAAACTGGGGTAAGGCGCCCGTGCCCGCGTCGACCAGCGTGAATAAGACAACAACAGGTTGGTGGCAAGTCGTGGAATCTTCAAGACTTGGCTGGAACCTAGACTTGGAACTACATGGCTGTTCTTGCCTTGGACCATGTTTTATACCAGATTCCCTCATCTTAGACCACGTTAGACTTGGTATTCGTTCAATCGATGAATGAACGCGACATCTATTCGGCCGCTACAGTTGGCACAGCCATGCAACGGTGCCCAAACAGCTGCACGCTACATCACGTCGATGACTGCATAGTCTCCGACAGCAGCGAGAAGTAAGGGTATCAAGCCTTGCATTTCATAAATAAGAGTCTCGCTTTCTCGCGGTAATGCGGATGTTGTCCAATGCGTGCCCTTCCCCATCGACAACATGCTCCCCCCCCCCTCAAAAAAATGCCGTGTAGTGGAAAAAAAAACGCCGTATAGCCAAACACCTTCGCTATGCAGGTAGAGTAAAAAAACGCGCATGCCTCATTCAAAAGGTTCTTCAGATGGTCGCACTTGGCTCTGAGTAGCCTCGTACCCAGCCAGTTATCCAGCTCCAACCGTCTTTGACGCAAACGAAGAAATTGGAGAGAAATCCTACTCCTCGTCACTATCCCCAAACCCTGCCAGCAATTCCGCTTCCAATCCATCATCGTAATCGTCTTGCAGATCTGGCGCGGTGCCGTTTGCTTCCGGGTTTTTCGTCTCCGCCGCCTCGCCCTCGACTTCGTCTCCCTGATCCTCCTCTGGACCTGTTGTTTCCGGACTCGGGAGACCGGAACTCTTACTCTCGGCAAGAACGACATTGGTAAGAGACGTCACCCTCTCCATGGTCCGCTTCTTCCGCCGTTGCAGTCTGCTTGTCGTGCCGTTGCTATTGACACTGCTATCGCTCTCCTCTGTGACTTCGGCTTCGCTTCCGTCTGTGGAGTTTGTGCTGGTGCGTTTGCGTTTCTTTTTACTGCCACTGCTGCCGTTTTGTTTGGAATCGGTCATGGATGCAGAGGCTGTGCTGTTTTCCGACCTTACACTATCAGTATCCGAATCGCTTCCAGCCTCAGAGTCCGTTGCGTTCATGAAATCTGCCAACTCATCATCTAGTTGCGCCCAATCGTCGTTCGACATCTCTACGATCGGGGAATGCGGTGCGCCGTTGTCGTTTGCTTCATCGCCCGTCCCGTCGATGCTTTCGTCTTCAAGGTCAGCAACGGGTGAGCCAGCGGCCTCTGTCTCGATGATATACGGTGTCTCGTCTACATGCTCCCATCTGGTGCAGCACCGGAACATCCATTCCGGGTTTACGATTTTGATGTTCGGGTAGCGCGCGGCGCGCTTTACTTTGGTAGTCTTGCGGTCGGGGTTGGCGATGACGTGGGTTGTGCGTCTGGTAACGTTCGTTGTGACTTCTGCGCCAAAACTTGAGATCCATAGGGCGAAATCCGATCTGATGGGGTTTAGCTGCGCCCAAGGTGTTATTGGGGGATACTTACGTTAGGACATCCACACCAAGCGGAATGATACCAGAGAAGACGACCACGGCACCGTCGAGCACCTCGCTCTTGATGCGCGGCATGATCTCGGCAACGTCAGGGATAACATCTTCCATGGAGCGTTTCTTCGGGCTCTTCTCGCCCTTCAACGCCGCGACGCGACCATCTGCAGGCGCTTTCCCCCTGGCCTTCCTGTACTCGTCGTAAAATGTACGGTGAACGAGGTCGAGGTTCTGTTCAATGACATCCAGTCCTCTATCGTCGTTGTTAAGGATGCTATGTCTGGCCTTGGGGTGTTCGATCTGCCGTGAGTCTTGCACGGGTGCATCAACGACATCGGCCTCTTCATCTTCTTTGTCTTGCATAAGTTGCTGTTGTAGTAGAGGCCGCTCGGTTTGTTGCGCGATGATGAGCTTTTCTTGTTCTTTAGCCTGCTCCTCCAGGTCTTCGGTTGCGGCCAGAGATATGAGTTGCTGTCCCAGCTCATTCAGATCGCCATTTGTAGCGTCGGTCAGAGTTGTCTCTAGCGGCTTGCCAGCAACTGAGACGATGTTTGTGGGCGTGTCTTTGATCTCTGCCTTTTTCGGGGTCGGGGGTGATTTGTCCTTTACGAACGATACCAGCTCCTGCTGCTTAGGCAGGAAGCTCGCGTTAATGTCTCCGGCGCCGGGGAAGAAGTTGAATACGGGAACGCGAACGAGGTGCGGGCTGTATTGCCAAACGTCGGCCCTGTCGTCAATGATTACACACATTGCTGTGTTCTGGTAGAAGAGTCGCGTCAGACTCTTCAGCTTGTCCGTGTAGTTCTCGTCGCGGCTGAGAATGCGGTCGCCAAAGTACTTGCGCTCGGGATCGATGATCTTTGCGACGGCTTGCGCATACGCTCGGGTGGCCATGGTGTAGACGTGCATTTCGTAGAGCTTCGAAACGCGGTCGAAGAAGTCCTTGAGGCCGGGGCGCATCTTGACATAGTACCAGTTTGCAGCCACGTTGGAGACATTGTCGTCTGCCAACTGGAAGCCCTCTACATCTTTAACGGCATCGTGGTTCGGGTTCTCGGGGTCGCTCTTCCACTCGGCAATGGTGCGCTCGCAAGTGGTGTGGATGACGGTCTGGTCCAGATCGACAATGAGGGTCAGCTTTCGCGCGCTCAGCAGTCGCTTCTTGGCGTCCTCCTCTGCAGCTACCGCTTCCTTGTGGCTGACGAGGAGCGCCGTGTTGTCGTGCGCCATGTTTACTGTCGCACGTCCCACGTCGAGCTCCTTAGTGAGGTAGTCGACTTGAGTCATGTCTCTGCCGCAGTCGACACAGAGGCCGCCAAACTGTGTTTCGTGCGTGCATGGCTCCTCAATCTCGAGAAGTGGGGTGCTGGAGGCGTGTTAGCATGTCGCGCGCGCGCAGCAAGCACACGACAGTCTTACCCGTATCTCTCAATGACGGTGCCCGGCTTGATGAACCATCGCGTAATCTTGCCCTCGGTACTCGCAGCAAATGTCTGCCGGAACTTCTTCATGACCGTGGTCTCGCCTCCCCACTTGTCGCCCTCGGTGACGCGACTGTCATAGCTGTAGTTGAACAGCTTCCCCGACCGCTGGACGTCGTCGTCGCGCTTTTTGAGGAGGTCGATGACGGTGACGGGATAGTTCAAATCCCGGGGCGAAACAATCTTCATTCCGGGGTGAGGCAGCTCATGCGACTGGCGACGTGGTCGTGGTGATGGCGGGCGCGTCGTGCTTCGAATCGGCACATTCGGGACTCCCGCGGGCAGGAGCTCGAGCTTGGTCGTGGGCGCAAGGCGCTAGGATGTTGGCAATCTCTCGCGGAAATGTGCGGAGCTTGAGCTGCAGGCGGAATTGTTGTTTTCGAATCTCGTGGTTGGAGTTGACGTATGGCGTCGCGCCTCGTTTCCAGCGAGGGGCGGCGACCTTTTAAATACCTTTGAGCCGCCGACTAGCGCATACTGCCAGTACCTCAAACATGCCCCCAGAAACAAAGGACTCCGCATCCGTCAAGAGTCGTTGCAAGTCCATCCAGGAGAGCATCCCGGCATGTCCGACCTTGAGAATTGACATGGTGCTTTTTCTTCCATCGACTTTACCTGGTAGCATAGTAGTAGCCTAGACGCGTCCAGAGACTCGACGGGAGCGCTGCCAAGGCATCACCGTTGCGAACACCAGGCTGCGGAGGAGCACAATATCCACGTACATGACCTTAAACTGCATACGACTCATCTCTAGTGGAAATAGTCCTACGCTGCAGCCTACAACAGCAGTGACTCCTTCAAGCTCCCGCCGGTACATCGTATCTCCTCTCCCCCTCCGTGCTAAACAACACCACCACGGCCTCGTCGTCCAAGCCCAACACCTCCTTCATCCTCTCATCTCCACACACCTTCTTCAATGCCGTCAGCGTCGCAGCACCACACGGCCCATTTCTCACCCCCAGCCCATGCAACTCCACCAAGTCACTATGAACCTCAATATCCTTGACTGTAACACTCACATCCACGCCTCTTTTCAGTACTTCCCACGCTGTTGTGGACGTCGTACCGCAGTTCATCCCGTCACATATCGTATGGCCTGTTTGAACGGGCGTGATCTTGCCTGCTTTGAGACTCGCTTTCAGACTCGCCGCAGTTTGTGGTTCGACTGCAACGATAGTGGCAGACGGAGACTGAGCTTTGTAGTGCATGGCTACGGCCTGGGCCCAGGAACCTACTCCCACGGCGGCTACAGCATGAGTCACGCTTCCGATACCCATGTCTTGTAGTTGTCTGTCTGCTTCTACGAGCATGGTTGTGTAGCCTTCTACGACCCACTGGTGTTGTATGTTAGTTTCCACAGTCGAATCGTATCGAGGATCTTGATAAGAAGAGGGTTTGCACATCACCTACCTCGGGCATCTCGGTATATCCCTCCCAGGATACATCCATTACTAACATAGTTTCCTTCTTTTCCGCTTCTTCCCTAGCTTTCGCGATGGAGTCATCGTAATCCCCATCCACCACCCTCACATCTGCGCCTTCACTCCTGATCTTCTGCCGAGTTGCTTCATCCATGAAACCAGGAACGAAGATGACCGCTTTGATCCCCAGGTACTTGGCCATGCGTGAAACAGCCCTTCCCCAGTTTCCTTCCGTACAAGTTACTAGTTCAGTCCGTGCCTCTCTCGCCGCAGCACCGAGTTCATCTAGGGTAGCAGTCAAGGGCACGTGACATTTTGACGCGATAGCCTTGTGAATGGCCCATGATGCGCCCAAAATCTTAAAGGCCGGGAGACCGAGACGGTTGGATTCGTCCTTCAAGAGGACGTTGCGTAGACCAAGCTGCTTAGCTAGTCCAGGCAAAGGTATCAGAGGAGTGACGGAGTAGTCTGGAAGGGTGCGGTGGAAAGCCTCAACTGCCGGGTTTGCAGAGGGCCCAGCGTACTTCCAGGAGGCTGCGGAGGGGTTGTGGAACATGGTGGTGGAGGACGGGAACATGAGATGATGGGTTTGGTATTCAAGTATACATTTGAATTCGGGTCGGCTGGAGGCTACTCCTCTTCAACCTTGAAGGAGCAGCGCTTCCATGTGCAGTCATGGATGGTTCGCAGGGCGTGCCGAGCCTGGTTGCCAATTGGGCGTCTACGTGGTGTAAGTTGCTACACATTACTGCAAGTCATCATGAAGCACATGCGCGTCTCTTCCGACGGAGAAGGCTCAGGTTGGGCAAGGCTACGGTAATCGTGGGGGATGTGGGACCAAGGCGGGCTGCTCAGGACCCCCAACCCACGTACGTCATCCCCGAGGTTCTCTACGCTGCTGCCTTCGCGCATGTATTTCACAGCAAGCTCCAGCACCGAAGACGACAATCACGCCACCATGTCACAACAAGGAGTGCATGCAGCGCTGGGGAATATACCGAGAGTTGTAGTGCGACCGACAGTAGACAACGTTGTAGCGTCGACATACCTCGTCAAGGTCATTTGAAGCGTTTCTGCTGTGCTTGCGCATATGCTAACAGGCAACAGGGCATCGTCTTCTTCCTTGCGCACCCATTCCTGTACCCTCTGCTCAGGGCGCGATTGCTCCCCGCAGTCCTCCTCAGCATATTTGTGCTCACGAACCTCTTCGTTTGGACATTGCTGCCTCAGGTTCTCTTCCTCAAGCTATTCCACACAGCAGGTAGTGCCTGGGTCAACGCCGTGTTCCTAGTCCTGGGCGAGGGAGCAGCAGTCGTCGCATTACTCTTCGAGTCCTTCTTGGTGGTTCGTAACCAATATAACATGCCCTGCACGCTACACACGGGCACTGACTTGACGCACGTAGGATGAGTCGCAGGTCGACGTCTTCGACGCCGTCCTCATCTACAGAGGCTACGAAGACCTCGTCCGCAAACACCGTCCCGTCACTGAAGATGCACTCAACGACCCTGTCCGCCGTCTCGGCAAGCCGACACGATGTTCGGTTTACGCGCCGTTTTCGTTCCGCCAGATCGCCGAGTTCGTCATTCTGCTGCCTATGAACTTTATACCTTATGTCGGGGTGCCGATATTTCTTTTGCTGACGGGGTATCGCGCAGGCCCGCTCCAGCATTGGCGGTACTTTCAGCTTTTGGGGTATGACAAGAAGCAGCGGAATGCTGCTATTAGAGCGAGGAGGTGGCAGTACGCTTGGTCAGTCTTTAGCAAGTACACAGACCGATGCTGACGTAGCTAACAACTCTGCAGGTACGGGACTGTGTATTTGGTCCTGCAATATGTACCACCGCTCAGCATGTTCTTTCTCATGACAGCGCCTGCGAGCTCGGCGCTGTGGGCGGCGGACTTGGAGAGAGCAAGGAGGGAGCAGGAGGCGAACCTGGCTCAAGCGCCACGGTACACGGACGAGGCAGACGCGGGTGTATGATGGTAGTCTTTGTCTAGTTGTCGGAATTCACCGTACATATGCCAGCGCATGGAAAGACAGCACAGTATGATGTATCAGTGCTGAGGTCATGGAAGCTTGACGCGCGTAGTCACGGGGGAAGTTTCGCGCGGTCTACAAGGTCCGCAGCTGGTCGCAAGTCGCGCACATGGCAAGTCGCGTGCAGCATAGCGTGCCTGTATGCACGATTGGTACAATGCGTCAACTTGGTGCGTACCAAGTCCTGTCTCGTCTCCTCTTGTCCTGTCTTGTCTTGTCAGGATGGAGTCGACCTCGGTTCCCATAACGACGGCGGGTCCGGATGGCGCAGGTACGGACCTCGAACAGGGAACGTGTCACGCTAGTCGCATGGCGGCCAGGCAGCACTGATCACATTCGTCATTCGCCCGCCGCGCTGTCCCCAGCCCCATAGATAGCTGCAGCTTGAGCTCCATCCCCAACACACCCGACATTCACTCCATCTCTCCCACTCCACCCGCCATCCCATCTTCCATCCATTCCTCGTCACTCCCCTACCCCCATCCAACTCCATCACATACGCCATCATGAAGACGGCGGTGCTCCTTGCAGCAGCCACTTCGGCCTCTGCGGCCGTCTACAAGACGCCGCTCAAGAAGGTCTCTCTGTCTGAGCAGCTGGTAAGCCACGGTCGCGGTTGAAAGCGCAAGAGCGCAGTCTAACGGCAAGCAGGAATTTGCCAACATCGAGACGCAAATGGCTGGCCTCAAGCAAAAGTACTCTCAGCAGCACGTGGCCGGCCTCAAGGCCGAGTCTCACATGGAGGCCGCGTTGAAGGCGCCCTACATCGCCGATGGCACCCACCCCGTGCCCGTCAGCAACTTCCTGAACGCGCAGTGTATGTCTCGGAGCTCCATGTGCTCAGTGGCGACAGCTAACAGACGCAGACTTCTCCGAGATCTCTCTCGGCACGCCTCCCCAGACCTTCAAGGTCGTTCTCGACACGGGAAGCTCCAACCTCTGGGTTCCTTCGCAGAGCTGCAACTCGATTGCCTGCTACCTCCACACCAAGTACGACTCTTCGTCGTCGTCGACATACAAGAAGAACGGCACCGAGTTCGAGATCCGCTACGGATCCGGCTCGCTGAGTGGCTTCGTCTCCCAGGATGTCTTCCAGATCGGCGACCTCAAGGTCAAGCACCAGGACTTCGCCGAGGCTACCTCGGAGCCCGGCCTCGCGTTTGCCTTTGGTAGATTCGACGGCATCATGGGTCTTGGCTACGACACTATCAGTGTCAAGGGCATAGTCCCCCCCTTCTACAACATGCTCGACCAAGGTCTTTTGGACGAGCCTGTTTTCGCCTTCTACCTCGGCGACACCAACGAGGGCCAGGAGTCCGAGGCTACCTTTGGTGGCATCGATGAGAGCCACTACACTGGCAAGGTGGTCAAGCTCCCCCTGAGGCGTAAGGCCTACTGGGAGGTTGATCTCGATGCCATCACCTTCGGCAAGGAGACTGCTGAGCTAGACAACACCGGTGTCATCCTAGACACAGGTACATCTCTGATTGCTCTTCCCTCGACCCTCGCCGAGCTCCTGAACAAGGAGATTGGTGCCAAGAAGGGCTTCAACGGCCAGTACTCGGTTGAGTGTGACAAGCGTGACAGTCTGCCAGACCTCACCTTCACCCTTACCGGCCACAACTTCACCATCAGCGCCTTCGACTACATCCTCGAGGTTCAGGGATCCTGCATCTCTGCCCTCATGGGTATGGACTTTCCCGAGCCAGTAGGACCTCTTGCTATCCTCGGCGATGCCTTCCTCAGGAAGTGGTACTCGGTATACGACCTCGGTAACTCTGCTGTCGGTCTTGCCCAGTCCAAGTAAGACATGCATCGTACAAGATGGATATCATGCAGCATCAGGAACGTCATGGTAATGACGGCGTTTGGATCAAATTGTAGTTGGACATAATGACATGGGTATTCGGTTACAATAGCGAATGACAAGGATGCGAATAACTGTCTCGTTTATGGTGATGTGCTGACTGTCCTCGTACATGGCCAAGTTGGTTGTGATAAATGTGACATGCATCTCTTATGTTTACCTTGTGTCGCCCCGGCTGTCAACGCGTAAGCTATTATAGTATGCGCTAGGCGGACGGCTGCACGTGCACCTATCGATAGGTCGGACCAATGACGTCTTTAGACTGGCCATGAGACTTGCAGCTCGCAACCTAGAAGCATGTGAGATGATAACCAGGGAGAGTGAATATGAGAATTAATACGCTATTTACCTCACTCTCCTGTTACCGGCTGCTGTTGTTGCCTAGAGATGCTGCGTGGGTAACCTTATCGCGCCACGCTAGCAGGTACCCCCCGGAGCGAGTCTCGTGGCTGACGAGCGTGCATAGCCATAGCTCACTGCGCAGACCTACATGTCATTCCTCCAAACGCCCCAATATGTGACCTTTAACGAATCTCCCAACTGCCCTTTGCAGAGAGCGATACCTTACAAACCAGCAACGCGCAACACCCGTCTACCTTCACTTCACCTGTTCGCCTTCGCTCCGATCCAATATCTGTTGAGTGTCCGCGCACGACGAAGACGCCTCGATCAACCATGGCATCCCAAGACAGAGGCCGGGATAGAACGAGTCGCAGATTAAGCAGGAAGCGAAGAAACTCGGCAAGAGAAGCGCGTGGCATGTCGTTGGACGTGCCGGAGCGCTTCAGAGATGGGGACGATGCACAAGAGGACGTGACGGCGCCGAAGCGGAACAACACCATGTCGATGAACCAGTCGCTCTTCTCCATGATAGCCCGCGCGGGGCAAGCGCCGCAGATAGATCTGGGCACCATGGCCGAGGTCGATTCCGGCGATAGCGATGATGGGCGTGGGAAGCAGAAGGCGACGTACCGCAACCTCGCCGGCGCTGCACGATTAAGCCGGTTGAGCTCCGCCAACGACTTTCAGGGCCCAGCCGGGGACTTGGATGAAGCGACAACAGACAAGGCAAAGCACAGACGGACGCTGTCGGAGACCAAACTCATGCGTTCTTTGCACGGCTTAAAGTTGTCCAGCCGGAAGGAAACACGCGGCGAGACTCACCGCGCAGACAAAAACCAAATGTCCTCGAGCCAGTTCCTACCACCGAAACCGTCGCCCGATGACCTTCCGAGCCCGCCGCCGAGCGAGCCGCCGCTGAACGTCAAGGACAAGACCAAGGATAAGAGCAAAATCACCGCTGGCGAGGACATGCATGTGGAGAAAGGGAGGAACTCGGATCGAAAGAGCAGACATGGAAGCACCGCCGGGCTAGCTAAGAGCAAAGCACCCGTAACGCTTGCGCAGAGGATACAGCAGATATTTGAATTCCAAGAGGTCGAGGAAGTCATCTCCGAATACGCGTGCTGGCTGCTCCAAAGCATCTTGCTACAGGGCTACATGTATATTACGCAGAAGCATATTTGCTTCTACGCGTACATACCCAAGAAACACCACGACGTCAGCAAAACAGGCCATCTCTCCAAACGCGGTCGGAGCAAATTCAACCGGTATTGGTTCGTCCTCAAGGGGGATGTCCTGGCTTACTACACCAATCCCGCCGAACTGTACTTTCCGCGGAACCGGATCAACCTACAATACGCCATATCCGCTGAAGTCATCGAAGCCCCTTCTTCTACCTCTTCCACCAAGAAAGGTGTGCAAGAAGAAGAGACCAGCTTCGCCATCACAACCGACGAACGCCGCTATCTGTTCAAGGCCGACAGTGCGGCTAGTGCCAAGGAATGGACGCGAGCGATTCAGAAGGTTATTTTCCGCACACATAACGAGGGCGGGAGTGTGAAGATATGTTTGCCGATTGGGAACGTGGTGGAGATTGAGGAGAGTAAGATGTTGGATTTGGCCCAGACGGTTAGGGTCAAGGTGGTGGATAACGATGAGACGTTTGCTATTGATGAGTACTTCTTCTCCTTCTTCAACAAAGGACAAGACGCGCTCAATGTCCTACGCATCATGATCAACGACAACGAGCATCATCAGGCGGCGCAGCAGGGTGGTGATGGCGAGATATCCACACCAACCGGTCTGGCATCACCGGCGAATATCGCTGAGATACCGCACATACACGAGAATGTTCGGGCTACGCTTTCTCCACTGCCTGCGTCCCATGCGCATAGGTCGAGTATAAGCGACGTGTCTGCAAGGTCTAGCAATGATGCGAATAGAAGGAGTTGGGATGTGCGGCGCAGTATGGATGCGAGCCGCAATTTTCGACGGCCGAGCCAGGAGGTACGACGACCTAGTCACGAGGTGCGCAGGAGTTTCAGCAATCGAGGTCGGACAGGTGACAGGACTCCACTGTCGCCTGGGGGCGCGGACTCGGAATCAGCCTTTGACCCAGGTACTGAGTCATCCGTTGCCATCCAATCTATGGACGAGAGTGGCGCCTCCGCTTCCCAGATACTGGACCGCTCCGACGTTTTCCGTAGCCCTGTCAATACGCCTTTACACAAACTAGACACACAGGCCAGGCATTCACAGGACACGGCACGATCGACTCAGCCAATGTCTGCCAATCGCTCAAAGCAACCCCAAACACCGACTGGCGCGCCCGACTTCGAGGACGATACCGACAACAGTGCACAACCCCGCCTATCAGCTTCCTCTTCCGCCCTGCAAGATATCGCTTCTTACCCGCTTCAGAAAGCTTCAGGCTTAGCGGGCTTCCTCCGGACGCGCTCGAAGAAGATTGGCAATCTACTCACAGGCGAATCTATGGGTTACTATGAAAAGGTGTCTGGTATGCTTGCAGGCGGGCGGAAACACTACAACACCGCGGAGGGACTGGAGACTGGCGACCAAATCCATGGATTCGAGGACGACGAGGACGCTGCAAAGGCTGCAGAGAACTTCCGAGACCACTTCGCCTTCCCTGAGACTGAAGTACTCCAATCATCGTTCTTCGCATCGCTCCAGCGCGTCCTGCCAAATTATGGAAAGATCTACATCAGCGGGAAGTACTTTTGTTTCCGCAGCCTGATGCCTACATCCAAGACCAAGATCATCCTTCCCATGCGGGATATTGAGAATGTCAACAAAGAAAAGGGCTTCCGGCTAGGCTACCACGGTCTCGCCATTGTTATCAAGGGCCACGAAGAGCTCTTCTTTGAGTTTTCAAAGGCCGAGTACCGCGATGAGTGTGCGATTATGGTGCTTCGCGTTCTGGAAAACACCAAGTATCTCGAAGATGAAGATTCTTCTTCTTCGGGTGTGGATAGCGATGATGAGGCAGCAAAGGCAGAGCACGATTTGCTCCAACAGGCTCGCGAATACACCGACACGGACAAGCCGGCTAACATGTCGGATATCGTCCGCGCCGCAGATCACGATCGCATTCCGCTCATCTTCGACGATCCTCTTGCTTCGTTCGTCGATTTCAAGCCCTCGGAGCCACTGACCATCGTCTGTCTCACCATCGGATCTCGAGGCGACGTCCAGCCCTACATTGCGTTGTGCAAAGAACTCCTCAAGGAAGGCCACAAGCCACGTATTGCGACCCACGCCGAATTTGAGCCATGGGTACGCAAACATGGTATCGACTTTGCTGTCGTCGACGGCAATCCCGCAGAACTCATGCGTATCTGCGTCGAACACGGCATGTTTACATACGGCTTCATGAAGGAAGCCAATGCCAAGTTCCGCGGCTGGCTCGACGACGTGTGTAGTTCCTCGTGGCGTGCCTGCCAGGGCGCCGATGTGCTCATCGAGAGTCCCAGCACCATGGCTGGCATCCACATTGCCGAGGCCCTAGAGATACCTTACTTCCGCGCCTTCACCATGCCATGGACACAGACACGGGCTTATCCCCATGCCTTTTCTGTTCTAGAAAAGAAGATGGGTGGGGGGTATAATAGTATCACGTACACAGTTTTCGACAAAGTCTTCTGGACCGCCATTTCCGGCCAGGTTAACAAGTGGCGGAGAAGCGAATTGGGACTGCAGGGCACGAGCCAGCATAAGATGCAAGCGAGCCTGCGACCATTCCTGTACAACTTCAGTCCGCATGTTGTTCCGCCGCCGCTCGACTGGCCTGATTGGGTGCGTGTCACGGGATACTGGTTCTTGGACGAGTCCGACATGTACGAGCCGCCCGCTGCCCTCACGGCTTTCATCGCAAAGGCACGAAAAGACCGGAAGAAGTTGGTTTACGTGGGATTCGGCTCCATCGTCATCGACGACCCAGCTGCGCTTACCAAGACGGTTGTAGACTCTGTCTTGAAAGCCGATGTCCGCTGCGTCCTATCCAAGGGATGGTCCGATCGTCTCGAGACCAAGGACGCGAGTAAACCCGAGATTCCGCTTCCAGCCGACATTTTCCAGATTCAATCTGCGCCGCACGACTGGCTGTTCAAGCAGATGGATGCAGCTGTTCATCACGGCGGGAGCGGGACTACAGGAGCTAGTCTGCGCGCCGGCATACCAACGATTATCAAGCCCTTTTTCGGAGACCAGTTTTTCTTCGCGCAGCGCGTCGAGGACATGGGCGTGGGTGTCTGGCTGAAGAAGGTTAATACTAGTGTGTTTAGTCGCGCGCTGTGGGAAGTGACGAATAGCCAACGTATGATTGTCAAGGCCAAGGTTCTGGGTCAGAAGATTCGAAAGGTACGCTTGATATTTATATCCCCCCCCCCCCTTCTCTTTTTTTTTTACAACCGAATTCATCTAACATAACCCTCCTTCACACAGGACAACGGCACACAAACCGCCATCCAAACAATCTACCGCGAACTCGACCGCGCACGCACACTCATCAAGAAACAGGTTAAGCAGCCGGGCGATGAAGGTGAGCAATCTGACGAGGAGGATCTGGAGGCTGATTGGACTATTGTCGAGGAAGGCGCTGAGGAGGAGAAGGAGGGGGACTTGGATGCTGTGGATGTGGAGAAGCGGGTGCGCGATGTCTTGCAGGGTGCGGGGACAAGGAAGAGGGTTGGTTGAGCTTGGGAACGGATGAGATTCTTTTCGTTGTCGTTGTTTTAGGAGGCAGGATTTAATCAGTGGGCGTTGTTGTTTTGTTTTGTTTTTTTTGTTTTGGGGGGGGGGGGGGGTGAAGGGCTTTCGGGTTAGAAGTAATGAATTGACGAGATAGTGTTAGATGAGATTGTAAGAAGGAAGATACCACGAGGGGGTTTTTTTATTTGCAGTGGTGCTTGCTTGCTTGCTTGTCATGTCTTGCGTGGTGAGCAGATGCAGGTGATGAACTGGGTGGATGGTTGTTATTTAATTTTTTCAAACTTGCATACGCGCTTCATATATGTATATGCGTACGTGATGAGGAACACTTGAGCTACGTGTATTGTATAGAATAGAATAGACATACAGTAGTAACCTATTGACGTCACATATCCATCTCCCTCTCTCCATCACTTACACTCATCCACGCCCACCTCAGCCAAGCGTCCTAGTCTTCTCCTTCTTCTCCCTCTGCCTCTCCATAACCCCAAGAACATCATCCGCATTATTCTTATCTCCCATCCTCTTCTTACCCCCCCTCTTCCTCTTCTCCTTCTTCTCCCTGCCTCCCCCCTCGCCAGCCTCACCCTCACCCTCAACACCCCTTCCACTGACTAAACCTCACCTTCTCCCCCTCCCTCTCCATCTCCTCCGCGTCATCGAACCGACTCGCGCCAAAACTCATGTCCATGTCTTGCATGTCGCGATCGCTCGTCGCGAGCTGCGCAGCACGTTTCTTGAGGCGCGCTTCTTGCGAGGCGGGGTCGGCGGGGTCGGTGGAACTGAGGTTTTGGAGGAGTGTGGAGCTTTCGTCGAGGGTGCGGACTTTGGCGAGGGCGGCGCGGACGGTGGCGTCGGCGGCGGAGGTTTCTTGGGTGCTGGTGCTGGTGCTGCTGCGGGTTGTGGATGCGAAGTAGTCGCGTTTGATGGGCGCGGCGGGCGTGGTGTCTTGGGGTTTTGCTGTTGATACGTCTTTTCTCTCTGGTGCTGCTACTGCTTCTTCTGCAGAAGACACTTCACCTTCTGAGTGTGAGTCCGTAGTAGTAGTAGTAGTATCTCGCTTAGGTGGCTCCGACTTGGTGACTGCCTCCGACTTGGTGACTGCCTCTTCGTCGTCTTCGTCATCGTCCGAGTCGTCAAAGTTTGCAAGGGGGTTGTAGTTTGATCCTACGCCTTCGAAGATATCCTCGTCTTCTGATTCTTCCTTCTTTGGCGCGGGGAGGTTGTGCATGTTGATCGGTTTGCTCGCGTCGTCTAGGTCATGACGCACTTCAGGCGCTGGCTCTTCAATCTTCTGCTTCTTGACCTTCCTCTTCTCCTTGCCGTCTGGACCGGTGATGATCAACACCTCACGGCCTTTCTCGTCCGTCTCAACGCGATGTGTTTCGCCTTGTGCATTGATCTTGCGGAAGCCGGGTCCTAACGTCGGAAACCTTTGCTCGTGCTCAGCCGCCGCGGCAGCAGCAGCTTCTTCTCGCTGTCTCTTGAGGTCCTTTAGGATATCATTTCGGCTCCTCTTCACGCCAGCGACAGGTCGTGGTGATGTCATCTTCTCGCCTTTCTTCTCAACCTTGTCGCGCGTAATGGGCCCGATATGCGCTTCTGCGAGCTCATCGAACGCGTCCTCGACTTCTGGTATCTCTTCCGCCTCTTCCTCCTCTTCCTCCTCTTCCTCCTTCTTATCCTGACCACCTAGAACATCCTCACCCCGCCTTACTCGCTCGAGTAACTTCCTATCTAGGCCTTTCACCAGATGTGTGGTCCCAACATCACCGCCCGTAATCTCTTGCACAAGCTTCTCAAACGTCTCGCGATCCATCTCGCCCTTCTTCATGGACTCCTCGAGGTTCTTGACGCGTTTCGCAATCTCATTGTCTTCCTCATCGGTGTATGCTTTCGTACGGTCCGTGTAGCCCGCGGCGAGCTTCGTTCCTTTGGGTACTATGGTTCTAGCCTTCTTCTGCGGGTTGTTCTTCGCGTTGCGTTCGGCGAGCTGGCGCGCAAAATCTGACTGGATTGATGCCTTGCCTACTTGGCGACTGCATGTCTGTTAGCATCAGCCCTGCGCGAGACGATATGGGAAAGACTCACGGTGTCATTGGTATGCTGGAGTGCTTGCGCGCGCCCAGCACCGCCCGTGGCGTTGCAGCCACAGGGGATTTCCCCTTGCCATCGCCCTGAGGCTTCGGTGTTTCGACCAATAGCCGTCTGAATTGCGAGTTGTTCATTGTGTGCGCCGAGCTGAGGGTTTGGTAGAGTGGGATTCGCAGGACATGTGCCAAGCCTTTCGCAGGCGCCTTCGGGTCTGTTGCGCCTGCACCACGCGACAAGTGCGCTAGAGATGCGTGGCTGAATCAAACGCGGGGAACCTTGGACGCTCAACACAACACCAGCCTCGTCTGCTGCTGGAGTTATTGCGTCACCACGGGCATGATGAAGCATGTGTGGACTGTCCGATGCACAGGCGACGCCACAATTCGCGTAGTCTTTGGTTCCGTGCTGTTTTCGCTCTAGTTGACAGGCTGTGAGGTTGCAACGCGAGGTCCTTGTGCATGATCAGAAGACTACTGCAGAAGAATACTACATGGTACTAGTACCTAGGTACCCATTTCCCTGTATGACAGTTACGCCATATCGCTGCGATCAACGATCGTGCAGAATCGCGAATAGTTCTGTGTCTTTCCCTCTTTCACTTACCCTGCCTAGGTAGCGATCCCCACCACCTCGCCTCTTCTCCCCGCATAAGTACTTGAACCGCCTGATAAACACATTGGTCTTCCTCACTAACACCTGATCTTCCTGAACACAGTGTGGGACTCGGACGGCAACATGTTCAAGCTTCTAATTGCAGCGGCTCTCGCTGCTGTGGGCATCTCCCAGTACAGCCCGCCGCCGTCTTTTGGTAACATGACCAATTCGTCAACATTCATGAACCCGATCGTGGGTACTGGAGCAGACCCGTGAGTCAATCCCTCCAAGAAACCACATCGACCATCTCTAACACCGTCTAGCTGGGTGTTCCGCCACGAGGACTACTACTACATGACCTACACCAACAACGTCAACGTGACCCTCTGGCGCAGCAAGTCTCTGACCGACTGGACCACGGCAGAATCCAAGACTATTTTCCAACCCCCGCCCAACCAGCCCTACTCCACTGACCTCTGGGCCCCAGAAGTCCACCAAATCGACGACCAATGGTGGATAATCTTCACTGCAGACCCCAACTCTGATTCTCCTCCCCCCGAGACAGAAATGTGGTGTGACTACAACTGTCCAGCCGTAAACCACCGCATGTTCGTCGCCGCGAGCCCGAGCGACTCACCCTGGGACGACGCGTACAGCTACCGCGGCCAGCTCGAAACCTACGACCAATTCGCAATCGACGGGACCTATTTCCAACACAGCGGCCAACTCTACCACATCTACTCGTGCTGGTACCGCAAGTACGATGGCTGGCCCGCCAATCTCTGCATCACCAAGCTATCCAACCCCACGACCACCATCTCCCCTTTTTCCGAGCGCCAAATCATCTCCGTACCCGAGTACGCGTGGGAAAAAACGCCCTTTGGCCGCGCAACCAACGACCGCCTCTCCTCCAACGAAGGCCCCCAGCAACTCATCAACCCCACCACCAACCAAACCTTCCTCATCTACAGCGCCGCACGCTCCGACAACCGCAACTACTGCCTCGGTCAGCTGGAGCTCGTGGGCAACGACCCGATGAATCCGAGTGACTGGCGCAAACATGCTTACCCCGTCTTCTACCAGAATCCTAGCGACGGGGCGTACGGCGTTGGTCACGCGTCGTTTACGACGTCTCCTGATGGCACCGAAGACTGGATCGTGTATCATGGTATGCAGGACCCAACAAATGGCTGGGGCGCGAGGAGCATTCGCGCGCAGAGGTTTGGTTGGAATGAGGATGGTTCGCCTGACTTTCCGAGGCCGGGGTATGGGCCGTATGGGGTTCCTAGCGGGCAGTAGGTTTCTCGTCGGTGTGGCATCTATTACTGTAGGTGAGGGCTTCTCTCCTGTATGTATGGATTGCATCCAGGTGGCTTGGAGTATATAGTGCCACCGCTTGATAATAATGATGATGATGAACTTTGATGACTACACGCCCTTTGAATCTTTCCTGTGCAATCAAGTTTGTTTATTTGTAGTCAAGCGTTTGTTTTCCTTCTTCTAGTATATCGTATACCACCAGTATTATTCATAGTAATGCCGCGAAAACGTGCGCCGTCGCGTTCGCCACCCCTCCAACGCGTCTCCCACCAATGCAACATGTAACCCGGCGCGCGTAACCCACCACACCCCTCAACCCAACATGCCATGACCATTTTTATGTGTTCTGAACTCTCTGGTATCTATCCCGAAACTCTTGCCCAAATCCATCCTCCGTCCTTTCGAACCGTCGTGCTTATCCCACAAACACCGTAAAATCATCTTCATACATATTTTTTCCAAGTTAAGACTCTACACGTAACAACTTTAAAAAATCACAACGCAACCACGTCATATCCGAAGTATGTGAGACTTTAGATATCGATTATACTAATGTACAAAAGTACGGCATGTGAGTTTTAGGAAAATTGGACGTTGGTGTGGTAGTGTGCGTTGTGGAGGTTTGCGGGAGTTGTTATGCTGGTGTGTACGGCTAGGGCGCGTATGTATGCAGCACGACTGCAACTACTACTACTACTACTACTACTACTACTACTACTACTACTACTACTACTGTACGACACGCATTGGGGGGCACAGCGAGATTCTGGGAGATAATAATCACATGTGGTCATTGATTGGAAGGGCTACAGATTTGATGATTGGGCAGCTGTAGGAGGAAAGACATGACGTCATGCGCCGAACAGCCACAGTTCATAATGCCATGTTCGTTCAAGTGGTAGATAACGATGAGTCATAGTCTCCGGGCTAGGCAGCAGCAGCAACAAGTCGCAGAAACGGCGTGTTCATCGAAGATACGATGAAAGTCGGTCTGGTTGACGTTGGACGCTAGCACGACAAAAGGCGGAACAGCACATTATAGAAAGTGGGACCGCTACCGCCATGACCACCGTGTCGACCAGAGACGTCTGACGCGCCGCGATAGCAAAACGGAAAAGACATCACGTGATGCAAGACAGCAAGTGAAGTTATTATGGTATCATTCCATGCAAACCAGAACCCTGTCTGATATAACCCGTAACTCCTTGCCTCACTGTACTATACAAAGGCATATGACCATTCCCAACCAAGCACCGAAAGGGAGCCGACCGTAGACTGAACAAGTCGTAACATGAAAAGCGTGATGAAAAAGCAGGAGAAGCGCGCTTAACCACCGAAACCGTACAGAGTACGTCCTTGACGCTTGAGAGCGTAGACAACGTCGAGGGAGGTGACGGTCTTGCGCTTGGCGTGCTCAGTGTATGTGACGGCGTCGCGAATGACACCCTCGAGGAAGGTCTTGAGAACACCGCGGGTCTCCTCGTAGATCACTGGGACTGGTTAGAGGGGGAGTAGAGATGGAGTGAGGGAACGTACTGGCTGAGATACGCTTGACACCGCCACGACGTGCGAGACGACGGATAGCGGGCTTGGTGATACCCTGGATGTTGTCGCGAAGAATCTTGCGGTGGCGCTTGGCACCACCCTTTCCGAGACCCTTGCCACCTTTGCCGCCTGTGAGACGCGTTAGTAAGATGTTGATGGTGGAGGACGACGCGTTGAAGGCGCTGCGTGTCCAAGGTGGAGGTGGGGGGATACTCACGTCCAGTCATGATGATAGATGTGGGGGGTTGTTGTTTGGGAGAAGGTGAAGTTGGTGGGTTGAGTGAGAGAGTAGTAGTAGTAGTAGTGGAGTGAGATGCTTGGTGATATGGAAAAGGTACAGCGGGCGGCGGTCGTGTTTATGAGGCAGCGGGGCGCGTCGTAGAAGCGCCGGATCACACGTCCTGCCACCGCCAGATCACTCCGACGCACGGGCGCGCTTTCCGGATCAACGACCGTGCCCCTTCCCAAACGAGACGCGCCCGTAAGCGAGCCAATGGCGAATGGGCGCGCTTTGGGTGAGTGTGGACTTTGTCGTTTTGGAGTTCCAGCAGCGCGCGCCTTTACCTGGTCGCTAGTTAGCAAGTCGACGTTGGTGTTCGTAACTGCGCGCAACAAAGATTGATTTTCCACGCAGCCGCCCGCCCCCCCGTTTACCATATAAGCTGCGCCCGCCCACCCTCCTCCGTCTCTCATCCACTCAACTCCACTCTCCATCTCCATCTCCATCTCCATCATCCACAACAACCACATCTACATCTCCATCTACCAACAACATGGCCCGCACTAAGCAGACCGCCCGCAAGTAAGCTTTGCCCATCGCAGCCTCTGCAGCAATCACGTGCTAACAGTCTCTCAGGTCCACCGGTGGCAAAGCCCCCAGGAAGCAACTCGCCTCCAAGGCCGCCCGCAAGTCCGCACCGGTTAGTACCACACTTAGCCATCTCCATCAACATCTCGCTAACATACTCTAGTCAACTGGTGGTGTCAAGAAGCCTCACCGCTACAAGCCCGGAACCGTCGCCCTCCGTGAGATCCGTCGCTACCAGAAGTCGACTGAGCTCCTCATCCGCAAGCTGCCCTTCCAGCGTCTTGTTCGTGAGATCGCCCAGGACTTCAAGTCGGATCTCCGCTTCCAGTCGTCCGCCATCGGCGCTCTCCAGGAGTCGGTCGAGGCCTACCTCGTCTCCCTCTTCGAGGACACCAACCTCTGCGCCATCCACGCCAAGCGTGTCACCATCCAGAGCAAGGACATTCAGCTCGCCCGCCGCCTCCGTGGTGAGCGTGGTTAAGCTTCTTCTCGACAGCACTTCGACACGACATGACAACTTCTTCGGGTCGGTGGTTGGATTGGGTCTTTAGTGATTAGGATATCAAGGCGTTTTTACAGGGTTTCATGGTTCACGGTCTTCAACTCGGTTTATGAGTGCACACGAGCGGTGCTGAGCATGTAGTATATCCAGGCTAATCAGTGATGGTCACTGGCGATATTATCTCGAAATCAACAGATTTCTACTTTACTTGTTTTGATTACGGCTGGTGCCTTGCTTTGTGCATGTTTATTCGCGGCTATACACTGTGTTCTTACTATCGCGACGCGGTATCTGTTGCAGCCAACAATGCCATCATCTCGAACCGGCACCTCACTAACGCATCAAGCTACCACTATGCCTCCTTCCATGTAACCTAGTCGCGCATCTACATCCAACCCCCCACACCATCGGCAGTAACCTACAATGACCTGGCAAACCGAGCTCAACTCATGGCTATCGCCAACCGCCATGCCAACCGCACCAACCCCCATAGTCGGCCAAAAGGCGCCTGACACACCCAAGCTAAACGATCTGATACCCGCCCGAGATGGCAAGCCAACCATACTCACTTTCCTCCGGCACTGCGGATGTCCCTGTACGTCCCACTACCAGAGCATGCATCGAGTCCCCCATGCAAACCTACTAACACGCACCCAACATGGCCAGTCGCAGAGAGAACCTTCCTAACCACGCGAGACATGGCGGCCCAGCACCCGAACATCACCTTCATAGCCGTCTCGCACAGTGACCAAGCGGCCACCGACCGGTGGCTCGCCGCACTACCCCAGCCAGCTCAGCCCACGCCCACGCCCGCGAATCTACACGTCATGGTTGATGCGGAGCGCGAGGCGTATGCCGCGTGGGGCTTGGGCGTGAGCAGCTTGTGGCATGTCCTAGGTAGTATACCTGCGACTTTCAGACTCAAGGCGCAGGGGATAAGCGTTAGGGATACGGAGAGTGGGAGTAGGTGGCAGACGGCGGGGAGCTTTGGGGTGGATGTGGAGGGGACGGTAAGGTGGGTGAGGGTGGATTCGAGGGCGGATGATGGGGGGGATTTGGAGGAGGGGGTTGGTGCTGTGTTGGGGGGTGGGGGTGAGTAGGGGTGGTGTTGAGGGTTGATGGGTTGTGTACGTGTATGTGTTTGGTGTCAATGTGTTTTATGTATGTTGACTTGTTTGTCGTGCATGTGTTCCATGTAATGTCTTCATGGGAGGGCGCAAGGTGTGCGACGACCCCTCGATAGGCCCGCCCGCCGATGACCTCACGAGTACACGCCTAAACGCGCCAGCAGGCTCAGCGCGTCAAAAAGTCCCCACACCAGCACGCCGCGGCTAGATCATGGCATCATGGCTGCGACGACCACACAGCTGACGTCGAATCGTGCAAGCGAGTATGGCTCAGACATCGACATCGACATCCAGTCCATTGCGACGCTGAGCGACTACGGCTCCGATATCGACATTGACGACGACACCATCCTTGCAGACGTCTGTGACACGATCAGAGACGCGGCGCGAAATAAAAAGAGCGCAGTGCTGCCCAGCATCGAATTTGAAGAGGGCGAACGAGAAGACGAAGAGCAGGATGTGGACGGCTTCGTGCAGATACATAGACCCACGGTGCTGCGCGTTGCAAAGAGCAAGGGAGGTGTCCATGTCGACGCGGATGCACAGAGGCATGTACAGAGCTCGCCCATGCGAGAGCACAAGGCGCTGGAAGTCGAGTACGACGAAAGATCGCGACGGGCGTGGAGTGGTACGTCAGTCAAGACTCACAGTAGGACGGGATATCGTATGAACTGACGGACTGACAGCGTCTAGTTCCTCACCAATCACCAGCCACACCTCCCAAGTCTCCGAATCTCCAATCTGCGCAGTCTAGCAGCGCCGCCCCATCTACAACACAAGCTGTGCAAGCCGCTGAAACCGACAACCGTCCGCCCCTCGAGCGCTTCCGAACGAAACCCAAGAAATGCCTCTCGGTGACCGATCTCGTCTCGCCAGCATGGTGCGAATTGCAATACTTTTACACGTTGAGCAAGTTCGGGCGTAAACCACGGACACAGGCTATGAAGACGGGGAGTAAGATCCACCAAACGCTCGAAGACCAAGTCCACACCACAGTCCCCGTGCAGGTGGAAAGCAAAGAAGACCGCTTCGGCCTACGCATGTGGAACGCCATATCGGGCCTAAGATGTCTTCGTGAGACAGGTCTAACGCGGGAGCTGGAAGTATGGGGCGTGATCGAAGGCCAAGTCATCAACGGCATCATCGACGAGCTTTCCTACCAGTGCCCCGACCCTGCCTTTGAAGAGGAGCTCGAGAAAGTGCGCGCAGAGACGAACGGCGGTATCGTGCCTTTACCGCCAAACCAACCCAGCATCTCGGACGCCTTTGCAAAAGCTTCAGAACCCGCTTCTCCCACGTCCAAACCATCGGATCGCCAGGTATACATCGCCGATGTAAAGACACGAGCTGCAAAATCTCTACCAACTGGCGCGTCATTGCGTCCGACATGGATGCAACTCATGCTCTACCGCAAACTCGTCGAATCCCTCTCGTTAAACACGGTGGATGCCGAAACGGTGCTGGAGCGGTATTCCCTCGACCCCTTGGCCCCCTTTACACAAACCTTTCTCCAAGAGCTCGACAACATGGGTCCGCAGAAGGAAGCCCAAAACTACCCCAACCTGCTCTCTCTCTGGAGTCTCCTTGTGACGGAAATGGCGGTAACTTTTCCGCCATCATCTCTGAGTCCGATTCTGCGCGCCGAGTACCGGCATAGCAAGAGTGGAGATGTGCTTGGCGATAGGCTTACCGTGTACGAAGGACATGTTATCGATGGCTATGTGGAGAGTGAGATGGGGTGGTGGAAGGGCAGGAGGGAGGCGAAAGGTGTGGAGATTGAAGAGGCGTTCAAGTGCAGGATGTGTGATTTTGCAGAGGGGTGTACGTGGAGGAAGACAAAGGTTGATGAGGCGGTTGAGAAGAGTCGGTTGAGGAGGGAGGGGATGGAGAGGAGTGCCGTGTAGGTGTTTTGAGAGATTGAAGAGGTGATTTCGTGACAATTCAAGGGGTGGAGGTCGCGTGCGGTAGTGTTGATTGTCTTGGACTGCTACTTGGGTAGCAATAGGTCGTCTAACACGATTTAATAAACCCCAAGATGATTGCGCACGCGCTTGTTAGATTGAAACCATCATTACCCGCCTCGCACATGGCCCGGAAATTCCATCTCCGAGCCATGTCCTGGTGACGTACTGTACATGAACCATGCAGAACAACCGTCATCTCCAGGCAGACATTAGCTCGCCAACACCACTACCCTTGGCCGCCAAAGCCCACGACCAGCCCAACCATGGCTCTATCCCCACCACCACGCGCACTATTCTTCGATGTATTCGGTACCTGCGTCAACTGGCGCGCAACAGTCGTCAGCGCGCTTTCGAACGAAGCCCACAATTCACTCAACTCGGCCAGTGCATCGTTAGCCTCTTGCCTACGTCTCCTCGCCTCCTCGATGCGCGAAGAGCACTGGGCAAAGTTTGCGCAACAATGGCGAAACAGCTACAAAGTCTTTACCAAGCAGCTCGCAGCTGACCCAGCACTCCCATGGGTATCTGTCGACGAGCACCACCTGCGTTCCCTCAAAGAGCTCATTACAGCGTGGGAGCTAGACGGCCTGTGGGACGATGACCAAGTCCGCGCGCTGAGCCTCGTGTGGCATCAACTGCTGCCCTGGGGCGACGCTGTCGAGGGCGTTACGCTGCTGAACCAGCGGTGCGCCACGGCTATGCTGTCGAACGGGAATCTCGGTCTCCTGACTGATCTCCGTGCTTTCAGTGGCATACCGTTTACACACGTCTTTTCGGCGGACATGTTCGGCACGTATAAACCTAATCCCAAGGTTTACCTGGGTGCGGCGGAGAAACTTGGGCTAAAACCGAAAGAATGCGTTATGCTGGCTGCTCACCTATCTGACCTGGAAGCTGCGCATGGGAACGGGCTGCGGACTGTTTATGTGGAGAGGGCTGGGGAGGAGGATTGGAGCGAGGAACGGGTTAGGGAGGCGAGGGAGGCGGGATGGGTGGATTTGTGGGTTGGGTTGGAGGAGGGGAGTAGGGGGTTTGTTGGTGTGGCGGGGCTGTTGGGGGTGGTGGGGGGTGGTGTTGAGGATGGCGTGGGAGGGTGAGAGTTGTTTCGCTTCCTGTGTAGATGCTTGGATGGAGGCTTGAGGATGCGCGAGAAGGCTGTCGCAATGATGGATTATACATGTTTGACGTGCATCTGAGCATTACTCAAAGCTACTACCTCGAAAATGTCCAAGTTGAGCTGCTCACTATCGGTTCTGGGGATACGCCATAGCGCAATATCTAGCCTACAGCCACTTCAACCTACTTTCTCTCAAGCCATCTACTACAATCTGCACGAACATGACATACGGAGAAAGCTACGATGGAGAGAAACTAGAACTAACGTGCCATTGTGCACAAGTAGATGCACCTACTGCAGCTAGCATCCAGCCAGGCGGGTGTCCCCAGCCGTGGCCCAGGTGCTAGCACCCCGCTAGCGCTTTGCGGGGGCTCCAGGGCTTGGGGTAGTCCGAGGTCAGCATCGTCGGTCCCCTTGGACCGATCGGCAAAGTCTAAAAGATCAAAGCTCATGACGCCCATATGCTCTTCGGGAAGATCTACTCATGCTCGACTGCATCCACCATCTCGCCGTCCAGCATACCACTTGCATCACGTTTGACACCTCGCCCACGCGTCTGCGCTAGCTTCGTCACTCCATCTAGCAGATTGCTTTTATCGCCGAGGCAACCGACATTGTCCATTCGGATCAACACAAATGCCTCAGGAGCACATGCAGGACACGGTCTATGCGGCCTCGATCAACAACCCCGAGGAGTTCTGGCAGCGTCAAGCGAAGCATCTACACTGGCACAAGAAGCCGTCTAGAGCGTTCCAGAGGAGCACCAAGCACCTGGAGAAGAGCAACGTGTCACATGAGCACTGGGAATGGTTCGCCGATGGTGACATCTCGACGACATACAACTGTGTGGACCGCCATGTGGCAAGCGGTAATGGCGAGAGGGTAGCGATTTGCTGGGATAGCCCCGTGACTGGCCAGAAAGAGCAGTACACGTACAGGCAGCTTTTGCAGGAAGTCGAGACACTGGCGGGTGTGCTGAGGGAAGAGGGAGTCGGAAAAGGCGATGTTGTGTTGATTTACATGCCGATGATACCGGCTGCGCTGTTTGCGATGCTGGCCATTGCCCGGCTTGGAGCTATACACGCGGTTGTGTTTGGTGGGTTCTCGCCTGCGGCATTGGCGCAGCGGATCGAGGCAAGTCGCCCTGTTGCCATTATGACGGCTTCGTGCGGAATTGAAGGAGCGAAGAAGCCGACTGGGTACAAGTCGATGATGGAGGGTGCTGTGCATAAGAGTAGCTTCAAGCCATCCAAGACGATTGTTTGGCAGAGAGAGCAGCTGAGGTGGGACCCGATCGTCAAAGAGGAGGGTCAGAGAAACTGGCAACGAGTGGTCAAGAGCGCGAAGAATAGAGGCGTAAGGGCTGATGCTGTGCCTGTCAAGAGCGGTGATGGACTGTACATTATTTACACTTCGGGTACTACTGGGCTGCCAAAGGGCGTTGTGCGCTCAGCAGGTGGTCATGCTGTTGGATTGAACTTGTCCGTCAAGTACCTATTTGGAGTGCATGGCCCGGGCGACGTCATGTTCACGGCAAGTGATATCGGCTGGGTTGTTGGTCACTCTTACATTGTCTACGCTCCGCTGCTAGCTGGTGCTACTACTGTCCTGTTCGAGGGCAAACCTGTCGGAACCCCCGATGCGAGCACCTTTTGGCGCGTCATCGAAGAGTACAAGGTGACGACCATGTTTACCGCGCCTACAGCTCTACGCGCAATCCGTAGGGATGACGGCGACAACGACTTCTTCGAGGCAAGAGGGCAGAAGGGTGCACTGAAGACGCTTAGGGCGCTGTTCCTAGCAGGCGAGCGAAGTGAGCCAAGCATCATCCAGATGTACCAGAAGTTACTAGCCAAGCACTGCGCTCCAGGCGCAGTGGTCGTGGACAACTGGTGGTCCTCGGAATCCGGCTCACCCATTTCTGGAATCGCACTCAGCGCCTCTGCCGGACTAGACTTTTCGTCACAGGAGCGACGCGCGCCGCTTCCGATCAAGCCTGGGTCGGCGGGAAAGGCCATGCCTGGATTCGATGTACGCATCGTGGACGATTCGGGCAAAGAGGTTCAGAGAGGCGAAATGGGCAATATTGTCATGGCGATACCGCTTGCGCCAACGGCTTTTACTACGCTCTGGGAGGACGAAGAGCGCTTCTACAAAGGCTACATGAAGCGGTTTGACGGAAAGTGGATTGACACTGGTGATGCCGGCACGATTGACGACGAGGGCTACATTTCCATCATGGCAAGGGCCGATGACGTGATTAATGTTGCGGCACATCGCTTCAGTACTGGTATGGCACCTTTTGACTCGATGAGCTGTGGGAGTGGACTGACAGGTTCCAGGCGCCATTGAGCAAGCCATTACAAGCCACGCTTCCATTGCCGAAGCAGCCGTAGTCGGCATCCCCGACGCGTTGAAGGGCCACCTCCCCTTTGCCTTTATCACGCTCTCCACCCACGCCCATTCCGACTCGGAATCCGCAGTCGCAGACGACAAACTCTCCAGCCAAGTCCAACGCCTAGTCCGTGAGCAGATTGGCGCCATTGCAAGCCTGGGCGGCATCATCCAGGGGAAAGGGATGATACCCAAGACGCGGAGCGGCAAGACGTTGAGGCGCGTGCTAAGGGAGTTGTTGGAGAATGCTACGCATGGCGAGTTTGACAAGGAGGTTAGCGTGCCGAGCACGATTGAGGATCGGGAGGCTGTGAATGTGGCGAGGGAGAAGGTGAGGCTGTATTTCAAGGTCAAGGGCAAGGACTTGCATAGGGCTACTGAGGCGAGGGCGAAGCTGTAGCCGTGTGTATGTTGTGTGTATGTATACTGGTTTTACAATGGCAGTGGCAGTGGCAGTGGCAGCGGCCCGCTCCCCCAGAAAATCATGTTGGCAGTTGGACGAAACGAAGCAACGGTTCTGGTTCAACGCTCGACGCCCCAACTCGCGTCATGAGCCAAGACCATGTAATCGACAAAAAACGACCAATAAACGAGCAGGGGTAAAAAACATGTATATATATACATGAATAAACACGAGATTACCCGTTTCCGCTCACGGCTGCGTTGTTTGGTGGCGCGTACATGTATGCAAAAACACGTGCTTGCATGTTGCTGCGGGCAATCAAGCAAAAAGGGCGCAACTGGTGCTGCCAATTCCCGGGGCTGACCATGGCTACAGTACACGATGGACGCTGGGGAGCTACCAGCAAGATACCATGTAGATAGATCAGGGCATTCCCTGGGGGCGGGCGTGTCACGGTTTGCGCTGGGCGAGTCCTGTCATCTAGATGCTCAGGGAACAGGCCTCGGTCGTGTATAAGCTTTTCTTGCCGGGAGGAGTGGCTGTCGCCCAATCAATTCTGCAACGGGGCGTCTGGGATGAGAATACATGGCAGTGGTAGTAGTCGTAGTAGTCGTCGTAGTCGTAGTAGTAGTCGTAGTCGTAGTAGTGAGCCAAGCGACGTATCGCCTACACGCTGTACCGGCTGGGGGTCCTGTTCCCCGAAGCACCATCCGCTCGAGGCCAGGACTGACCGACTCATCAAGACTGAAACCCCGGCGCACAACTGCCATTGCTCTCGAGTGTCCAGGCACGCTTTACTGTCCATACATGTTGCAGCGCAGCCCTTGCTTTACGTGTCCTTTGTGTGGCTGGAATGTTGCCGTGGTTGTGCACTGCGAGAGCGGGCTGCCATGGCTCGGCGGCTTTCTTGTTCCTACAGAGTCGAGGGTGCATGTGTCTGCTCCCCCAATGGCACCCCCCCAATGGCATCCCCAAGGGGGGTCCCCGTTAGCAGCCCTAGTATAGTCCTAGGGTGGTGCCGCCTGCGCTTGCACACTGAGACGACGACGACGGCAGCTCTTCTGGCTGTGGCGCATCGTCGACTCGCAGGCGAGGTGGCACCATGTGAGCAGCGAGCAGCGAGCAGCAGAGACAGGGCTTCCAGACCATGGAAGCCCACGGCCTCGTCGGCTTATAGCTTGCAGACAGTAGCCAGCCATGGGCCCGGGTCAGAGCGAGGTGGCCTTGGGGTTGCTGCTGGCGGGTGGCCGCCCTACCTAGGCTATTTTTCTCGTCTGCATGGCCTGGACAGGACTAGGCGAATCCTGCTTCTTGACATTTGGCAGCCCCCCCCCCAGCGAGTTGCTGCAGCGCCGTCGCCCAAGGCCCAAGGCCCAAGGTTGCCAACCTCGACGCAGCGTAAAAACCCCGGCTGCCCATGTCGACCTAATCGCGCGTTTCTTTTGACCTCGCTCATCATCATCATCGTCCACCACCACCACCATCATCATCATCATCATCATCATCGTCCACCACTACTACGCCGCTTGCTTGCTTGCTTGCCCATCCATCCATCCCACCTTCGCCCGCGTCGATGCAACGCAGCCCCGACAGTTAGACGCTGATTGATAGGTGGTGCCTCCCCCCGGACTCGCACGCTGGCACGCACCCAAATAGCCTCGCTCGCATCTGTGCATTGCCAAATCCAAACCGCCCATCTTCACGTGGGGACACACGAGCCACTGGAGCGAGAACCCTGACCACGCCTCGTCTCGCCTCGCCTCGCCCAACTCCCTCTCTATTATTATTGTTATTATTATTATCATCATCATCATCATCATCATCATCTCCACCACCACCGCCGCCGCTGCCGCCGCTGCCGCACCACGACCCGCCTCACACCTCTGTCCGTCTCGCTGCTGTCAGGCGCATCACCTCCCCCGCCGTTGCTGCGTCGGCCACTGGCTACGCTTCCGCCTCTGCGTCTGCGTGTGCAACCATTGTGCTCACCACCGAGGCCGCCGCCCCATCCATTCCAAAACGCCTGCAGCTCCCCGTCGACACGCGCACCTGTACTGCCGTGCGAGTGTGGACCGCCGTTTGGGACCACGACATTGACGCTCATTCTGGCCGCGCCGACCCCCCCCCCCCCCTCTCTTTGGACGACACTGCTCCCAACGCACCCCAACCTGAGCCTGCTCGTCAGCTGAGCACACGAGACCAACTCTGCAACGACGTGGCGAGCTACTTGCACACGGCTACGCTTTTTATCTGTGCTCCGTCCGCCGCTTCCGCATCTGCACACTACCCACTACTTGTGACGAGGCCGTGGCCGACTCTGATCTCCGATCGGCTCTGATCTCGACCGACACCATGGCGGGGAAGATGACGCTGTACAAGCTGGTGGTGCTGGGCGATGGCGGTGTAGGAAAAACCGCCCTGACCATACAGGTAGCCCGCCTTCCCTCCCAACCCCCAATCTGTTGACATGGCTGACCGCCGCTAGTTGTGCTTGAACCACTTTGTTGAAACGTACGATCCCACCATCGAAGACTCGTACCGCAAGCAGGTGCAAATTGACGGCCAGTCGTGCATGCTCGAAGTCCTCGACACAGCTGGCCAAGAAGAGTACATTGCCCTGCGGGACCAATGGATACGCGACGGCGAGGGCTTCGTACTCGTCTACAGCATCTCATCACGCTCCTCCTTTGCCCGTATACAGCGTTTCCACAGCCAAATACAGCGCGTCAAGGAGACGACCATGGCTGGCTCACCGACCTATCCTGGCTCGCCCATCAGCGCATCCGCACCCATGTTCGGCCAGGCCCCGGTGATGCTTGTGGGAAACAAATGCGACCGCGTCACCGAACGCGAAGTCTCGACCCAAGAGGGACAGGCACTTGCAAAGGAACTCGGCTGCGACTTTGTCGAGGCCTCGGCCAAAAACTGCGTCAACGTCGAAAAGGCCTTTTTCGACGTCGTCCGACAGCTTCGACGGCAACGACAAGGCAGCGGACGCTGTCCCACAGACAGGAAAGAACCCCGAGTCCGTACCGGCTACCACGAAAAGGACCGCACAAGAGGGGCCAGTGACCGCCGCACACGGGGTGCCGGCATGACGGGAGGCAACAAACGCGGCAAAGACAAACCAAAGTGCGTGATTCTGTGAGCTCCAAGCTTGATACCCCTTCGGTCCAGCGACCGATACGCCTTCCGATATACATATTTGGATTTACTGCACAACAATAACGCGCTACGACACTTTCGCATTGTCGCTGGCTACATCACTGATAGAAAGCACTCAACAAGGCGTTTGCATCAATGGTCTCACTTTGGTTTTGCATGAGACCCATGGAGTATCTGGAGTACTACGAACAATAGTCTATTCTTTATTTCCTTAACGACTGACATGTGCGCAGCACTGGAGAATCTTTGCATGACCACTCTACGGCTGAATTGAATAGTGGGCTAGGGCTGGCGGGTTGATTGGCTTGCAAAAAAAAAAGAGGCAACGAATATCTTGACAATCTGGAAGGAACAAGTATGTGGTTAAACCATATGGTAGCGTGCGTGTGTTTATTGTTAACGCATGGCATTTTTGGGAAGAAATCTCAAAAACCTGGAATAAAGGACGGGCAAAAAGTCATATGGGGGGGGGGGGGTCTTTCTTTTTATTAGTTTGGGTTACTACTACTACTACTTATATTCTTATATAACGCCCCCCCTTCCTTCCCCTTCCCCTTCCCTCCCTTTTGCCCCATCCTACCGCTGAGATACCTTTTGAATTCAACTTCTTATCTTTTATTTTGAGTAAAACAAACAAGCTTGTTCGTCTTTTCGTTCCGTCCCGCCTTTTGTTCGTCTTTCACGTCTTTCACCTCTAGGTAGCCCATACACACATGAAATATGGAATTTAGGCACGAAAAATCCGAGGTTGTTAACAATGGCTTTTTTTATCTTACTTGATACCTTGTATACTTGTGTGTGTGTGTGTGTGTGTGTGTGTTTCTGCGCACATCTTCTTCGCAGCATTCCTTATACCTTCTAACTTGACAAAAAAAACACTATAATTACCTACATACTATAACGATATTGAGATGGGTAGGTAGGTGGGTAGGTGGGCAGCTGGGCTACAGTCCATTCCTCCTACTCGGAGTAACACATGAAATAATAGTAACATGCACCATTCCTAATCCGGTCTCGCTCTGGTCTCGGATACCCAGGTTCCCGACGTTCCGGGTAAGACTTACAAGCTCACCCAACTTACCAAGTCTCGGGCACATGGTGATGATGGTGATGGCATGGTACGGAGTTTGTAGCTAAGGAAATTAACTAATAGCTTGACCCACAAAGGAACCGAACTGACACGGCTCCGGTGCCGGGAATGGCAATGGTGTGAGAATGAGGTGTCTGTGCGGGCATGGAATAGATGGATGCATGAATAAATACTCCTGAGAAGCGCGCGGGGGATGCGAGGGGAGGGCGGATTGGAGGTATTTGTAATTTACTATGGTGGTGGTGGTGCTAGCTAGCTGGGAGGGAGGCTGCGCTGCGCAGCGCAGCGGCTTATAGAGCAGCCTGATTAATCGGGTTACTTGCTTGGATAAGTGGCAAGTAAGAGAAGATGGCGTGGTGCGGTGTGGCGTGGTGAAGATGAGATGAGATGAGATGAGATGATTAGGCGCGCGCAAGCAAGCAAGCAAGTAGCTGGGAAGCGGTGTGTTGAAATGGGGATATGGGCTTGGGATGATCATGGAGAGGTTATCGCCTTGTTCGTCTTCTTCTTCTTCTTCTTCTTCTTCTTCGTTTTACTACACATCGTCTGCCCCCCTGCTGATGGTTGTTCATGTGCGTGCGTTTGCGGCAGGCGGGATAACGTTGTCAACGGTGTATCCCAGCACGCACGTACTGTAGAGTACACGCGCGGCGCGTTCGGTAAGCTGGGCTGGCTGCGTGGGTAATTGAGTGAGTAGATTCGAGTACATACACACACACACACGTATCAAGGACGATTGTCATGTGGAGATTTTTTTTTTAAAAAAAGTCGAAACTATTTCGGCACGTCCGCAGTGCGGGTTACTCAAGTTTGGTTCCTAAACTTGTTGTTTCTACATACATAGTAACAGCGTTGTTGGTGCAATCAGAGAGAGCGAGATAGGCAGAATTACATAGTACTATAGTTTTTTTTTTCTAAAAAAAAACGAAAAAAAGTGACGTATCGGAGGATTTTTCTCCTCTCCCTCATCTTTTTACCTTTGTCGCTTGAGAACCTGTTCGGTTCGAAGTTGGGCAGCATTGCATATCTTGCCTGCCTGCGAGTCATCCGAGTTTGACCCTGTAACGCTCTCTCTCTGCCCCCCTTCCCCATTCCCCTGAGACGGCAGGGCTAGCGACGTTGCATCATCTGCATTTCCCATTGTGCAGGATCTGGCGATTGCGAGGGACGGGTGATCCGGCGGTTCTTTTTGCTGTGCGCTGGAGTGTGGTGGGGGGGGAGGGAGGTGGTGAGCTTGTTCGAGCTTGTTTGCAGTCGCTGTGTGTTGTGGGAGTTTAGATGGATCGCGCTTTATGCACATGTTGCTTGGGAATGTTTGTGAGCACTGTTTCACAGCATCATCATCCAAGTGAGTCACGACGAGTTTTCAACCTCGTTTTGTGCCAGTGGCTCATATGCAAGCAACCTTGACGGGTGGTTTGCGTGTCACAAAGTAGGCTGTTTTACTGTGTTACCCGCAGGCTCTTTTTTGCTCTCGGCATGATGCCCTTGTCTCTTGCGCACGCCTCAAAAACCAGGCAACGAGACGGGAGATGGAGATACTGTGGTCTTTTTTTTGCGTCAGGCATTGATTGACGCGTCGTTGTTCTAGGAGTCTAGACGGGTCTGTTTTTGTGTGTAAACACGTTGCGGGGGTTTGTGGAAACGCAGCAGCAGCAGCATACCTGCGCCTTGCACGTAAGCCCAGAATGTCACTTGTACAGTATAACCCCACCGACTTACAGAGTTACTAACACGCGGTTTGGGGGGATATCACACCGTACCGGCGCAATTGTAGCTTCCGAGCATGACGCTCCTGGATATGGATATCGATCTGATGGGTGCCCAGCCCGCGCTGTGGAAGCTTTATACCCAACTCGCCTTCGTCTTTCCGCTGTCGGCGTCGGACGACGACGACGAGGGGCAAACGTCACATGAACAGGTTACCTCGACCATCGCGGCTGGATTGGCAGAACTAGCCGGCAGTTTCCCCTGGGTAGCTGGTCAGGTTGTAAACACGAACCCTGATGGAAAAGCTGCACCGCACTACAAGATCCGGCCATGTGGAGCAGCGGTGCCGCAGTTGATTGTACGAGATTACACGGGAGATGAAGAGGTGCCTGGGTTGGCGAGGATGAGCGGCATGGGGTTTCCGATGAGTATGTTGGGTGAGAGGGTTTGGGCGCCGTGTCCCACTTTGGCGGCACTGGGGTTTGACCCGATGGATGCTTCGGCGTCTTCTGATCAGCCTGCCCCCGTGATGCTCACGCAGATTAGTTATATCCGTGGTGGGCTGGTGCTTTGCGTCAACATGCAGCATAATGTTTGCGACATGGTGGGACAGGCGGCTGTCCTGGACTGGTTGTCCAGGGCGTGTCGAGGCGAGCATTTTACGGAAAACGAGCTGGGGATTGGTAATATGTCGAGAGTAGGTGTTGTGCCGCTTATTGAGGAGCAAGGCTGGGTGCCTGGATCTGAGCTGCAGAATCAGCTGTTCCCTCCTTCGCCTCCCACCGTTGAGCAAAAGATTCCCAAAGCGGCTACCAAGTGTGCTTGGACGTATTTTGACTTCTCGGCCGAGTCGTTGAAGTCGTTGAAGGGGCTTGCGAGTGCTTCTCTTCCTCAAGACTTCACCGGCTTCGTGTCAACCGACGATGCTCTCTCCGCTTTCATCTTTCTCTCTGTTCTACACGCAAGACAGCCGCGTCTGCGTCTGGATGCCGCGGTGACGTTTGCACGTGCCGTCGATGCAAGACGCTATCTGGGTATACATCCTGACTATCCCGGCATACTGCAAAACATGGCATACACCGACTACTCCCTAGACTCTCTACTATCCACTCCTCTAGGCCACATCGCCGCCAGAATGCGACAAGCAGTCGATCCCGTAATGTCAGATGTTGCATACCGAACACGCTCTCTCGTCACCTTTCTATCCCAATCACCAGACAATGCGGCAAAAACGAGCTTCACAGCTACCCTCGATATGAGCGTTGATGTTGCGCTTAGCTCGTGGACTAAAGTGCCCGCGTATGAGTGGGACTTTGGGCTGGGGTTGGGCCCTCCTGTTGCTGTGAGACGACCGGGCTTTGTGCCTGTGGAGTCGCTTGTTTATCTGATGCCTAAGAGTCGCGAGGGGAGTGTAGCTGTTGCCACGTGCTTGCGAGAAGAAGATCTGACTTGTCTTATGCAGGACGGGGAATGGAAGAGGATTGCTAGATACGTCGGTTGAGCATACTTGGGCTTGCTCGGTGAGCAACCTGGCCTCGTGATTAACAGACGTTGGCCTTTCGAACCGCGCGCACTAGAAAGGTCGCTGTCGGAGTTGTTGCGAGGCTGCATCTTGATTGCAAGTGGACTAGGATCTGGAAGGGAGAACATTAAAGGTCTCTATGGCGACTGAAAGATTCCATTCTGAAAGATTAGACGACGAGGAAAAGAACGAGGGTGTTAGCAGGAAGAAGGAAACGGTGACCAAGATGCTTCTGCGAGCTTTAAACCAATACTTGTCACACATCTAAAACTTGCAATAGGCGATCAGATATTGCCGGATCAATGAGTCACCTGTGCACATGTCTCAGTGCCATCCTTACCCTTGGTTCTCATGTCTTCCTCCTGCAGGATGATACTCAGCTTTCTCGTAGGGCGTTTCAGGCTTACGAATGGAACACGCATACAGTGTAACTTTCTGACTGGGTCACCATAGAAACCTTGCCAGTTCTGGTTAGAAGCTTCGCTCTCGTATCAATAACCAACGCCTAGAGTCTGCGAGAAAAGCACCACACTACGTCCTTGCTGGTCGGTGTGCGCCTCGAGGTCTTGATAACCCAACTCCATGCCTGCCTCCCATTACACATGGACTACTGAGACCACGTCGACTTAATCGTCGTATCGTCGGATGACTCCATCCGCTGCAATTGTTTCAAAATGACCATCACCGCCGCAAAATTGGACCTTGACATTGAGCGTAGCCAATGAAGACGTGAAATCTGATCTGACCATGATACGAGCAGGATTTGTGAGATTACGCGAGAGTTCACCATCTTTAGTTGTGACCAAGAGGCAGGTCTTGTCTTTCGAAGTCTGCTGATCTAGGATGACAAGCTCGTAAGGGGCGATGCCGTCCTTCTGGCGATCCAAGTGCTGCTCTGCCCATCTGATGATGTCTTCCGCGCTCCGATGTAGAAATGGGGGTTAACAAGTCCTCGGAAGGAGGTATGGTGGTATAGCTGGTGATTAGAGATACGTCTTGGGTGTCTATGAGCACGGCTATGCTATTTGTTAGTGGAGGTTTCCGTAGTTGCAGGTCCACCCAGGTACCTAGGTATGACTTGATGACGGCTCATTCGCTCTGCATACCCAGCCCTTGGTCCCCATCAAACTCTGGTACTCCATGACTCAACGGGATGAATTCTTCCAGCATCTGTTGGCTGGTCAGCGTCTCAATCTCAAAAATGCGCGTTCGACTCGTCGCATGAGAGTTGATCGGCTCACTCGTCTCGGGATACCGGCAGTGCAGAAGACTGGAATAGCATCCCTCAGCTTCTCCGACATGTTTGCAGCCTCTACAGTTGTAATTGTAGTTGTGTGGCAGTGTATCCCAAACTGTATGCCAGTATGGCTGCGTTGGGCCGCTAGACCACATGCAGGCCCACAACGATGCAATAAGCGCGCTAACGGGATCGTACCACATCTGGCAGACACATTGTGAAAGAAGCTCCGCACTTTAAGCTGGCTGGGACTTGGGTAAGGATCGGACGACAAGGTTTCCCCGCTTTTTGAAGTGATCGTCCTGCATGCCCGCTATCCTCACACAGCCGAGACCAGTTCCCAGACGCAAAGACGTGGTGTGAGCAACCTAAAGATGATGAACTCTAGCAAGTATTGCCAGACCCTGCATTGTCCATTCCGAAAGCTTATCGGTGTGTCAGCCCGCATAAAAGAGAACCATAATCACGAGATGACCTGATGTCTGCTGCACGCATCATTGCACTCTTTCAGGTTTTGCTCGAACGAAGTCATGTATAAGGACTACAGCACCAGCGTCCGATAGCTTACTCAAAACACACATCTCATATCAATACATCATGTCTCTTCCCTTACCAAGCACGAAACAAAACTTTCTGCCTCTAGCCGCAGAGCCTCACCCACGCTTCGACAAGACCTCGCCTCCAACCACCGCAAACCAATCTATTCGCACATCAACAACGGAGCCACCGAAGTCCTCCTCCGAGGATACTCAAGCATGGCACCAGACACCACACTGTCTCACTACCAAGGTTATACCGCAGACAGCGGACCGAGACCCGCTACTCCAATCTTCTCTACCTTTCCCACCACACAACGACCAGTGCACAGCAACAAGCATGGGGGAAGAAGTACGGGAAAAGTTGGAAGCACGCCCTTGGCCTGTGCCTCATGCAGTGGAACACCAGAAGCATGCTTGGTATGGCTCGATGCTGGGCATGGGTGCAGCCAAGGTTAACGATGAATGGGGATTTTCTAGCGCAAGTGTTTCAAGGTCGCATACACCAGTTCCTAGTAGTAAGCAGTGAGGAAAGAGAACAGAAGGAAGATGTAGAAGCAGCAAGATTGTTCAAAATGTCGTCTTTTCCATTCTAAAAGAAACATGAACCAATGCAATGATAACCAAAAGACTTGAAGATGAGGAGAGCATGTATTTACAACCATCGTCTCCGGACCTCTGCAAGTTTATACACTACCCACATCTTCTACATCATTGTCTAGTTCTTCTTCTCATCATCCTTTCCTCCCTCCCTCTCCTTCTCAACAAACATAGTCTCCTGTGCACTCCAAAGCTCACTGTACAACCCATCCCGATCAATCAAATCCTGATGCGTCCCACTTTCCGCCACATCACCCTCGCACAACACGATAATAATATCAGAGTCGTAAATCGTGCGGAGTCGGTGTGCGACGAAGACAGACGTGCGTCGCTTCTCCTTGACGAGCGAGTTGATGTGTGAGAGGAGGGCTTGCTCGGTATGTGTATCTAGGGCGGAGGTCTGGGGTGTTGTATTAGTAACTGGCAGTAGGGTGGAAGAGAAACTTTGATGTGGTCAAGGGAGATGGGGACGTACAGCTTCGTCGAAGAATAGGAACGGTGGGTCCTTTAGAACAAGTCTTGCGATGGCTAGTCTCTGCTTCTCGCCCCCCGAAATCATCATACCACGCTCACCGACCATGGTTTGGTAGCCGTCGGGGAAACGGCTGATACTCTCGTCGATACGGGCGCGTCTTGCCGCTTCGACGACTTGTTCTTGTGTCGCTTCTAGATTGCCGTAGTGGATGTTGTGTTGGATAGTGTTGTTGAACAGCGGTGTGTCTTGTGGCACGACACCAATAGCCTTTCGTAAACTGTCTAGAGAGACGTCGCGGATATCTTGGCCGTCGATCAAAATGCGACCTTCCTGAGCGTCGTAGTAGCGGAAGAGGAGGCGTAGAATCGTTGATTTTCCGCAGCCGCTGGGTCCAACGATGGCGACTTTCTTGCCAGCGGGGATGGTGAGGTTGAGGTTCTTGAGGATGGGTCGGTCGGGGCGGTAGCCGAAGCTTACGTTTTCGAACTTTATCTCGCCAGTCTTCAGAGCGAGGGGTTTGGCGTTGGGCTTGTCTTTGACGGCCACGTTGACTTTCTGTAGGTTGAACAATGTTTCCATGTCTAGGAGGCTCTGGCGTAGTTCGCGGTACATGGAGCCGAGGAAGTTGAGGGGTACAGAGAGCTGGAAGACGAGCTGGTTGACCATGACAAGGTCGCCGACTGTTAGTTGGCCGGTGGCAACACCATTGGCAGCGAGATACATCATGGCGGTCAACGCGGAGGAAAATATGATGTTTTGACCAGAGTTGAGGAAGGCGAGGGAGGTGGCGACCTTGATCGAGGCCTTCTCGTAGTCTTTCAGTGCCTTGTCATAGCGGCCGACTTCGTACTTTTCGTTGTTGAAGTACTTCACGGCTTCGTAGTTGATCATGGAGTCGACGGCGACGGTGGCGGCCTTGTTGTCTGCGGCATTTGCCTGCTTCCTGAATTTGGTCCGCCATGATGTGGTCATGATGGTGAAGATGGAGTAGGCGGTCATGGTCGTGCCGGTGATGAGAGCAAATTGCCAGCCGTATTGATATGTCAGGATTCCGCATACTAACGAGATTTCCAGTGCGGTAGGAAAGATGTGGAAGACCATGGCGGTCAACAAGAAGCTGATGCCTTTTGTTCCGCGATCAATGGCCCGTGTCAGGCCTCCTGTTTGTCTTGATAGATGGAAACTCAGGTCAAGTCTTAGCAGATGGTCATACACACTACAAGCGACCTTGCGTATAGCCTTCTGAGCCACACTGGCGAAGACGGCATTCCGAAGTTCTTGGGATACGGTCGCGCCAATGCGAGTCATTCCGTCTGAAGGGAGTCTCAGCCAGGGTGGAACGAGGATGCATTGTTGGGTCTAGCTTACATGCGATGATCATAGAGCCTGCCACTGTGGTCGCTGTGCCCCCAACAGCTGCAAAGTCTATGTTCATGGCGTCTACAATGTTCTTGAAGTAGAAGGGAACTTGGACGTTCAACAGCTTTGCGCCTACAAGCAAGCCCACACTGAGGCCGACCCTGAACCTCGTGCCTAGATTATCCTTTGGCCACAAGTATGCCGACATCTCTTTCATAATGGCCCAATCCGCCTTGCGCTGCTCCTTGTTGGTCAAGACCTGCTCTTGCAGCAATGGATCCGTTTTTGCAACTTTGGTAGCGGCGGAGCCGGCAGCTGGTTTGGTCGCTGCGATGGCCGGCTGGGAGCCAGGCTTTGGCCGCTGGCTGTGTGCATCGTTTCCATGTGGCGGGGAGGAGGTGAAGACGCGAATGCCATGATGTAGAGGATGCGGGCGCAAACTGGATGCTCGAAGACCCGGCCGACTGGCGACGCGGGCAAGTAGTGGGATTAACATGGCTGAATTCACATGTTAGAAACCCCAACCGTTGCCCTAGGATGGAGCGAAGCCTTGTATGCTTCAATTGGTGGACAAGGAGGCGACGAAGGAGGTCTTTGCGGGAGTACCTGAAGACATGTCGCCATGCATCCCACGTTGCTTACAGTAGCGCGTTTTCCCCGGCAGGGCTGAAGCGAGTCTTGCATCATCGCTGCTCCGAGCTTGTCCAGAACATCTCCCATCGCCAACACGCGCCAATTGACCGGCACAGCCATGTTACGACCGGCTGCCTCGCCCTGGACGAACATCTCGCGCACATCGGCGGCTGCCATACGGCGGACGCCCATTGCCGCGCGATGCATCAACATATCTGCCACCAACTCCTCAACGGAGCCCGCGCTGCAACAGGCAGTCAGTGTGGAGGGCACTGCGACGCCTATGCACACTCCAGGTAGGAAAGAAGCCCAGATCAAATGCAAAAAAAAAGAACGCCCCAAAAAAACTCACGTTATGTCAGACGCCCGATTCGAAGTCATAGGCACTCCCTTCTCCCTCCTCTCAGTCTCCCTCTCCGCCTCACAGACGCTCTACACCCGCCGCGGAACATTAGTCGGCCTCAGCGGCAATTCAGAAAACACATTATCAACCTTATCCTTCCTTGAGCCTTTCCAGAGAGCCCCCGTCGGCATCCCCTTCCTCTACCAGAAAGTGTCTTCCACGAGCCCCGTCACAGCTCTCGTCTCCACCAAGACGCCCATATCGAGCATTGTTTCCAGTCAACATGGATGGAAGGGACGACTGGATCATTAGCCAAAGGCAGGCATTGCTTGCGTGGACTGGCCATACTTTGAAGCTGAAACCGCAGTACAATGTCAAGCTGGGTCTTGCGCACTGGGGAAACACATACATCACAGGTAGAGGACTACTGGCACTTGTTGGAAGCGGGCAAATATACCAAGTCCAAGTCAAGGCCGGAGAGAGCTACGTTGCGCATCCTAGGTATGATGAGACGACATGCATGCTTGCGTGCTTGTACTAACGACAATACAGCAATGTTGTAGCATATACAGCCTCCAACACACCACCACTTCCCTTCCGATTCAAGTCCTCGAACCTCCGCTTCCAAGTACCAGATCTCGGTTTCGGCTCCATGGTCCAAAACACAAAGTTCTTCCGCACCATGAGCAAGACAGGGACATGGCGCGCACTGGCGACGTCATACTACACCCTCAAGACATGGCTGCGGAGAACAGTCTGGGGCGACAGAGTAAGCTATCTACCCATGTAATCTTCGTTGCACACACTGACACCAACCAGCTATTCCTCCGCTTCGAAGGCCCAACCACCATGCTAATCCAGTCCCGCGCCTCACGTATCAGCGACGTCCTAACCCTGAGAAATGTTGACGAGATTGCGGATAGCCCACCAGGTGCTGTCGAGGATGCTGCTACGCGGAAGATTAAAGAGGAGATCAAATCGATAGGAGAGGGCACAAAAGCACCCATACCTAATACTGATGCTTCGGGGACTGTGCGGTATGCGATTGTGAAAGACGGCAAGGCGGAGTTTGAGATGCCCAAGGTAGAGACGCCTGCGGCTGAAAAGCCAAAGGTATAAAAAAATTCGTACCATGTATACATGTAGATGGCAAGTGCGCTTTCTTCAGCGGGCAAAAACTGGAAGAACCCCAGCTTTTGAATTAGTCGTGAAGGCGCGTCGATAAACGAATGGATAAGAACGTTCCTGCTAGCGAGAGGAATATTCTATCGGTATCTTTACCTGTCCAATTACGTCTTCAACAGCCAGTTACTCCTACCTCAACTAGAATCGTGCAAGTTAAAGTTCATAGCCAGCTGATACATGATCAGCGTCCCCTTCTCCCCTCACCAACGTGCTTATGATAACAGATGTGTATTGTGGATAGCGACGATCCACGTTCCCAAGAATCTGTTCATGCATCCTCCTCGCACAGCTCCGTGTCGTCGGGCACATTACAAACGCAACATTGAGGCTCGACGACCGAGCTGCTCTCTTCGCCATGTCGAACACATTGTCGAGCAACGTGTCGAACACTTTTCCTTCTGGTCTGCGGTTCCGCAGGTTGATCACAACTGTGTCGCGCGCTTGGTTGAAGAGAAGTTTGGATCCGAGACGGTATTCTAGTGCTTTGCATCCGTCATCCGAGAAGAGCTGGTGCGTTGGCTTGCTGCGAAGGGCTTCTCCTCGGCAAACTCGGGAGACGTGGTAGATGGCGGGTAGCCTGGGGAGTTGCACGGGGGGAGTAGGTATGTTTGCCGTACGTTTGCTGCTCTTCTTCTTTTCTTTCATTGGCCTGAGTTTGCCGATATCTTTGTATTTGGTGAATATGCGAGGGAGGAATCGGATTATGAGTTTGTTTTCGCGTTGCGCCATTTCAGAGGCGAGAGCGTACTTTATGATCATTGCTTGGAGCTCCGCTGGTAGGTCGGGGAAGCGAGGAAAGACCGGTGGTGGTGAGGTTTTAGGTCTCATGATGTTTTCTTTGGTTGGCAACATCTTCTTCTTCTTCTTCTTGTTCGCTTTCGGCTTGAATTTTGAAAAGAGGCTTGTATCCTGGTATGATGTACTTTGACTGGTATGCAGGCGCCGGTGTGCAGATTGAGTGTGTAGTGATGGAGGATTGTGGAGAAAGACGGGGTTTTTTACTTCCATTGTTGGTAGCTCTGAATCCAATCACTCAGGCCATAGTAATCTCGGAAATGATATCTCGGTATCGTTGGAATGGCTACTGTACCGTGGGAGTGGTTGGCCACGGCAGTGAGCCGCGAGCCACCCATACATACCGCATTCCAAAACTTTCTTTTGACGTATACATTATGTGTACGTGCTCGCGAAATTACACGCTAGAAATTAGCCAGTAGTACCTTCTATCTACCTTCGATTCGCATCGGTGCACGATATCGTACCTTGGTTTCGATGACGCTAAGCAGAACAGCGAGCCACTCACAACTTCCGTAATAGACATAACCACACGATGAGATACTCCCGTATGAAAAACACGGGAACCATATGCTTTCGAGAAGGGACCTTGGACTGTCTTGTGCAGGATGCTGAGTGGAAGAGGACTGCTCGGTAGATTTGCTAATGACATTCCGCTTCAGAGAGACCACTTCAACCCATCTCTAGCCACGGCAACCTCTCCCTCTTTCGGAAAAACGACATCTCCCTTCCGTGACACTGATCCCATATTACCTTCATTACCGCCTAGAAACTCCAAAGGAATAAAGAAGTGCTTCTTCACCAGTTCTTTGATGGCGCCTGCATTGCCCAAACGCAAGCCTGAGAGATCTATCGAGCAGACCCAAAGATGATGGTTTAAGAAAACAATGCTATCCTCGAATATGCCCAGAAAGTGCTTAATTTCTATAGATGAAAGGAGAAGAGTGGGCTCAGTACTTGCGCCCTCGTCCTGAGATTCGATAGTGTCGGTCCGCCAAACTGCTAAACATTCCGTTGCTTTAGATCCCAATTGATGCGCAAACTCAGCAATGAGATTAGAGCCAGCATCGTCAATGGTAAGAGCTTTGAGTGCAAGGTCGGTTCCAATAAGATTTGTGGTACCGATATTGATCTTCGTCGGCGGACCTGTAGTAGCTACCTCATCCAATGTGTCCCAGCTGAATCGGCGAATGGCCATGTCCACAAAAAGTACAAGCGTACCCTGTACTTTGACGGATGGCATCCACCTCCAGACAGACCGAGGCGGGGATTTCAGGACAACCATTTCTTGGAAGCCGCTGTCTCCATGTCGCATCCACAGCTGGTCCGTACGAGCAGTAGAGATGAGAAGCCTATCTCCTGTGTCGTTCAGTAGGAGCTGTAGGGCAGGCTCCTCGAGACGAGAGTCCATGAGCTTCTTGGTCACCTTCAATTGGCCATTTGGCTCACTTTCCAACCCGCAAGCCATAACCGTGTTGCTTGCGTCTTCGGAGGCAACGACATCACCAGCGCTGACTGCGATCTTTCGCACAAAGATGTCCTGTTTGTGGGTGTAGACCACACCTTGTAGCTCTCCCGAGTGGCCCGAGTACACGTTCATCGATCCGTCGTCTTTGCCTACAAGAATTACGTCTCGAGTCGGATGAACACAGCTAGCGGTAATTGGCACGATATCCTCTTCTCCCTCGCCAATTACCAGTGCAGGTGGAGTCACAGATTCACTGATGCTCGAATCCTCTTCACCGGCTTTGCGAATAAGAACAGCAGGCTCCCAGACTTTGGTCTTGCGATCTCGCAGCTCGATGACACGAGTCCCACAGGCGGTAAACGACAAAGCTTTTCCTAGGGTCTCACGCGTATTGATCTGGCACAGCAGCGTCAGAGTTTCGAAATCCCAAAGCCCGAGTACACCCCAGCTTGATCCAGTTGCAAGTGTTCGGCCGTCAGGCGAGCAGGCCATGTAATGACAATCCTGCTGAACGGCCTTGATGGCTCGCTGACTCCATGTTTCGTAGAGAATCATGTTGCCGTTCTGGAATGTTACTACTAGAAGTTCTACAGCCGGGTTTGAGTTGAAGATGACCCGCTGTGGCGACAGATTATCGATTCCAGCTGAGGAATCGGCGTCTCCCCCGCAAGCTCCTAGCAAGCGATCATTATCCAGACTCCAGAGAAGTATGGGTTTACCACGGTAAGCAAATGCTACCATCCTGCAGTCTGGAGAGATGGCGACGTCCAGTGGAGCCTGCCGGCTAGTGAATGACTGCTCGCGAAGTGTGCTTCCATCTTCGCAGGCTAGTGCAATGGCATGGCTGCTTCTTGTCGCTATGATCAAGAGGCTATCGTCAGGCGCGAACTGAAGCAAGACTGGGCTGTCTTTGATGCTGCACGTCCAAACTAGCGTCTCACTTATAAGATCCCAAAGACGAACCGTGCGAGCACCTGCGGAGGCGAGTCTGTGACTGTTGTCGAAGCGCAGAACTTTCGCGGATTCTCCATGATCGAGTGACATCCTTTCTTGACAGGTGGCCTGCCAGTATAGGAATATTCCCCCAGATTTGGTGCCAATGGCAAACGCATTGTCTCCGGCAGCGACAGACATTGCGCGGTTTTGCCGAAAATCGATGTAAGATACAGAATCTTCCCAATTACTATGACCCACTCCAGCAATGGTCAAGCCACTGTGATAGCGGGCAAATTGCTGGTGGATTGCAGAGTCCCGTGGACATAATGGCGTCACCAGATAATAGATCGAATCTGGGTTATCTAACAAATTACGACCAAACTTAGCGGCTAGCCGTACCAAGTCTGTCGCCCATTGGTTGACGTATTGGTATGCTTCACCAAGCGGCGGCGTATGTTTGGCCCTGCGAGCAAGATATATTTGTAAGTTCTTGGCAGTTCTCGTCAGATGATAAAGATTCTTCTTGGTCTTCGCGATGTACTCAATCCACGTCAAGACGTTCGACCGCAGGAACTTCTCCAGCGCGATAAAGAGAGCAGTGTCGGAGGACGACGCCATTGCTAGATGTTCAGAAAATGAGACGCATGCATAATCGGCTATTGGACTCTTGGTGCCTCGTGAAATGTTAACAACGGTGCGGTTGCGGGGCGACCTCATCTCCTCTCCACATAGGTAGTTGAGACAGGTAAGTGCAAGGCGCCTGTTTCCTTCCTCCTTGGAGACAGCAAATTCTGAGACCAAGGAATCATCGGTGAGAAATGTACGCGTAGTCATGTGCATTACTTGAACGTATCCAGTTTTGTCGACATGGAGAAGTTGACCACAGAGACCTTGGACCGATTTCTCCAGGCTTCCTACGCTCATACCACTGTCAATTTTGATGGCATTGGCGAGTTCGGAGGTTCGTGATGGGCGAACCGCACATATAGCCCAGACAAGTAGAGTTTTGGCGAGTCGCGTTTCACGCACGCTCCGCGACATTTCACCTAGGATTCTTTCGTAAAGAAGACCCATCTCTATGGGCAGCTCTTCGATAACCTCTGCAATATTCTCTTCGCTGTAGACCGACTCCAGCTCTTGCAATACTAAACGTGCCCACAAGAAGCAGCCTGCTGATTTACTCACTAGTTTCTCTACTAGAGACCGCTTGTCTGCTTCCTCTTCGACAGGAAGCTGGTCCATATTCTGTTCGAAGAACAGCCTGATATCGTGTGTTGTGTCTTCCGCTGGGATGGTGTCGGTCACACCGCGGTGACCTAGACGGGCGAATTGTCGTTCGAAGTCAGGCCAAGGCCCTCTGCTGGTGATAAGTATCTGGAGGTCATATTTACACTCTATCCGTGAAAGCAACGGGAACAGTTTCATAGGTTCGATGCATTCGTCCAGTGCGTCGATAACCCAATACTGGGGTCTTCCAAGATTGACCGTGAAGATGGCTCCAACGAATAGTTTTCTCCAAATAACTCTCTCGTCTTCTTTGTTAAAGACAAGATTATACTCTTGTTGGCCGAACAGCTCCTTGCGAACCATCGGGTGCATGAAGGCCATCTGAAGTGCCATGGACCGTAACATTGCGCTCAATGTGTTCCTTCCCTTCTGTCCATGTTTGAAGAAGTAATAGCTACAACCATAGCCGTCTGTCTGTAGTTGTGTAATGACATGGCCGGCTAGCACAGTTTTGCCCGTTGCGGGTTGGGCGGAGATCCAGTATAGAGGCACCGATGGCGTGATCGTTCCTGTCCATGCTTGGAAGCTCTCGCGATTCTCAATCCACGAGCATGATCCCGCGATTTGATTATCCTGCTCATTGTTGAGCTCGTCGATGGGTCCATCCATCACGTCAAGGTAGGTTTGTAGAGCCGATATCTGAGCACGCTCTTCGTCACCAATTCTCGCTATTGTGTCGCCGAGTATGTCCTCAACCATACTTGCTATGGCGTTTTTGACCTTGATATAGTTGGAGTCGTACACGCTGTCAAATTTGCAGACCGTGCGGTGGTCGGCGTTAAGTGGTTGTATGCGTTCGTGTTTGAGACCGATGGAGGCAGAGTCTTTCTCAACGATCAACGCAGATTGAACCCCAAGGTTGAGTTTGAGGGTTTCGTAGAAAGATAGCAGACGAACCTCATCGGCGTAATGCCTGAAATCATCGTTGATTATGTCAAGCCCTAGCGAGTTTTTCTCGAGATCGGAGAGAAATGGCTTTGGGTTGAACACACCAGCAGCTCGGAGCATGTTACCAAGCATCGACGCTAGTCCGGCACCTCGATGTGGTGTCGCAAGGAAGATAAGGCATTGAATGCGAGCAGCAAGGGCCTGGGCCGCGACGTCCCTCCGAGCAAGTATATAAGCCTTCTTGACGACTATGTCACGAAAAGAGTTAGCGAAGCCATTTTACGCAACAAGATTCAATCATTAAAGGTTGCGTTTACCTAAGCCGCCCATACTATGTCCGATCAGTATGATGGGTAGACTCTCCTGTGCCCTCAAATATGGATTCGTAGTCATCTCTCCTAACAGATCTTTTCCGAAGTCATGAACGCTTAGTATGCTCTCTTTGCGCTCGCCCCAGTCACTGTTATAGCCAAAAGTGTGGATGCGGACATGCTGCAGATCTGGTTCTTGCGGAAGCCATGCTTGTGGCCAAAACTGATCACTGTCCTCACCCTTGGTCCAGGTCTTTACAGAACCGCCTCGTAAGCCGTGGACAAATATCAAATCGAGGAGGGGTTCTGACGGCTCATGGAGCAGAGTGAGTCCGTAAGGGCCAAACGAGTTGGTTGGTAATGTAGTGCCGTCGGAAGATTTCGCATGGGCCAGTAGGCTCAACGATTTTCGAATAGAGTGACTATTCCTGCTGGTAAATCGTGACAAGGCTGCACTTGAGCGACGCCTATCGTTCGTTTGGGAACTCCTAGGCAGGGTAGACTATAACTGAGTCAGCCTATACGAGCGGTAACGATAGGGGGAGATCATCACACATCTTCCGCCATCTCCCATTTTCGATGCGAAGAAGTGTTTGAAAGTGTTTTAAAGAGCGCTTACCGTTAGGAAGTCAACGCGCAAAGGCTGGGTGGTCGGTAGCACGTGCGAGCGGGACGTCGCAAACCTCAAGTTATCGTGGCGGTGGCGAGGTGCAAGCCATCGGTGTATCGCGTGCGATAGTGCGAGATGATAGGTCCTAGATAACCTGCTTCATGCCGTCATGTCTGAATGCGGGAGCACTGGATGCTCAGCCTTGGATACCCAGTGAACCCCGCGATTGGAATGCGGCACTTGCTATATCAACAGAGCCGTGTCTGCCTACACACGACATCATCAATCCCAAGCTTTCAGTTTCCAAATCATGGTGTATATTCCCGAAGGTTTCAATCCGGCCATCTTGAAGGATGAGGACAAATATGAAGGAAAAGACCTGGACGCCAATATTGCCGCAGGTATGCTCCGTGCGCCGACCAGGACAGTCTCCACATATGATACAATGCTGACCCAGCTTTGCAGCTCTTCCAGAAGGCGCAGAGGTAGATTGGGTGTGCACACATGGTGCTACACATTGGTCTGTGTCGACGAAGATCGACACGACCATTGATGGTAAACCGACGTCCTTCTTTTTGAAGGAGTATCGAGACGTGAATGCGAAAGACATGGTCAGAGCTGAATATGAGTCGACAGTTGCTCTGTACGAGATGGCTCCTCAAAATGTGCCACGGCCAGTGGCGTATGGATCATTCGCTTCCGACCCAGAGAGATTCTTCTACATTCAGGCGTTTTGTGACATGAATGACGAATTGCCTGATGTTGATGAATTCGTCGCTATACTGGCGAAAATACATCAGAAGAAGTCGCCAACTGGAAAGTTTGGATTTCACGATACCAGTAAGTACGCCTCAAGCTCATCGCAGCGAGGCCGAAAATGCTGACCCGCAATATAGCGTTTCAAAGGAACATTCCCAACCACAACGACTGGTGTGACACCTGGGAGGAGTATTTCACTCGTAGCCTGGGTGCAGTGATCGAAACGGAGCGCAAAATTCAAGGATCAGACCCAGAGATGGATGCCTTGTCCTCGGAAATCATGAAGAAAGTAGTCCCCCGACTCCTTCGCCCGCTTGAGACAGGAGGCAACAAAATCGAACCAGTATTGTTGCATGCTGACTTGTGGCATGGAAATGTCGGTGTGGACAACGAGACAGACGAGCCGATCCTGTATGACGCTGGAAGTTTCTACGGGCACAACGAGTACGAAGCGAACCCGTGGCGTGCAACGAGATACCAGTTCAATCGGACTCATTTGCGCGCGTATCATAAGTTGATACCTGTCTCAGAGCCGGCGGAAGATCACGACGATAGAAACATCCTCTACGCCATGTGAGCATTGATCCATATCCTACTGGGTGCAAATGCTGACGAAGCAGTCGGAATGACCTCCAGGTTTCATGTTGTTGGAAGCAGACCAAGATTACTCGGCAATTGTAAGTCGCTCCACTGTCGTCGTCGGGACATGGAACATGGAACATCTACTAACGGGGTGAAGGGCGATAGATGCGATGCGACGCCTAACTGCAAAGTTTCCAGATGGGTACGAGGGTTATGTTGCCAAGAATGAGGCAAAGCGTAAGCATGGGTCAGAGGAGGTCTAATAGTTCAGCTACTGGGTGAACCGATGGAGTCTCCATGTCACATTCCTCTAGCTCTGTTCGCCTTATATTTTTCATGTGCCTGTCGCTGATTGCGCCATTCCATACCCTTAAGCTGAATGAACAACGTTGCGATGACACTCAGAATACCAGAGATTGCTGCCAGAGTTGTGAAGAACCAGCCCATGCCCATGACGTCAAGTAAAGGCTGCATCGCTGCAACAGCTGCTGCTGATAGAGCGCATCGAGTGATGTTGCCTGCTGCAGCGGCCGTACTTGGGTTTTGAGGTGATATGTCTACGATGAGGGTGTTGTGTGTCTGGGAAGCTTGTCAGTGCTGTTGGTGACAGTACCAGATACAGTCGGTTACCTGGCATATGGATGTGGCAAGAAATCCATGCGAGAATAGGAAAGTCAGTGGTACGCTGATATGCTGTAAGATCGTCAGTCCTCCAAAATCATGAACAGCACAGATGGCATACGATTCCTTCGCGCAAGACCCATCCGTATCCAACAATCACTGCAGTGGATATCGGTATCAGAAGCCATGATGTCCGAGAACGCGCCTTTTCGATCGGAAACTTGACCAGGTCGTCGCCAACAACCTTATCGACCGTTATGTTATTGGCTTTGGCTGTTGAGTGATAATTGAAGTCCATTAGCTTTCCGTTAACGTAGCCACCAATAATAACCCCCGTCCCAATCGAAAAGTAACATAGTCCGATTTGAAGTTTGTCAAGACCATAAATTTTCGTGAAAATGCCCGGGATAGAGGCTTGGATGCAATAGTAAGCGGCGTAGTAAACAGCACTGATAGACAAGACGGCCGCAGTATCTCGGTGGAAGCAGACGAACAGAGCTTTGAAAGGATTGGGTATCAGACTCCTCTTTGCCCAAGGCCCCTGTTCACTGGGTACTGCTAATTCTCGTTGGCGGCGTGACTGCAACAGGGGTCGATTCCACTTGGGTGTCGCAACGCTGCCGTTTCCTACGACCTTACGCCCGGTCTCAGGAAAGACAAGGCTAAGAACAATTAGAAAGGCGGCTCCAATAATGACCAGTAACCAGAAAACCCATCTCCAGTGAGCTCTTGCTGCCATGATGCCGCCGACGAGAGGACCTATGCTTGGGCCGAGGTTTGTCGCGATCATGGCAGGTCCCAACATGCTTCCGCGAGTAGCCGGGGTTGCTACATCAGCAACCACTCCGTATCATATCGCAATGGTCGCGGAGCACCCGAAACTCTGGAGGCCACGAAGAACCATCAGAGCAGCATAATCCTGCTGAAGTGCAAGGCCCAGGTTGGCGCAGACGTATATGATGAATGTAATGATATACACAGGGCGTCGTCCTAAGTTGTCGGCCAAGTCTCCACAGAACGCTGGTGCGATTGCCTGCATGATGAGGTACGTCGTAATGGTGAGGTTTATCAGGCTAGGACTGACACCCACAGCATGTTGAAGTTCTTCGAGACATGGAAAGTAAATGTTCGCTGTGAAAGGAGAGAAGAACATGCTGCATCCGATAAGCCATGTGATCATCAGCCGCTCGGCCTTTGTGAACAACGTGTACGGAATTGCTGTTTCTGATGCGGGGACAGCAATCTTCGCCTCAATCTCCGCTACACCCAGCACATCTTCATCTTTAACGAGCATGTGATCATTGACCGATCGGTCTCTTGAGGTTCGATCTTCGTGAGTCTGCATTTCTTCAATCTGCAGGAAGCGACCGGAGCTATGGACTTTCGATGCGAGTGGGCGTCGGCGAGGCAATATTTCGGCTGCTGATGAGAATATTCTTGACCCATCTTCGTGCCTGTTTTCAACGGCAACAGATGTTGCCACACAAGCATACCTCGCGCGTGGCGTTCGCGTACTACAGCCTATCCTATCCAGTCATATAAGGCGTTCGTATGCGCGAGCTCCGCGGCTGAGGCGGGGTCATGACGCGTTTTCTGTCACAGCGTCGCGCGTAAGCTTGCATTTTTTCCCGCAGAGACGAGGTGGTGAATGATGGCATGGGTGATGGTTTGAGTATGCAAACCACACATTGCTGCCCGTTCAGGTATGTGGGGACCGTGCTGTCCACGCCAAATGATTTAGCGTTAGGCGTCGCGTTATTACGCCAGGGCTCCAATAACGCCCACGAGCTAGTTACATTATTGATTTATAGGCCTGTTGATCATAAACTAGATAATTGCTACAAAGACTCGTATCCGAGTACCGCTCAAAGTTCTTAATAGAGTCACGTGGTCATAAGAAGACGATCGTACCACTTTTCTCATGCCTAGTTCACCAGTTACTAAATGTAACCTTGGAAAGGTAGTGATGCTGTAGACTTTGATTATTAAGCAGCAGAGATACAGTAAAGATGGTGTGGAGATGCCTCAAGGCGATGATGTGATGCATGACCAGTGATCGAGTACAGAGACTCAGGGAATATTAAGAGAACCTTGGAACCATCCATCGTAAGGCGAATAAATATCAAATGAGGGCACTGGAGGACGATTCCAGGAACCAAAAAGATCCTACCCTACTCGTAAAGCAGCATCTAGCTATTTTGTGACATGTGCCAACTTTTGCCTATATAGATCATGATTACAACGGCTGCATCGTAACTCGAGTAATAGGAACTCATTGCTTCCGAAGGAAGCATTTCATTCGAACAGTGGCCTTGAGATAATCAGAATTACACCCTCTAGTTGGCTGAATAAAACCTCCTCTTAACGTCTTGGATCAGTAAGTGGGCCGGATCAGTAAGTGGGCCGCCTCACCAAAACCAGCGCGACTCTTTACGCAATAGCTCCACAACAACACAAGATAATAGAATAGAATTTTAGAGATAGCTAGTCTATTACTACCTACATTGAGTCCGCGTGTGTCCTTGGACGTGACATTTTGTACACGTTGGCGGCGCGCGCTGACGTCCTGGAGTAGCTAGAGCTTGTTCTACCTCCGCGACCACCCTTTCTGCCTCTGCAGCGAGCTGCTGGCCTTGCTGAGCCTGTAGCGCTCCTCCACGAGCTATATATTGACGCCGCTGATCTCTTCTACGTTGCTGGTGCTGACTAGCTCTACGCAGCTTTTTATTCTCCTCTGCGAGTATAGTCGCTGAGTTCATCGCAAGCTGAGCGCTTTTGGCAAGTTGGCGGATAGCTAGAGTAGTTGGACTCTCTGATTGCCGACGGAGCCTGTCTTGGAGATAGCGTACCTGCTGCTGAAGCTGTGCTACTGTACGCGGCGTCTCTGCAGCCCATGCGACGTTGTTGTCTGCTGTAGTCGCTGGTGGAGACGGCGTACGGATGACTGTGAGCGACGATAGGACGCGGTCTGGACAAGGAGGGATAAGCCCTGTCGCCTGGAAGCCAGCCTGGATGTTCTGCTCTGTAAATACCGCTGGCCGGATCCGTGTATAGGTGGTGAGGAAGTCTACCTTGTCGATATGGTAGACGCCTTGGCGAGCGAGCTCCTGGATCTTATAACCGTACGCTCGCTTAAGCGGCGAGAAGCAGCTCACATCAAGCGGCTGGAGGAGGTGGGAGGTGTGAGGTGGCATACAGAGGGTGATAATGTTGTTCTCTGTGCAATACTGGTCGAACTCAGGCGTAGCGTGGCTGCTATGGCCATCTAGAATTAGAAGCCGGTAGACTCCACGCGTACGAGACGCTGTATATCTGTCGAAGTGCTTTACCCACTCAACACCAAGCTTATCTGTCGTCCAGCTGTTGTCTGATACAGCGACTACCCAGTCTGGCGGGATGTGGTGGTACCAGCTAGCCTGGTGGTGCTTTCCAGACAAGATCACGAAGGGTGGAAGATACTAACTAGAGGCGTTAATACACTCAATTGCTGTAGCCCACTCTCGGTTGCCTGGCTGTACAACAGTAGCGCGGCCTACTGTATCTGAGCTAGTGACCACCTTGGACGTCGCTGCGACGCCCATCATAAAGCTAGTCTCATCAAAGTTGTAGGTATCAATATCCTGTATGCCGTACGCCTGGCGCGTCTCCTCGACGAGCTTAAACCACGCTGCGATAGCGATGGGATCCTCACAGCGAGCGCGCTGGCTATAGAACTTCCTATTCCACTTTATCTGTAGCTCTGGCTGGCTATTAACAAAGCGCGACACCCACTTCTGGCCAACAGGTTGTAGAGGCGGATCTTGGCCACGCGCGGCGAGAAGAGCGTCTGCCATACGTCGTACGTCGATAACCTGGGGCGGAAAGCCTCGTCGATCAAGGTCTAGAATCCACTGCACAAGAGACTGCTCTTCGATAGGTAGTAGCTTGCGGTTGACAGATGCTGTCTCTAATCGCGGCTGGGTACCGTGAAGGCGTCGTTGGAGCGTCGACTTTGGCACATCGTACGCTTTTGCTAGGGCGTAAATTGCTTAATTTGGGTTATTGTAATAGGATGCTATAGCAAGGCTTATTCTGCCTTCGCGAGAAGTCTGTATAGAGCGTTGTTGTCGCGGCATTGTGGTTGTTGTGTAGAGAGTCGCGCTGGTTTTGGTGAGGCGGCCCACTTACTGATCCGGCCCACTTACTGATCCAAGACGTTATTAGTTAAAAACGTATAAGCATTTTTACGTAAGCAGCTCATCCATCACGTGACGAAAATCAAACTATAGGAGGAAAAGGAGAAGGAGAAGGAGAAGGAGAAGGGAGTGAGCGGCTGGCTTCCAAAGGAAGCAGACGCAGCCTTAATACACAACAACGGCCTTTACGTCTGACAGATATACTTAGCTGTCGAGCCTCACAATGCAACTTTTGGTCAGAAGTTAAACCCGCTTTCCACTAACAACAAAGGCTAACTAATCAGCACACAATTTGGCTCTCTCCCTCAACCTACCGGTAGTCTAATCGCACGACGTACTTTTCCTGCAAACAGCAACAGCATCTCAGCCTACAGTAGCCAGATTCATCGCTCAGCCACGACTACAGCCAACCAATCCTGCCGCCCAGCATGCCCACAAAATACAACATACAGAATTCATCAACTGCATGCGTTTCCATCCATAGAGATTCTCGCCAGTACGTCTTGTGCGGCTTTGTCACGCTGCCGCTGCCTAGGATTGCTTCAGCCACAACGAGGCAACTCTGCCTAATCTTGTTTCAAACAGGTCGACGTCATTCCTTATAACACAGTTGAAGCTTGTGCCCCCGCTACATCTCCAATCACTTCTTATGTTCTCTTTGCACAGCCCTTTTGCTAAGCTAGCACAATGATTACCAACAATTCTGAAGCGAGCGGCCGTTTGCATTGCGACCTTCGCAGTGACAGAAGCACGTCACCCGGGCTGATTCCGCTGCCTCCCTACAACTACGAAACTCTCCCTGATAGGTGCATTCGGATACTGGAACTTCAACCGGGCGAGGCGTGCCGATCCATTCCATGGATGCTTTATTGTCGCATCCATAGATGGTGAAGACAAATTCGATGCTCTCTCATACATGTGGGGTGACGCGTCGCCCGTGGATCACATCATTGTCGACAGCGCAGCTATACCAGTGGCCTGGAACCTCGCAAGGGCATTGGAATACCTGCGCAGCCAGCAGGGGTCGAGTGTCCGTGGGATCTGGATAGATGCAATATGTATCAACCAAGAGGATAAAAAAGAGAGTGGACGTCAAGTTGCCATGATGCGATCACTATATAGCAAAGCAGACTGTGTTCGGATATGGACCAACGCACCTAACCTAGAGGAAGAGAGTGGGGCAGTGGCGGCGCTAGAAAGCTTCGAGTTACAGGCGGAAGAGATGGGGTGGGGTATTGGCGACGACATGCAATTTTGGGAGCCTCTGGAGCCAATCTTTTGGAACGAATACTGGAAACGACTCTGGATATAAGTAATAGTCAACTTGCGCGAAGACGGACAGCAGCTTATCGTATACGCAATAAACTACCAGACAACAGGACGTTATGAACGCATAGCGACTGATCCTGCATTGCATGAATATCGTCGTTCCTGGTACCAACTTATCAAAATTCCGAAGAGCCATGGAAAAACTGCGCCGCGCGTTCTTTGCCAAGTTAGAGATGCAAAAGTTGATTCCACTAGTATTGACACTGAACCGTGCTCTTTTCGCCGATAGGGTTCTCGCATTCGAGAAGAAAGTCGGAAAGCAGGACCGATTGGGTGAACTATCTAAACTACTTTACAGTGGGAAAGTTTACAAATGGTACAATCGGCTCCTCACAATCAAGACGCAGGCAACGCAGCAGGATCCCCTGATCGATCTGCTTAGTGAAACTTCCGCCTTGAACTCATCCAGAATGCATGATCGACTCTACACAATCATGCATTTAGCTGACAATTTCCAAGCAGGAGACATCGAGGTTGACTATAACAAAACAGCTAGTCATGTTATGATTGGTGTGGTGGACCATCACATCAGACTGCATCGTAATCTTCGTTTTCTGGATTATAGCTTTCAAACAGACTTTGAAGATTTGGGTGAAAGCTTCCGGGGAGACTTGGGCAAAATCAGGCCTGAAAACCCAATTCAGATTGCTCATTTCTCACTTGGGTCCCACGTGTATGGTTGGGGCCCGGTCAGTTCGGGATTTCCATAAGATCCTCTCAGAGAGCTGGTGGACACGAAGTCGCCATCGGTGAACATCTGGACGATGCTGAAAATGGCTCTGACAACTTCAAGATTCACCCGGATGGTAACTACGCGCGCGACAACAAAGCCTTGGTAAGATTTCTGACCAGATTTTCACATGAGGAGTTGTTCCGAACATGTGCCCCGGATTCTGTTGATACGGCCCATATGCGATTACACGTTCGCGGAATGAGACTCGCTGAGGTACGAACAGTGTTATCTTTGCCGTTTCTCGGCGGCGTAACTCACGAAATGACTGTGGCGCAATTCTGGTCATCCAGTCTTGGTCAGCACATTGGGCCGTATTTCTGCCGTGAGGAGCGACATATACCACTTGGAATGGTCCGAGCCTTGGTCTGACCGTGGCCAAATGAGGATTTCAATTACGACGACGCCGTGTTCGGGCTCATGTGGTTCTACGACTATAGTACGTGGCCGAGGATTGCAGACCGCTCTATAGGTATCAGCGGGTGCTTCCCAGATGTTTTGCTAGCACCACTACGTGACCACTTTAACCGTGGTGCGGCGGTCACTGCAGTATCTTATATCATCACACAACTCGGGGGCCGCAAGTGCGTTTTGACCGACAAAGCCCAGTTCGGCCTCGTACCCGAGTGCAACATCAGAGCAGGAGACGAGATATGGATATTACTCGGATATTCTCTACCATCCGTCCTGAGGAAGCAATCTGACGGAACATATGAGCATATCTGTACAGCACGTATTCCCGTTCTTATGGATGAAATTGTAGGTCACGCAGACATTCGACGTTTCTCAACAATGTCGAAACCCGGCGGAAAAATTGGAGGGTAGACGATTGAGGATATCATACTCGGGTAAAGAGGCTATGTAGAACTGTGAAGAGTATAGAGATTTGAACTACAGCTGTCACCAATCTGCGCAAAATGCGACAGCAACCCTATGTACATCGCCAACGCCGCCCATTTCTCTGGACTTCGTAGTCGTGAAGCCGTGACGCTGTCATTGACGTTATTTGTAGAAGATGATGTTAGACGTAGCCGCCCAAGTGGGAACCGTGACACCTGAGCTTGTACAGGCTGACCAATTTAGGTGCACGCGTCACGTCATCATCTCATAGAATCACCACGGATAACGCAAACCAAATCAAATCCATAAATGTGAAGGAATCAGTGCATCGAAGCTACTACGCATTTCTAATCTAAAAGAAAAAGCACCAGTTCTCCATTTGCGTAGTTCACAGCATTCGCGGCACCTCAATCAGCTGCAAGTAGAAGATAGATACCTCCTCATACTGCCGCAGCTTCTGCCAATGGGGTGTAGGGCTCGCAGGGTACCGGTACTGGAGGCAGCCCGAATGACTCGCCAAAGCCTGCTCAAACAACGAACCACCCGGCAGGTTCTGTGATGCATACCATTACAACAAACGACAGCACCTTCTATGACAATCGGAACAAGGACTCCAGGCTCAATCGTAGCAGACTAAGATACAAGTCCTCATTTCAGTGACTACAACATCACAAAGTCGTCAAGGCGCGTCTCAAACCCCAATACTAACAAGCCACAACCGCCGCAGCTAACTCATTCCAAAGCCCACACACACCCAACAACATGTTGAAGGAACCAAATAAAATAACAACCCACAAGTGAAGCTCACGACCATCTCCCTCGTTGCATTACCCAGATACACAAAATCCCCCTACACCACACCACGAGTCATCAATCCATCTCACTGCCCCTAATACCCCCCGCCACTAGACATTGTCAAGAAACCACATATACTACCATTACCCGCTAATCCACTACTATACCCAACTATCCACCCAGACTACACACACACGCAAACCGCGCAATCATCGTATCACCACAATAAGACGATATACACATACCCCCCTTCGATACATCACATCACATCCCGTCACATACAAACGATAGGAGAATGCGTATATACATCTAAGAACTACAGTAGAAGCGAGACACCGAATCTCAGCCGCGTATGATGTGGCCTGCTATCACATCACCTTGTGTTCTTCTGCTTATTCTGGCTTTGACTTTTGGATTTCCGAGGTGGGTGGGTGAGTGGTTGGTTGGTAAGCTGGCTCACGTGGGTGATTTGGCAAAACGCCTTCAGTACAGGTCATTGTTGTTTTGACGATGCTCGCTTTTTTTGGGGGGGAGGGGATATGAATGGGATTATGACAACAAGGTCGCAATTAAGGCGAGAATAGGAATCCGAGTCTCGTCTCGAATGGAATTAGAATCGATGCGGCGGCAAGAGTGCAACGCTGGAGTGGCCTAGGACCTCCCATGGTTTCTCGGCAGATGAGCTGCGCTACTGTAGTGCATAGCCCGCGCTCGAAGGGGACTGACGGCCCAAGCAATGTATCACACATTGGCGTCCATGTGAGATGTGAGTGAGTGTCGTTTTCTTGACATCAGCCTTGCCTCGGAGCAGGTTTCTCCAGCAAAATCTGATATATCACAACCACACCAAGCTAGCTTGTATCTTCACCCATTCTTTTACTTCGCCTTGCCTCCACCCTTCTCCCTAATCCTCTCATCTTTTTCAAACCTCTCCTTAAACATCCTATAAAACAGGCCCAACCACTCCTTCTCCCGATCGCTCAGCTGCCTACTCGGATTCTTCCAGCTATTCGCCAATATCTCCTTGATCCTGCGTCTCAACACCTTCAGCGCAACAGCCGCCCTCCATTCCCTCACCGCAAAACGCAGAAGATTGCCTGGCAGACTGATAACACCGGCGTGTAATTTAAAATCCATGGCATTGTCGGCAGCTACCATGAGCACCATAGGCAGTGGATATGCGACGGAAGTAGAGTGCGCGTTGTAGAACTTGTTGCTAGATTGCATGATGTTGTAGTAGGAGAGGAAGTGGGTGGTTTGTGAGCCCTTGTTGACAGAGGTTGGGCCTAGACTGACAGTCTGGTTGTTTGAAATGTTGCGCCAGCCTTTGCCTTCGCGGGTGAGGATCTTGGGGTAAAAGGCTGTTGCGATGACGGAGTTGACTAGGACGTCGTTGTCGGTGTGGATGTCGTATTGGGCGGGTACGTCGACGAATACGCGGTGGCGGGATGTGTTGCGGTAGCGGCCCATGGCGCGGCGCTCTTCGGGCGTGAGTTGGATGAAGCCTGCGTCGACTAGAGAGGAGAAGAGTTGTGCTTTGAGGTCCTCTATGTTTCCTAGATTCTGCGGGCTGAGGAAGTTCTTGTGGCAAAATTGCATTTCTGATCGTCCTGGGGTAGTACATACTGCCCTCCAGGCCCTATAGGCGTTGTATGTGGTGAGAAGGTCCGAGTCGCCCTTCTTGAATGCGAGGCGAGCGATGTCAGCTCGTTGCTTTGCTCCAAACGGGGTCAAGAAGGGAGACTTGGAAGAGACAATTGCAGCTATGGTAATAGCAACATCCACACAAGCAAATGTACTCGCAAGCAGTACAAGCTTGCCCAAGTGTGCATCCAACGGAAGCTTCGCAATTTGACGACCAAGGGGTGTAAGTTCCTCGCTTGACGTCAATGCATCAACCTCCACAAGTGCGTCGATAGCGCGGCGGATGTTTCTGGAGGAGGGTGGATCGAGTGCTTGAGCAAGGGTAGCTTCGATATCACCAAGTTTGCAGATCTTTACGCGCATGACCAAGTCTTGAAGCGATAGTCGCAACATCTCAGGTGTTTGCTGTTCCGCCATGAGATTGTCGTGGCGGTATTTCGTAAAAAGATGGAAGCATAGCCCTTCTTGTACACGGCCTGCACGGCCACGGCGCTGCTTCGCATTGGCTCTTGAGATGAACGATTGAGTCAGGCGTGATAGCTGTCTCCGTTCGTCGAACCTCATCTCTTTATGCTTACCAGTGTCAACGACACAGGTGATATCCGGGATTGTAACTCCAGTCTCGGCGATGTTTGTAGCGAGCACAATCTTGCGTATGCCTGGAGGTGGAACAAGGAACGCGGCCTGTTGATCTTCGCTTGAGATGGTGGAGTGTAGCGGATAAACATACCAATCGGCCTTGAACGAGGGATGACTGACCAACATGTCGTTCAGTTGGCGGATCTCAGCAATACCTGGAAGAAAGATCAAGATGGCACTGCTGAAGCGACTCAGCTGCGGATCATAGGCAACAGTTTCGATAAGACGCGTAATAAGATCGTAATCAATCGCATATTCATCATATGTGGAGAGCGCATTGCGTGTCGTTGTACTGTAACCTGGAAGCTTGCTGGGAATGCCAGATTTATCGCTGCTTGCAATTTCGTCATCCTCGTCGTTGTCGCTCGTGGTGGCATTTTTGGACGTATCGGATGTGCCGGCATAATGGGTCAACTCAACCGCGTCCTCTAGGTATCGCGTCTGAACTGGAAAGGTACGACCTGGTACTGTGAGGATCGGCGCATCGTTGAGGTACCTTGAGAAGCGTGCGGCATCTACCGTGGCGCTCATCAGTATGACCTTGAGTTCAGGTCGGCGTTGCATGAGTGACCGAAGTATGACAAGAAGGAAATCTGTGTCAATGGACCTTTCATGAACTTCATCGATGACAAGATGCGTGACCTCCTGTAGACCTCCAGGTGATTCTAACATTCGCAACACCACACCAACGGTCGCATACACCAAGCGAGTTTGAGAAGAGGTCTTTGATTCGAGGCGAATCGCGTATCCGACAAGCGAGCGCATCGACCCAAGGTCTTTGGGGCCTTCGCCTAGTTCTTCGCTCACACGTTGGGCAAGCGAGATTGCCGAGATACGTCTTGGCTCGGTACAATAGACTTTGCATGCCTTGCCTTGCGAGAGCTCGTGCTCAAGGACAAAGGCCGGAATCTGTGTACTCTTACCGCAGCCAGTCTCACCGCAGATGATTGTGACCTGATCCTTATCGATTGTCGACAGTATGGAATCTCTAAAGTTGAAGACTGGGAGGTTCCTTCGTCCAACAAGCATATGCTGGTATGACGGAGTCGACGCTTTGGCGGCCCATAGTTCTCTTAGACCGTCGTGATGCCGCACCGGTGTGCTGTAGCCAGAGTTTGATGCGCTTGAGCTTGTCGCGGCCTGAGCGCGCATCTTGAAGCGATTCGTAAGCACAACACCATCTGACTCTTCATTCTCGATCTGATCCTCGATGATTGAGCGATAATGTTTGATAGCATCACGATCTTCCGCGTCAAGACGCGTCTTCCGACGCTCCAAAAACTCCCTGTAGACGTCTCTCCAATTGGATGGAAGGCGGAGATGGACCTTTTCTTCTTTCGGTAGAGCAGCGGAGATTGAAAAGAGCGCAGCGACAGAGATGAAGCTCTCACTTTGCTCGACCGATATAGCAGCCATGTCGGTCGCCGCGAAGATGATTTGCTTCCGATACGGAGTACAGACCACGCCGGCGATATCCGTGTCGTACTCAATATCTTGTTCCTTCGACCAGGTGATGGTTACCGAGTGCCGACAAGTATACGCCGTAGGCGAGATCATTTTGTACATTAGGCGCGCACCAGAATCCCTGGAGCTGTCAGTCCATATCTAGAGGGTAGTAAAAAGACGAACCTTGATCGGACTGCCTCTTCGAGCACCTTACGAGGAGACACTCCACTCATCTTACCAAAGTCGCGCAGTGCGATGTTCTCGGCACTCGCACCGTTGGGAGTAGCCTCGGGGGCAGGTGTTGCATCAGGTACTGCGAACATGCCTCCCAGTAGATCAGCCTCCTCTTCACCCTCACGCTCGCTTGGAGAAGCTGCTGGTGCAGGGGTTGCCTCCACCTTGGCCGATACTGGAAGTTCAAGAGTGGCATCTTTGTCCTGTACTTGAGAATCGCTGGTCTGTGAGCCATTTCGTTGCCTCTTTTCAGCTTGGCTCTGTGCAATCTGGTTACGCTTTTCGGGCCACCGCGCTTCAGCTTGGTACTCGTCAAAGAGGGGATCGGACGTGATGCGCTGCAACTGGGAGAGCAGCTTGCGAACAGCCGGAGTGTGCGTGGGCGCAGGCGCGGACTTTTTGGATTTAGCCCCTTTCGGCTTCCGTGTAGAGGCGTCGACGAGCTGCGGATCCACTTCGAACAGTTTGCCCTTGATCTTCAGATAGGCAGGGATAAGCTCGTCGAGCTCAAGGTCGCTATCAAGGTCACTGACGTAAACATCCGACTGACTAGACTCTGCTGTCGCCGAGGCTTTGGGGGCTGCTGAAGGTGAGGCTCCAGATGCGGTGCTTCCGGTAGCGGCCGGCTCGGGGGGGCGGTGTTGGGGGTCGAGAAGAATCGAGGGATTCCAGGCCTGATCGTTTGGGCTGCGACTCTTCGTACGAGAAAGAGTGAGGCTCGCATTGATCTAGAGCAAGCCACTCGAGCGCTTCCTGAAGACCCCAGATACCGGAAGCTGCATCGACGCCGGCAGCATTGGCGCAAAGCCATGCTAAGACGGGTTGAATGTGGCCTTGTGGGAAGCCCAGTTCACGCAGAGTAAGATCGAGGGTCCAAAGCTTGGACATGGCATCCTCTTCAGTCAGCGTCTTCAGGAGGGACTGGTGCCCCTGTCTTCTGTTGGAGTCATTCGACTCTGCCTGGGCGAGCAGGATGATGCTGTCCAAGATGTCGCTGGGGAGCCAGTCGTGAACCGTCATGGCATGCGACTGGCTGCGGAGGAGCCTCCGGTCCGTCTGGAATTTGGAGACGTGTCGACTGGATTCACGGCGGACCTTGGACGCATGCTTCTCCACCAGCAGCTGGAGTTCATCGCGCTCTAGCTGGGCCTCGAGTTCCTCCGGGGTGGGCGCGACCTCTGGCTTGGGCGCTTCAGTCGCCTGGGCTGTCTCGAGCGCGACTGTCGGCTCTGGTGCAGTCGTGCTTTGCTTTGACGGTGGCTGCGCGGCTTCCTTGGCCGGGGCGTCTACTCCGGTCCTTTCTGGCCTGGGCTTGCTCGCAACAGACGTCGTCGCAAAGCCTCGGGCGGGGTTACCGGCGGGCTTCTTCTTCTTCGCCATGGCAAAAACTCCGAGTTGGGTCGAGTGGATGATGGGTGCGTGGTTGTACTGTGAGTGCAGGGGTCTCAGGCGGGCTTCCGTATCGAGTATATCGGAGCTTGATCCCGGGCGAGATCCAGATTGGGTGAATTGTCGTCGCTGGCGGGACGCATCAGGGCAGCGGTGGTGGTGGTGGTGGTGGTGGTGGGCGGTGGGGGTTGGATGTGGTCGGTCGTGTCGGGTGCTCCACTGTACCTATCGCTGCCCTACCGTGCCACCGTGTCTACCTACAGTAGCACGCGGTTGACAAGAAAATCCGCTAGTACTATAATGTATTACTTTTTTTTAACCTAATATCATACAATAATCTCAAGGCATTAGACTATACCTTATATATACAAAGTTGTTAAGTTTTTCCAAGTTCTATACTTTTTATATATAAAGTTTATTCTATTTACTTGTTGTTGTTGTTGTTGCGTAGTACACATGTAAGGTTAGAGTGATTTAGAGAGTTGGCTTTTCTTTTTGTCAACCGCGTGCCTAGGTACATTGCAAATAAACGAGAACTCTTGGCGTCGTCTCGCGATACTTTCGCCGACACACCACCCCGCCAACCACCCCCGCCATCCATCCGCCCTCACATGTGGACTGGACGACATGGCTGCTGTGAATGGGGACGCTGAGCCGCGGGCCATGAGCCGCGGCGAGCTGCGACCGAAGCTCATCACGAGCTCCACCAAGCGCCGGGTGAACGAGCTCGCGGGCCTGCAGCATCAAGTCGCAGACGACTGTGAGTGACTCTGCTGGGCTGCACACACCACAGCACAGCACATGGCAGGCAACCACGGCTGACCTAATCCCCCCCCTCCTCCAACAGCACTCGTCACCGCCGACCTCCACACACTCCTCCAACTGCTCTTCGAAACATATCCGCTGTACGACGACCGCGAATCACGCCGGGCCGTCGAAGGCGTCCTCAGGTCGCTGGTAAACGGACCACACGGCGACAAGGTGCTGCCTCCGATTATCAAATTCCTGACGGGCGAATGTTCCAACAAGGCCATCGCACACGCCAACGCTTTTGTGCTGAACGATTGGTGTTCAGTCCTGCTCCTGCAATTCGCAAAATCGCCTGAACGGTGGGCCAAGCACGGCCTGGACGTGGCTCTGGCGAATGCGCGCGTGCTCGAGACGTGCGTCGGTGCTGGCGGCGACCGGCGAGCTGGCCGCATCTCCATAGCCGCCCTCGTCTCGACGCGCCGGGCCTTGCGCGCCATCTTCCGCTCCGAGGCAATTGGCAGCGACGCTCACTCGAGGCTCATCACGACCCTCACCACCAAGGGAGGCTCGCCCACGGCCGGAAATGCCGTCTTCCTCGGCGTCATCGCAGGCGTCTCGTCCCGTCTCGAGTCCGTCAAGCCGCTGCTCGACGCCCGTAAACAAGACTACTACACATATTACACACGTGAAATTGTCGGGTCACGGAGCCAGCTACCGGACCACATCTCCAACGCGCTTCATGATTTCTTCCACAGCTTCTCCACGCTTGAAGAGCTGCGAAAACATGTCATACCACCCATCGAAAAGGCCTTGTTGAGAGCGCCCGAAGTAGTGCTGAACGATATCGTCTCGCCCATGTTTCTGGCCCTCCCCGAAACCATGGATCTCTCCGAGATTCTGCTAGGAAACATGCTGAAGTCGCTGCTTTCCAATGTCAAATCAAGCAATGCTGCAATCCGCGCAGGCGCCTTGCGAGCCTTCCAAGCGCTGGCTTCGCGATCAAAAGACGCCGACAAGATTGACAAGGTTGCAGAGGAAGTGCTTACCCCTTTGAAGCAAGGCAAGGTATCTGGCGTTGACCAGAAAGTCCTGCATGCTCAGATGCTCTCAGCACTTCCTGCCTCTATATCATTGTCAAAGAAAATACCAGCAGGCATCGCCCCCGTGGCCCTGAAAGAGCCAAGCGAGCCAGCTGTCGTAGCCGAAGTGTCTGCAATGACAATACATTTGAACTTTGGCTTGGCGAACGGAGTCGCTCTCGACAAGACTGTCTCGGATGCCTTCATCAAAGGTATGGGCGATAAGCGTGTGCCTGTCGAGCGGCTCTGGGCTGTTCGTGCAGCGGACATCTGGTGGGGTCTCTCTGACCAACAACAAGCCCAACCCGACGTACTTGCATTCTGTCAAACCACTCTGCCGAAGCTCATTGAGATTTGGCAGGAAGTCAATGCGAACCCTTTGCCTGCAACACAGAGTGGATTGGTCACGGCAGGACACTATGCTACTGCGATCCTCATTGATAGAGTACAGAGCATCAAGGACGAAAAGCTGGGATCCATCTATAAGAAATCAGATGTCATCTCACAATCGCTCGCCACGCAACCAAAGCCTTCCTTCCTTCTCAACCCCAAAGTGTATTCGAAATTGTCTTCCGAAGAGGACGTTTCGATTGCTTTACGCGCCTTGAACGCCATTGCACCAGAGATCACTCAAGCTTCGAAAGACGTAGCAGATGCATGGGCACAGGCATACATCTTCCTGATTGTCGCCCCAAGCGTCTCTGCCAAAGCGAAGTCGGCTGCTAAACAAGCTCTGACGCAATCATATATCCAGACCTCCCCTGAAAAGATCAGCAATATCATCATACAAGGGCTGTGGTCGTGGTATAGGTCAAGTGAACAAGAAGATAAGGATAGTGCGGCCGTCGCATCCAAAGCAGGCTCAGGTGAGCTTGGAGCTGTGTTGAGCTGCATATGTCTTCCTTCAGAAACAGTCAAGAAGCATGATGCAAGCGTGGATGCTGCAAACCTACAAAACCAGGCCATGAACCTCGTTGTACTAGCAAGGAAAGAGATCATCCCAAGAGTTTCTTGGATCGACCTGTGCCTTCGCATGGGCGTAGACCCAGGCCAGATCGTCCGGGATAACCTGCAAGACTTTGTCAACACCATCAACGAAGCAACCGAGGTACTTCATGATTTTTTTACTCTTCTTTCCTCTCTGTCGCTAACACACGATATAGAACAAGGACAACGAGCGCTTGCCTGCGATCAGCGCAGCGGCCTATAGTGCTTATACCGACATGGCGTTCGTGGCTCCAGAGGCCGCCTTACCGGCCGTCGTCAAGCAGTTCAGTCAAGATCTTGACCCAAAACAGATGGAATCCGTAGGACCAACCGAAGCGGCCATTTTCCGTACACCTGAGGGAACGCCCTATATCGACGTTCTGTCGAAGAAGGCACCTGTAGTCATCGACAAGAACACGAAAGATTATGATACGTTGAAGTGGGAGGAGGAGCTACGGGAGCAGCTTGCACAAAAGAAGGGCCAAGCTAAAAAGCTCAGCGCGGATGACCAGGCCAAGGTCAACGCCCAGCTGGCGAAAGAATCCGCCATCAGGAAAGAAGTGGCTGCCACAGAACACCGGATGAGGCGAGGCGTGGGTATCATTCGAAGTCTTGCTACTGGACCCCCTACCGAGGCGGAGCAATGGATGGGACCGGCTGTGGATCTGTTAATCCAAGCCATCCGTGCTGGCGCTGGTCTTCTGCTGGGAGACGTTCCGGCGACTGCTTTGATCTCCTGTTCCGAGCGCATATCCAACCGTCTGGGAATGATGCGGCCATTTGTTGGTGTAGCTGTACTGCGCACGATTGGTTCAATACAGCTCGCTAGCGAGTATGAGGATGAAGATTTGGGCGGTAAGTCAAGTTCGCTGATTGATTCACCCGGACGACACTGACAATCCTAGATCTGGTAACACGCGTTCTGTACCGTCTTCGTTTCTTGAGTGAGCAGAGGCCGCTTGATGCTGTATCTCTGGCGTACTGCTTCCCCCTGCTCTTCCTAGTACTAGAGAAAGGTGGTATAGGCAAGTCTGCCGCTGAAGAAGCAGACGAACAGCTCATTCTAGCCATCGAGGTGCTGACGTTCCACACCAACTCCTGTAAGCTCCTCAAGCATGCAGATGGATTACCTTACTAACATCTAATAGGCACTGACCCTCGTCTCCCACGCAAAGCCCTGCTGGAGATTCTGGTATGGTCCCTGCAAAAATACCAACAGCATTACAAGATCATCAAGGACTGCATTACGAATCTTGCTAGTGGTCTAGCTCCCAACATCAACAATGATGAATTGGGTGCCCTGCTACGTGGTACTATTGCACCCGAAACTAGCGTCCGGACTGCCATCTTACAAGCCATCGATGCTGAGCTCGACATGAATGATCTGACGTTCAGCGAAGAGATCTTCATTGCGTGCCATGACGATGAGCCTGAGAATGCTGAGCTGGCCCGAACCATTTGGGAGGAAAATGACCTAGAGTTCGGAACAGACGCTGGCGTGCAGATGCTCCCTTACCTAGACTCTCTCGACAAACCACTCAGAAGAGCAACTGCACGAGCTATTGGCGAGATCATTACCAAGTTTCCTGACACATTTGACGATATCTTACGGAGACTTCGGGAGACTTACACAGAAAAGGCAAAGCCACGCGTTCCAGAGCGTGATGAGTATGGCATGCCGCGAAAGGTTGATCTACGCGACCCCTGGGAGAGCAGAGACGGTATCGCACTTGCCTTCAAGGAGATGACTCCAGGTTTCAAGCCCGACGACCTTGTAGACTTTTTGAACTTCCTGATCTACGAGGGCCCCTTGGGAGATCGAAGCCCGGCAGTGAGAGAAGAGTTGATCGAAGCAGCAACCTCGGTCATTACTGTCAAAGCGCAGACCAAGGTCGAACCTCTTATGGAGCTGTTCGAGAACGCGCTCGAAGCGCCTGATCGCAAATCGGAGATGTACGATCAAGTCAACGAAGCAGTCATTATCCTCTACGGTGCATTGGGTCGTCACTTGACTGCCGGCGACGAGCGAGTTCCAAAGGTCGTGCAAAGATTATTAGCGACTCTCAGTACTCCTTCTGAGACCGTGCAGTTCGCAGTTGCTCAATGTCTCCCACCTCTGGTTCGCACGTCCGAACAAGAGGTTTCAAACTACATCAATCAAATGATGGATCAACTTCTCACGTCGAAGAAGTATGCCTCGCGTCGTGGTGCAGCTTACGGTCTTGCGGGTATCATACTCGGCAAGGGTCTGGGTCTGCTTAAAGAACATCGCATCATGTCCACACTCAAAGGAGCTAGTGACAACAAAAAAGACCCAAACCAGAGGCAGGGAGTGTACCTGGCATATGAGCTTTTCTCCCTGATTCTCGGTCGCCTATTCGAGCCTTATGTCATACAATTAGTACCGCAATTGCTCGCTGGATTCGGCGATACCAGCACAGACGTTCGAGAAGCCTGTCTTGATGCCGCAAAGACCTGCTTCTCCACGCTTAGCTCCTTTGGTGTCAGACAGGTTCTACCAATTCTCTTAGAGGGACTGGACGAGGACCAGTGGCGTAGTAAGAAGGGTGCTTGCGACTCTTTAGGAGCTATGGCCTACCTAGATCCCAATCAGCTTGCTCTGAGCTTGCCTGAGATCATTCCGCCCCTCACTGTCGTATTGACGGACAGCCACAAAGAAGTACGATCCTCGGCGAACCGAAGCTTGCAGCGCTTTGGTGAAGTCATCAGCAATCCCGAAATCAAGAGTGTTGTCAACATTATCTTGAAGGCTCTGAGTGACCCAACAAAGTATACGGACGACGCCCTCGACGCTTTGATCAAGATTCAATTCGCACATTTCCTCGACGCGCCTTCCCTTGCCCTCGTCGTGCGTATTCTTGAACGAGGTCTGGGCGACCGATCGGGCACTAAGCGAAAGTCTTCACAAATTATCGGCAGCTTGGCATATCTCTCGGAAAGGAAGGACCTTACATCTTATCTGCCTATCTTGGTCGCTGGGTTGCGGGTTGCGATCGTGGACCCTGTACCGGCTACGCGTGCCACTGCTTCAAAAGCGCTCGGTTCCCTCGTGGAGAAGCTTGGAGAGGATGCTCTACCGGACCTCATCCCAAGTCTCATGTCCACACTCAAGTCCGATACGGGTGCTGGAGACCGACTTGGTTCCGCCCAAGCTCTTTCAGAGGTCCTTGCAGGTCTCGGAACTGGACGCCTGGAGGAGACACTGCCCAGTATCCTGCAGAACGTGGCCAGCAACAGAGCTTCTGTTCGCGAAGGCTTCATGTCCTTGTTCATTTTCTTGCCAGTTTGTTTCGGAAACAGCTTCGCCAACTACCTCAGCAAGATCATTCCTCCTATCCTCGGCGGTCTTGCGGACGACGTGGAGTCAATTCGAGAGACTGCCTTGCGTGCTGGTCGCCTCCTGGTCAAGAACTTTGCTACCAAGGCTATCGACCTGCTACTGCCTGAGCTCGAGCGGGGTCTTGCAGATGATAGCTACAGGATTCGTCTCAGCTCAGTCGAACTTGTGGGAGATCTATTGTTCAACCTTACAGGTATTAGCGGCAAGGTGGAAGAAGAAGAAGTCGAAGAGGGCGCCAAAGAGGCTGGGCAATCTTTGCTCGAAGTTCTGGGCGAAGAGAAGCGAAACAAGGTCTTGTCTGCTCTGTACATTTGCAGGTGCGACACATCTGGTCTTGTGCGGACAGCATCTATCAACGTATGGAAGGCATTGGTGGCCAGTCCACGTACGCTACGCGAGCTTGTTCCTACGCTTACCCAACTTCTCATCCGTCGCTTGGCAAGCGCAAACATGGAGCAGAAGGTCATCGCCGGAAACGCGCTTGGGGAACTCATTCGAAAGGCAGGAGATGGTGTGCTCGCCACTCTGTTGCCTACTCTCGAAGAAGGCCTCCAGACTACGGATACAGATGCCAAGCAGGGTATTTGCATCGCCCTTCGCGAGCTCATCGCAGCTGCATCATGGGAGCAGCTTGAGGACTACGAAAAGACTCTAATCCATGTCGTTCGGACTGCTCTGGTGGATCCCAACGTGGATGTACGAGAAGCAGCGGCAGAAGCCTTTGATGCTCTACAAGAGATCTTTGGCAAGAAGGCCGTTGATCAGGTTCTACCTTACCTGCTCAATCTCCTGCGTTCAGACGACAATGCGCAGAACGCGCTCTCGGCGCTTCTCACCCTCCTCACAGACCAAGCGCGATCTAATATTATTCTGCCAAATCTCCTGCCCACGCTTCTCACTTCGCCCATGTCTGCTTTCAATGCCCGCGCTATTGCATCGTTGGCTGAGGTGGCAAGCTCTGCGATGACTCGAAGACTGCCAACCATCCTCAACACCATCATGGACAACGTCATCGCCTCCAAGGACGAGGAACTCAGGTCAGAGCTCGAGACATCCTTCGACAAAGTACTTTTGTCCGTGGATGAGTTTGATGGTCTTAATACTGCCATGAGCGTCATGCTGGCGTTGTCGAAGCATGATGATGAGCGGAGACGTGCGCGTGCCGATATGCATCTGGCCAAGTTCTTCGCGGAAGCAGACGTCGACTTCTCGAGATACTACCCTGACCTCATCCGTGCACTTCTCATCTCCTTTGGTGATAGCGACACGGAGGTTGTCAAGGCTGCATGGACTGCGCTCAGCACTCTTACTAGCAAGCGTCTACGGAAGGAAGAGATGGAGTCGCTTGTCATATCGACTCGCCAGACACTCAACCAAGTGGGCGTCGCTGGCGCAGACCTCCCCGGATTCTCGCTTCCCAAGGGTATCAATGCCGTGCTGCCTATCTTCCTGCAGGGTCTCATGAACGGCTCGGTAGACCAGCGAACACAAGCTGCTCTGGCCATCTCGGATGTAATCGACCGCACCAGCGCGAAGTCACTGCAGCCATTTGTCACTCAGATCACAGGACCTCTCATTCGTGTGGTTACCGAGCGTTCAGTCGAGGTCAAGGCAGCTATCCTGCTCACACTTAACAATCTGCTCGAGAAGATCCCGACGTTCCTCAAGCCTTTCTTGCCCCAGCTTCAGCGCACGTTTGCCAAGTCACTTGCCGATACATCTTCGGATGTATTACGGGCAAGAGCAGCCAAGGCTCTTGGTACCTTGATCAAGCTTACACCGAGGGTTGACCCGCTCATCGCTGAGTTGGTAACCGGATCGAAGACGGCCGACGAAAATGTCAGAACAGCCATGTTGAAGGCCTTGTTTGAGGTGGTGAGCAAGGCAGGCAAGAACATGAGCGAAGCAAGCAGGAACGCCATCCTAGGGCTCATCGATAACGAGAGCGATGACTCGAATGGTGAGTTACACAGAAACCTGATGCTGTCTACAGTTACTAACATGTTGTAGATGCAATGGCAATCACAAACGCTCGACTTCTCGGTGCCCTGATCAGCTGCCTTCCGGAGGAGATTGCAACCAGCCTTCTCAAAGCTAGAGTGCTAACAACTCACTACAACAAAGCTTCTGTGCTGGCGCTCAACGCTATCCTGCTAGACGCGCCGGAAGCTCTGACAGAATCGTTTGCAGACGAGACGGTCTCTGTCATCTGCCAAGGAATAGGACACGCACAGCCGTTCGTCTCAGATAACTCTATCCTCGGCGCTGGCAAGTACCTGCTGTCAGAAAAGAGCAACAAGAGTTTCGACCACACCAAGCCCATTTTCGAGGCTCTTGCGCCGGTTGTTGAGCCCGGCCACCCCGTCGACACAAGGCGATTGGCATTGGTGGTGCTGCGCACAGTCGCTCGAGAACACAATGAGCTGATCCGTCCGCATATTCCCTTGCTCATCCCAGTGGTTTTCGCATCGGTCCGCGACCCTGTTATCCCAGTCAAGCTATCAGCCGAAGCAGCCTTCCTGGCCATCTTCTCAGTCGTGGACGAAGAGACTGCCGTGTTTGACAAGTACATGGCTGGGCCTGGTAAGAGTTTGTCGGCTGGCCAGCAACGCAGTATGGGGGATTACTTCAAGAGGGTTGCTTTGAGGCTGGCTGGGCAGGCGAGGGAGAGGAAGGAGGCGGAAGGTGGAGCGGGGGGGTTGGGTTTGTCGAGTGATGAGATGGAGGATGAGAGGGAGATTTGGAGTGTGGGCAAGGTGGAGTTGGGGGATGTGTTTGGGGAGAATTAGGGACGGCAGTGTGTAAAAGCATCGGGCGGAAGTGTGTAAAGACTTTTTATCCTATTGTACAAATGCATAGCGAGTAACTTTTGATACTGAACATGCTGGACCTCGAGCCCCAACGTGATGTGTGATGTGTATAGGCTAGAGATGGAGGTTTCATGGGCATGGTTAGTCGGCCCCCAGCAACTCCGCAACACCCCCGAGCTCTGACCTCACGCTCTCGACGCCTACATGCCAGACCATCAGCGTCGGCCCCCGCACAACGTCTCCTGTATCTGCCCGGCATCGGGGAGCACTGTCAAATACTTGCGCGACTCTACCGACGCCTTCAAGAAGTCGTCCAGACGCCGCTGTCGCTCTCCCGTCCTTCTCTGTCCTATCCTGTCCGCAATCCGCACGCGCATCCGTCCAGCTGCGCGACCAGCTCGCAACGCGCACATCTCGACGCATTGAGCGCCACCACGGCGCGCACCCACGGCCATCATGGCAGGCACCATACATCCCGACGACATGAACGTCTCTACCACGCCGACGCTCTCCTCGGGCACCCTGCCCAGCCTCACATGCCTCCAAACCGACCTCACCAAGAAGCCCCACGCGCCACGCGCCCCCCCGCATAGACGTCGAGCCCCTGTACTCAGCCGTCAAGGGCTCCATCAGCGATGTAGACTGGACCGTCTACAAGAAAACACTCTCCTTTTTCCTCCTCGGCAACCTCAACCAAGAAGAGCTGTCCCACAGGCTGGGCAAGATGCTCACCACGCCCGCCCTCGAGCACGCACACAACGCCCTCTTCACAGCCATCTACGCCAACATATGGCGCGATGCCCCGGAAGCAGGCATCGCGAGCTGGGTGTCGAGTAGTGACAAGCCGACATGCGGGACGGTCAAGGGCACAGGGGATGAGAGCGAGAAGCGACTGAAGCACGAGGTCATGCAATTGAGTCGTCGGGAGAGAAAGAGGCTCAAGGGTATACCGGCTGGGGAAAGCCCGCTGAGTATAGCGGGGCTGGAAGGCCTAGGTGCGGGTGCGGGTGCGGGTGCGAATGGCCCGGTGCAGGCGTACGTTGACGCGAGACGGGCGAAGCAGTTGGACGTTGGTCCGAGCAGTAACCAGGGCGGTGGATTTGGCAAGACGAGTACGTTCATGACCTTGGATTACAACACCCCCTCATTCCCCTTTTCTTGGCAAGAGGTTGCTGGAAGGTGCTGAGATGCTAACGCTGCGTGTGATTTGTAGACTGGGAACTTGAAATCCGCAAACGCTACACTTCGGCCCTCTACGCCGAAACCCACGAGTTCCCCACCGCAACTACGATATCTTACCGTCTCCTACCTATATGCTACGAATTTGGCCTCCCTCAGGGTCACACATCTGATTGTCCTGATTACCTCAACATAGCGACGGAGACGTACATTAAAGAAGCTCTAGCAAACCTGCTAGGAAAAGTAGCCAACAACGGCCCCGGATACGTGCGCACAGGCGAGTTCAAGAAGAAGCTAGCGAGGGAAGAGAGATTAGTTGAGCGGGGGGGAGTTGGTAAGGGGAGTGGCTGGGGAACTGCCTATTGAAGCCGAGGAGAGGCGAAAGAGAAAGCTGTTGTGCATGGAGGATTTGAAGCTTGCGTTGGCGCTAGGCGACTCGTATCTCGGACAGACACCGCTTATCGCGGGCCAGGTTGTGAATTCCAGGTTCCTCGACACCGAAGGCATCGACGAGACATACGACCCTACGCCTCGCAAGCCGACGCTGGCGAATGGTGTCAACGGCACCGCAAATGGTATTAATGGTATCAATGGTATCGGCAACGCAGGCAAACTCGATCTCAACGGCGAAACATGGACGGTGGACTTTGGCGATCCAATGCAGATTGATGATGAGGTGGGCATGCATTGGCAAGGGGGTAGCGTGCAGGATATGCAGGAGATGGATGATGCGCTTGATGATATACTCAACCTTGGGGACCTTTTAGGAAGGGGGTCTGAGCAAGAGGTCAATGATAGAGAGACGAGGAGGTATAGAGACGTGCCGAGATGCGGGTTGACGAGAAACCCCGCACGGCGTCTGCAACGGCGCTTGAGCACTTGCCGGCATTTTCAACGGTGTATAGCGTTTTTCTTTTCTCCTTGCATGTTCCGGTGTCTCGGTGTAGTTATGGCTATGGGATGATACCCTGTCTTTCCTCCTTGTTGGATTCTGGGTTTTGGTTGTGTACGTATATCGTCAAGCCGCGTATTGTTGTTCCAGTGTAGTCAATCCAAGAACATTCACATCTCACATCAATGCCTCGAAACATGTACCCCGCAGGGAAAAGCCATTGTCTCATTGCATAAGCGCCCTCGCATCCCACACCAAAACTCTCTCGTCCCACCCCGTGCTAGCACACCACCCCTCAGCGCCGAACAAACACCAATCCACGCCCGCCACAAACTCCGTGTGTCGACCCATCCTACCCATTTCTCGGCCTCCGCCATAGAACATGGGATCCTCGAGCATATTCTCCTGCTTCACACTGCCTACACCCATGGCACTGCCGTCCGTCCATACCCGACACGTCATGTCGTAACTTGCAGACAGTAAAATATCAGAGAGATGCGGACTCCACGTCAACTTCCGGACTGCGTACTCGTGACCGGGCAGGACAGCGACGGGTCCGGCCTGTGGCATCCTGATATCAAACGTACGGATTACCCGATCCACGCCCGCTGTAGCAACGATAGTGTCCCGGTATTTATTCCAATCGTGTGTCAGCGCCTCTGTAGGCGCGATGCCAACGCCCGGTGCTTGCCCCATTCTTGCCTTGGGCGGTTGGTGTATCGGCACGTTCATGGTTAGATGGTTGCTTGCGCTCGCAGGGGTGCGGAGGTCGAAGACTCGGAGGTGCGAGTCTGAGGACACGCTGCTCAGCACGCTGGCGTTGTGGGGGGCTGAAGGATGCGGAGTAGGTACATGAGTGGGTTGGCAGGGTTGTTATACTCGCGTCTGAATTTGGATTCCAGATCTTGATGCAGCCGTCCCAAGAGGAAGAGAGGAACGTATCTTTGGCTACGAGGTTCCAGTGCACGGCAAAGACTTCGCGCGCGTGCTCTTGCCATGAGGCGATGGGGTACGTGGGCACGTTGATGTCGAAGAGCTTTACTGAGCCGTCGCCGCAGGCAGCTAGGAGCTGGTTTTCGTGCGACTCGGACCACGTGCTGTCGAAGAGGGAGTCTTGGGTGTCGAACCTGGGGAGTGGGGCTAGGTTAGCATGTGAAGGACATGGTGGAGTAGTTGGGTTGGCGATATTTCATGACATAAATAGACTTTTACGCACCACTTCTCGGCTACTATGCCATTTGCCGTCAGACCTAGTATATATAGTCTTCCATTTCCGACGAGCCCAAAGTTGGCAGAGGTTGCGACTGCGATGCGGGAATCGAAGAATGGGCTGTATTTGACCGAGTAGCCGTTGAAACCCTGGGTTCGGAATTCAAGCATAGTGACGGATTCGAGCTAGAGAGATGATGGGGAGGGTATGGCGCGTGGAGATGATGTATGGTACGGCGCGTCATGTCGCGCTGGGATGGGACGCGGGTGTTGTGCTGCTACATGGTTGCGGATGACGATGTGGATGATCGACCGAGGCGCTTTGGATATGGCGGGGCTGGATCGAGGCTTGGACTGTCCCGTGACAGCGCGTCTGGTCAACGCCAGTCGCCACTAGGTCGACGGGCATCATATGACTTCATGATTCACGATGAGTGCTGTGGTAACCACCCGCACTCAAGATGGACGCGTTCCTGTCGCGCAAAAGGAAGTGGGAAGAACAATCACCCAAGTCAGTGGAGAACAAAGGCGTGCACCTCACCCAGAGTGCGGAACAAGAGGACGAGTCTACAGACTTCAAGCTGGCTTTGTTGGCATCTCTCCATCCGGAACTCGATGAAGGCACCCTACTTGAGGCGTTGCTTGCCGCTGACGGGGCTGTCGAACAAGCTTCGGTGTGTCTATCACAGCCATCGATTGCGTCGCCGAGAAAACGGCCGGCACCATCTACAGTTGGCTATCAATCATCGTTGAGCTTGTATCGTATTGCTCCGGCCAACGGCACGTTGAGCAAGAAGCCGCTTGTCAAGAGAGGCAAAACTCTGTTCCTCTACAGTCCAGAAGATATCGAAGCACATACACCTTGTTCCCTCATCCACAACTTCCTTCCAGCAAAGCAAGCGGATGCACTGCTGTCGCAATTATTAGAAGACGCAGCGACATACAACAGATATGAGTTCAAGCTGTTTGACAGGGTTGTCTTGAGCCCGCACACCTATTCCTTCTACGTCAACAGTCTAGAGGAGGCAGAAAGACAGAAAACAGAATACATCTACAACGGTGGCCAGATCGAGGTGAGAGAGCTCGCGTGTGTTAATACCAAGATATTGATACCGCCCAGGATGTCCGGCAAAGCACGTCCGAAATGCTAAACGCGTGTCCGCAAGTCGAAGAAGCCGTCAATCGCGAGATCCAGCGCAGAATCTGCGACTTTTACCCTGACGGCAAGAAACTCATGTATCAATCCCCTCATCCATGGAAGGCCAACACTGCCTTTGTCAACTGCTACGACGGACCACAAGAGAGCGTCGGATACCACGCCGATCAACTCACCTATCTCGGCCCACGAGCTGTCATCGGCAGTCTAAGCCTAGGAGTAGCGCGTGAATTTCGCGTACGCAAGACAGTCGCCGAAGACGACTCGCACCGCAAAGAAGACGGCACTCTTGCAGATGCACAAGGCCAGATTAGCATCCACCTGCCGCATAATTCGCTCCTGGTTATGCACGCCGAGATGCAGGAAGAATGGAAACACTCGATTGCGCCGGCTCAAGCCATCGATCCCCATCCACTTGCAAAGAACAAGCGGCTCAATGTCACATATCGGTTTTACAAAGATAGTCTACATCCGCGGTATACGCCGAAATGCAAGTGTGGTGTTCCGACTGTGTTGAGGTGCGCGACGAGGAAGAAGGAAAGTAGGGGAAGGTACATGTGGATGTGTCATGCGGGATATGTGCCGGGCAGAGAGAGCTGCAGTTTCTTCCAATGGGCAGAGTTTGACGACGATGGGGAGCCGCCGTGGGCTTGGGAGTATAAGAAGAAAGGGGGCAGCGAGGTAGAGGAGGAGCAGGTTGCGACGGCGGCGATAAAGAGTGATTAGTTGATGCACTTCTTTCAATGTGGACGCTGCACTGGAGATGGGTGGCGCCTCCTTGATGGTTGTTAGGCGCGACTCCCATCGACCACAAGGCGGAGGTAGTCTGCAGACCGTCTCATAATCTCCTCGAAGCGCTTGCAGACTCCAATCGCAGTGGTGCAGCGGCTATTATTGGGTACGGCTATCAATACTACCGGTACGTTATATTCGACAAGCCATCGTAACGTCACTCGAACCTATTCTATTCTCATTCCAATCGACCATGCCGCCTCTCTTCCCCTACCAAGCCGTCATCCCTCGCCAACAAAGCGATCGAATTGGCGAATATGTATCTCAGGGCAGATCCGCTCCGCCGTATAACGAGATACTGGACAACCTCCTCACGGGCTATCTATGGGGCTGTCTCCTTATCGCGTTGTTCCTCTTCGTATACTTCGCCATCAGCTTCTGCGTCTGGGCAATCGGGACGGCTTTGACTGCTATGGATACGGTGATTGACTGCCTACGACCATGCGATGACCACCCGGACGCGGATTTGGATAACGCGATGACGGCTCATCACTTGCCAGACAAAAGCCACACCGTATACCTGGAGCGAATCGTCCCACTGAGCGAGAACAACAGGGACAAGGCTGAGAACGATCTGTGAAACGTTCTCTCGGATACAGGGAGGGGAACAACGTGAGAAGAAAAGAGAGTAAAGGACTGTTTGGATCACCGCGCTGTCGTTGAACTCATCGCTCATGTGGTCCACTATCCATCCACCGACAGTGAGGACAGCGGAGAACGTAGAGACATGTGTTTTCTTTGCAAGTACTACCATATCCCGGACTCATCCGATCAACTCACTGTCACTAAGCACCACTGATACGCCACCTTTATCCCCAGTCCCTTCTTCATATACTCGTCCAACCAGTACACCGCCTGCAGAAACGCTTGTTCCTTTGCAAACCGCGCCTACCATGCGACAGATCTCCTTTGTCGCAAAACCATGTTCAACATGGCAATAGAGAAAACCTCTGGTATGGGACGATATGCTCTGTGAGAATATCTTCTGTCTCGCGGCGTTTGGGCTTGGGAAGACATCATCGGTCTCTTGGGTTATTGTTAGCCCCATTGTTTCTTGGTTTTACGTATTTTCCGTAGTGGTTCAGAATCGAGTTTCTTCTTTCTGGACATGATGAGAACGTACCTGCGGCGGCGATACTCAATGATCCTTTTGCATTGCGGACTTCATCCGAGTCGACGAAACTTGGCTCAGCGATAAAACCTGCACCTAACCCTCCCGCAGTTGACCTCCCTCCCTTCAACGATCGACATACGTATTTTCCTCCAAAGCAATACCCCACACCTCTTAATAATTTGATGTCTAGCTCATCCCTTATGTAGTCGTTTTGCGCAAATTGGTCAGCGATGAGTTGTGTGATGGGGAAGTCCGCGCCGAGGACATCGGCCATGGGAATTATGGCATGTCCCGGGTCATTGGTTCGATCGGAGGGGAAGGTGATGTATGTGCGGACTGTTGGATGTTAGGATAAAGAGGAGGGGTGAGATTGGGATATGCAGGGGAAATGTGCCGTTTGGGAGTGCCATCGTGCTTCACTCCGACGACGCAGCAATGTTGCATGGAGTGGGATGCCATGTTGTGAGGTTGGCACAGTAGATACCGGGATTTGATGCAGCTCTCGAGTATTAGCGGATTTGACACAGCCAAACCCTTGCTGAGATTCTACGATGCAGGATTCGTCTTATATATGCAAGATTTCAAGGTGATGTTGAGGTATGAGTCTGAAGGTTGTCGTCCCACAGTGACAGGGATCGTTACGCCTTGAGGTGTAAACTAGTCAGAATCTCCGGGAGAGTTTCTGGTATTCGTTCATCGCGAAAGTCTTGCAGTATATAAGAAGGGCCAATTCTCTTTATGTTCGTGAAACCATAACGGTCGTAATTACAGAGCTCCAATATATCCCATATGTACAAACACATCTCACCCCAGTGCTAGACGGGTTGGTAGCAACTCCGGCACCCAGATAATGGGCCGTACCTCAACACCCAGTCGCCTCTTCAATACCCGAATTGTCATCAATGCCTGACGCGACTGACGCTTCGCCTCGTAACTCTCTCGTCCACATAGCTTCCGCGTGGATCAACGTAGCTTGTCCTTCCTGGCCTAACAATCTCAACGTCGCTAACGCGTCGCCGAGATACACTCCTTGCACGGCTCCTGGCACGCGTGCGAGGCTCCTCGATATACTCAATTGCACGGGGACGGGACCGCGATCGCCTAATTAACATGAGCATAAAAAACCGACGATTTCGATCAAACGGATTACAAACCGGTACTCGACGTAGCGGCCATTGTCGCTGAAGCTCTCGACAGAGGTTCGCTGCCAATCGCGCGGTAAACGCATGACGCCGGCTGGTGTATGGGAGGTGAAGTTTCCTCGTCGTGGTGGGGGTTCGACGACGACGCGACCGCGTGTTTCGTATGTTTTCATGAGACACATGGTGATGATGTTTGATGTCCTTGCACTTCCTCGACGATGATGTTGAGAATGTGGAGGATGGTGGCCACGGATGCCGGGTTGCCGGGATGATGATGTTGGATAGCGAAGGGCGCGGCGATGTCAAACGAAAGAAGCGGAAAGACGTAAAGAGCAATAACTGATGCACGGAACGTTGAAAGCGCTGCTTGGAGTTGTACCTTTATCTAGCCACAAACTAATTCGGTGTCGATGGGACGCGTCGGATATGACGTACGCCAAGATCTACCGGGTTCTTGCAAGGTTGTATCTCAATTTACCAGCCTCGTTGTTTCACCACCAGATGTGTATACAGACAGCGGTGAGGTCTAGACCACTGCATCTTGCTCCGGGGTACTTTTGATCCAGGAACCCAGCTAGTGAGCTACTTCTGCCTGTAGTCCTCTTCGGACCTAGCCCTTGTGATGAATGATCACGCTCGTTCAGAGCACGCGAAGAAGTCGACAGCTAGAACTCTGGCGGTTGACGAAGCCGGAGCGTGTTATTTTGTACTCGATGAAGCATGAAATGTACATGTTCTTGGGTTGAGGTCACGTCAGAGCTACCCACCCCCACATGCCCCGCGACTCGTGGCTTGTCGCTGAAACATACATAGGCGGTGACGAGGCAAAGGCCACCGCCAAAGCTACCAGACAGGCATTCTCCCCATTGTACACCCCCCGTAGCCAATTCCACCTCCTCGCCCTTTGCTTTTCGCGCACAATGTCTCTCGTATCAGGTCTGAGCTCCAGAATATCTTCCCCACAACAGCGACTAAGCGTAAATAGAGGCCATCTGGGCAGCGTCCCCTTCAACGACACGCGGACAGGCAACGCCGCTCTCCTCGGACCCCAAGGGCGAACGGATTGCGTATGCTGTGAGTCTGAGGGTGCTCTGCAGCTGTTGTAGAGCTAATTGAACGTATCCAGTCAGGCAAATCTGTCTTCCTTCGCTCCATCGACGATCCCGCTGTGAGTAAACAATACACACAACACACAACGCAAACCACTGTCGCCCGCTTCTCGCCCTCGGGCTTCTATGTTGCCAGTGGAGATGTCTCGGGTACTGTGAAGGTGTGGGACTGCGCAGGCGAAGGCGCTACAAAAGGTGCGTGGACGAACGCAGTGGAGGGAGGGAGGAGGCTGACAACCATGCAGGCGACTACCACATCATCGCCGGCCGCATCAACGACTTGGCTTGGGATGGCGACTCGCAGCGTATCATAGCAGTCGGCGACGGCAAGGAGCGCTTCGGACACTGCATCACGGCGGACAGCGGCAACAGCGTGGGCGAGATTTCCGGACACTCTTCGCAGATCAATTGCGTGTCTATCCGCCAGCAACGACCCCTTCGTGCTGCCACGGGCTCCGACGACACCAGTCTGGTCTTTTACCATGGCGCACCCTTCAAATTCAACACCAGTCTCAGAGGTCAGCATAACCGCTTCGTCTTCGGGACCGCCTTCTCACCCGATGGTTCCGTCTTCGTTAGTGTTGGCGCCGACAAGCGCATATGGCTATTCGACGGCAAGACTGGCGAGGCCAAGGGACAGATTGGCGAGGGAGTACACACCGGCAGCATCTTCGGCGTCTCATGGTCCAAGGACTCGAACAAGTTTGTCACAGCCAGTGCTGATCAAACTGTCAGGATATGGGACCCTGAAGCGGGCAAGAACATTCAGACCTGGAGAATGGGCGAAGAAGGTGTCGCTAGTATACCCGACCAGCAAGTCGGTGTAGTCTGGCCCACAGGCCGCAGCGACGGCCTGATTGTTAGTGTGGATCTCGACGGAAACCTCAACTACCTGGTCGACGGCAACCCAAAGCCAACGCGCATCATTCGTGGCCATGCGAAGAACATCACAGCAGCAGCTATCGCGGGATCCACTTTCGCCACAGGAAGCTACGAGGGTCGTGTCTTAGCATGGGACACCACGACTGGATTGGCTGACAAGGTCGAGGGCGCAGCACATTCTAGCTACGTCGCCGGCATCACGACTTCCGACAGCGAGAGTGAGGCAGAGCTGTACAGTGTTGGCTGGGACGACACGTTGCGCTCCATGTCGGTCCCAGACAAGATCTTCACTGGAGAGGCCCAGGATCTCAAGTTTCAGCCCAAGGGCGTTGCTGCAACATCGAGCACCGTACTAATCCCATCATCCGATGCGATAGCGGTATACTCCAAAGGTGCACAGGTCAGCTCGTTAGCACTCAAATTCTCGCCTACTTCAATCGCAGCGCATGGCTCTACCGTCGCAGTCGGCGGAGACGACAAGCTTGTCCACATCTACACACTTTCTGGCACCGAGCTCAAGGACACAGAAACAGTGCTTCGCCGCGCAACTGCACCCATCTCTGCACTTGCCTTCTCCCCTTCAGGTAAAAAGCTAGCAGTGGGTGCTGGGAATGGCAAGATATACGCATATGAGGTAGGCGGAGACTGGAAAATCATCACAGACAGGTGGAGTGCGCATACCGCCTCGCATCACCTGTCTGGCCTGGAACGAGAGTGAGAACTATGCTGCAAGTGGCAGTCTGGATACGAATGTCATGGTCTGGAGCACTGAAGACCCCGGTAAGCGTATCAAGGCTCTCAATGCGCATAAGGATGGGGTCAATGGTGTTGCGTGGGAGAAGGCTTCCAAGGTCATTTCGGCGGGAGGTGATGCTAGTATCAAGGTGTGGAGCGTCAAGACGTAACACGCCTCCATCGTAGTCGAAAGTCGAGCCAAAGAAATCAACAGTCCGATCGCGGTCTACCTGACGGATCGTGATGATAGATTGGGATGAGAAAGCTAGCTTTTGAGGGGTGTTGTTTACCAGTGAGGCGAACGGAGGCGCACATTAGCACACATCAGCTCACGTCGGGTGCTCCTGCCGTCCTTCGCTTGCAAGTGATGATGCGGCTCTGTCTTACCTCCCAAAGGTATGCTTCACCAGATCATAACCACGCAAGACCCGTATCACAACACATGCATGCTCCCTTCGCAGAACTAGACCCAGATGTGCAACAAGCATATAAAATCACAGTTGACAGGCTGTTGACTCCTGTCGCGCTTCATGTACAGCCCTCTCAGCGAAGAGCACGCGTAAGCCCCATTCGCCTGGTTTGCCTACCGATTCTGGTATGCCTCAGCGCTAACGGCCACCTCGAGGCTGAGCTCATGCAAGCCGGCTGCAGAAGTCCTTCAAACTAAACTTGGGAAGGGCACTCGCCCTGATAGGCTTTACCACTGGTATATGTCCGCTTCATTTCCCGACCTCTCTCGAGTATCTTGTTCCCTCCATTCGAGCCCAGCAACATACCAGCGACTGCTACACAGCAGAACTCACACTAGCTTTTGGCGCACACTCATTCATCCATGATAACTGCAGGCTTCGTTCAGATGGCCAATAGCGCATACTTTGGCGGAGAAGGCAACATGCTTGACACAGCGAACGGTCACGAAGTTGACGTGGGCCTCAACAGCCAGAACAGTGTCGAACAGGCCTTCCAACATCAAACCGGCCAGCAGCAGCTTTCACCAACCATACATCCTCGGAATGACTCGATATTCTCCTGCTCTTCGCTAAGTACACCACGTCATTCGTTTTCGCATCATCAGGCGGAAGCTCAGCCTCCTGCCAATACCCGCTGCAATCTACACAGCCCCGATTATTACTCACAACATCCGGTGAGCAACGAAATGTCGCGATCGGTTTCTCAATACTCTTCCACGTCGTCGGGTCAGCATTCATGCGCCAACAGCGTGCAGCGAGCACCGCGAAGCATGTTTGTTAGTACTTCTGTCTCAAATGGAAGAAAAATGTCTCGCTCCATCTCAGGCATGTCAGCCGGCCGACGCACTGCAATTCAGCCTTTCCCAACACAGTCTGAAGCACATCACAGCTACTTCACCACCTGGCAGTCATCTGACCTCTCGCCAAGTATGGGATTTGAACAGTTTTCTTCAACTGCACTGAGTCCATTCGACCACGGACTTGACGATACCATCGCCAATGACGGGCCTATACATGAGAGTCAGATCAAGACAGTTGATCAAATTGGATACGCTAATGAGTAAGTGCTCTTCACAGTATTTGTCGTGCGATCAATGAGCCACAGGATCTTATGGAATGCGGCCTGGATCATGGAGTCGTTTCACCTTGGAATCCGGATGTCATCATCTTCACGTACGTGTGCTCATATGCGCAAGTAGACTCTATGCAAAAATCCCTGGAGTTTGAGTTTCAAGTCCTACCTATCCCTCAGTTTCTTCAAACAGTAGCTATAAGTCGATTCGCATGCCGTCGGGGCGGAGTCCTACTTTACTAGCCAAACCACTTTCGCGGGAAGTACCTGAGTCAGGCACATCCAAGGACCACAGGATACATCAGCATCATGTACGGCTCTTCACCGATTCAGGAATAGCTTCATGGGAAATAATCGCAAGAGCTCCGGTTCGATATACCTCGGACTCACTTGTCTGTGAACGGTGAGACTCTCCGTTCTGTTGGCCATTTAGCTTGTTCCGCATGAGCTCATAGCCACGATTGAGCTTTCTGGATAGATGGCCGGCCTTCAAGAAATCCAGCGTACTGCACCGACAGCGATATCGACTCACTAAACTCGGTTCTAACGCAACAAAGTCCATGGAATAAAAGAGAGCATACGCATCGTCTGTACCAACCCTCACCGGCTCCAGACGCTCAGGTGCCTTCACCCATTGGACGGGATGTCGTTACTGAAACCTTCAAAGCCATTGGCCGACTGGATTACGCGAAAGGTAAAGTCCTTCTAGCTTTTGTCAACTGTTTTCCATCATCAATCGCCCCTTGGCTACGTTCTAGAGTTCTTAGCCGAACGAACTGGCGACAAAACATCCTATGGTCAGCAGTCTTTCGCACGCTCCCGAGCCGTCTCGTTGTATGGCTGTTCTAACACGAAGTTACAACCTCTCTGGCTCGTGATACTATCCAGCAATCTCGCCACTCATTACCCCATCATAAAACTACGACCATTCTAACGATGTACCTGTTCCGTCTTCGATTGACGCTGATATAAGCCTGGAATAGCCTGATAGCCTGTCACTTGCCTCTCCTGATTATCGTTGCGGGTATACCTGTGGTGGACCCCTTGGATCGGTATTTCATCCAACTCTCCAACCGCGGTGGAACCAATATGTTGCTCGGTCGTTTGGTGAGCGATTTTACAGAGTTCATTCTAACGCCCAAGTCCCAGAAGTTTGAATCATTTGTCCACATTTGCGGCCATCCCCCGTGCACCAACTGTATTGTTTGAGGGACATATACCGCCACAAAACCAGCCGTAAGTCTGACGAAGAAGACTCTGACATACTACTGTACTAACTATTCTGCTCAGTCGCATGATCTCGCCTCAACACATCACTGGGACCAGTCCTTCCTCTCAGAGCTCTCACGCTCCAACAAGATCCTCGCCTGTCAACTCACCGCGCTCGCATCGACGTCGGCGCCGCACACCTCATCCGCCGTCTACTTCTACAGATCCGGTCATTGGCCAAGTCACTCGGGCAGGAAGGTTCAAATGTCTAGAGAAAGCTTGTCTCGACAATAGTGAAGAGATGACGTTCAACCGCCATGCTGACTTCAAACGTCACTATGACAACATGCATCTAGGTCGATGTATCGAGTACTTTTGTCCAGAGTCTGGATGCCCACGCTCAAGAAATCCAGAAGGTGGCAAGAAGGGACGAGGCTTCAAGGGAAGGAAGGATAAGAGAAACGAGCATTATAAAGCGGTGCATCAAAAAGACAGCAAGAAGCGAAAGAAGTTCTATGAGGGCGATGAGTATGCCGAAGCACGGGGCTACAATGACAGCGCAGGAGCCAGACTCGCCAACGTAAGACGGAGGGGTGACACATCCTGAGCATCGCATCAGAGCCGGTTCTTGTTCAGTGTTCAATGGACGCGTGGACGGCATGCTTACCCATTGCTCATGGGAAAGTTGACGAGAAATAGTGTCGCGCACTCGCGGGTGACCTGCTCTAGGTGATTGGGCTTATTTCCGTTCTGGCCGTCATGTTTGAACATTGTTTCCAAAGTCGACTTGTGTTTTCGCGTCTCAGTAGTCGTCCAATTGAAGTAGATATGTAGTACATATTAGTTATCAAGTGACACTGCTACTGATTTATTCCTCAGTTCCCATCATTTCCTTTGTATGCCATTCTGATCTTTCTGTTAGCTTGGCGTCTTTTACAGGACTACTCTCCCACCGTAGTGTCCCAAAGCTGTTGAAGATAACCAAAGACGCACCGCTCTGCGCTCTCTGATGTCGTTTCTTGCAACACAAGATAATCTATTGTAGAAACACTTCTATGTGGACCGAAACATGTTGGTCATTCGCAGAACGGTGATAATGCTAATCGTAACAAAGACCAACTGGTCGACTCATGTAGCAAGGTTTGTCTCAACCAAACCTGGATGTGCACACGAGGTCTATATATCTCTATCTTTTTTACGGCCGCTAAAGAGAGTCAGTAACGTAAGCCTTGTGGAAATGCTTAGTATGTAAGATGTTATCTAGCTTGCTTTAGCTGTGAAGTGCTATTGAGAGAGCATTATTAGATGCGTTGTCTTGAGAATTGATACGACTCACCACGTATGAACACAAAATAACCTAATGGAGTAATATTAAAGGAACACACGCTTCTAGACATAGAAGTCTTGAATGTACGTCAGGAAAACTTGAGACGCTGCTGGTAGCGCGACTAGCTAGTGACCCGCCAGCGTACAGCGCCTGTAGCGCGATACGCTAATTCGCCAAATTCACCAAATTCGCTATTCTCAGTTCTAAAAAAGGCTGTTTGCGCTGTTAGCTACCAGTAGCTAGATTCGCCAGGTTCGCTAGATTCGCTAGATTAGCTAGAATAGCTAGAATAGTGTAAGGGCTTAGTCTCTACTACTCTACAAACCTCTAGAGTATAGACGCTTCGACTTACTTCTTTCCTTCTTTGTAAACTACTAAACTTCTCTAGAAGTAATACAGAAACTAATAGAATTTACTAGTCTAAACTACTGGACTCTTTAAAACTCTTCTAGACTCTAAAAAGACTCTTCTAGTCTAAACTACCAGACTCTACTAGTTCTAGCGCTGTATATAGTTTGCCTTTCTATTTCTAGCGCTGTAGAGAATTTGCCTTTCTGTAAGTATATAAGAAGAAGAATTGTCTTCCTCCTTCTTACTTCATATCTACTATTCTCTATTCTTGTGAAGGCGTGACTGTAGGCTATAGTGCTTGCTTCACGCTACTTAAGATAGTGAGAGATAGCTTAAATATTAACACTACAAAGTGTAGGTTATTAGGAGAATTATTCTTACCCCTCGCTGTAGAGTGAGGCGCACCTTATAAGTAGGTTAAGCGCACGTCCCTGTACTAGAAGTGGCATGTGTCTCGCATCCCTTTTAGCCTAAGGCACTTCTGGAGTATCCGTTACACAGAATCCGAGTGTGATGGTGACAGCTCATGTGACAATAGAGGAGCGTCCTCCGCATTAGGTGTTACTAGAACGTCTCGTGTTAAGCTAACGTTTTGCTAGTAATCTATATCCTATCGCTTTATGTTTCCTCTATCATCTTACGCAATGTCTTTAATAACCTATTATTAGAGAAGCTTTAGTCTTCTTCTAGAAATAGTATATAGAAAAGCTATACTATTAAGATTCTCTAAGTAACAAGTTCTGCAGTTAGGTCTTACGTTGCGTACTCTACATAGTTCTAACTATCTAGTATTAAGTTTGCAATCTCTTAATATATTAATATCTCGCACTAAGTTCTATAGAAGAATATAGTCTTCTTATATAATCTCTTCTTAGTAGATTTCTTTAGTATTATTTTAGTATTTCTTTTTAGCTGTATATATCTAGTTAGTGTAAGCAACTACGTTCTTTATAAATTAATCTTAAAGGTCTAGTTAGAATGTATATATAGCTAGAAGCTAAGCTTTATTCTTAACTTGTTAGAAAAGAAGCGTCTGCTAAATTAGTAAAGGAAATTTAATAAAAAGTATAAAGCTCTCGCCTATTACTAGTAAGTATAGTAAGTACTGTATTTATTTCTATATAGAAATCTTGTCTATAAGAAGAATGGTAAAAAAGTTCTTTACTTAAGGCCCTAGAAGCTTAGCGAAGGCATTAACTATTAGCTTATATCTACTCTTAGTCTTTTGTTTAGCTTATAGGCTATATTCTAATAACTGTATATAATTTATCTTATAGTTCTTAGCTAGATAATTTATTACCTTAGTAAAGTCTAGTACTCTATCTACTATAAGCTTTCTTAAAGTACTCTAAATGTAGATAATATTTTTATCAATAAACTCTGTAATTGTCTTTAACTAGCTATTAAATAATATATATACTTCTAGCTAACTGCTAAAGTAATCTCTTATAATAACTAAGTACTTTTTACTAAAGCACTAACGTAAAGCACCAGTAAGCCAGCCACCCTAGTAAGCAGGCTACTTTTTCTTAGCATCGCGAACACTACGTACAAAGTGTAATATAATCTTAAAATAAGCCTAACTTATTATATAAAGAAGGCAGAATTAATCTTACTCTTTAAGCCTATAAATTAGGCTAATTTAAGAGCCTGCAACGCGCTGCTGCAGCCTTTAGCGTATAATATTAGCAGCTCTCTAATTAGCTTTATAGAATTATAAATTAACGCTAAACACAGCCTAGAATCTTAAAGCTTACTATAGTAGAGAAGTAAACTGTTATATAATATATTCTTAACCTAAACGCGCAAGAATTTGCTTTCTAGCTTTATAAGGTAGTAGATATCGCAGATAAACTACTAGCTATACGTAGTAGAATACCTATTAGTAAGAACTAGGCAGAGCGCTTTGTTTAGCGTATAGAGAAGCTTAAGATAGCCTTTAACTAAGCAAAGGATCGCTAGAGAATACTCTAGAAAGACCTAAAAGTTATTAGCGCCTAGTTTAAGCTTATATAAGAGACAAAAGCTAAGTATAGAGTCCTTAATAATAATATCTATAACTTTAATAAGATAGGCTTCTAGATAAGCGTTATTAGCTTAATAAAAGTAGTTATAGGTTTAGAGCATTATATAAGACTAAACCTTATCTAGCTAGGTAATTGCGAGTAAGTTATAGTTATTTTAAGTATCTACACTACTAGGTATATAACCCCGCCCTTTATTATCTACAAGAGACGCGTTTATATCTTAGCATAGTATAAGAAGGCTTTAATACTATATAACTAGAAGCTCTCTATATCTTAGAATAGCTAGATAAATAATTAGCTTAGTCTTAAGTAGTTAAAGCACTTTAATAAGTATATAAAGTTGCGTTAGGTAAGGTTATGTAGGCTGCTTATCTTAGATAGCTATAAAAGCTACCTTAACTAGGATTTTAAGAACTTCTGCTTTATATAAAAGATTCTAACTCTTTATATACCTGCTTACTTATTACACGTACTTTAGCTACTTAATATAGTATATTTCTTACTATTAAAACTAAAGTACTTCCAACGCGTATAAGGCTTAGTATTATAACGCGTCTTCTATATTAATAATAAAGGCTTTCTTCTAGCCTTTTAAGACGCGTTTTTTAACATGTTTATATACAAGAACTGTAAGAAAGCCTTTAAGGTAGCAAGGCTAGTTCCTCTTAACGCGCAGAGGGTTCCTAATCGCCTTAAAGTCTGTCTTTATACGCTACTACCTATAGCTCTACTAGAATTACTTTAGCAGTCTTAAACACTAAGTAATACACACAAATTTAGCTTATAAGCAAGGCTTATAAGCAATACTATTATATAATCGCTAGAAGAAGCTAGAGAAGGCTTCTTAAAGCTTATTAAAGAAGCTAAAAAGATACTGTATAAAAATATTCTTATTAAGGCCTGCGTATAAGAGCTTAAAGAGCAAGTAGTAGAGTAAATAAGGTATAGAGAGCGCAAAAGGAAGCAAATTTAGACAGGCAGTATAATAGAGTTTAGTATAGGCGCATTATAAGTAGCTAAAAGTGCTTCTACTACTTATACAATATTTAAGAAGAGCAGTAGTAGAGGTAGTTAAAATAGAATCTAGCTAGCTTAACAACGCTGTAGCAATTATAGAGAGGTTAGATATAACGCTTATACGTGTTAGAAAGATGCAGAAGAAGATTCTAAATCTAATATAGCTATATTATATAAAGAATCTATAAAGAATATAAAGTAATTTTATATTTTGTACGTAGTGTTCGCGATGCTAAGAAAAAAGTGGCCGGCTTACTGGGGTGGCCGGCTCACTGGTGCTTTACGTTATAGTATAGAAATTATGTTAATAGTAATAGTTTTCTAGATAGTAAAGCTATACGTATCTATAAGCATATCTACTATGATGCTATATAATTAAAGCTAGTAATCTAGGCAAGTAGCTAGACAGGTGCGAACATATTTATACATCCTATTCTACTAGTACTACTATAACAGTATTAAGTATACTGTATTTAAGCTATAGTATTCTATCTACTAGTATACATTCTATACAGCAGCTAACTGTAAGTCTTTATTATTAACTATATATTAGATAGTAATGTTACGTAAAGTCTTCTTAAAATAAATTCTATCTTAAATAAAAAAGCTTAACACTTTCGTCTTCTATTCTTATAACTTATAATAGTTTTTCTCTCTTAGTATCTTAAGGTTAATAAAGAAACTATGTGGACTACTCTAATATTTCTAAGATCTTCAATTGCAGAAATCTTCTATCATATTTAGATAATGATAGCTGATTCATATTACTAATTATGTAATTAATAAACTTCTCTAGATTATCTTTAGCCTTCTTAGGTAGTTTCTATTTCTCTATTTTTAAGTACCTTAAGAGGGCGTCTGCTACTATATTCTTCTTCCCTAGTATATACTCAATATTAAAGTTTTATAGCATAATAGTAGATATCTACCTATTTGTAACTAACTTAGAGTTACCTATAGATAATTATTTCAGTTAAGTAATAAATGTTACTATATTAGTCTTAATAGTAAAATATACTTTATAAAAGTATATATCTAAAACTTCTTTTATACCTAAAATGCTACTTCTATTCTAACTAAGTAGAATTCTATATACGTTTACGTGTAGACTATAGTATACTTTCTTCAAGCGCACTAAGTAATGTTTACTATCTTCTTTAAGTTATTTAGTAATTTCTCTAGGACTATCTTGGCTTAAATCTATTCTTAGAAATATCTTGTACCTAGCTGTATTAGAATGGTTAAAATTAATTAGCGCTAGAGCAGTAATAATTACTTATCTTTGTATATATATAGCTTTATCATATTTCTTAGGCTATATAAACACTATATTATCTTAGGAAAGGCAAAAGAGTAGTTTTATAATAATAGCAAAATATATAACCATATTCTGTACTAGACCCAGATCCCTATAAAGAATTATACTTCTCTTTAGTTCTTATATAGTAGCTAGTTTAAGATCTTCTTTACCTTCTTCTAGTTAGAGTAGCAACTGTCTAGGCTTGCCTTATATTCTACTACTTCTAGCTACTCTATAAGAAAGTATTATTTTATACTATTTACTATTTCTTCTGCTTATTCAATGTCTGCAAGAATATCATTTAATTATTAGATATCTTCTAATATATATCTTCTAACTCTAGGTAAAATTTTTCTATTTAGTAGTTAGTCTTAGGCCCTCTAAAAGTAATATTAACTATAAAAAGTATTATCTAGCTAATAATTCTTTAGTATCTTTATTATCACTCTTCAAAACGCTGCAACTAAATTAGTTATACCTATAACTATAGTATCAGACCTGATTCGTCTGATAAGTGTCTAGAAAGCAGTTTAATTTTTAATTATGTAGATATAATATAGTCTACTTATACTTGGAGAGAATATCTATTAAAGATATAATCTTATAACTTACAAAGCGTTTAGAAAACATATCTGTAGTTAGTAGTAAGTTTATATCCTGATAGGTAACGCCGTTAATCATCTATATATTACTAACTTAATATATATTACTATCTTTTGTAGAAACTAAATGCTATAAGTTTCTATACCGACTATTACACCTTTTCTATATACTATAATATGATTAAGCATTAACTATACTAATAACCTTCTATTCTAATACTTTGGAAACTGTAAAGCTGCGTATTGATTACGCCTTATAAAGTATAGAGCGTATCTTATATAGTAAATATATGTCTAGGTATTTGCGTCTAGCTTCATTTAATTACTATAAGAGTGCTTCTTCTCTATTAAAACTATCCTAACTAGTATAGCGCGCTACTATTATAGAAGCTAATTACTAATATATAGTTTAATAACTCTTTTAGATATTAGTCTTATCCTTTTAGTGAAGCTGCATAGCGCTTCTTAGATAAGTTATCATAGAGACTAGAGTTATAGTCTTGTGTATTTAGACAAAGTTACTATTATTTAATTACTCTTACTATCTAATCCTTATAGCTAAACTTTGTAAGTGCTGTCTATTTAAGTATATCTAAAGCTTAAAATTTCTTATTAACTGTCTTATATAGTATATGAAATTATTATTCTATTAAATATAGAGTAGCTAGTACTATTATATCTGCCCTTAATTAAGTTTATAAATAATTAAGAGCTAATCAAGTTCTAGTAATATTTCTAAGTCTTCTAGCCTACTAGCTTTAGTCAAGAAAGCTTTAGCTATCTAGCATATCTACTTCTCTATATTATTCTTTATTAGAGTATACTGTAGTTTATTAGACTAATAGTTATATCTGTCTATACTAATTCTTATATATATTTTAACTTAGCTATATTTAAGAGGATTGCGCGTTTACTATAAGAGCATTAACTATAACTATAGCTAAAGTAGTAGTGTTTAGTACGTATAATCTCTTTATACTTGTACCTACTATTCATTTTCTAAATTAGTTTCTTTATCTTTATCTGCAGTTATTTATAATAGGTAGTAAGAAGCTAAGTTAAAAGCTATAAAGACTGTATTTCTTAAGCTATCTTCTAAGAGTATCTTGCATATAACTCTTCTAAATATCTGGTGCTATATAGTAATCTTCAAAAACGCAAACTACAGACCTCTAAAAACTACAAACTAAGTAATATTAGCTACTAGATAAAAGGATATAAAGGTAGTAACCACTCTAATATAGATAGAAACGTTAAACGCTGTTTCTATAAAAGGGTGAACGTAAAGCACTAGTGAGCCGGCCACCCTAGTGAGCCGGCCACTTTTTCTTAGCATCGCGAACACTACGTACAAAGTGCAAGGCAATCTTAAAACAAGCCTAACTTATTATATAAAGAAGGTAGAATTAATCTTACTCTTTAAGCTTATAAATTAGGCTAATTTAAGAGCCTGCAACGCGCTGCTGCAGCCTTTAGCGTATAATATTAGTAGCTCTCTAATTAGCTTTACAGAATTATAAATTAACACCAAATATAGCCTAGAATCTTAAAGCTTACTATAATAGAGAAGTAAACTGTTATATAATATATCCCTAATCTAAACACGCGAGAATTTACTCTCTAGCTTTATAAAGTAGTAGATATTATAGATAAACTACTAACTGTACGTAGTAGAACACCTGTTAGCAAGAACTTGGCAGAGCGCTTTATCTAGTGTATAGAGAAGCTTAAGATAGCCTTTAACTAAGTAAAGGAATACTAAAGATTACTTTAGGAAGACCTAAAGATTATTAGCGCCTAGTTTAAGCTTATATAAGAGATAAAAGCTAAGTATAGGGTTCTTAAGAATAATATCTATAACTTCAATAAGACATGCTTCTAGATAGGCGTTATTAGCTTAATAAAAGTAGTTATAGGTTTAGAGTATTATATAAGACTAAACCTTATCTAGCTAGGCAATTATAAGTAGGTTATAGTTATCTAGAGTATCTGCACTGCTAGGTACGCAACTCTGCCCTTTATTATCTATAAGGGACGCGTCTATATCTTAGTATAGTATAAGAAAGCTTTAATACTATATAACTAGAAGCTCTCTATATCTTAGAATAACCAAATAAATAATTAGCTTAGTCTTAAGTAGTTAAAGCACTTTAATAAGCATATAAAGACGCGTTAGGTAGATTTATACAGGCTGCTTATCTTAAATAGTTATAAAAGCTACCTTAACTAGAATTTTAAGAACTTCTACCTTATATAAAAGATTTTAACCCTCTATATACCTACTTACTTATTGCACGTACTTTAGCTACTTAATATAGTGTGTTTCTTACTATTAAAACTAAAGTACTTCTAACGCGTACAAGGCTTAGCATTATAATACTTCTTTTATATTAATAATAAAGGCTTTCTTCTAGCCTTTAAAGACGTGTTTTTTAACCTGTTTATATATAAAAACTATAAGAAAGCCTTTAAGGCAGTAAGGCTAGTTCCTCTTAACTCGTAAAGAGTTCTTAATCGCTTTAAAGTCTGTCTTTGTACGCTACTACTTATAGATTTACTAGAATTACTCTAGCAGTCTTAAACACTAAGTAATATTTACAAATTTAGCTTATAAGCAAGGCTTATAAGTAATACTATTATATAATTACTAGAAGAAGCTAGAGGACGCTTCTTAAAGCTTATTAAAGAAGCTAAAGAGATACTATATAAAAATATTCTTATTAAGGCCCGCGTACAAGAGCTTAAAAAGCAAGTAGTAGAGTTAATAAGGCGTAGAGGGCGCAAAAGAAAGCAAATTTAGACAGGCAGTATAATAAAGTTTAGTGCAGGCGCATTATAAGTAGCTAAAAGTACTTCTACTACTCGTACAACGTCTAAAAAGGGTAGTAGTAGAGGTAGTTAAGAAAGAACCTAGCTAGCTTAACAACGCTGTAGTAATTATAGAGAGGTTAGATATAACGCTCGTACGTGTTAGAAAGATGCAGAAGAAGATTCTAAATCTAATATAGCTACATTATATAAAGAATCTATAGAGGATGTAAAGTAATTTTATATTTGGTACGTGGTGTTCGCGATGCCAAGAAAAAGTGGCCGGCTCACTGGGGTGGCCGGCTCACTGGTGCTTTACGTTACTTCTATTAACCTTACGTCTCTCCTATTAATCGCTATTTAAGCTATAAAGCAAAAGGTGCCTAGTTATCCTATACCTAGCTAATAAACGCTTAGATGTACGCTTCCTATATACTATTTATCTGCTCTTTTAACCTATCTGTCTGCAGGTAGAAGGCTATTAATAGTTACTACTTAATCTCTAGAATTTTGCAAAGGCGCTTCTATAACAGGCTTATAAACTAGCTGCCTTAGTTAAATATAATTATGTTATGTAGCTAGTAGTAAGCAACTACGTGCCTAAAGAACGCTTAGACTACTATCTCTATTCTTATTTTAGGTAGCAGAATAAAGATAGATTCTTTGTCTAAACAGTTAGTTACTACTATAAGGAACTTTATACTTTTGCTAGCAGGTAGTCTTTTAATAAAGTCTATTAAGATTTCCTTCTAGAGGCGATTAGAGATAGGCAGCAGCTTAAGCAGTTCTTAGACTTCTTCTCTTTAAGGCTTTATTCTTCTGCATACAATGCAGTTTTATATATAACGCCTAATACTATCTATTATACTTAGCTAGAAGAAGTTATAGGTAAGCATCTAATAGGTAATCTCTCCGCCTAAGTAGCTAGCTAAAAGAGAATTATAGACTCTACTAATAATTTAGGTGCGTAAGTTCTTACTGTTTAGCACCTATTTTCTGCCTTAGTATAATAGCGCTCTTTAGTTATCTACTAAACACTCTAAGATTAAACACTTTACGCCTATACTTAGAGAGAACCTTTATTCTAGTTAACTATAGCTTACTTAGCGTCTCTATACTACTAATTATCTTTTAGAGCCTCTAGCTATAACTCCTCTAGCTTATTTTGCTGCGTAAGGCTTCTGTCTACTGCAGCTAAGTTTATTAACCTAGCCTATTCTGTAAGTACTTCTTCTTTATACTCTAACTACTCTATACTATTCTCGTGGGTAGTGTCTAGCTGCGCTGCGCTGTCCTTACTAACAGTATCTAATAGTCTCTTAGTAGACCTAGGGCGTATTCTAGTGCGCCCTACACGTATTCTAGCTAACATTACTTAGCTATCTGCTAAGTCTTCTTTGCCCTCGCTAGCTTTCTTATAGTATTAGAATGTAAGCTTTAAGACCTATATTATCTGCTTCTAAAGACGCTTATCTTTAGCACCTGCAGGTAGGTCTTGCTCTCTTCTTAAGAGAGTATTAGCCCTTATATTCTGTTTACTTAGCTAGTACAGCAACTCTATATTATACTAGCTTAGCAGCGCAGCCTAGCGCACCTAGCGTTTACTTAGAAGCTTTAGCTTTATAAAGTACTTAAAGTTCTTATAGTTAGTGATTACCTTGAAGCTTTTTACTAAACGCAGTTTAGTATTCTATTTCTTAAAGTAATAGATAATAGCAAGCAGCTTCTTATTATAGATCTTATAGTTACACTTATAAGCATTATTCTTCTTAGAAAAGTATGCGCAAGAACGTAGTACTTCTTTATTATTATATTATAATAATACTTCTCTAACTGCGTAGCCTAATAAGTTGTACTTTAGCATTATATTATGTTTAAGATTAAAAGTAGCAAGGTTTAGCTTTATAAGGAAGATCTTCTTTAGCTTATTAAACGCTAATTATTCTTTAGTTCTCTAAGTAAAGCTTATATCTTTAGTTAGTTAAGTAAGAGGGCAGCTATTCTAGCAAAGTCTCTAATAAACCTTTAGTAGAAGTTTATAAAGCTAAGAAATAATTAAACGCATTTTACTAATCTAGAAGCCTTTTAGTCTTTAATAGCCTTAACCTTGTTTAGATCTATGCAAATACTCTTCCTAGCGTTAATAATAAAGCTAAGGTACTTAGTAGACTTTACCTTAAACTCGCATTTCTTAATGTCTACGTAGAGGCCTGCCTCTTAAAGCTTGCTAAGAACCTTTTAGACCTGCTCTTAGTGTTAGTGTAGACTACTATCTATATAGATTAGTATATTATTAAGATATGCTAAGCAGAATTTGTTAAGGTGCTCTCTTAAGGTCTAGTTAATATACTGCTAAAAAAGTGCTTAGGGAATTAGCTATACTAAAGAGAGTAACTAGCCACTTAAATAGTCTTAAACGCGTTTAGAAAGCTGTTCTCTACTTATCACCTTTAGCAATACAGATCTTATAGAAGGTAGTAATTATATCTAGCTTTATAAACTACTTTGCCTTGCTTAGGTTATTAAGCGTCTCCCTAATAAGAGGTAATAGGTATCTATTCTTCTTTATAATTACATTAAGTGCTTAGTAGTTAATACATAATTAGAGTCTTTCTCTAGGCTTCTTAGTAAACAGCACTAGTACTAACACTAGTAAGCTACTTACTTAAATAAACCTCTTCTTAAGCAGAGAGGTAAGCTCCTTTTAAAGTACTAGTAACTCGCCTCTTAAAATACTGTACAGCAGGCCCTATAGTAGCTATAGTTACTAACTGTCTTTCGCCTTAAACTTAATCTAATAGTCTACTCTAGATTCTCTACATAGAGAAAGCTTCGCTACTTCCTTTAAGTTAAAAAGCTTATAGTAGCTCTAGTAATACTTTAGAAGCAACAATCTTACGTCTACTACCTTCTTTAGCGCTAACGCCTTCTTAATATCTATAATAGAGGCAGTAAATACGCGTACTCTCTTCTCTAGATTCTTAGATCTCTTTAGAAGACCTATAAATGTAGCCGCGCTTACCTAGTAGACAGCGTTCTAGCTTACAGCGCTCTTGTCGCACCTTACCTAAATGCCTTTTAAGTAGATATACAAGCTCCTCTTTACTAGAGCAATTATAACGTTCTAGTAGTCTATCTACCTCTTTCTTAGAATAACGTTCTTATCTATATTATTAATTACGTATATATAGGCAACCTCTTAGTAGCTACGCATATTAAACTTAAATTAAGAGACTTTCTTAATTCTTAATAACCTTTTATTAATTTCTTTAAATATCTAAGAGGTAATTATAAAGCGCTTAAAGTAGCTTTAGCGTGTAAACTTTTACTAACTAGTGCGTAGCATAAACACCTGCTGTCTCTTAACGCAGTAGCGTTATATATAAAGTTTATTATTAGATGCGCTATAAGAGGTAGGGTGCTTATATACTAGTGTTAAAACTAGTTCTATTCTCTACTTATTTACTAATCTATCTTTAGAGGCTCTAAGTCAAGACTTTAGCTTAGAGCTACTCTTTTTCTAACTTATCTAAGTTATTTTTATTAGACGCCTCTAAATAATACTTGTAGCTAAATAATAGCTTACGCTGCGCTACTTAGCTTACCTTAGTGCTTTTAAGCTTACCTTTCTTACTATAGTATCTAGATATATGCCTCTTCTTACTGCAAGAGTAGCACTTAATCTAATTATTATTTAGCCTCTAGTTCTTTGCTTCCGCCCTATTAACTCTTATAAGTTTCTAGTCTATACTCTCTAGTAGCGAAAGCGTATAAGTACAACTTAGTTAGCTATGCTATAGGCTGTATTCTTTCTAACTACGTGTTACTAGGCCTACCTAGTATAGACTATCTAATACGCGAGTAGCTTTATAAGCAAACTCCTTAAATAAGAGGCTCTTATTAATAAGTATAAGGGCCCTCTATAGCTTAGTGTTAAGGCCTTTAGTAAATATACTCTTCTTTTATATGTTATTGATATATATACCTAATTAGAGTTTAAGTTAGTTAAACTCTATATAGTAGTCTTAGATAACGCGCTTTCTCTATTACAGGTTTAACAGCTAGTTAAAGGCTCTTACCTCTAAGTAGAGATTATTATACTGCTAGTTAAGAAAGTACTAAAAGTCTTTAATTAAATAATACTCTTAGTATTAATTAGCTTATAGAAGAATTACGTCTAACGCTTGTTTAGAATAGCAGCTAACAACATAGGCAATCTTTATTCTATCTAACGAGCTATTATAGTTATTATATAGCTTTGCCTTTATCTTATATTAGAAGGCAGTGTACTTAGTTCTCTCCCTGTTAAACAGCTCTAGATAAGGGTATTTTATTTTCTTATTTATTTCTATAAGCAGGGGAGTAATAGCTGCTACTAAAGAACCTTTAGGCGTCTAGAGTGTAACAAGTAATAGATTCTCTTATTACTCTAGCGCTTCTAACTAGTAAGTTATTAAAGCTATTATTTATATAAGCTAAGTTAAGGCTACTATTATTACTACTATTATATCCTGCGCAGCTTTTAGTAGACTCTTAGATAATCCTTATATCTCTGCTACGCCTTTTATTTATCTTATAATCTTGTTAATTATTAGCGCTATTACAGCTTCTTTCTACCTGTTATTCTTTAGCATTTAAATAATACTTTACTGTATCTTATTATTAGGCACTCTAGCAAGGTGTTTAGCTAACGCGTAAGCTAACAGCTTATTAACGTTTAGGTTAGATAAGTTATTTTCTATTTTTAAGTCTCTTATATGTGTGTGCCTGCTTCTCTTATAAGGCTTCTAATTAGTATTCGCTTATTAATTATTCTTACACTAGCAGCTAGCTTCTTGTAAGCTACTAAGTAGTAGCCTACTTCTCTACAGTAAGGGCTAGTAGGGCTTTTGTTGCTTATTACTATATAGGGCTTCTATAGCTTACTCTTAGTAGTAAGTCTTTCTAAACAACCTTTAGTAGTTATCAGGCGGTCGCGTCCCTTAAAAACCTAATATCCTTTTACGCTCGCAATCTTCTACTAGCAGTTACGTTAGCTAGTATTGCAGCCTATACCTTATTTAATAGAGAACTAATAGGACTTGCGCAGCGGACGCAAGTATAGCTATCTTTTAGTAGCGCTAACTAGCCTTTAGACAGCTCTTATATACTGTAGTAGGCTAGACCTGCCCCTTTAGCCTTTGAAGAGATTATAGGGTTTTCTTAATTACTATTACTTACTACTTTATAGTGTCTTTTATAACTAGTAAGACCTATCGCTTAGTACTGTTATAGTAATGCGTAAGAATTTTTCTATAGTATTCTTAGCATATAAGAACACACGTTCTACGCTAGCGTAACGCGAGGCTAGTAGCATAATTAACTAAGCGTCTTATAAGGCTGCAGTTTTAGGCTAGTAATCTTATAATAGCTTATATCTAGTTGTTGTCTAAAAGCCTTTTAAGTAAAGCAACACTAATCTTGTGCAGTAGGTTAACCTACTCGCACGTAATAGAAGAGGCGGTTAAAGAGCTTAACGCGCGTCGCGTTAACAGAGTCTTGTTGCAAGGCTCTATTAATTAGAATTAAATATACAATATAAGAGGCTACGCTTAGAGAGCTATTATACAGGTATACTAAAGTTATATTTAATAGAGAAAGGAACTAAAGATAGCTACAGTCTAAAGGTTATTTAGGGGGCGGCAGCTTAGAATATTGTTTACCCGCCGCGCTAGTGCAGAATTTAGGTGCTTAAGCTTTACCAGAGTTCTATGAACAGTGCGCCCTGCGCACGTGACCGAGATCCTATCGAGGAACAAGCTGACTGGGCTTCAGCCCATCACAATAGCCTTTGACTAAGCAAAGAATTGCTCGAGAATACTCTAGAAAGACCTAGAGGTTATTAGCGCCTAGTTTAAGCTTATATAAGAGATAAAAGCTAAGTATAGGGTTCTGAATAATAATATCTATAACTTTAATAAGATAGGCTTCTAGATAAGCGTTATTAGCTTAATAAAAGTAGTTATAGGTTTAGAGCGTTATATAAGACTAAACCTTATCTAGCTAGGTAATTGCGAGTAAGTTATAGTTATTTAGAGTATCTACGCTACTAGGTACATAACCCCGCCCTTTATTATCTACAAGAGACGCGTTTATATCTTAGCATAGTATAAGAAGGCTTTAATACTATATAACTAGAAGCTCTCTATATCTTAGAATAGCTAGATAAATAATTAGCTTAGTCTTAAGTAGTTAAAGCACTTTAATAAGCATATAAAGTCGCGTTAGGTAGATTTATACAGGCTGCTTATCTTAAATAGTTATAAAAGCTACTTTAACTAGGATTTTAAGAACTTCTACCTTATATAAAAGATTCTAACCCTCTATATACCTGCTTACTTATTGTACGTACTTTAGCTACTTAATATAGTGTGTTTCTTACTATTATAACTAAAGTACTTCTAACGCGTACAAGGCTTAGCATTATAATACTTCTTTTATATTCATAAAGAAGGCTATCTTTTAGCCTTTAAAGACGCGTTTTTTAACCTATTTACGTATAAGAACTATAAGAAAGCCTTTAAGGTGGTAAGGCTAGTTTCTCTTAACGCGTAAAGAGTTCCTAATCGCCTTAAAGTCTGTCTTTATACGCTACTACTTATAGCTTTACTAGAATTACTCTAGCAGTCTTAAACACGAAGTAATATATATAAATTTAGCTTATAAGTAAGGCTTATAAGCAATACTATTATATAATTACTAGAAGAAGCTAGAGAAGGCTTCTTAAAGCTTATTAAAGAAGATAAAAAGATACTATATAAAAATATTCTTATTAAGGCCTGCGTATAAAATTTAAAGAGCAAGTAGTAGAGTTAATAAGGCGTAGAGGGCGCAAAAGGAAGCGAATTTAGACAGGCAGTATAATAGAGTTTAGTATAGGCGTATTATAAATAGCTAAAAGTGCTTCTACTGCTTGTATAACGTCTAAAAAGAGTAGTAGTAAAGGTAGCTAAGAAAGAATCTAGCTAGCTTAATAACGCTATAGCAATTATAGAGGGATTAGACATAACGCTTATACGTATTAGAAAGATATAGAAGAAGATTCTAAATCTAATATAGCTACGTTATACAAAGAATTTATAGAGGATATAGAGTGATTTTATATTTTGTACGTAGTGTTCGCGATGCTAAGAAAAAGTGGCCGGCTTACTAGGGTGGCAGGCTTACTGGGGCTTTACCTTATCTTATAAGTTATCTTTTTAAACTTTTTTTTAGGTTCTAATAGCTAATAGCGGTGTAGTCTTCGAACAATATTAAGAATATTAATAGGCTAATTAGATAGAATAACGCGTATTAGATTAGCTCTTAATGTTAAACTGCTAAGAAGATTCATAAGTTCTAAGTTACTTTAACCTATCTACTTAAGAAGAAGATTAATTAGGTTCCAGTCTATTACAAACTTTTAGCTGTAATAGCGTTGATGAATCTAAAGATATTATAAAAAATCCCTAAATCATGATTTATTATTATTTCTACATATCCTACTACTTACTGTGTAGTAGCTTACTTCTTTTTTTAATTAGCTTATAAACACCCTAAGTTTATTACGTTATAAGAAACTAATTTGATTAATCTCTAAGAATAGTAAGAAGATAGCAAGCGCTAAGTGTAATAAAAAGAATGAAAGTAAGAAGATAGCTAAAGATAAACAGAATAGAGCTTCTGCTTCTAGCGCAGATTTCCTATTTCCTCTGCCTATTGAGTAAAGTTAGTCTATAAAGAAAAAGTCTTCTTTTCAGTAGAAAAGTATGCGTACTTCTAAGTTCTGTCTTTTAGCCGAAAAAATAATTTACAGTCTACGTTTTAACTACTTCTCTGTGAAACATGTAGCTAAGTATAAGAAATCTATTCTAGATATTCTGTAGCATAACCCTAAAGAAGGCTTCCATAAATTTTTTCTTGTACTTTAGTTGATTCTTTCTTATGGAAGAGAGAGTAAAGATCTATTAAGTAGATAGTAGATCTCATTCCTCTTTTATTATAGAGGACACTTTTATATTATATAATATGATATAATAGTCACAACGGAAGTAGAGTTAGAGAGAGATAGTAACAATAGTGTTGTATTGAAGATTGAAGGATTAGACACAGAACTAACAGAAGAGATACAGCCTTGTATACAGGAGGTAAAGGCTCTAGTACTTTCTACATTGCTAATTATAAGGAAGAAACATAAAGCTTTAGAGTACATTTTTACATATTATGTTTTCTAAGTCTAAAGCGCTTTAGTATTACGCAACGACTCTACTATTTTCTATAAAAGTCTTTTGTATAATACTTATTAAACTAAGTAGTTCTAGTTTTTTTTTAATACATCGTTTCTACATAATAGAGTCTACTAGCTAATCATATCATATATCTACTTAGATACTGTTGAACTGCTAGTTAGCTTAGAAATAGCCTAGTATAAGGTTAGCTATTACAAGTTTCAAACAATTTCTATAGAAAATAAAATAGACTCTAGGTAAATTATCCAGCTTAGCATGCCTATTCTTTATAAGTTCTACAACTTTATACTTAGAGTTCTTCTATTTATTCTTCTTACTTAGTCTTCTATGAATGAATTGCACTTTATAATATAGCTAAACTTAGTGATCTTTTTTTTTAAAACCAAAGCCTTAGTTCTTCTCTAGCTTCTCTTTAGCTTTTCAGCTTACTAAGTTTAGCTGTTTCAGACTATATAAGACATATAGTTTTTTTTAAGTTTTTTAACATAAGCTTTACAGACTAATCCAGGCGTATTAGAAAGTGATAAATACTGTTATATTTCTTAGAGAGCTATATAAAATCGATTTTATATCTATAGAACAGAATGAATAGGCTTACTTTAGCAGATTCTCCTAGTTGTTCTTTAATTGCGATTTAGGCTGCAGTGTATAGCGAAGCCTAGTTATTCTAAAGGTAGCTTATATTAACTCTTAAGTAAGTTTCTACTATACTGTGTATTCTTTTAGTACCTGTATTAGTCTGTAGATAGAACGCAATAGAAAAGCGCTACTATATATTAAGTATTCTATAAGGTTTCATTTAGAAGACCTCCATACATCAAGATCTCTAGTTCAAGACAATAAGATTAGAGAACTAGCAGTTTAATACCACTCGCTCAATAAACTTCTTTATTTCTAGCTTAGTATGAAGAGATAAAAGTAGTATAAAAGCTATATCTATTTTAAGCCTGTCTATAACCACTATAAGTGCAGTACAATCTAATCTTAGAGAAAAGCAAGTTATAAAAATTCATAAAAAGATTCTTCTAAATTCTATTCAGAAATAGCAAGAGCTGGTAAACGCTTTACTTGAAGTCTTTCTAAAGCGTAACCTCTCTATAAGTATTATATTGTTAGATATACTAGTAAATAATTATTGATATTTTAGGCTAGAAGAATTCCCGTGCAAGAATTTTATAATTATTCTCTCTTTTTAGATAGATAGTAGCTAGACGGTTATAGGTATCAAAGACTAGCTAGAAACGTAGATTATTAGAATTAGGTACCTATCTTTATTGTCTATAGTAAAGCTTCTCATATAAGTTGTTTAATTCTGGTAAAGAAGTCATTAGTTGTAGCTTTAGTAGGAACTTTCTTTACCTAAATATAATTACTTCAAATACTGATTAGTACTCTCTATTTTTCTTCCCTAAGCAGTGTTACTTCTTCTCTAGTCTAGTTAAGAGAGTTTCTATTCTTTTACTCTTAACTCTCTCTACTTATTTAGGTATTAAAGTAGGACATTTTAACTTATTATTTAAAGACTTAGATAGTCAGAGAAGTTAGAAGAAGTATTTATAGATTGCCTTATTATCTGTATCCACTAGCACGTTGTTTTTCTAACAGAGATGCGCGTCCGCTATATAGCTTATAAAGCCTAGCTAATATAAAAAAGTATAATAAGGAAAACTAATACTACTAGACTAGCATGTATACTAGTCCTAGAGAGGTCTCGCTTTTCAAAACTACTTTAAGTTCTTATAGACTATAAAGATTTTGAAAGTTTAGACATATTACAGCTCTTTCTGCTATAAAACTACGTATCTAATAAGAATAAGAGGTTTCTTAATACGTATATCTTATACTTGCAATTAGCTAGTAAATGTTCTGTAGAGAAGGAGGCGGCTACCTAAAGCTTACCATTTGTTTCTTCTAAAATTAGGCATGCTTCTAACGATTATCTAGAAGCCTTTGTTTCTGGGTAAGATTTAAGATTAGAATTGAAGCAGGCTAGCGCTAGATCTATAGTAGATATATTCTAAAGTAATTAGAAAGGTTACTTTTATTACTTTTCTTAGACAAAGTCTACATCTTTTCTAATCAGCTTTATAAGTAGCAGAGTTAGATTAGAAAGGTTCTTGATAAAGTTCTAGTAAAAGTTAGTAAGTCCTAGAAAGCTCTTTACTCCCTTTATAATCTTTAAAGATCTCTACTCTTTTATCAAGCAGATTCTCTCAGGTCTGTAAACATTCTTCTCTTAGCTTTAAAATTAGAGCTAGGATTTTTCGTCTTCTTAACACCAAACTTAGACTTCTTTAGATCTAGCTAATGCTTAGCTTTTTCTAGCCTTAATAAAGCTTCTAACCTTTTCTATTTTCCTGAATAAAAGAAATAAAACGATTAATGTTAAGGTAATGCAAGGTAAACTTATGTGCCTCTATTAAAATAAAGTGTTAGGATAGGTTAGATTCAAATTTAGGTACCGCTTTCTTATAATTTCTTCCAACTTAGGTTTTAAAGCTTTTATGATATTACGCAAGAATACTAAGAAGAGTTGGACGCTATATATACTTAATCTTAATATTGTACTGCTTTCTGCGAATACATGATATTAGCATATATTAATTTCTTTTGAGTCTTTTATAGAAGGCTCTTTCTTCTTGCTTTTAATCTCCATTTTAGTCTCGCTATTTCTTTTCCTAAGAAGGATTGTTTTTTTTCTAGACTTAAGCTAGATATTATACTTATCTATTTAGATTCTGGTTAGGCGTAACTGTAGGCAATAGTGCTTGCTTTACGTTACTTAAGATAGTAAGAGATAGCTTAAATACTAACACTACAAAGTGTAAGTTAAAAGAGTAATTATTCTTACCTTTTGCTATAGAGTAAGGCGCACCTTATAAACAGGTTTAGCGTATATTTCTATACTAGAAGTAGTAAGTGTTTTGCATCCCTTTTAGCCCTAAGGTACTTCTAGAGTATCGATTGTAGAGCCTCCCTCTCTAGCCTAGCGTTCTTAACAGTAGTAGGCTTAATAAAAACCTCTTCTATTGTTAAGGAATAGAAAAGAAGAATTCTTTACTATACGCTTTAGGTTTGTTACGCGGACAGCCCTTCTATATTATATCTAAGTAGCTAGTATAGTGCTTCTAACTTAGCTTATAATACAGAGACGTAATAGAAGAGTTGTAGAGACTATTACGTTGTTATTATAAAAGAAAATTATATTATTAAAGTAAGGCAGATAATTTTCGCTCGCCTATGAAAGGAGCAAATAGTTATAATTATAATATATATTATAATTATTCTTTACCTCTCTTGCACGCTAAGTATCTTTATACTATACAATATACGCACTTATAACACACACTTAACACCTACTACTTACTCTTTTATAATAGTTTACTATCTTATTTTTAAGTTTATTTCTAAGTTTATTACTAAGAAAGCTAAGCTTTATAAGTTGAATAATTGCGATAAGCGTGTATTATGAATATCTCTTATAGCAATATGCCTGCGCTGCGTATAAAGTGCAGAAACTGCAGAGACGCCGCGTACAGTAGCCTAGCTCTAGCAGCAGGCTTGTTACGTACAGGACCTCTTTCGCCGCTAGTTGCAGAGCCTAATAAGCTAAGCTATACGCTAGCTTATTAAAGGTTGTTAGCTTGCAATAAACTTAGCGACTATACTTGCAGAGGAGAATAGAAAGCTTGATATAGCTAGTAAGTAGCAGCGACGTAAGAAAGATTAGCGGCGTTAATATATAGCTTGTAAAAGAGCGCTACAGGCTTAGCAAGGCTAGCAGCTTGCTGCAGAAGCAGAAAGAGTAGTTACAGAGGCTAAACAAGCTTAGGGTACTTAAGAATATTAGCGCGCACTACTAATATATTCTAAGTGTTACAGTTAAGGTTACACACGGACTTTAGGTAGACAGTAATCAGCTAGCTATCTACAGATTATGCGCTATTATCTTGTGTTGTTGTTAAGCTATTGAGTAAAGCGTCGCGTTGATTTTAGTGGGGCTGCCGGTTTGGTGGTAGAACACGTTAAGTCTCTATAAGGTCTAGCAAGCCTTAATAGAGTTATAGGTAAGTTATATAATAGAAAAGAGTACTACATTAAGACTAGCTTTAGAGAAGACTAGCAATAATGAAATCGAACGAGCTATAGCTAATAATTGCAAATTTATTATACTTGCTATTACCTAGCTAGAGTTCCTTATAAGAGTTCGCTTGTAGTAGGGACTGTAGCTAGGTAATTATAACTATAATAAAATCACTACTTTGATAAGCTAATAAAGCCGCTATTAAGTCATTTAATAGTAGAGTTCGCTTATTATTTAAGCTACTATTAAGGGATTTAATAGTAGGCAAAGCTAGTAAAATCTAGTAACATAGGCTAAGATTTCTAGCTTATAAAAATGGCTAAGAGCAGCATTTGTAGAGTATCTAAGCTACAGGGTATTTCTAACTATAATATTTAGGCACTAAGAATAGAAGCTATTCTATTTAAAGAAGAATGCTATAACGTTATGTCTATAGATCCTTCTACTCTAACTCTACAAAACAATGTCTAAGAGAATTTAGCTAGACTAAAGGAGTTAGAAATTAAGGCTTTATCTATTATTAGATTAAGCTTAGAAGATAGCCTACCTCTGCAAACAAAGGAAATTATGTCTCTTTATACTCTATAGAATAAGCTAAAAGCTCTATACTGTGCTAAGGGTTTTAGTACAGACTTTGTACTGTGTAAAGAACTTACTAATACTATATTAAATAGCTGTAAAGGTAATATAGAAGAGTATTTGCAGAAGCTTAAAAGGCTTACAAATAGTCTAGAAGCTAGAGATATAACTCTATCTTTAAAATTCATTGCTGCTTTCATACTAAATAATCTTACTAGCAAATTTGGTTATTTAGTTACTATTATAATTCAAGATCATAGATCTAATAAGGAAATAGATCTAGACCTTATTTACAGCCAAGTTTTAGACAAGTCTAGGCGTCTTCAAGCGATTAAATCTCAATGTTCTCTATACAATAGAAGAGAAGATACTAATAAAGACGTAAAAATGTCTTTATATAGTAAAAAGAGCAATAATAGCTTTTATAACAATAGCAATAACTGCTCTTATTATAAAAGAACAGGATATACAGCTAATTAATGCTGGAAAAGAGATTCCATTCTCCGTCCGAACAATAATAAGCAAACTAAGGCCTCTAATACTATAAGTATCTAAAAGAAGACGCTTTAACTACAAAAAATATAGTTAAAATAGAAAGCAATATAAAAAATCTACACTATTGCAATTCTTCTAAAGAGATTACTTAGGTATTAGATAGTAGAGCTAATACGCATGTATGCTTTAGCAAAGAATTATTTACTTCTGTATAGCCTATTAGTAATACCTATATTAATTGGGGTAACACTAATACAATATCAAAAGCAAAGGCTAAAGGAGACGTGCATATAGTAATTACTAGTACTAGGAAAGCTATAGTACTAAAAGACGTACCATTAATCCTAGAATTTAAAGTAAACCTACCTAGCCTATACAAAGCTCTAGAAAAAGAAGTAGGGTTTAAGTTTACTTTAAAAGAAGGCTTGTTACTAGAATCTAGTAAGATCCTAGCTAAAGGAGATTATACTAGAAGAAATGATACCTTTTTATCCTATAGTAATAAGGGTAATAAAGCCAAGCTAGAACAAGCTTTATCTAGCTATAGCTAAGATAGCAGAGAAAATGCTATACCACTACATAAAAGACTAGAACATATAGGTAAAAATAGCTTAAATAAGCTGTTAGATAATACTAGCGGCTTAGATCTTGATATAGATACTAGTAAACGAGACTTTACTACTTGTAAAGTTTGCTTAAAAAGCAAATTTACTAGTATAATTAATAGAAACCCTATTATAAGAGAGGTTAATAACTTTGGAGAATTAATCTATATAGATCTAGAAGGACCTATTAAGCTAAAGACTAATAGAGGCTATATGTATTATATAACCTTTCTAGACTATAAAACAAAGTATCTAGAAGTAGAACTTTTAACTTCTAGATTAGAGCTTGTAAACCCTATTAAAAGCTTTATAGCAAAGGTAGAAACATAAGATAATAAAAGGCTTAAGCTTATATAAGCAGATAATAAATTTAATAATTTAGAGCTAAATACTCCAGCTAAAGATGGAGGAATTATCTTTATATTTACTCTACCTTTTAATCCTAAATGTAAAGGAGGAGCAGAAAAAATAAACAGAACTCTATTTAATAAGATTAGAGCTCTATTAAATAAGATTAGAGGTCTATTATTGAAATTAAATCTGCCTGATAGATTTTAGGCAGAAGTACTTATGTCTGCTGTATAATTGTATAATAGAACTTCTAATAGTTCTATTAACTTTATAACACCCTACGAGGCTAAATATAAAGCTAAGCCTAATATAGCAAATGTAACGGTTTAGAGATCTTTATGCTATAAGAAATAACTAAAAGAGTTCTTCAAATAGCTAGACTCTAGGATTAATTCTTATTATCTAATAGGTTATACAAGTAATAACCTATATCGTCTTGTAGATCCTAGGACAAATGAAGCTACATTAGCTAGAGATGTTAAAGTAGTAGAAGGAGTCTACTACAAAGATAAAGACTCTATAAAGGATCTTTAAATAGAAGATGAAAATAGTCCTATTAGTCAAGAAACTATTAGAGAAATCGGAGTCTACTATAGATAGAGAAATAGTAGATAATAAGGATAATAAACTAGCTACAAAAAAAGCATCTTAAGGTTGTTATAAACAACAAAAAGGACAGAGAAGCTAGTAAACTAAAGCTAGGTGTTAACAGCCCTATTGAACTAAATATAGAAGACTATCTATTTGAAGAAGTTCTATTTACTAGCAAAGCTATAGATAATCCTAAGAACTATAAACAAGTTCTTCTACATAAAGACAAGGATAAACATCTATTAGCTATAAAATTAGAGCTAGAACAACTAAAAAAGAATAATACCTAGACTCTAGTCCCTAGGTCTAGTAGTCCTGTACTAAAAGGACGTTAGGTATCAAGTAAGAAATACTAAATAGATAAAGGTTGAATTTATAAAGTACGCTGGTAAGCTAAAGGTTTTCTACAAGAAAAAGACATTAATTATAAAGAAACCTTTGCTTATACTAGTAAGCCTAATATAATTAGGCTATTACTAGCTATAACAAGCACTCTAGGCTGGGAAATAAATTGCTGGGATATTAAACAAGCTTTTCCTAATGCTCTAATAGATACTACTATCTATATCGAGCAGCTAGAAGGATTTAAAGATCCTAATTACCCTAGCAAATATGTGTACCTACTAAATAAGGCATTATATAGCCTAAAGCAAGCTAGTAGACAGTGGCGGAAGCTACTTTCAAGTCTACTGGCTAAGCTAGGATTTATTCCTTTATTAACAGATACTGCTACCTATATTAATAGCAGTAAAGGAATAATAATTGCTACCTACGTAGACGACCTAATATTAGTTATTAAAAGCAATTAAATTATAGATAAGCTATTTTAAGATCTAGGCAGTATCTTAAGCCTAGAAATTAAGAATCTAGGCAAGATAAAAGAAATTCTAGGTGTAGAAGTAATTAGAGATAAAAGTAAACAATATCTTCTTCTAACACAAGAGAAATTTCTTAGTAGGCTACTAGAAAAGTTTAATAAGAATAATGTTAAACTTAGAGAAACTCCTCTACCTTCTAATACTAAGCTAGAAGGTAATAAAGAACTAGCTAGTGTAAAAGATATTATAAGATATTAACAGGAGATAGGCTCTCTAATGTTTATTACTATATTTACTAGGCTAGATATAGATTATACAGTAAACTGCCTAGCTAGATATATATCTAATTCTAGTATAGAGCACTTTTGTAACCTAGACTATCTGTAGAGTTATTTAAGAAATACTAGAGAATTAGAACTATATTTTAGCCTAAATATAAGTAATAGGAAGCAACCTTTATCTAAAGAGCCTAATGAAACTATTAATCTAGTAGGCTCTACAGATGCAGATTAGGGGGGTGATTATATTAGTAGAAGGTTTACTACAGGCTATATATTCTTGCTTAATAATAAAGGAAGAAATAATGGCCTTTAGCTTAGCTATCTAAACTATAAAGAACAATAGCACTCTCTAGTACAGAAGCTAAGTTTATAGCTTATGAAGAGGCTACTAAAGAAAGTATATATTTAAATCTTATAATGAAAGAGATGAATTCTATTATAAATATATTTAATAGAACGAATATAATTTATATAGATAGTTATAGCAGTATAGAACTAGCAAAGAATCCTATTTTTCACGCGCGTACTAAGCACGTTAAAATAGGGTACTACTTTGTTAGAGAAAAGGTTAAAAATAAAGAAATTGAATTTACTTGTTAGCCTACAGCAACTTTACTAGCAGTTGATTTGACTAAATCTGTTAGTATACAGAAAACAAAGGACTTTAAGGTAGAAATTAACTTACTACCTAAGCTTAAGGAAACTAAGCTATAAGGATATAATGATCTTATAAAAGCTTAGGGGTGTGTGTAAAGCTATAAGCTTTTATCAGGCTAATCATGTTATTATAGCTTATCTAATACTAGATAAGTAATAGAAAATAGTATTATATATAACGTCACTATAACGTGACTATTACGTACTAATAACGCTACTATTCCGCAATCATGACGTCACTACTACATTACTGTTACATTACTATTACGTAACAGACTACACAATATATCAGAGTGTACTCTAGAGCTTTCTAGCTATTACTAATCATTAGTAATGTAGAAAGTACTAGAACCTCTATCTCCTGTATATAAGAAGGCTGTATCTCCTTTGTTAGCTCTGTGTCTAATCCTTCAATCTTTAATACAACGCTATTGTATCTATTTTTCTCTTACCCTAGTTCTGTTGTAACTAATATATTATATATTATATAATATAATAGTATCCTCCATACTAAAAGAGGAAAGAGATCTACAAGCTCTATTAGATCTCCACTCCCCTCTTTTCTACAAATAGTAAAACACCGATTTACACACACCCCTAATCTTCTATAAGGTTATTATTATATTTAATATCCTTATAGCTTAGTTTCCTTAAATATACCTATAGGTAGTGAGATCATTTCTACCTTAATGTCCTTTATTTTCTGGATAGTAACAGATTTCGTGAAATTGTCTGCTTGTATAGTTGCTAGCAGCTTTTTTAATATGCTGGAAATCTTCGCCTAGGTTACTAGAATTTACTAGCTTTGCTTAATATTAGATCCCTTAATAGTAGCTTAAACAATAAGCGAATTCTACTATTATATCACTTAATAGCATCTTTATTAGCTAATTAAAGCAGTAATTTTATTATAGTTACAATTACCTATTTACTGTCCCTGCTACGATCGCACTTTTATAAGGAGCTCTAGCTAGATAATAGCATGTATAATAAATCTGCAATTAATAGTTATAGCTTATTTGCTTTCATTATTTCTAGCCTTTTTTAAAGCTAGTCTTAATGTAGTATTCTTCTTATTATATAATTTATCTATAAATCTAATAAGGCTTGCTAGACCTTATAAAGACTTATTTAATAGCAAGTTACTAAGTAAGAGTTTGTTATACTCTGTCTAGTGACTATCCGCTTTACTAGAAGCTAGTGCTATTAAGCCTTATAGATAGTTTATATAATAGCCTGCTATAAGTTTGCCTTTAGTTCTAGAATTACCTAGAGCTAAAGTACTAGTATTACTACTAGTCTCTTCCCTCTGCCTTTTAACAGCGGTTTCATTAATAGTATAATTAAACTTGTTATAGTCTTAAGTAGGGCAATCTCTACTTAGAGTAGTTTTCTTGTATACTAGATCTTTCTAATCGCTTAGAAGTCTAGTAGGCAGGGACTATCTTCTACAATACTACACTTTAATACTTTAGAAATCTCTTCCAAAGTATAGGGATTATTTATTTATCCTTTTAGACCTATTTGCTTTTACTTTAAAAGATCCTCTTTTGAAGTAGTAGGACTTCTTTAAGTCCTTACGTCCTATTAGTCTATATATAGAAAGTAATTAGGACTTATAATAGAAGCTTTTCATACTAGAAATTAGGTCTAGTATTAAGCTAATAAGCAGAGTGCTTTAACAGAGCCTCTACACTTTTTGCCCTAGTATAAAAGACCTTTCTCATAGAAGCTTTGTGTTTACACTAGCATAGCAATATAACTAATACTCTGAATAGTAGTAGTAATATAAAACGTCTCTATACCCTAGGTCTAACCCGGGCTTATAACCTGTGGAAGAGGTAATAGAGATCTAGTATAAATATGTGAAGGCGTAACTGTAAGCATTAGTGCTTGCTTTACGTTACTTAAGATAGTAAGAGATAGCTTAGATATCAACACCGCAAAGTGCAAGTTATTAAAAGAATTATTCTTGCCTTTTACTATAGAGTAGAGTATATCTTATAAGTAAGTTAAGCGCACGTTACTATACTAGAAGTAGTAAGTATTTCATATCCCTTCTAGTCTAAGGTACCTCTAGAGTATCTATCATAGAACCTTCTTCTTTAGGCTAGCGTTTCTAACAGTATTAGCCTTAATAATAACCTTTTCTATCATTTAGAAGTAGGAAAATAGTATCCTCTACTATACGCCTTATATTTATTACGCTTGTTGCTTTATTATTATATTTTAGCAACCAGTATAGTGCTTTTAACTTCACTTGTAATATAGAGACATTGTAGAAGAGTTGCGGGGACTATTACCTTATTATTATTATAAGAGTTTTCTTTATTATTAAAGTAAGACAGAAGAGTTTTGCTCGCTTATTATAGTAGCAAATAATTATGATTATAGTATGTATTATAATTGTTTTCTACGTCTCTTACATGCTTAATACCTTTCTACTATATACTATATATACATATATATATAAAATATATTCTACGCACGCTTCTTACTTCTCTCCAGTAGTTTACTATTCTATTATTAACTTCATTTCTAAGTCTGCTATTAAGAAGGCTAAGCCTTATAAGTAGAACAATTATAATAAGTGTATAATATAGATATCATTTATAGTAAAATGCCTGCGCTGCGCGCAAGGCTTGGTTAAGAATAAGAAGCTTTATAAAAATCCTATTTATAAGCGCTATAGGCATTATATTTAGAGTAATTATAGAATCTACTACTTAGTAACTTTTTCTTGTCTCTCTAGATATTTTGGAATTTCGCCAATATTTTATATATGTCTAAGGATATAGTTAGTAAGCTTAAATAGCTATACTGCTTAAAGTCTAAGTATAATACTACTATATTAGGTGCTAACGAACCTGAGATTAGTACTACTATACTGTAGGCTAGTGTAACGCTTGCGCGTTGCTAGCGCTAATTTAACCTTAAGCTTATAGTCTACTATTATACTACTACTCATACAAGTACTCCAATTAGAGTCTCTATTTAGATTCCTAATACTAGCGCTAATTACTTAAGCTTAATTCTAGATAAGTAGCGCAGAATTGCTAGTGCTTTAAAGCAGGTTATTAAGTATATAGCACTCTAAGTATACGCTTCTTTTCTAAGATTTCTTTAACTTTCGCTAGCTAACTTTAACTTCTTAGAATAGTATAAGTAGTAAGAATAATAACTTAAGCAAGGTCTCTGTAGAGTCTAATACTTTAACTAAGAATAGTAATAGTAAGCTGCAGGCTAGTAGCGCAGGTAGTTCGAATAAGAAGAATAGAGGTAATGCTAGTACTAAAAGCAATAAGAATAAAGCTATTGATAAGAGTAAACATATTAAGAAGGACGTCGCTAAATGCGATAAGAAAGGGAATAATAAGAGTAGTAACTAAGTAGTTTTATAAGGTTTTGTTTTTGTTCTTTTATATGTATAGATACTCTAGTTTCTTTATACTAGGATTACGCCTTATATACGCTATAAATAAAACTCTTCTACTGTACTCTTTTATTTCTTATACTGTGTGCTTTAATTTAGTCTCTAGACTAACTCTTCTTTATTTTTAAAATCTAAAGCTAGAGTCTAGGTATTTTGTAATATATTATAGCCTTTCTAGCGCGGCTGATATTACAGTTAGCCTTTTTTTATTCTTTTTTCTAGAATCTTTTTAACATTTTAAACCTCTTCGCCTTTAAGAGTAATTCTAGGCAGTTAAGTATTATTCTTCTAACTTTCTTTTAGTTTCTATTATTCTAAAATGCAAACGTAGAATACATTTTTCTATACAACTATTTTTTTAGCTAATCTACGTGCGGTGTACATACACTGCACTATATTAATAGCGTCTAGTACCTTTCTCTCTAGCTAGCTATTCTTAATTAGTATAGAGAGTAATAGGTGTTGGCTATATACTGCGTAAAATAGCGTTAACTTTGTAGACTCCTACACAGAATTATTATAAACAAACTAGACTATAAGTAGTAGTTATACGTAATTGCTTTTTCCGTTAGTAGCAGACATTCTAAGATATTACTTTATAGTCTAATTCTAGCGTTCTATTTACCTGTCTATTTAAGAATAAACGGTAGTGCTAAGCTTACGCTTTACCTGAAGTTAGTAGTAAATTTCTGCCTAAAAAGCAGAGGTAAAAATCAACCCTTGGTTTTATGTAATACCTATCTAAACTCTACACTATATAATAATATAATTAAAGTAGAATTTAGTAAATTATTTTACGTTCTATATTTTTAAGACAGGTATATAGATTCCCCTCTTTAAGAAGCGATTAACTATTACTAGTACTGTATTAAAAACGCAACCTAAGTTACTCTTTACTAGTTGTAATCTGGTAATAAAATTAAGTAACACTTCTTTGAAAATATCTTCTAGAATTAGTAGCAGTACTAGCTTACTATGCTTACTATACCTTAAAGCTTTACCTTTTTAGTTTATTAAATAAGTCTGTATGTAATACTAACGTCTTAGTTTAGTATTAGCTAATAGTATAGCTTACTAAAAAGCTTAAGCGTTCTATGTGCGCTAAAACAGCCTACTTTATATATATTATAGTGCTAAGACAATATTCTCTACCTAATAGCTAGTTTCTCTAGAACGTATATTCTGCTTTTATATCTGAAGACTTAATTCTTATTAATAAACTATATAGGTGTACTTCTATAAGCTTAAGTGTATATTAGTTAATTAGCGTATGCGGTTCTCTTCTATATAAAGGCGCCTCTCTACTAGAGCTAGAGTAAGACTTCCAATAATATTTCTAATCTAGCTAGTTTAAGTTTACTACTAACTAATACCTTACGTAATAAGCGTAGCACGCATAGTGTACACTCTATAGCGCTAGTAGTAAAGACTTTTATAGCGCTATATATATTGGCTACATGCGTCTTTCACGCGCCTACTAAGTTAAGCTTAAGTATAAATCTTCTTACTTTACTTTACTCTATTTTTACTAGAAGTTTATTCTATAAAGTATGTAATAACTAAGTTAATAAGGTATTCTCTTACTTGTAGTCTACTCTTCTTAAGGGACTATCTACTAGGTTAGAATAACCTAGGCATTACTTTATCTTAAAATTAAAAGCTTTTAAGTAAAGCGCCTACTATACTGAGTATAAGTTTAGCTACTATACTACGCGTGTGGAGCGCAAGTTATTATAATTAGTTAGAACTTAAACAGTCTACTATACGCCTTCTAGGTAGTATCTCTACTATTTCAAACAGTATATAATTACTGGCAACTTAAGATTATAAACTTTATAGTTTAGCTCTACATTTTATAGTTTTCGTAAAATAAATCAAATTAAATACTATTTATTATTCTTATATAGCTAAGATTATATACTAGAAATAGCAAATATAGAAACGTCTAGCTTTAAAGAAAATAGTAAGTGCTATATTAAAATAGCGCAAGATAGGCGCATATATAGAATATTCTTTTAGCTTTTTAAAGGCTTCTATAGTACTCTTATTCTAGTAAAATACATAATTTCTCTTAGAAATATTAGTAAGAGAAGCTATTGCTACAGCGTAATGCGCAATAAAACAGTAATAGAAATTAGTAAAGCTTATAAATAATTATAGTTTTTTAATATTTGTTATTATTAGCTACATAACTACTATTTCAACACGCGCAGGGTCTGCGCGTATACTATACTTTATAATAACAAATTCTAGAAAGTGTACTTCTAATAATATAAGAGTGCATGTCTTAAAGTTAATATATAGTTCTGCTTCTCTTAAGAATTGAAGTATAGAGCGTAAAGCGCGCTAGTATAATACAATCTTCTTATTATAAAAGTATATAAGAATATTATTAAAGTAATATACCCAAATATAGTCTACATAGGCGCTTAAGGCCTTAGTAATATAAGGCTAAAATCTTACTAAAGCATTAGTAAGAATAAAAGCTATTACTAAATACTTAAAGTAGCTATATTATATCTAAAAAGCACTTTTCTACTTATTCTCTACTTTGATTCAATATAGTAGTACGCATCTTTTAAATTAAGAGTTATATAGTATTATACGCCTTAAAGGCAGTTTGGAGTCTCTCTAATTAATAGAAGCAGGTAATAATTCTTAATAGTAACGTTATTAAGACCTCTCTAATTAATACAAGGCGAAGAGTACAATCTTTCTTAGATATAAATAGTATAGAAGCTTTAGCAAGGCAAGTACTATAATAAATCTTACCCTACTATAAGGCCCTTTTAATATATTTGCAAACCAGTCAAAGCTTACTTAAAAAGAGAGTGTAGAGCGGGCTATAAGGCAGTTTCTTCCCTTCTATAATAGAGATTACATAACCTAAGCTTTTATATTATTGAAGAATCTCTACATTTCTATGATTAAAGATATCTATATAGTCTGCTAACTTATCTAGAATATGAAGTTCTTATACTACACTAGTATAGTATACGTGCGCTTCTTACTCTATTCTTATACTACTTAATATAAGTATTTTCGAAAGGTAACTATTTAAGCTAGTACGCTTAGCTTCTTTAAGAAGTTCTCCTATTAAGACTAGACATATTTATGCTTTTATATATCTCTAACTCTAGATTTAGCGTCTGTAGTCTATAGTAATATTTTCTTATTTAAAGAAGGGGTTTTCTAGTGGTAAAAGAAGACCTTCTTTATCTACTCTATATATAGTAACGCTAGCGCAGCGCTCTATATTACTATTATCAGTAATATATAAGTGTAGCGTATAAGCAGTATAAATTTCTTAATATTATAGTCCTATTTATTCTAGCCTAAAAGGCTTAGCGCTCTTAATAGAAGTAAGACCTATTTCTATAGTACTCTTTTAGATATTAAACTAATGTTAGCTTATAGATTAAGAATTACTTCTAGCTTATATTCTCAAGCAGTGTCTGAGCCTGCGTAATATATACGCTTTATACCTAGTAGAATATATATAAGTATGCACCATACTAATTCCAGAATTTTAGAAAGGCTTAACCTTTTTCTATATAATTAATACTAACAGGTAGCTAATTTAAGTTACTACTTTAGCACTTATTATTATAATAGCTCTTTTTTCTAATATTTATAGTAAGTAACTAGGTATTTATTCTTTAGCCTACTCTACTAACTTAGTAGAAAAGTAGAAAGACTTTGCTTCTATTTCCTCTAGAGTGCGCCTTAAGTGTAATATTGATATATAACGTAAAGCACCAGTGAGCCGGCCACCCCAGTAAGCCGGCCACTTTTTCTTAGTATCGCGAACACTACGTATAAAGTGCAATGTAATCTTAAAATAAGCCTAACTTATTAACGTAGAGCACCAGTGAGCCGGCCACCCTAGTAAGCCGGCCACTTTTTCTTAGCATCGCGAACACTACGTACGAAGTGCAATATAATCTTAAAACAAGCCTAACTTATTATATAAAGAAGGCAGAATTAATCTTACTCTTTAAGCCTATAAATTAGGCTAATTTAAGAGCCTGCAACGCGCTGCTGCAGCCTTTAGCGTATAATATTAGTAACTCTCTAATTAGCTTTACAGAATTATAAATTAACGCTAAATATAGCCTAGAATCTTAAAGCTTACTGTAACAGAGAAAAAATCTATAATATAATATATCCTTAACCTAGACGCGCGAGAATTTACCCTCTAGCTTTATAAGGTAGCAGATATCGCAGATAAACTATTAGCTATACGTAGTAGAACACCTATTAGTAAGAACTAGGCAGAGCGCTTTGTTTAGCGTATAGAGAAGCTTAAGATAGCCTTTAACTAAGCAAAGGATCGCTAGAGAATACACTAGAAAGACCTAAAAGTTATTAGCGCCTAGTTTAAGCTTATATAAGAGACAAAAGCTAAGTATAGAGTCCTTAATAATAATATCTATAACTTTAATAAGATAGGGTTTTAGATAGGCGTTATTAGCTTAATCAAAGTAGTTACAGGTTTAAAGTATTATATAAGACTAAACTTTATCTAGCTAGGTAATTACAAGTAAGTTATAGTTATCTAGAGTATCTGCGCTGCTAGATACGTAACCTTACTTTTTATTATCTATAAAGAACGCGTCTACATCTTAGTATAGTATAAGGAGGCTTTAATACTATATAACTAGAAGCTCTCTATATTTTAGAATAGCTAGACAAGTAATGAGTTTAGTCTTAAGTAGTTAAAGTATTTTAATAAGTATATAAAGTTGCGTTAGGTAGAGTTATATAGGCTGCTTATCTTAGACAGTTATAAAAGCTACCTTAACTAGGATTTTACGAACTTCTGCTTTTTATAAAAGATTCTAACTCTTTATATACCTGCTTACTTATTACACCTACTTTAGCTACTTAATATAGTATATTTCTTACTATTAAAACTAAAGTACTTCTAACGCGTATAAGGCTTAGTATTATAACGCGTCTTCTATATTAATAAAGAAGGCTTTCTTCTAGCCTTCAAAGACGCGTTTTTTAACGTATTTATATATAAAAACTATAAGAAAGCCTTTAAAGCAGTAAGGCTAGTTCCTCTTAATATAAAGAGAGTTTTTAATCGCCTTAAGGTCTGTCTTTATACGCTACTACTTATAGCCCTACTAGAATCGCTTTAGCAGTCTTAAATACTAAGTAATACATATATAAATTTAGCTTATAAGTAAAGCTTATAATTAATACTATTATATAATCGCTAGAAGAAGCTAGAGGAGGCTTCTTAAAGCTTATTAAAGAAGATAAAAAGATACTATATAAAAATATTCTTATTAAGGCCTGCATATAAAAGCTTAAAGAGTAAGTAGCATAGTTAATAAGGTGTAGAAGGCGCAAAAGAAAGCAAATTTAGATAGACAGTATAATAAAGTTTAGTGCAGGCGCATTATAGATAGCTAAAAGTACTTCTACTACTTATATAACGTTCAAGAAGAGTAGTAGTAGAAGTAGTTAAGAAAGAACCTAGCTAGCTTAATAACGCTATAGTAATTATAAGAGAATTAGATATACTACTTATACGTATTAAAAAGATATAAAAGAAGATTTTCAATCTAATATAGCTACGTTATATAAAGAATCTGTAGAGAATATAGAGTAATTTTATATTTTGTACGTAGTGTTCGCGATGCTAAGAAAAAAGTGGCCGGCTTACTAGGGTGGCCGGCTCACTTGTGCTTTACGTTAGTAATTATTTTTTATAAGTTTCTTTTAAGTGTAGAAGCTAACGCTATTAAGTCTTTATAAGTTACGAGAATTTAGTAGTAATTAGTAATAGATTACTATAGCTTAGGTTTTAGCTTTATAAATAAGTATTAAACCCTTTATACCTTGGTATAAAGAGTTAACTAATTTTCCAGAGCCTCTAGGTACGTAGCAAAAGATTTAATATCTAATCTTTTTACTAAAAAGCTTAGCTGTGCGCTGTATCTATAATAAGGCTACAGTTTATAAAGTCTGCTAGCAAATTAAGTAAGTACTGCTTAAAATATCTCTAAGTAGAAATCTTTCTATAAGCTTTAAAGCTGCGTTTAAAGTGTGCGTACTAAAGCTTTTTTAGACTACCTTCTAGATATTATATTAACTATATTACTCTGTTCTTATCCTCTTTTAGCTCTTTAAGTAGCAGGCAAAAAGCTATTTTACAGAAGCAGATAAGCTTCTAATACTTCTAGATATATTTACTCTAGTACCTTACTAAGTCTTTAGACTTTAGTATACACCTAGTATGCGTTATATCAATCGCTGCAGTAATATTAATTCTATATTAGTCTTAAGAGTAGAGACTTAAGTAATTATCTAATACGCCTATAATTCTGCTTTATTCTAATTCATCTAGCTAGAGGATTTCTATCTCGAGTTAACACAACTAGATTTATTATTATAAGCTTAGAAGTTTATCTTATTTTATTTATACTACTTAAATATACTTCTTAATTAATATAGTTATACTTTACTTATAGTATAGTAGCTTAGCACTTAAAGTACGTAGTAGAAAATGTTAATTAGAATCTTAACTTTAAGAGCAGGCTTATTATTCTAATTAGATAAAAGAAGCTATTTCTAAACTATTAGCTAAAGAAGAAGAATAATTATATAAAGGCGTAACGATAAGTAATAGTACTTACTTTATATTACTTAAGATAGTAAGAGATAGCTTAGATATTAATACTATAAAGTATAAGTTATTAGAAGAATTATTATTGCCTCTTACTATACAGTAAGGTGTATCTTATTGCGAAGCGAGCTTGCGAGCGAAGCAATATACATACAGATCTCGCTGCAACAATTAGCGCGGTTTTCTTAGAGTAGTATAGCGTACTTACTCTTATCAGCCTTCTAAATATTAGCTATAAATTAATCTTTTTTTCTTAGTGCGTCTAACTAATACTAGCTAATACTATTCTTATACTATCCCTTTATTTATCTAAACTGTTAGTTAAATCGCTTAGTAGTATCTATGCCTTTTACGCTGCCTCTACCTAAGTGCTGCAAGTGCAGCAAAGTCCTTATTACTATAACAGACACCTTTTAATCTAGAAAGTAGAAGCAGAATTATATAGCCTACCTTCTTTCTACGCGCATATACTAGCGTAATTACGCATATATAGGCTCTAAATAACGCACTCTTACCTAATATTCTTATTCTGCTAATATTAGGTCGCCGCTCTTACCCTCTTCCCCGCGCATATAACTAGAGATTGTCTTACCTACGCCTATCTGCTTAAATCCTCTATTCTTGTTACTTTATACCTAAACGCCGCCGCCTATACCTTATTCTACGCTGCCTTATAATCTTAAGTTAAACTCTAGCCTACCTACTACATTATAGTTAGAAGCTATACTTAGAAGTGAGATATTCTCTCTGTTGCTAGAGTTATTAACTAGATTATACGTTAACTGTATAATAACACTACATTCTACGTTAACACGATCGCTGCTAAAGTATATATTATTATTATATAGGACTACGTCTTAGTTTGCGTTACAGTAAGAAGAAAAAGTTAATAAGAGTAATAACAAATTTAGTATTAGTTAGAGTATTAGTTGTACTAACCTTAAACGCGCTAAGCAGGACGCATACTTTATGCCCCTAACGCCTCTACCTATAGATCTAGAAGATTTACACCTACTAGATACAGATGCTCTGCTAGAGTCTAACAAGGCGTTAATTACTACATTTTACTATTAGATTATAAAGATTTGTCTTAAGATATATAATATTTACAATTGTACTTAGTTTAAGCTAGACGTGTTTAACAGTAAATATACTAATTACTTTAAAAACTAAACAAAGAATTCTAATAATAAGAGTTTTATACCTCTCTTTAGTTACTCTAACGATCTTAATCTAGGTCTTATGCTATCTAAGTTACCTTCTATAACGCCTGTTGAGAAGATACTTCTTGCACAGGTTTATATTTTTATAGAGGTATAGCAGCATTATAGTATACAATATAAGTATTAGGGCTATATCTATAACTTTACTATTAATACTATAAACGTATTTAATTAGTTACTCTTACTGCCTTAGTATCTTAATATTATTATTCTAAAGCCTCTACTCTCTCTAGATAATAATTCTAATATAGTAAATTAGTAGTTTTAGAATAATTATAAAGTATATAGAGTAGATATTTTATAGTAGCTGCGTTTTCTTATTGCTAACTATTCTAGGTATGCAGACGTTACTATTAACAAGTTTACGTTATAAGCTCTTCTTAAAGATAACTACGTGAATAGTTAACTTATAATAATTATGCATAATCTTAGTATACTAATTGTATAATTATAGGCTACCTATTCTACGTTATCTAATATAGAATAAAATAATTCAATTCTAAGCTTTATACGTAGGAGCGACGCAGGCTCTTTAAGCGACTATAGGGTATTAGTGTAGAATAGCTTAGATAATAAAGACAATCTTCCTTCTAACGTTATAGCAGTTCCTAATATTTTAGTAGACATAAGTAAGTTTAACGCTCTACAACCGCAGATCTAATTAAATACCTGTAAGATGTTTCTCTTAATAGATTCTATCTAGTAAACGCCTATAGCAGAGTTTAATATAAGGGAGAGATGCTTATCCCTTATATTTCCTTCCCTCTACCTAACTAGCTAGGCTGACTTTACTAAGCCTTAGCTACAGAAGGTTAGTTACTCTTTATATATTAAGTTAATAATATATTCCTGTAATAGATAGTTTGCTTATTACCTACGTTTTCGCTATACTATCTTTAATACCCTTATGCGGCAGCAGTCTTAAGAGAAAGCTAGGTAGTAGCAATCTGTCTCTAGAGGATATCTAGGTAGCTTTTAATAGCGATACTAGTAGCTAGCATCTTATTAATTCTGTTATCTAATAGTTATCTACTGTACGCGGCATAAAGGCTTATTAGGCTAGTAAGAAAAAGAAATTAGAAGCTATAGTAAGTGCTAAAGTCTAGACTAATACCTAGACTAATACCTAAGCTTATATTAATATATGCTAGGTCTAACAGTTAAAAGCGCCTTATCTCTTTATTACTCTTTCTGCTGTAGATTACTATTAGAATAATCTGTAACGCTTTATACTGCGTTTTAAGGAGTAGAAGACTGCAATATCTAGTACACGCGCGCGTCTTACCTATAATTTTATGCAGAATAACCCTTACATTATTGCATATTATTTCTACTAGCGATTTAAGCTGTTTAAGAAGTATATTATTATGCTAAAGTTTAACATTATTAACAGTTAGAATAAGTATAAATAGCAAGCTTGCGGGAGCATATATAGCTATAGCTTGTACTATTACTGTAGCGTTTTAGATTCTAATACAGAGCTTAGCTCTAATTAGACTACGTTTAGTATTGCTCGCGTAGCATAGTATTAGGGATACTATATTTTAGCTATATATCTAGACTCTAATCTATAGTTCTTGCTAGATAAAGGCTTAGTTCTAGCGCTGCCTTTTAATAAGATGCGCTAGACTTTTAGAGAGTTAGCTTTAATTTTTAAGTAGTGTTATAAGCACTACTACTTTATAGAATATTATCTCTAAAAAGACAAGAATTTAGGCGCAGAGGTCTACTAGTTTAACGCACCTTAGCCTACCTGCTTAAAGCTAATATTTAAGCAGCTTTCTTTAAAATTCTTCTTGCGCTTTTACGCTATGCGCAACTATACTTAACTTAATACTTACGTGCGCCTATTACTTCTTTTATAGTAGGCTAATACTAACGTGCAAGTTTACACAGGCACTACTAGTATTATATAGTATATAAGCGTCTATACTACTAAGGGCGAAGTCTAATCTTAGTTATATAAAGATATTACTCTCTAAGTTCTTTTTTATATTAAGCTTACTTAATTTCTAGTTTTATTTGCGTTATAAGTAATAAATAAGCTAATTAGTAAGTAAGATTATAGTGCTTAGAAGGTTATACACTTATTATTTAGTTTACCTTTAGAATATTATTCTTATATAGTTATTAATGTTAACTGTCGCCTAGAAGACCTCTAGCTAACAACTTTTATATTCTATCTAGGCGGTGCTACTCCGTCTAATCCTACTACAGCAGACAAGTCTACTTTTACAAAGACTAGATCTCTCTACGTTAAATATAAGAACTGTCTATCTAGTCTAGATAATATTATATACTTAGACTTCTTACTTTACTTTACCTATACAGGGAGGGATTACAAACAACAACCTAAAGCTAAGCCTTATATACTAAAATTTATACCTTAATATAATATAGTTAGAAACCTTAAGGAATTTGTAAGAGTAAAGCTTATATTATATCATTCTTTTTATAATATACAAGACGTCTAGATTCTCTACAGACGTGTGTTTAGCTTTTACGCTGCTGCCTATTAATATTGCTAGGAAGCTTATAAATACACTTTAAAGAATTTATATAAAGAACCTAATCTTAGGGTTAAGAAGAAGAATCCTAAATTAGAGCCTTTAAACCTACTAGACTAACTATTATTTAATAAACTTATAAGGATAAGGCTAGGGCCTGCAGATGAGAAAGTAGATAAGAATTAAATTAGCGACCAGCCTTGTAACTAGGCAAAGAACTGAGCTAAGATTCTTTACAATAATTCTTACTATCTAGACGCGCAGACGTACTAGTTAAACGCTAAAAGAGACTTTTTAGTTAACTAGGCTAATACCTAGACTAATACCTAAGCTAATACTCTATAAGAGAAGCAGCGCCTCTTATATAATCTTAGTATAAACCACTTCTAGGCCTTTATAGATAGTTTTTAGCTACCTTAGCCACTTATACAGTTAGATAGGCAGAGTGGTACTAAAAAGATGTTTCTTATTTAATATCTCTTAGAGTCTTTAGACTATATAGTGTTACTAGCTAGCCTTAAGTCGCCTATACTGCGCTGCGCTTCTACTAGCTTTGCCGCCTTTCTTATATTAGGCTATACTATAAACGCCTTATTTTATATACCTATACTCTCGCAGTATAGTTAGACAGAGCTACTCTTAGCTACTATGCGTTAACATATTTAGGCCGTGTTTAGATATATTTAATACCTTATTATTAATAAGAAGTCTATAGTTAGCCTTTCTATGCTTAGCCTAATCTATAGCTGTTATAGTAAAATTTAGCCTATTTAAGCATATATTCCTTTCGTAGGCCTAAATATAGTTTTTTCTAGTAACTATTATTAATTACTTTCTATTGCACAGCAGGCTTTATATAATTATTTATTAAAAAAGGATAGTGTTAAGGTGTATAGCTAGTACCTCTATCGCCTATTCACTAAAACTATTATGCTAGATACTGTAATGCGCTAGCATGGTCTAGTATAAGCTTAGTTTTATAACGCTTTGCAGAGGCTTTAAGTAGGCTAATCTACCTAAAATAACTAAGCCCTCTTTATATCTTGTTATTAAATAATATTATTAAATGTTAAGGTTATATTCTTTTTTACTACTGTATAACTGTGCAGTTAGCAGAGTAAAGTAACTCTTATTAATTATAAGAGTATTTACGATTATACTAGCCTAGTATTAGTAGTATTAGCTAAATATAATAAAGCTGTATAGGCTGCTGCACCTATAGATAAGGCTAGTAATCTCTCTAACTAGCTACCTTTATATATTAGTGTAAGAGTTATATTAATAACAAATATTTAGACTAAAAGAGAGTTAGTAAACAGTACTACAGGTGTTATTAACAACATTATATAGAATGCTAGAGTAGCTAATTGTTAGGAGGCAATGCTAAAGGCGGTATTCCTCGCTATTAAGAATTTCTAGAGTCTAAGCCTCTATACGCGTAATAACAGTAAGGTTATTATGCCTATCTTTCTAGTATTGTAAGATTTTTACTAGAACTAAACTGCGTATTCTTAACTACAGTTTCTATTAACACTTGCCTAAGCTATTATAATCTATTAGTTATAAGGAATAAGTCTAAGTTGCGCAGTTATTTAGTGTAATTAGGACTTTATTTTAGAGTTACTTTATATTAGCGTCTCTTAGGTTAAAACGCTAGATAGCCTTCTATTTAATAAGTCTATATTATTTAACTATTTACAAGGCAAAGATAGTAAGGTAGTATAGTTACGCAAGAAAGATAAGAATTAACGTATAAAGAAGCTTTTTTCTATAGAGGATACTAACTACCTGTAATCTCTATAGTAATAGCGGTAATAAACATATAAACTAGTAGCTAGGGATTTGCATATTCTCTACTCTTGCGCCTGTACTTATGCTGCTACTATTTAATAATCTTTAGTTAACGTCTATATCCTCTCTATAGTTAGCTTTATTTACCTTCCCAGTCTCTATTACTTGTATTAGTTATAGCTAATACTTAGCTAATATTAGACGTACTATTCTTCTCTAAAAGCTCTCGCTTATATTTAGTTTTAATCTCTAGGTTAACTACGTTCTCGTCGCTATACAGTAACGTATTAAGGTTAGAAAGGTTTTTATTCTAATAGGCGTCTAGTAGATTATTAGTATTAGACTGTAAGCATTACAGGGTAACATACTAATACTATAATTGCTCTTCGCGTTAGCATTATCTGCAGTGTAGTTAGTATATCCCTAATACTAGGCTAATACTACTCTACTTTCTTTATCTTTATTAGCTAGCTTCTTCTTAGTTTTACTCTTAGAGTCTTTATCTAAGTGCTGTCTCTTTTATTCTAAGTATATTATCTTCTTTAAATGTGCTAGTAATGTAGTAGCGTCCCTACTAATAAACTTAAGAATTATTGCAGCTTATAGTGCGAGGAATAGTTTATACAGAAACTTATATAAGCAGATTTTAGTATTACTAAAAGGCGGTAGAAGCGCAAGTAACATATTCTTCTAGGTAAGGTCTATTAGGCTACCTTTGTAGAAGTATCTACCTAGTTATACAGTAATAATAATAGCTATAATAACGCGCTCTTTACAGTAGAATAGCAACAAAAATAGAGAGACAAGAAGGTCGCTATTAGAGTTAACTTTAATAAACTTTTAGTATACGTATTAACTTGTCTTATATACCTCTAGAATTACTTTAATCTAGGAATATTAGTAATTAGGCTAATACTATACTAATACTCTACGCTTATTACTTACTTACTTATAATAAGGAATTAGTCTATTAAACCTATAGAGGGTGTTAATAAAGTTTAGGTAGCCTTATCTAAAGTAAGCAGATATTAGCGGTAATAGATAGAATATTTCTCTATTGTACTAGAAACTTTATAAGTTCTATTTATTAAACAAAGGTTTTAAAGCTCTTATTAAGGAGAAGCTGCATCTTCTGCGCGGCGTTGTTAGTAGTATTTCTCTAGTATGTCTTAACAAGAACCTAAAGCTAGGCTATATTCTCCTCTATAAACGCGTCTAAGCTATAGTGCGCTATCTAGTTAGCCTATTCTTTAAGGGACATAACTATGCAGTTATATTAGAGTAAGCTAATACTTAGCTAATACTACACTTATAATCTTTATCTATATTACCTTCTGCGTTATTCTCTTTAAAAACTACAGTTAAACTACTATTATTCTTAAATTAGATATTCTTCTTAGCTATAGTAATAATAGCTAGAGGTAGTATTAAGTAACGCAATAGTATAAATATATAAGTTTAGTAAGTAAGGAATTTTAACATAGGCGGCTAATCTTTAGTATTTCTCTCGCGTGCTGCGCCTTACTAGCTGTAGTAGAGCCTCTGTTTAAAGCTGTCTTATATTAGTAAAAGCTAATACTTGCCTAATACTAACGTACTAGATTTTAACTGCAACGTTATTGCTTTATGCATAAAATTTATTTTCTAGCTTAGCCTTTTTCTTTTTATCTAGCTTAGCGTTAAGGGCTTTCTGCACAGCTAGCTTAAAGGTCTTAGCTTAGAACTTAGAGAGCGCCTAATACTAGTTAGCTATTAGTTAGTATTAGAGCTTATTATATATACAGTGTTAGTTACTATCTATGCTTTTAACTCTTCTAGTTAAATGCTTATAGCCTCCTTGCAACGCTTTCTGTTCTTAACAGTACTAGGGTTAGTAGAGTAGTTATTCTTGCGGGGTAGCATGTTAGGCAGTATTAGGGGTATTAGGCTGTAATGCTAGTAGTAATAATTAAATGCAGTATATATATAGGTTTAGTATAGGTGTAGAGTAGAGAGGTAGAAATAGAGTAGTAGAGTAGTAACGTGAGCCACAAGCGAGCTGATCACACAAGCGAGCTGATCACTAAATGCGGCACCCTACGTTCAAACGCGAACAACTTAACACCACGATAAGCTATTACAACGTATAGTAGCTTAAATTAATTGTCTACTTCTACTGTATCTTTTTGGCATGTGCGCTTGTTATGCCCAGTTTCACCGCATGTCTTACAGCGTCGGATACCACCTCTACTACCACCTGCGCGCAGCCTCCCATCACGCGCCTCCTTCTCGAATTGACCATTAACGTCCCTTTGCTCAACTATTGCCTCAGCCTCTACCTGCGATAGGGTCCCTCCTTCCTGAATTCGCTTCTTTTTACGCTTCCTACGCTTAGAAGCAGCTCTATTTGCTGCCTCAAGGTCAGCTACCCTAGCTGCTAAAAGCACCTGAGAGTGTACTATAATATCCGCCCCTTTTTTAAACTGCCTTATCATCTCAATAATTAATGCTGGTGATAAGCTATGGTGCCTCTGAATCCGGTCAAATATAAGCGCTGATTAAGCCTCTATTTCCAATAGCGTTGCTTGGTGTTTTAGGCTGCCAGGTGGTAAGCCCTGGTAGCGGTGGTGATGGCGTACGAGGCTTGACTTCAAGCTTTGATAACACCGCCCCTGGGTTATATGGTACTAAGCCAGTTGCTCAAAAGCTAGATATGATATTCTCCTTTGAGAACGCGCTACCAAATACCTGAGTAAAGGTGGTTAAGAAGGCTTTCTTGTCGATGTGGTTGATGTGGCTATTTGCCAAGACATTGATCTCCTTCTTGTACGCCCGCTTTAAGGGAGCAAAACACCCCACATTAAGGGGCTGTAGGATATAGGAAGCGTGCGGAGGCATACAGAGGGTAATAATCTTGTTCTCCTCGCATAGATCTTGGAAGGCAAGTGACTTATGGCTCTTATAGCCATCAAGAATAAGCAGCCGGTGACTACCCACTGTTCGAGCCTCTGTATGCCGGATGAAGTGCTGTAGCTAGGTGATACTAAGCTTATTTGTCGTCTAACCGTTATTACTAACACCTATTCTCTAATCCTTAGGGTTATAGTACCAGGCTTGGTCGTGGTGCTTTGCTTTGAAGATCAGAAAGGGTGGAGCAACCCAGCCTCCAGCGCTGATCGCGGCAATCAACGTTACCCACTCACGATCGCCAGGCTGAACTCCCAATGGCTTGAGGCGCCTTTCAGACGCTGTGACCACCTTTACTGACCCTCCAACACCTATCTAGAAGCCAGTCTCGTCAAAGTTATAGGTATCTTCGTCCAAGATACCGTACGTAGCTTTGACGCTACGTACAAGATCAAACCAGGGGCTGATAATAGCTGGATCGCTGCATAGAACTCTCTGGAGATCACGCTGCCTAGTTACTTGAGATTTGATACTAGGCTTGCGGCGTATGAAGTTGGTAGCCCAGTTCTGGCCAACCTGGGTACCACCACGTGCAGCAAGTAGCTGATCAGCCATTTCTCGTACGTAGCTAAGCGTGGGAGCAAAACCTCGCGCGTCAAGCTTCCTTATATACTGGATTATCGTCTCTTCCTCGTGCTTTACTAGCTTTGATGAATTGGGGTGGATATCGCGTCGGGCAGGTGTTTTGGCGCGTCGGGTACTAAGCGTGCTTTGAGGAACGTTGTAGATAGCAGCAGCGCGTCGCTGACTTAGTGATGTATTAGATTTCATAGCTTGGATGGCAAGGATTAGCCTATCTGCGCGGGAAAGTGATTCAAGATCAGGTAGTTGTGACATTGTGATGGATAGCAGGAGGTAGTGTTGTCTTGGCAAAGTGATCAGCTCGCTTGTGTGATCAGCTCGCTTGTGGCTCACGTTATAATAATTATAGTGTCTCTTTACTCTACTTATAATCTAAAGTAGGCTATTGCCTAGCTAACTAACAGTAAAGGTAAAGGTGAAGGTAAGAGTAGAGGAAAAGGCAGGTTTTTTCTTCTCTCTGCTCTTATTTCTTCTTATTAAAGCGTTTCTTATGCTATCTATACACTCTACTAATACCTGCCTAATACTATTAAATAGCTAAGGTAGCTAAAATCTACACTGTAATAGGCTCTAAACTTGTTATTAGTAGACTTGTATTTACTTTAATTCCTTACCTTTACTTCTTACCTTCTCTTCTTACCTTTACCGCTCACTCTTTTCTCTTGCTACTGCCTAAATATATTATTTGCTGTTATAGCTTGTCACTCTTTCCCCCTCTACCCTCTACTAATTACCTCTACTAACTACGTTACCTTACGCCTTAATCTAAATCTTAAGCTACCTCTAAATTACCTATAATCCCGTTATTATAGTTAATAGTAAGTAATAGCTAGTAATAGCTAGTAATAGCTAGTAATAGGCTATATATGCTAATCTCCTTATAGTATTTAGTATAATGTATCTATAAGACTATTCTAATAATTCTAGCGGAGAAGGCTATTCTACTCTTAGTAAAAAAGTCTTTAGCTCTGTATACTCTAATAATACTCGCTAGAGGTCCCCCCCGCCTGCTTATTCTAGTTTAAGATCGCACTCTAAGCCTAGTTTAAGGTTACTCTTTAACTCTAGTTCTAGTTTATGCTTTAAGCCTAGCTCTAACTATATTAAGCTTCTTAACTATGCTCTCTTAGAGAGTAAACTTAACCCTTTTAAGATCTTTATTGCCTGCGCCTTCTAGTTCCTGCAAGCGCAAGGCTCTTAATAAGAGAATAGGCCTTTAGAAGAGTGTCTAGATTAGATACAACTATACTGCTTCTAAGGCGCCTATCTTTAAGAGCAGGACTATAGATAAGAGAAGCGCATCTGCTGCTAGTAAGTCTAATACTATCTAATACTGTTAAATACTGTCTAATACTGTCTAATACTGTCTAATACTAACAGCCTTATATAGATTTTGCTAATAAGAAAATCTTCTATTATTAAGCGTGCTCTAGTACTATTATTTTAAAGGTTATAATGCTTTAATTAGTTAAGAAGATTATAAGTAAGGTTTCTACTTATCTTCTAGATAATGAAAAGGTATTACGTATATCTGCTAATGCCTTTAAAGCTCTTTACTCTAAGACTAAGATTCTTGCTATAAATATCTTTATTAGTATGTATATACTTATAGTATTAGTTTAGTATTAGACTAACTTTTATAGCTACCTTACTTATTAGCCGCAATTATAGCGCTGTTATAGTTTAGCTTAAGAATATACACACAGCGTTTGCTGTTAGAAAGGCTATTAGCTTATACTAGGCGCTTCTAAAGAATTATAAGTTTTCACTTTCTTCTACTTCTACTAAAGGTTAGTCTACTCTACTAGAAGTTTAAAGGCTTAGGGGTAGCAGTTATAGTATCTACAGTTTATAGTTATAGGTAGTTATTACGTAGCTATAATCATAACATTCACAACTTACCTTATCTACATTTAATTTCTACAGCTCGCTTCGCACTACTATTCTTTTTTACAGAATAGCTGATTTTAAGTAGGTTAAGCGCACGTCCCTATACTAGAAGTAGCATGTCTCTCGCATCCCTTTTAGCCTAAGGCACTTCTAGAGTATCTGTTATATCTTCACTATTGTTTCTAATCTAGAATAACTCTTTTTTACATTAATTGCTAGACAAAACCTTACACACTACTGCTTTAGTCTCTCTCGCATTAGTACAGACTAAGCTTAGGGAAGTATAGCCTAACCCTGTGTAACAGTTATCTTAGGATGACCTTCACAATATACTACAAGACTATAGGTATTGCACGCATAGCACGATAATATTTAAGATCTTAGCATACTAGTATAAAGTATATAGAGTTTGAGGACTAAGTATACCGCATAGGCATGAATGCGTAGAAAGCATCGCTCTAGAGAAGACACTACTAGGATTAAGAAACCTTATTGTTCGATAATATTCGTACTGGACCTGTACAAGGTTAAAACAGTGGCGTTGGACAGATCAACGTGACCAAAGTGTCGTACACAGTAATCCTACAGATACAAATACTCACCTATAGTAGCACTCTACTCTGCCTGCGCAGCAGCAATCTTCAATATCTCCTCTACACTCTTCCTTGCATTCTTAGGGTCTTTGGCGACAGACTGCCAGATCTCACCATGCTTCGGTTCAGCCATCGCCGCCTTTGAAAGCGTATCTTCCTTCTTCTCCTCAGTACCATGCTGTTCGAGGAACTTGTAGTACCACACCCAAGCATCACCGTAGTCACTATCAAGTGTGACGGCCTTGACGAACCACGTTGCGGCCTTGTCAAGACGTCGCTCTGACCAGAAGATACGAGCGACGACCACGAAAAGTAGTGGGTCCTTCTCCACCTTCTTGATAGCCTCTAGTGCTCGCGGCTTACGCTGAGTGCGGCCTTCTAGGTGCATGATCTTCTCTGCCCACAAGAGACCTGAGTTGGGACATTGTTGCAGAGCGCTGGCCATCAGCTGTTGGGCGGCGTTCGTATTGTTATGGCGACGCTCTAAACGAACTTGCTCAAGGAGAATCTCTTCGCTCTTCGGATTCTGCTGTCGGCCACGGTCCAGTGTCGATCTAGCCTTGACAACTGCTCCTTGCTTGACCTGCAATCGGGAAAGGAGGATATACAGAACTGGGGCTTTCGACGCCGCGCGTATACCAATGTTGAATGCCTCATGAGCTTCTGGTAGCTTCGAGAGCTGTTCGTAGACTTGGCCCTTGATTGCGTGTAGCTTCCAACTGCCGGGCCAGTTCTGCAGACCCTGATTGCAGATGTCGATCGATATTTCGTAGTTTTCTAGTTGTCGTTCGAGCACAGCAGACTTCATGTAGATGCGGTCAGTAGCAGCTGATTCACGAGCCACCTGAAGGAAGCTGCGGGCCTGCTCGTAGTTGCCAGCGTCAACCTCAAAGTCAACAGCACGTGTGTACAGCATTTCATTGCCTGGCAGAGCCTCGAAACTCCTACCGAGAACCTGGCGGGCGCCTTCAGGATTTCCTGACTGCCACATCTCTCGAGCGTATTGCAACCACAAGGACTCCGAGTTTGGGCACGCATTTACGGCACGCTCCAAAACACTGAGGAGGGTGTCTGTTGTGCCATGATGCTTCTCCAGGTCGGTAGACGCATGCCAAACTGTCGTACTGTATGGAAAGACAGCGACAGCAAACCCCAGGATCGCTCTAGCTGTCTCTGGCTTGTTCCTGTTCAGAACGCTCCTGGCATCCTCGAGCCATACGTCCCGACGCTCATCATCTTCGTCAAGGCCCCAGCCCACGGTCGCCTTGATAATCGCACCAGCAGTGCCAGTATCGCCTTGTTCTTCGCATATCTCAGCTTGAGTGATCCACTCTTCACGCTTGATCATAGCATTCTCCTTGATCAGAGATTTGACGGCTCGGGTCATGATCATGTCCAGCATGTCAACCTTGCCAAGCTCTTCCTGCAGCCTGCAAGCATGAATCCAGATGGCCCAGCTGGTAGGGATGGCTTTGCGAGCCTTGTTGAGAATCTGTTGCGCTTCTTCCGGCTTGGAAACCCTGGCGTATGAAATCCACAATTCCTCGGAAAGAGGTACAGTTTCCGTAGCTTTAGCGAACAGTAAGCGGACTGCATCCAGCTCTTCCGTGTCGTTGATCAGTGTCTTCCACAGCTCGACGCTCTGGGGATTATGATCTAGAGCTTGGCGGGTAACCTTCTTTCTAGAGGCAGGTGTTTGTTCCAGATCGATCGCGGCTTGCCATAATTTTACAGCCTTGGTGTTCTGCTTGATACCATTGGCAGCAATGATCTTCGCGTTGTGGATGTTGTCGCGATTCAACCTAATGGCTTCCTCCCAAACGACTACAGACCGTGGACATAATTCGCACCCACGGGCAATGACCTTTTTGGCTGTGTGGATCTTTCCAGCTACCTCTTCGAGTCGTGCCAGCGCAACGTATCCGGGACCATTGTGCACGTTGGTCTTTACAGCCGATTCTAACAGCACACGAGCACGGTTGATATCCTCAACCGGGACTTCCCTCGCCCATAGCTTCCTTCTTGCTGAGCGCAGTCATGTATCCCTTTGGGTCCACGGACGTCGAGGTTCCTGAAGTCGTGATGGTTTGCGAACCAGGAGCACTTGCTGCTGAGTCGAGCCGTACAGTCAGGGCAGACAGTTGCGCAGCTCCGATACTTGCAAGGTTTGTTGTCATACCGTCGGCGTCGCCTGACGATATCGTGGTATCAAGCTCGCCACTCTTTGATGCCGCGGCCAGAACACTGTCCGGAACAGCGTAGGACCTCGCATTTGCCATCCGAGCCTCTCGCGCACGCTTCGCTTTGCCTGTCATGTCTCCAACCTCGGGCAGCGCTGCCCATTCCTCCTCAGAGACGCCACCGAGGGCTCGTTTGAGGTCGGCAAACTGGAGCTGGATCTTGGGGTTGTTTCGTTCGTATTCGTCTCGTTCTTGTTGCTCGCGAGCTTCCCTAGGGCGGACACAATCGGTATCTGTTCGTGGAAAAAAAGACGATGAATACTTCGATGACAAAGGTAAGGGGAGAGGGGCATAGGGTAAAGGAAAACAAAGGGACTAACCTTCTTGCTCTGCGTCGTTTGTCCATTTTCTCGTCAACTTCTTGGTAAATGCGGTCTGCCTCGTCGTCATCCTTGTCATAGTTCATCCCACTTGAAAAGAGGCCGACTTCATTGTCAGGATCTTGAAAACGGTCCTCCTCCTCGTCTCTCTCTTCCTCCTTCTTCTCGGTGACACCGTACGCCGATGGAGCTGCCTGACCCAACGAAGCTGCACGCTTTGCCAGCATCTCTTTCATCTGTTCCTCAGAAGGACCCTCACGAGCGGGACCCAGATCGCTTCGGGTCGTAAAACCCGTGGCTCCTCTGCCGAGACCAGCCACATAGTTCTCGGGCGCGGGCATGGACAAAAAGTCGCGTCGACTCATCTTGGCGGTGATTCTGGAGTGTGTTGACCAAATGTAGTTGTTGTAGCCTCGGGCTGAGGCGCGGTGCGAGCTGCGCTGTGTATCGGGACAGCTGACTGGGGAGCTGTTCGAAAATAAACACTACTTCAGTAAGAGTCTGCAGACTCTGCTTGCGGTCGCGAGCGGAAATTCCACGGTGGGATATGGTAATATAGCGGGTGGTGTTGGTGCTAGGGCGGTGTGATAGGGCAGTCGCGACTTCGACAATAATTTGAGCTGGGCAATCGCATGTCACGTGAGATAAAGCATGAGGTGCGCTAACCTGAAAAGTGAGTTTGCGACGGGCACAGGATGCAATGCAGACTAGAAAGATTCGCAACCTCTACTAGCCGTCCTTGCTACGGCTAGAAAGCTTACTAAGGCGCGACTCTAGTAGATGGCATTCACAAACTAGTGTGATCCGGGCTATAAACTATTGCATTTACTTTCATCCGTCAACATGTCGCTAAACATACGTGTACCGCCTCGGCGTTCATCGAATCGTACTTCGCCCCTTGGTCACAATACCATCTTATTGCTGTGCCGGCGTCTTTCCATGCGAAGATTGAAGAGCGTATTGGGGAGACATTGGCGGTAATGGTGGGACTGGCTCCTCTGGGGTCGCGTCACCTCTCAAGTTTCTTCCGCTACAATAAGTCAGCCTGTGTCTGCGCCAACGTCTTCACCAGCCTTACCTCTTCGTTTTTCTCAATTTCCCTCCGAACCACTTTTTGAAACTTTTACTTGAGGAAGGTTGCTCCTGCTCTTTGGTGCGTGTGGGTTCCGGTTGCGCCATGCTACTCCTGTGACTCGAGGCACTGACATGGCTGGCGTCTGGGGTTATGTCGTCGTCATGTTTCAGTGGCGGTGCCCATCTCTCGACATCGCCATTGACTACTACGAACCAGCCCAATTTTTCCCCTGGTGCCACTTTGTCTCTCATTTCTGCAATGGCTGCCCACTGGTCGTCTACCAACCCAGTTCCCCTCGTTTCCTCCACGTCCACTCCGAGCTTGATCTCGTGCACGATGTCACAAACATACGCATACGGCTGATCTTTGACGGTGAGATCTTCCGGATCATATTGCTCGATGAAGCGTAAATCAGGCAGCTGAGCGATCTGTTCTGGCCATTGTTCTTTGAAGTTTTGCATCAAACACGCCGTAGTGGCGGGGGCCATCAGCCATTCTGGAGCGGCGTCGTCGAGATTTTGCAAGATGATGTGAATGCGAATCTGTGCGCGCGGCCAGCGAAACCCATGAACAAGCCAGGTAGGCATGCTGAAGTGCTTTCCGCACAGAGTCTACGTTTCGCAAAGGGGAGTGCCGTGGTAGAAAGTAGATGGAAAAAGCAGCACACAAAGCCAAGTCTAGGTGTTTCGGATGTCTAAGCAGGCATTGGCGGGGCGAAGGGTGACTTCAGCAGACTTTTGCTTGCAAGTCGCACATGGTCATAGACGTCGTGTTATGTAGGCCGGGACTGCGTCTGGACGGCTCTTGCGGAGGTCTAGACGATTGCTGCAACGTGGCTGGGAACCTTCTTCGCACAGCCAGATGCACGCTAGGAAAAAAGCAACAAGAAGATTGATATGACCGTTACCACGGTGAAGCGCGATCATGTTGACACTATTGAACGCGGTGAGTCTAGCCAGGAACCATGGTTTGTCTGTTCGGACTGTGCCAATGGCATTGTGGGGAAATCTGGGACGAGGCAGCTGACGATGGGTTGCGCTTGGCCCCGCTCGACGCTAATGCAAGGTCACTCCCGTTCGCGTCCACGGCTATGTACCATTGCTGGTCTCCGCGTCCGACCTCGCTGGTGAGAGTTAAGAAGGCCGCCTGGCCGATGGCGTGTAACAACAAACATCAGACTCTGCCTCCGTCTCCCTAAAACATTCCGCCATGCCCCTGTAAGTCGTTGCTCAATACTACGCTCTGCAAACTGAAGTCGCTAACGTGCTTGCAGGCATCTGCTCGGCAAGAAGTCATGGAATGTATACAACTCCGACAACATAGCGCGGGTCAAGGCCGACGAGGCCGTCGCTGCTGCCCGCGAAGCCGCCGATGAGCAGCGCGTGCAAGAGCTGGATGCCGAACGACGTGCCGCCATCCTTCGTGGCCGAACGCCTCCACCGTTGCCGGAAAAGCAGCCCGACGAGAAGTCAGAATCGAGGTGCTTGGGGAATGCGAGCGACCGCGGACACGATAGGAAGCGGAGGAAGCTTGCTGGGGAGGATGATACCGACATGGACATACGGATTGCCAAGTCCATCACGACTCGACCTGAAGACGGGGAAAAAGGAGCTAGAGTCCTGAAACTACGAAGCACTGCGAACGATGCACCGCTGCAAGATCATGCCGGCAACATTGACTTGTTCCCGGTGGACATGAAAGAGGCCATCCGTCGTGAGAGGCACGCTGAAGTGGACAAGGACAAGCGCAAGAGAGAAAAGGCCTTCGAAGATCAGTATACTATGCGCTTCTCGAACGCAGCGGGAAAGGGTGGTACTGAACGACCCTGGTACGCTGCCGTGCACTCTCCCAAGAAGTGCACTGCAGACGAGAAGGATGTGGCAATACAAGAAGGCTTCGTCAACAAGGACGTATGGGGTAATGAGGATCCGCGCCGTAAGGAGAGGGAACAGGCCCGCATATCTACCAACGATCCCTTTGCGTTCATGCAGAAGGCACAGGCACAGCTGAAAAAGTCTAAGCGGGATAAGAAGCAATGGGCCGAGGAGCGTAGTCGCGAATTGATGGAGCTACGATCAGCCCAGGAACGCGAGGATAGGCGGAGTAAGCATCTCAAGAGGAAGAGGCGGGACGTGGAAGACAGCGAGCATGGCACTCCTAAAAAGGACAGTTCGTCATCGCGCCACAAGCACCATCGCAGAAGCCGTAGCCGTAGCCGTGATGGGCATGAGCACAGGTCTTCCCATCGCAGTGATGAGCGACGAGTGAATAGCAAAAGCAGAGAGCGTGTTGGAGATCGTCACAGGCATCGACACCAGCGTACTGAAGACCGTGAAACAGCTTTTGTATGAGAGCGAAGGGATCAGATACAAAAGATCCGGGGTGCCAACGGACTATCCTTGAGACCACTTCACATTCGCTCATCTCTTGTTCTGCTTCATCTTTACACAAGACCCGGAATAGCTTCGTGATAATGCACATGGTCACTGCCATCCTCAAGTACCCTTTACCTAGGATTTATACAGTGTCGAATCGTTGGTCTTGTGGACCTCACGAGGTTTAGTAGTTTCATCGACATCTAAATCATCTACCATGAACATTTTGTTCCCTTACCACTATGACTAGTAGCCCAAACGAAATCCTTGCTAGGAGGTGTTCGGACTTTGTTTGAACAGGGCATAGGGATCAAAAGGGCATATCCGCTTTATCATGGCGACGCTTGCATCTTCTAAGGCATAGAAGATTACATTCCCTATCTTAACCCTCGGCGTGTGGCAGAATCGATAGATAGGCTAGACTTGCGGGGACAGGCTGTTTGCATGGTCAAAACAACCAAGGATATCTCATTCATTGATTGTGATGACATGGCCAATTCTGCTGTAACAAACTTGCCAAGCATGAGCGGGTCATCACGCTCATTAAACTATATCGAAGATCCAGCCCATTAAACTAAGCCACGAAAATTCATAAGGAGGTAGCATGCAGCTTCTGAGATCTTAGATCAAGAAAAACTCACATCTTGGTCACCTCGTCCTTCTCCACAATGTTCTTGTCTTCCACAGCAGCAGCTCCACCGCCACCACCAACAGGCTCAGCTACGTAGTCAGTACGGGTGCCTGTCTCATGAAGATCGAAAAGCGGCTCCATTGGCGCAACGTGCTGACGCAGAATATGTTTCTTCATGTACCACGGCAGCTTTTTAGTGTAGTAGGCCGAGAATTGGCGGTTGCCAACGTCGAAGACAGTATCTAGTTCTTCCAGAGTGAGGGCTTTGGTTTCCGGAAGGAAGAAGTAGGCGTAGAAGAAACCAAAAAAGTTCCAAGCTGCATACCAACAGAATGCTCCGGTTGGTGTGAAAGCATCGCGGAGGGCAGGCCAGGTGAGAGAGAGAATGAAGTTGAAGCCCCAGCATACAGCAGTTGCGAAGGACATTCCGACGTCACGAAGATGGAGCGGGAATGCTTCTGCTGAGTAAGTGAAGGGCACAGGGCCTTCACCAGGCGAGTAGACGGCCATGAAAGTGTAGATGGCTGCGGCGATTGATCCAAGACGTGCCTGAGACGGCGTGCCATCAGGGTTCTCAGGTAGATAAAAGGAAAAACCGCACCAAAGCAAACAAATACCCATAATTGGGAAAGTCGTGAGCAATAAGTTTCTTCGACCGAAAGTATCGATTGTATAGATAGCCGGGATCGCGAAAAGAAAATTGGTTATACCGGTACCCATGGATGTGAGCAAAGCCTGATTGTGAAAAGCCTGCTTCCTTGAAGATGGAGGTACTGTAGTAAGCGATGACCTGTGTATGTTGTAAGCAACTTCTGTTCAAACTTGTGTGAGATGAGATGTAGGACATACGTTGACTCCACAGAACTGTTGCATGAACATAACGAAGAACGCACTCTGTGCAGCGCGACGATTACGGCGGACGAAAAAGAATTCCTTCCAGGCATTTCTGCCCTCACGCTCTGCTGTTTCGATCTCAAGAAGCTTATAAGCGTAGTACATGTCGCGCGCAGCCTGGATCTTGTGCTTGCGTAAGCGGCAAAGTGCTTGGAAGGCTTTGTCGAATTTACCCTTCTCCATGTACCAGCGCGGTGACTCTGGACAAAAGTATACCTGAACGCATACAATCATTGGAGGAATGCTGGTGGAAGCCAACATCCATCGCCATGGAGAGGTTGGCCCTCCAATAATCGTTACTTTCTGGAATGCGACAGAGACAATGAAACCAAGCGCGATACCGAAAGCTGTCCACATTTGCCACATCATGGTAAGGGCTCCACGGATAGTCTTAGGTGCAGACTCGGCTGCGTAGACAGGCGTGGTTGACGACTTCGCGCCGACAGCGAAACCGAGCATGAAGCGGGCGACGAGAAGATTGGGCCCTAGGTCGAAAGTCAATCTCGAGTTCAAACGCATATCGAGTGAAGCAATACTCACAGCTATCAGCAGCTGCCATCCAGATACCAGTGATGAAAGAGATGATACACGAAATGAAGATGGTGCCTCGGCGTCCGAAGTACTTGTTTAGCGGTGCATTGGACCAGCAACCAATGAGACATGAGCAGAGATATGGAGCACCGTTAAGCAGACCTTGAAGCCACACTTGATCGTTCGTAATGCCAAACTCCTCAAAATAAAATTCCTTCGTTGATGTCAGCGACATGACAATGGCATGTGAAAATAACGAAGCAACTCACCTGAGCGCCGTTGACAGCCGTTTGATCCATACCCTGTACAATTGCAGAGCCAGCGCAGAGCACTACCAGGAAATACAGCATGAATGGTTGTGACCATCGGTGGTTTATTTCGTGCCGTAAGAAATCCTTCTCCTCCCCAGACAACTGGTTGACATATTCAAAGCCATCGTCTCGTTGGCCTACACGAGCGATAAGTGCGCCCTTGCGAAACGCTTCCTGGTCTTCTTGCAGGCCCTTTTCAACGCACCATGCATCGACATCGGCTATGACTTGCTCCTCGCTAAGACCTGCCAATGGGTTCCGAAGCTTTGCGGCAACGGAAGCTTGTCGATGCTGACCAGGTCCAGTATGTTCTTGATGCTGGGTAGCACCGAAGTCAGACTTACTGCTTCCCGACGATGAGAAGGCGGGTTCTGTAGCCTCAATATCGGGCTTGCGACGAGACATGATGACGGCTAGTAACGACTATCGAGTCTGGATGGGAACTACTGGATCAAGTGGAGGGACTTGATCGCAAAGTGGATGAGGTGGAAGACACACAACCAGGCCTCAGCGAACCATGGCAGGCCTTGTTTTATAGGATACGCGGGGGCACAGCTCATACCCGCTTTTCTCTCCATCAAAGAGCGGGTTAGGTCTTGCTCTGGGGGGACAATCCCTATAGTTTCTCCACACCATCCTGCGCGTTTGGCACATGTAACTGTACATCGGAATCAGGCACGGGACGGCCGTACCAAGACATGGAGTTGTGTGTCTACCCAACAAGACATGTCTGGGACTATGTCATTGTGGGCTCACGCGCATATTGGCTTCTCGGCGGAAGCTAGATTTATACTTGGCAGTAAAGCACAGCAAGCGCTTCGGAGCAGCCAAGAAAGCACGTGAAATCTCGTCGTTGCTCGCCTAAACACTGTGGAGCGTCCCGACCAATTGGAACTTCATCGGCAAACTTGGAAGGAAACGCCGTTGCAATGAACGATTACGACGCCATGAGCAGACCTTGGCGTCAAGCGGAAACAACACTTGGCAAGGACTTTTACCGCGATGGGCATGCCGATTCAACGATAGTCGGCACCAGATTCCGATCTCGACCTTGAGGCTGTCAGCGCTCTCCAAATAGTAACCAACAAAGGCAGCATAGAGAACCCCAACAAGGCTGTCAGCGCCTTGCATATAGTGATCAACAGATCGCACAACACACCAGTGAAGATGACACGATCAGAGGCTATCAGCGCTTTTCATGTCCCAATGAATGGGTCGCAGGAAAGAAGACGTGTCGGTGACAAAGATAGTCGGCAAACTGTTGGTTGTAGTATGAAGGTCTCGGATCGCTTTCCCTAGAACCCCACATACCTGGAGACGATTGGTATGAAAGAGTTCAGATCGCCATGGGACAGCCGCACGAATCACAGAAAAGGCGTGAAAGCTTCGAAGAACACCCCGAGCATAGTAGAAGCTTTTTCTCGATTGTGCGAGGCTTTAGTCCACTTTAGCATATACCCACGCGCCACGCAGTAGTTAGTTATCCATCTCCTGGGCGATTGTCTCGTTCGAGGTCTTAAGCTTTAGATAATGCTGGCTGTTCTTACGTTTGTCCCCCACCCAGCCATTAGTGCCATTCGGAAACAAATAGTTGTACCCGTGATCGTTGCCGTATCCAAACCATTCGCCTAGACCCCTGCTTGCATAACCATAGTCAGAAAATCCCAAGAGTACTCAGGTTTGTTGTAAGAACCGTACCACTCCCAAGCCGATTTGACTGGATCGTTAGGGGGTCCGCACACTGTAAAATGCGCACCCGACAAAACTTCTACGCCAAGTTTGGCGCCAAGAAAAGCCATAGGAATACATTCGGGCCAGGTGCTAACGACATGCGGTGCATTCCGAATAGCAAAGTTGTACTCTTCGTCGAGAGAAGGTTCCGTGAGGCATCCGCCGCCCATCACGACGAGTTCCTTGACTTTCGTTTCCACGAGCTCATAGCCGTTCAGCGAAGAATACATGGCACTGGTCGTATTGAGAAGGCCAGGTAGCGATTCCATGAAGCCGATTGACACAATGGTCACACTGTGATTCTTCGCTTCCGTCGGCGCCTTGCGATGTAGCACTACTGGGGGGTCCCAGGTCTTGTTAACCTGTCTAAAAGATACCGACCCGCCGGAGAATGCTACAGCTACTTGGCTCGCGTATTCATTTCCAAAAGGCCCGGGGGATGTTTTATCCATAACGGGTCGAGGCAGCCCAATAGGAACAGAAGGGTAGCCGCAGTGATTCGCGATTGCCGATGCGGCAAAGGCGGTATAAGTCGAATCCACGTTTACGTTGACAGCGAGGAGGTTTGCGTTCGGTAGAGTGCATGCGAGAAGTAGCGCTGCGGTATCACTATTGATGCATTATCTAGGCTTCAAGGCTTCACGTGCTATGAATACTCACTCAATCGCTTCGAAGAGATCAGCATCAACAAACAAGTTCTTAGTCTCCAGCTCTGTTGTCGACTCAACTAGTGTTAGGACTGACAACAGCGCCAGCCCGTATATCAGTGGGAAACGAGAGAGCATAGCGCCGTGTCTTTCGTGTGAGACAAATGCACTGCAGACCGGAAGGAGGACCAAAGACGTTTGTATAGATGGGCAACGATTGTGGTCTGCTGGCGTGTGTCAATGTATAATGGATGCAACCCACTTCCACGATCCACAGATGATGTGACCAGCCTGCTGAATCACTAAAGAGAGGTGCTCCACCATCGGATCTCCATGCTGCGAAGCTACGACGATAAACGGCAATCGGTTCCCGATTCACCATTGTAGTGCACGGGAGCGAATGATACGTCGAGCGCGTGGTGCACAGCATGAACGCACAATGAGAGCATGTCTAAGAGATTGTCGTCTTTATCGATCTCAGTGGCTTTTTGAAAGCCCCTACCAGGCCAGCGCGGAACAAAAATTCCCTTTTTGGCTTCATCATTATGTCTCTGTACTGCGTAGATATGCCATGTCCTCGAGCGAAAATGGTGGTTCACCACAGATGCTGGAAGTCGATAACGAGGGTGCCCGTCAGCCCGTCAGCGAGAAGGCGATGGTTGAGGAGCGTCAAGACGCGCTTACCTATGTAGTTCATTCGTACAAGAGGTTTTGCGGGTCACTCACGAACACCACAATACGACCGAGGGAATTGTTCGAAGGAATGTAGAAGCTCGCCATAATCTATCTCGCTTTGTCGCTGCTCGGTGCTGCTGTCCCGTACCGCGAAAATGTCAATGCGCAAGACGTCATTGCCAAGCTTCAACGGTAGGTAGAGCCCATCCCAGAAAAGGGCGACTACCAACAAACCTTTGGGATGCTGGCAGCAATGGCGATCGCTCGCACTCGACCGCTATCTACCATCTGATCGAGCGTCAAATCGGTCCATCTTACTCGCACCGCGTGACAGACACTGTGGAAATTTGGCACCACTACGCTGGCGCGCCCATGCGGCTAGGATTGTCGTTATATAACGGCACAGCGACCCAACAGCACATATTAGGAAGCAGCATATTCGGAAATTAGACTCCGTCGGGCGTCATTGAAAAAGGCCAGTGGCAGCCGGCGACAAGTCTAGAAAACTAGACATTGGTGGGCACAACAATCACAAACGACTTTTCGCAGGATGTGTATGAGTTGGCGGCGCCAGGAATCGCGCCAGACGATAGCTGACAAGCCTGCTGAGGTTCCTACATCGAATGGGATCGAAAAGAGTAGGTATTTGGGGCTTTATCTGAGCGCTCGATGGCAAAATCCACGAAGCGCCCACGATGTCCGTTCGCTTACTCAACGGACTTCGCTTTGCTGGCCAGACGAAGTGCTCCAATAGCGGGCTTTGTAACTTAAAGCCAATGCCTGGAGCACTTGACAAGTAATTGATATCACGAATAGTATACGCTGACGTCCAGCGGACTTCTCTCTGTGCACGATCCGGCAGCTTCTCTTTTTGTTCCCGCTACTACACTCCGAGTTCAAGCACCTTATTCAGCATGGTCGCCTAGTCATCGTGTATATTCGTATTTCCTAGTAAAGCATATAGGGTTCCTCACATGCGCATTTCCGAGATTTCAGCTCGAACGGCATCGCTCATAGCTGAGTCGTGTGCGTGATGCATGCGCCACGCTTCATGGTGTGGCTACATATCAGATATGATAGGCGCGTCTTGTTAGCATTTAAAAATCTTTGGCTGACAGCGAATACGCCCTCAGCTACTTGCGGCTGTGTCAGGCAGGTAGTCAAAGCGTGATGGGCAGAGTGGCTGCTAAGCCCATGTCAGCCACTTCGCAAGCTTTGGGTCCGATCTCGCTGATTAAATTGCCGTTCAGCAGACTCTTCTGCCCATCATAGAGGCTGCTTTTGTTCGTTCCTGGATTCATATGCAATATCCCGAAGTTTGGGTTGAGCGGTCAATGTCCGTGCTGACTGTGTTCGTGTAGGAAAGAGTGGTCATCCATCTTCATCACCCTTTGCCCATACACAATTTCAGGTGAGACACTTCTATGAATACGATCTCCGAATACCGAGTTTCTGTTCGTATGATTCAGAGTCATACGAGCATCCCGTTAGTCCGCACGGAGGAGAGGAAGGCTGGGTCGAATTGCGCCACGGCGTTCACTGAAGCTATCGAGTGTGTAGCATGATCATATGTGCTCAGGATGAAGTTCCTCTATCATATGATCATATATAAGAGTACGAGTTCGCTGCTCCATCATGTCATAGCAGCAGTCTGAGTAGCAACTCGCGCCTCATACTGGCTTCTCTTTTTCTCAATCGTTACATTCCCACTCTCGCTGATTTCTGTCGCATCCAGTCGAGATGAAGGCCTTCTCCGTCCTTGGTGCTGCTCTCTTTGGAATTTTTGCTCCGACCGTCATTGCAGCAGTAATACCTGCTGAGCTCGCTGAACTTGCCCCTTTCACGCCAAAACGAGATGGTCTTGAAGAACGTCAATCCCCTGCTACCTGTATCAATGTTGGCAATACCGCTACTACGAGGCATTGTTGGGCTCCAGGATTCACATCCTCTACAGACATGTACACATCCTGGCCTAACACCGGAGTGATTCGTTCATACAATCTACGCATTGAGAACACTACTTGCAATCCTGATGGCGCAGGGTCCAGGGTCTGCATGTTGATCAACGGAAGATACCCAGGCCCTACAATTGTTGCGAACTGGGGTGATACCATCAGGGTCACTGTCCGCAACCTCCTCCAGTCCAATGGCACATCCATACACTGGCATGGCTTTCGCATGCTCAACAAAAACATCCAAGACGGTGTCAACGGAGTCACCGAATGTGCACTGGCACCTGGCGATTTCAAGACTTACGAGTTTCAAGCAACTGAATACGGTACATCATGGTATCACTCGCACTTCTCGCATCAGTATGGAGACGGAGTTCTCGGAACAGTCATCGTGAATGGCCCTACTACCGCGAACTATGACATCGATCTTGGGGTTATGCCTGTCACAGACTGGTATTACAAGACCGCATACCAAGCAGCTTCCATAGCATTCCAAAATGGCCAAGCTGGGTTGGGTCCCCCAGTGGGTGACAATATCTTGATCAACGGAACTGCCAAGAACGCTGCCGGAGGAGGTGCATGGAACAACGTAACGATTCAAGCAGGCAAGCGCTACCGTCTGCGACTTGTCAACACCGCAGTCGACACAAGCATGGTTGTAAATCTCGACGGCCATCCTTTCCAGGTCGTCGCAACGGATTTTGTCCCTGTCAACCCCTACAACACTACTCACATCCAGATCGGTATTGGCCAACGTTACGATGTGATCATCACTGCCAACCAGACAGCTGGGAATTACTGGTTTCGTGCTGTTCCAGATGCACTCTGTCAATCGAGGAACGCTCGTGAAGGACGTGCTGTCTTTACGTATCAAGGCCAGACTGTGGCTGATCCCATCTCAACTGCCCCGCCTATCCCTTTCACAGCATGCCTCGATCCTGTTACTAGCCCAAAGATCGCAAAGAATGTTCCTAGCACGACATTTGCCGCCCAGGCCAAGAATCTTCCCATTGCTTTCGGTCCTGTGGCAGCCAACGGCAACACCGTACTCTGGACTATTAATGGCACTTCAATGGTCATTGATCCTGGAAAGCCGACCATCAAGTATGTCTTAGATGGCAACACCAGCTTTCCTCAGTCGTACAACGTTGTTGAGGTACCATCGACTTCTGCATCTACATGGACGTATTGGGTTATTCAACAAGCCGTTGGTGCACCCCCTATCGCGCATCCAATTCACCTTCACGGCCATGACAGCTTTATTCTTGGTGCAGGTGATGGGCAGTTCAATGTGACCACCCACTTTAGCCAGCTACGCTTCACTAATCCACCGCGTCGCGATGTCACTCAGCTAAAAGGTAATGGCTGGCTTGTTCTCGCATACCCAACGGATAATCCCGGTGCTGTAAGTAGTCCTCACCCTGCTCAAATTTCCAAGACGAACTTCCAGTTATCACAGAAGGGCTATTCTTCTTGTCTATCGCGTTTCTCCAGCAACTACTGACTCCTCTTCTGTAGTGGCTGATGCACTGCCATATTGCCTTTCACGTCGGAATGGGTCTTAGCGTTCAGTTTCTCGAGCGCAAACAGTCCATTGTTCTACCCGCTGCTGGCTCTGAATGGAACAATAACTGCAACAACTGGGCCGCCTACAAGGCTGGTACGACAGATATCTGGCCTCAGGACGACTCTGGTCTCAAGAAACGCTGGCCTCCTCTCATCGAGGGTGGTTCTGCTTTTAGATTGGACTAGGCTGTTCATTAGTGCATGCGCAAACCTTTACGGCGTATTCTTGGAAACGTTCATCCGTTCCCGGTCATCACATTCCCTTCTTATTATGTTCGAATCCCGTTCTGGATTCAAACCTTCTTTCTTATACACATCTTGTTGTTACTGAACCTACCCCTTCGTTTGGAGAACTGAATGTAAATACTTGTCACGCTACTCAATCTTCGCTGTATATATTTCAAAATAAAGCATTCACAACGCGCATTCCGATCCATACCCCATGTCGAGCCATCAATCTCATTCCGGCCATCGCACGGTGGCTTAGCTCCCATCAACCTTTTCCCATACATGAGGCACGCACGGCACGGGAGTGTGCTCAGCGCCGACCAATCACCACACATCCAGGAATTGCCGGCCAGCCCAGCACGAGGGAAGCGAGCGGGGAAGACCAACCTACACCACAGCATCTTGGGTGTGCTGACACGGATTACTCAATGACAGCGGTCTTTAGTTGTGGTGGCATTTCGGCGAAACTTGATATACAGTTTAGGTAGCCAGTCAGAAGGAGTGACCGAGCCATGACGGCGTAACTCGACGAATGAAGAGTTGCGATTCGAGCATACAGAGTCCGGGACGAGCATGGTTCTAGAAGTGCTGTGATTATTGATGTGGGTTACTAGAGTCCAAGACACGGACGTCTCATGGATGGGTACCCCACCGTGCATGAGCATGTGGAGATGAGGGTTGAGCGACAGGGTACGCTCTGAGCTGATAAATGCGAAGTACCCGCAGCTGATGCTGCAAGATTGTGGTTGCTACCTATCTTCATATCACCAGCTGTACAACCAGCTTTTACAATATATGGCGACCACGACGACTACAAGTGCGCACAAAGTGCATACCACGGACAGCACAGATTCAGATCGGATTGACAAGGACCCACGGCTCACCTACGCATCGACCAACATTTCTCTTAGTCCGGAGCTGTTCGAGAAGTTGTATCTGGCTCCCAAGACACCACAGGCGAATGATCGCGTCGGAAAATATGCCAACGCGACACCCTTGGGTTTCCTGGGGTGAGATAGCTATCACATGCTTAGGAGGAACAATGCTGAAAGGATTGCAGATTTGTCATCGCGAACTTCACCTATTCCATGATATTGATGGGTTGGGGTGGTGCTTCTGGTCTTCAAGCTGTCGCGTATGTACCTGACCCCTCAGGCACGCAGCTACTGCTCTAGTTTCTGTACTGATGTTTATTCAGCGGCATCTTCTTCTTTACTGGCCCATTGCTCCTCACACTCTCTACGATCTTCCTCTGGATACAAGGCCAATTTTTTCCGATGATGGTCTGCGGTCTCTTCTCCGTCTTTTGGCTTTCCTTTGGGATGTTGCAACTACCCACACTTGGTCTTGCGGCAGCCTACTCACCAACCGGAGATGCAGCAGCTGGATCGGTGAGCAAGGAGATGAATGCTGCCATCGCATTATATCTTCTTGTGTGGGGATTCATATTGATTACATTCTGGCTATTTACGTTACGAATCAACGTGGTGTTCGCTGGGATCTTTGGAGTCGTGACAGTAGGTGTATGGGTTTTGAGCGGGGCGTCCTGGGCAATGAGTAATGGAGAGTTTGATAAGGCGCTTAGGTTGCAAAAGGTAAATCACTTGGTCTTGCTTATAACGTTACTAATGTTAGACAGACTGGTGGGGCACTTCTGTTTATAGTGGCCTTACTAGGGTGGTACATGCTCTTCGTTATGATGGCTGCAGAGATGCGGTGGTCTGTATGTCCGCCTGTTGGAGACCTCAGCAAATACTGGGCCAAGACAGATGTTGAGATTGGTGCAAACTCAAGTGAGAAGAAGGATTAGAGATAGTTTATGCATTTTGTCCGGGTTCGAGTACTTGTTTTTTGCTAAAAACATGAGTCCATAACAGAATGAGCGATGCTAATAAGAGCATAAGCCTATGGACGCTTAATGAAAAAGGATGCGTCATGTCTGAGGAAGACACTGAACTGATGCAGTATGCAAAAGAACATAGCAAAAGAACACATAGACATGAACCACACTGTGAAGTTCTTGCTAGCAGATACAGAAGTCCAACTTACGGTGTTTCTCCCCTCTTGCTAGACCCACATCATTTTGTATCAGTTGTCGCTATTTACTAATTCTTTTATATGTCTTTATATAAAGGTGCTCTTCCAAGCAGTAAGTGATGCTAATTTTACATCACGGCAATATTATCCTAGCGGTCACATTCAAGCAGTCGTAGGCCGTTACTATACGTACAGATCATGGCTCGTCCATATCGCACGCAGCGGTCACAGACTGGGACTGACAGTTCTTACAAGAACCACAAGAGGACGAAGCTTACTTTGGGGGTGACTCTACTTACGACTGTATCGATATTTCATCTCATACTAGGTCCACGAGGCAGTGCTTCACCACTGGGAGGCTGTAAGCGGGGAGTGAAGCTACTTCAATCAAGCAATATGCCTACAGATCACGCCAGAATGAAGATTGTGATGGTTTCTGATTGAATCACGACAGTGATGATGTATCCAGCAAGATGTCGAAAACGGAGGGAATTTCGAACCTCCTTTTAGGGCCCGTCTCATTCATAATTCCACTTGAGCCTAGGTGATCCCCACTATCCTACCACAAGACGCCTATCAGGGAAAAAAGAGAAAAATCATACACACAGGAGATGGACTATTAATAGCGAGGCAAGACTTGAGCAAGCAGATGCATAGCGAATATATTTGGCGGTCACTCAAGCGTACCCGCTCGATTACCGAGATTGTCCGCGATCGGAGGAATCTCACGAACTTCGTGATCTACGCGCTATCGTTTCCGGCCCGCATTCGCCGGCGCGATTGGAACATGAGTATAATAGCAGAGAACTTCGGGAAGTTCCTCAGCTCAGACCTGCGCTCCCAAAAATCGAATTACGCTCAACCAGCTGCGTCAAGGCCGTCCGCCTTGGAGCAGGATAGCAGTCTATACGCAGAGCCAACTTGAATGCTTTACGCGTATCTAATGTGAACATCAATGTATGCAGTCACAGCGAGTATAAACGTGATCTGCAGGCTGTATCGTATGCCGTTGCAGTGCCGGACCTGCTCATCGGTGCACTTCGCCGGCGGATCCCAGATTGCATGAATATCCAGGTAATGAACAACCGAGGACAATGTGTTATATACCGGCCATTGTTGCTCAACGTTATCTTCGGGCCATTGAGATTTTATGTAGGTCAGGCGGCCTTGTTCAATTAGTGCGAGGAGGTTGACTCTAGGTAACAGAGTACGTACAGAGGGCGCCCCACGTTCGGAGATGACCCCCATTATCCGGAGTCAAGCAAGCAGGCTTCATAACTAGATGCTTAAACCGCCAATACGCTCTCTAGCACCGTCACCACAAACGTGACTGATTCTAGCGTTGTACCTAGGCAGGGTCGCCAAAGCTTCGTCTTCTACATGACTTTCCGACAAGCGTGACTAGCTTTATACATAATATCTTCCAAAGTAAGCTGCAGTAATGCATTGCATAAATTTGCTGAGAAGGATCGTTTTGTTAGGACCAAGATTTATGACTTCCTGTGCCCATGGACGTAGTACACCAAACATATGAAAACCAATCACTTTATGGTAATGGCAGTATAGTGCTCTTCTCTGTACTACGTGTATTCTGTAATTTACAGCGCGTACACTTACAACTCACTATGCTCTATCTCAGCATCCTTCTCCTTCTTCTCCCTTAGCTGCTCCTGTTCCTGCACATCCACCACCTCCTGCCTACTCTTCTCCCCTTTGACCCTTTTCGCCAACGCCGCAATCTCCTCATCGTACACATTCCACTCCGGAACCTGTCTTCTCGCACGATCCAACTTTGGCTCCTTCGTCTGCGGGTTATTACACAGATCGATAGTCTTTGCTTTGGCAAGATCCTCATCGCTGCACCAGGTCTCGCACCACAACCATTCCTGAGGTAAGCTGTGGATTGGTAGGTTAAACTGCATGTTATTTGGAAGATCTTGGTCCAAGTTGGAAAGCGAATTGGGATCGGCGGAGAGGGAGTGGTATTGTTGGCGCAGTCTGTCACCGGCTGCTAGTTGGCGGAAGCGGTTGAGATCTACAACGTAGAGCGCGGAGATGTGGTATGGACGGCCACGTAAGAAATTCGCCCAGTAGCCAGTCTTCCAGAAGCGGAAGCCCTCCATTTCTGTGCGTGAGTCGCCCATGGGCGTGAAACCGTATGGTGCGCCTTGGAGATCATGCTGCACCAGTTCGTACATGTCGGTCCTTACAATCTGGTCCGCGTCGACGAATATGACCTTTTCAAGATCCAAGGGGAACAGGACGTCCAAGAAAAGAATCTTGTAACCCCAGATCTCGCGTTGCTTCTCAGTTTGTCCGCGCAGCCAGTGAGGCCACTTGTATGTGACCATTTCGTATTCGAACCCGTACTCCGCAGCTATTTGCGGGAGGAAAGACTTGAAGCTGGGAGACAGGAACTGCTCGATGAACCAAAACTTGACAGTATGATTCGTATGCTTCATGACGGAAACCATCATAATATTTAGCATACGCTCATACAAATGACCTGAAGCAACAGAAAAGATGTTGATATCTGCTTGAGTGCCCTTCTTTGTCGCTTTGGCTCCAGAGAACAAACCGGCGCCCTTTTGCAGGACTTTTTCGGAGTCGAAGTTGAGTCCCATCTTGCCAAGGAATTTGTTGACTTTCTGCGCACTTTTGCCTACGAGCTCAGAGGCAAGCGATTCCTCAGGAGAGAGTACATCGGTATGTTCGTGGCCTGGCTTACGGGATAGTCGGGGGAAGATAGTTGCTCCTTGGAAGCTCATAAGAGCGATCTCAGTGGTCTCGTCACCAGGCTGAGGAGCCCAGCTAATTGGACCTGCACTATCAAGGTTAAAGACTTCTTGAGAGCGACCGGTCTTGAGCTGGATGTTGTAGAATCCAGGGTTGGCTTTGAATTGGAAATAGCCGAGATTGGCCATGATGATGGTATCGGCAAAGTGAGGGTCTCTCTCAGTGGCGAGGACAACCTCAGCACCACGTGGTGGCTGACCACCATTTGTAGTGTCACGAGAATGGCCCTCGATAAGGATGCTCTCTAGTCCGTAGATAGCGTCGACATTGGTACCAGCAGGGATCGTACTGAGCTTAATGTTGTCGAGGTCATGTATGGATTTTTCCGGAGCAACTAGCCAAGAGGGTGGCACATCCATGCCGAGGTTCAGCAAGGCCTCCTGGGGAATGCCAGCGAAGTGGGCTTCCAGACTGCCAATAGCTCCATCAGAGGTGAATTGTGGTCGAGCTTCCAGAACGTATCTGTAGAAGCGCTTGACGGGAAGTTCTTGTAGCATCTGCTTAGGGTTCAAGAAAAGCTTCAGGTGCACGCCATCCATATCGCTGAGTGCTTTCAAAATGGGTACCCACTTCTGTGCCAGTTCCGTAGCTGGGTCTATTGAAGCCACGATTTGGAAGACGGCTTTTTCTTGATTGCCCCTGGTGATAACAGTGTGCTTAGCAGTCCAGTTGTTGTATGTGCTTATCCGCAAAGTCGACGCAGTCTCGAAGATACCTTCAGGGACGTCCGACACGGTGGAAAGCGCGACCAGCGACTGTATCTTCGCGACATCTAGAGGAGATGCAATCTTATTCATAAGCTGAAGATCGGTAAGCGCCTTGTTCAATGGCTCAACGCGCTTGGTCGTCTCATAGGTGACAAAAGTCTCCATGTCATCCTGTGAGAATGCATAATCCTCTGGGATGGGACCCACGTAGCGTCCGTTGACTAGCAAACCGCTTTTCCCTGGCTTCAAACCAAACGCTTCATATATCGGCTCGGCAGTCTTCCAGAACTGGGTCGAGGTGGCAGGGGTAGGGCCGTAGTTGGCTTCTCGGGTCAGGAGCTCAGACAAGGCTTCGCTTGTAAGCTTGCGGCCGGATTTGATGTAAGTCTCCAAGAGATCTTCTGAGGTATTTGATTGCTCTGCACCAACTTCCGGGTTATGGACAAGGACGGCCTCGACGTTCGGGTTGGCCTCGCGAAAATTTGCTAACGCTTGAAGAAGCGCAAAGCCAGCCTCGGAATCGAAGTCTGTAACGAGCGTGATGTGAATCCAGTCGGTCTTGCTAGCAGAATCTGATGCATGGATTCGTGGCATTTTGTTGTATACCTCGCCATGGACCTCTTCAAACTCCGCCATGTTAATCAGCGTGATGTTCTTCTCATTCTCCGGGATGATCAGAGGATTGCGTTTAGCAGCAGCTTGGAACAAGAAGTATTGCGGAACCCAGCTACCGTCGTTGAAGTCGCCATTGAAGACACCCTTCTGGATCTGACGAAGATCCACGCCAACTCTTTGGCTGAGTAGTTGCAGCCAGTCCTCAGTTGCTGGAATAGGAACACCATTGACAAAGATGGGGGCTTCATGACCCTCTGCTGCTAGACGCTTCAAGTATTGTCTGGCTCCAGCAATGCGTTGATTTATTGCCTCAGACTTTAGTACGTCATCGAAGGCCAACGCTTCCCTTCCCCTCGAGGAAGGTAGTTCTCTTGACTGTCGTGTCAAAGACCGCTTTATCAGGTTTTGTCGCCGACTGTGCTTCATGTCAGCGTAACATAGGCGCACGAATACTGTCTGGTACTTACTACTTGCAGATATTCAATCACACTAGGCAGCCCGTATGCGTCTTGCAGATAGTAGACTATCTTAGCCTGCTCTAGAGCTCCTGTTGTGGCCGTCTGGGGAACGATACCCCAGCGTAGGGGTATACCACGCCTGATCAGACTCATGATAGTATCCAGAATAGTCGAAACATCTTCGGCCGATGTAAAGTCAACGGAGACGATGGCGTTATGGATGTCTCTTCGACATGATGGAAGTTGGCCGGGATAGGTTCTTTGCAGCAACTGCGATTGTGGTTAGTCCTAGATCAATAACATTGATGGTTGTACCCACAGCCCTAAGTTCACTCGGCCATCCCTCGTACATGGCGTCGGTTTCGATATCGTTTAGCCATAAGATGACGTTACCTCCTTCTGTGGTGTCTCTGAAGTCGTAGCGTTGGGGTTCATCTTCCGTCTCGGTCTCCGCAATAGAAGCATGCGAGAGTAGAGATATGACCTCAGATCCGCTCAGACCCTGACTGCGTATGCCGTTGATAAGCCTACGCTCGCGTCGCAAATGTGCCAGCAGCGAGTAAGGGTTCACGTCACGCGCTGGCATCTGTACACCGTTGATCCATATAACGTTGTACCCTGCAGGAAGAAGTTGTTCGCGGTTCTTCACATGCTCATCCACAAACTCATCCGATGCATTATGAGCTGTAATGATGGACGAATATTTTGGAAAGTCTTGTACAAGCTTCATGAGAGTGTCCATGGGCTGTTCGCTTTGGGTCACGAAGCTGGCAGCTTTCAGTCCTAGATTGGATACCTCATCCTTGGACAAGGGTTTAAGGTCCGCGACGTCTTCATCATCGTCTAGGCCAGTGCCCATGGGCTTCTTAGCGGTGCCCTTCTCTCCCTGCTCGGCCTGCCTGTCATCTATGACGATATAGTCGGTGCGCTTCAATTGCAACTCGACACCGTAGCCGTTGACTACTAGTGGGGAGGTCGGCGCGTTGGAAGAAGGCTTATGCCGGACGCGGTAGGATGTCTTCCCCTCCTTGGCCGTCTTGCTAAGTGTCTTGTGCCATTTCTTGAATCGGGAGGCGGTTATGTCAGCGTATAGGATGGCAGGTAGCGCCGAGCTGTTGCCCAGTATGCGGTCGAAGGGTAGCTGAGATGTCCTGTCCAGTACTCAGCGCTTGCTCATCGAGTATATTTCTTGTACGTACCGTTCGTTCTCGATATCTCCGTAAGGTTCTTCCAGATGCACATCGCAGTATTGCTTCCCGTGGAATGATGTCCACATATTGCATCCCTTGGTCTGTTCTGCTACCAATGATGGCTCCACGGAAGTCTTGTAAAACTGATAATGTGCTTCTATACGTGGCGCAGCCGAGCGGACTGACAAGGCGAATTCGAAAGAAGCAAGTGCTTCAGGCTCGGTGATGTGTCCATCGCTGTGCAGGACTTTTACGAAGGCAGTGTAAAGCTCCTGCTCAGTGTCCTTCTCGTCGAAGTAGCCCTCGGCTACGCGGTCGAGAATGGGGTAGTACGCGGTCGCGTTTTCCTCTGCAGCAGTCTCTCTATCCAGTGTTAGCTGTGGCCTTCAGTCTGTCTGTGATTGAAGCTTACAATAACTCTACTAGGAATGGCGCAGGGTTGAAGGAAGCTCGGAGAGCAACATTGACACTGGGGCCCGCATGTGCGCCAATGTGTCTGAAGGCGCTGAGCACTAGAAGAGCTTTCGCACTCAGTGTAGAGGCTAAAGCTCGCATGATATGGGGGATACTCCAAGCTCTGGGAATTTGGTGGTTACGTGTAGCTACAGCGGGCGACAACCGTGGTGTTTCGAAGGTTCAACTTCCAATCTCAAGAAGTTGCAACGTGTAGCATAGCGTCTGAACTGAATTGGCCAGGGAATACGGCTTGGGTGTGACAACGCAGTTTGCAGGGATTCAACGCATCAAGCATTTACCGTGAAAATATAATAAGCCCGTCCGTATAGGCACCAGGATGACAGCTGTGCAGCTTGGTGCTCTTCGACGTCTCCAAGTGTCAGGTACCAGACCCCTGCAGCAATGGTTAGCACTTACCTCATAAGGCGCGGCTATCTTATCTCTTTGCCAAGCCTCCGTTCCTTGTCGTGTCCGACGGAACACTTCCGCGTATAGACGCGACACTACGCTCATGGCAAAGCAATTCACAGAGTGCTTTATGAGCCGCGACAGCGATTTCCTGCAAAGAATACAACCAGATGAAAGCCACTGTCTAGATGTGGTAGTGAACCACGTCAAACTAATGGACCATGAGACCAAGTAGCGGCTTACGCCCTGCAAGTGTGTACTGCACAGGGCGTAGCCCAAGGCCCCAAGGCCATGCCCTGTATCAGCAATTACGGACTCAATGGCAGTATACATAGTATAGGTCTGATCGCTCCTAGGGTGCGAGCTGACCGGGCGGTAACCGTCGGGCTTACCCGTACCACTTCTGATGGACTGCTTATGTGCATGATACAGCCGCAGTCGTCTCACTAGAGCCATGCCTTCCTTTCTGTCTAGTTCAATTCCATTGGCGCGGACGCTCTATTCACTGTTTCTAAGCTCGTCATGACATCAGTTTTCCCGACTCGGATGCAGGGACTGGCGGGCGGAGTCTTCAACACAGTAGCGCAGATTGGAAAAGCGCGGGCTTGGCGACCAGTGCAGTGATTGCATCTAGTGTTACCGAGAATTCGGTGTACGTGGAGAAAGAGAGCCCTGCGGCACTGATGGAGGGCTTCACGGCGGTGTTATGATATCTATTTGCATTGAGCTGCGCCACGGGCCTGTTGCTGGATGGGGCTGAGAGGCATTGGGCGGGGGGGATGAAGGGGGAGTAGATATAGATCGAAGAGGGAGTAGATATGGATTGAAGAAGCAGTAGACATGGATTGAAGAAGCAGTAGACATGGATTGAAGAAGCAGTAGACATGGATTGAAGAAGCAGTAGACATGGATTGAAGAAGCAGTAGACATGGATTGAAGAAGCAGTAGACATGGATTGAAGAAGCAGTAGACATGGATTGAAGAAGCAGTAGACATGGATTGAAGAAGCAGTAGACATGGATTGAAGAAGCAGTAGGTACAGAATACACCACCAAGTGTTTGTCAGGTGAATCAAGTTCTCCTGCCAAGTGTTACACCGCACCAGATGGCGGACGACGGTGGTGGTACACAGGCTAGGTTCCAGGTTGTGGTCCAGGGCTACGGTAGTGGGAAGTCTAATGCAAGGATCTTCGCCGTTCGACTCTGTACGGGATGCTCCACCGTAACTCGAGGGAGAGCTGACGACAACGTCCCCGGGCGCCGCTTGCTTCCCGCGGAATGATCCTCCCACCGGTCTCGACCACCTCTCCACAACCATCAATGCGGTGAATGCAGTGTCCATAATCCCCGCGCTGAAGATACTCGCCGTCTTCCCGCCAAGATGCTCAGCGGACCCCCGAGGATCATACCACTCGTCTCGCTCTTTGTCGCCATCTGCCTCGTGTGGTGGTATCTCCACAGCGTGCCAGGCGCAGGCTCGTCGATACCATCATGGAGGCCCACACCGTCCGCAGAGGGCGATCGGCCCTCGTTGCGCGGCGACCCACTCGACTTTGGCCTGCCGCTGCGCTTCTCAGACGGCGTGAAGAAGCCGCCGGGCAGCAATTACACGTTCAAGATCGTCGTGCCCAAGACGCAGAAGGAGGACATCAGCTGGATGGCCGCTGAGATACCCGATGCACCGCTGGTGGTGTACGAAGTGGACAACCCCCATGCCGAGCATAAGATCCCCAAGAACAAGGGCCGCGAGGCCATGGTACGCATGGCACATCTGGTACACAGAGCCGCTAGCTAACCCACACACCAGGTCTACCTCTCCTACATCATCGACCACTACGACGACCTGCCCGACACGTCCATCTTCATGCACGCCCACCGCCATGCCTGGCACAACAACATGCTGCTCGGCCTAGACGCCGCGCAGATGATCCAGCGCCTCAACCACGAGCGCGTCGCACGCATGGGCTACATGAATATCCGCTGTCACCACGACCCCGGCTGTCCCGACTGGATCCACATGGACCGCCCGGGCGGCGACTTCGACTTCTTCCGCAAGCCTGAGGAAATCTACTGGCGGCGCGATATTTGGGAGGAAATCCACCCGGGCGCGCCCATCCCGCCCTCCATCTCCGGAATCTGCTGCGCCCAATTCGCCGTCTCTCGTCAGCGCATCCGGGAAGTGCCTATTGAGCGCTTCATTCACTACCGCAAGTGGCTCTTGACGACGGGCATGGACGACCAGTTCTCCGGCCGCATCTTCGAGTACATATGGCACTACATCTTCACGGGCCACGAAGTCCATTGTCCCGCCATGAACACGTGTTATTGTGATGGCTACGGTATCTGTTTCGGCAGCCAGGACAAATTCAACGAGTACTTCAAGAAGCAGGATGCGCGGAATGAGAAGTTCCAGGAACTGGACAAATTCAACAAGAGGGAGGAAGAGGCCAACAAAGAAGGAAAAGACCCGGCTTTCACGGAAGAGGAAATTGCAAAGATCAAAACTCTCAAGGCGCAGGTTTCAGCAGAAGACCAAGTGTTGGATACCCTGAGGGAGGATGCGAAGAAGAGGGGTGAGGATCCCAATGCGAGGAAAGAGGAGACGGAATCCTGGGATTCGACTCATATCTGGGACTATGCGCCCAAACATGATTAGATCAAGGGACATTTCGCTTATTACTAGGGACGTCTTGTTCAATATCGCGTTTGCGTAGATCTGTATGTTAGGGCGGTATAGCGTTTACAAAAGGGCGTTTTTGAGAGGGTATAACTATAGTACAAAGTCGTTAGGCTATGCAGTCCTTTAACGTGTTAAATTACATATATTTCTTTCCTAATAGATGTCAGAACGCAGCCCTGCACCACTACGCTAGACAACCAAAAAGGTACGTATGATCAGTGAAATACTGATCATGGTGCAGGATAGTATATATCGTTAGCCAGGCCAGACAAATTGTCTGCAGAATTTATTCCAAAGAACTAGAAGAAAAGACTAGAGATCTGCAGGTGTAGTTTAAGGGAGAAGTTTGTTTAGATACATTAATAGGTCTACGTAGTCGCAAAGAGATAGAGGAACGATATTAACAGTCGTACATTAATTTCGTGGCCACTTAGTTGGGCGACGTGGAAAGCTTCTCCATTATTTCATGTACATGATGAACGCATGGCAAGCTCGACTTGGATCTTTGTAGACATCAAATTCTCAAAATACCGTTAAAGAAGTAGAACGCTCACTTCCACTCAACACTCCAAGTAATCTCACCCTTCCTAAACGGCACGACTTCCACATGCCCACCTCCCTCCTTCTTCAACACATCCAAGATTTTCTCCCCACCCTTCTTCAAAACGACCTTCTCAACCCTCCCATCCTCAACCTGATAAAACTTCCTTCCCCACGTACCAAAGAAGCCCTCCAGAACCTCCTTCGTCACCTCACTCTCCTTGACAACACCCCTCTTCACCCCCGTCTTGAGCGCATCCAACACATACCCTAGCGCATGCGGCTGCGTAAACACACCCGCAGCAACCTTGTCCTCACCCCTCTTCTTGCCCCTCGGATGCGGCGCCGAATCCGTCCCAAGATAGAATTTGCCATTACTCTGCACAACAGCACGGAGCAACGCATCGCGATCCTCGGGCGTCTTGGCAACCGGTTTGCAGAAACAGAATGGGTCGCCCGCCCAATCATCGATGATGAGACTAAGGTGGTGGGCGGTAATAGTACCAGATACCGAGGGGCCACACGAACGGACCGCGTCTAGAGCGGCGGCGGTGCTGCAATGCTCGAGGATGATGCGGAGGTTGGGAAAGCGTTTGTGCAGGGAGATGAAAGTAGGTAGGAAAGCAGGTTCGGCGTTGAGAATGGTGATGGCGCCTGTCGTTGTATCATTGGTCAAGGAAACGTGGGTGCCGGGTGGGGTAGACGGGACTTCGCCGTGGAGGTTGAGGACCATGTTTTGCTTTTCCATTTCTTCGAAGACAGGGTAGAAGGTTTCGTAGTCGAGGACGCCGGATGAGGAGTTCTGGGAGGTGAACGTTAGGTCGATTCGTGTAGGCGTAGTTTTTCAAGGTCTTTTCTTTTGGATATTCCAGATTGGTGTCGTTAATGGGTGACGGGGGTTGTACGTACCGTTGTAACACCTGCTGGATAGGACTTCACACCTGTAATCCCTGCCTTCTTCGCCTTACGGATCACCTCGGGTGTGATATCTTCATGGAGATACAAGGACATGAGGTAATCCACATCCGGCTCGATCGCACGGAGACGGCCACGGTACTCGAGACACTGCTGCACAGACGTGATGGGTGGGACGAGGTTTGGCTATGACAGTAAGCATAGAGTTATTCAAGCACTACAAGCATTTCGTGATGGAAAGTGGATCAAAAAGAAAAGAAAAAGTAGACATCCCAAGAAGGTACGCAGCATATAGAAGAGAAACAAGCATGATGTTGATGGGGAATTTGACTTGAGTACAACGCGATTGCCTGTGCAAAAGACGCTAGCTTACCATGACATACACCTGATTCACACCTCCCTTGCGAATCGTGGGTGTGACAAGCTGCGACATGTCGCCATCGCGGAGGTGCACATGTGCGTCAAAAGCCGCTGGTAGCTCAATCTCAGTCAACTTGGTAAAGTCCATGTTTAGGCTATACAGGGATTTGTGATTGTTGGGCGTTGTTGTTCACCAACTGCTGGAAAATCGCCCGCTTTTTTGGCGAGATCGGGGCACACCAGAGCCGCACTAGTCCAAAAGCGGAAACTATCACCCTCTATCGATGAATATGGATTGAGATGGCTTGGTCGACATGGTTGCGAAGTGTCAAGCTAGAAAAGGCAAAAATCATATTATACATCCTGTTTGCGCTAGCACGCTCTCCATATCCTAGCGGCGGTGGTATCTTGCTGCAAATTACACGTTACTGCTTCAACTCGCCCGACTCTCCGTCCTGCTGCATGCCAACCATTCCCAAACCACTCCTCTGCCTCAACTCAACTCAACCAACAGCAGCACTCGAAGCAACAGGCGTATTCAGCATGCCCGCGCTCGCCTCGTTCTCCAGAGTTATCTTCATCTCCAACCACGAGTAAAAGTTTGGGCTTTTGCAAAAAGTCTCGTACAACCCATCCCTCGCGCGATGTCGTTGAATAGGTCCAGAGCCGCGAAACTTGACACTTGTACCGTATTTGCTTACGCTACTCATGAGGTCGGGTACGTGGAAGCTGGCATATCTGTTGTTGCCACCTGGCGTTACTACGTTGGATGTTGCGAGGTACCGGTTGATGGGCGATATGAATTGTGCGGTAAGGTCTGCGAAATGGCGACGGATGATGGGACCAAGCTCACGAGTTTGATCACCGAGTCTGAGGAGGGTTTCGATTTGCGATACGACGGTCGGGTCTGACTTGAGGAAGCGTTTGGAGGGAGTGTGGACTTCGATGCCGCCGCCGGGGAGGTCCAGAAGTGCATTGCGGCTTGATTTGTGGTGGAGCGAATGGTGGCGGCGAGTTGGTACGGGACCGTCAAAGTTTTGGAGATAGAGGATGTGTGGTCGGGCTTTGTGGCTGGCTTCTGCCGCTGCGACGATGCGTTTCAAGAGGAAAGGATTGGTGACGCCGATGACGAATGAGGTTGGGGTGCCGCCGTCGATGCCTATGCTCTTGAAATTGGCTTGCATGGTCATGTAGGGTTTGACTACACCTGCGTACGGAACGGGGCAGATGAGATCGACCAACGACGAAACGGCTTCGCTGGCTAGTTGTGGTGACTTTGCAATGACGATGACACTTTCGCAGAGTATCAGCTTTTCGTACAGTACGTACAGGTCGGTGATGCAGGGCATGTAGTGCATGATGTTGTCCCAGGAGCCGATGGGTTCGTAGGCGTAGATGGAAAGGGGTATATCTGAGATGAGTGGCGTGGGCCCTGGGAGTCCTTGGAGAGGAAAGGCGCGATGCGGTGCAATGTCCAGAGTCAAGGTAGTGCCCATGAACGGGAGATTGTGACGTCCTAGTGCTGGAGGCGCCCATGTGTTCATCTGTGAATATGCAGATTCTAGAGTGGTCGGATCGCTAAGATGTCCTGACTCTGTCATCTTCTGCAAGATGCGATGGTGGAAGGAGGTGAAGTTGTGGTGCGAGATCAAGACTAGGGTTCTTTGGTTGAAGCTCCTCTTCATGGTGCCGTCGAATTCTTGGCGGAAGATACATGAGCCGTAAAAGGTGTCAGGGCTGCCATGAGGGGGATTTGGCGAAGTCAGTTTGATGTCAGGCGAAGTGTTGACGATGGCGAAGTCGTAAGAGAGATCCTCGGCAGTCTCCGTGTTCTGTTGCTCAGGGAAGCTAGATGCGTCTTAGATTGGCACGACACAGGACTGGCTGATGAGGGTACCTGTTGAAGCATATAGCACTCAAGTCGGCCGTCGTAAAGGGCACATCTGGCGGGTATAGTATCTCGATCTCTGGGCTACCAAACTCAATACATTTCTCATGGATATGGCACTAGCAGTTACCTACCCGATATCGACATTGAAGTTGCAGACTATACTGCTGCTGTGAGCACTCGCCACTCAGGAGACAAACATGACTTACAAAGCCACAGCCCAGTGCTTGAACCCGCCGGTCGCAATGGGCGAGACCTTTGGTTCCCTGAGCTTCTCCATCTCTTCCCCTCGGTGCGAACGACGGTGAGGCTTGATGAACTTATTCCTAAACTTCTCCATCGGCCTGCTTGTGGCACCTGACAGGTGCAGGTGAACGCAGAGTGATGTGAGGCGGCGACCGGGACGGGCGTCGGTCAGAGCGACCGAGTGACTTGGACAGACTAGGCGTGTAGCGGCATGGGGGACTGCCAATCGTCATGACACTGGGCGTCGTGAAGATGAGCAGCGGGCCGTCGTCGAAACATGTTCAGATGGGCGTGGAGAGGTTGCTTTTGGCCATGTCTCGTCTATCGGCGGCGTGTAGTGAGCAGGGATGGGGCGGCTGGGCGGTGTGTACAGGCAGTACGATGACGTGTGGGCTCGCTCGGCTCGAGCATCGTGAGCAAACACCGGGCTAGCTTGACGGTCGCATCCCTGACGAACGACAGCCGCTGACACTCCCCCGCCGGCAGCCGAGTACAAGATGCGATACGCGGGCCGCAGCACCATGTAGAGAGGAAGAGAGTTGTTGCTGTGCACTCGACCTCACCATGGACGTCAACATCACCAAAGCGCTCAATGACAAGCTCTACGACAAGCGCAAGAGCGGCGCGCTCGAGCTCGAAGGCCTCATCCGCGATGCCCTGGCCGCCCAGGACCACGACAGGATAGCCAGGATCGTGCACCAGCTCTGCCACGAATACGCCTATGCCGTCCACCAGCCCCACGCCCGCAACGGCGGCCTCATCGGACTGGCGGCTGCCTCGATAGCCCTGGGGCCGGTACGTAAACCATCCACCCATGCATCCATGCATCCATCCATCTATGCCACGGCCCGGGCAGCTGGCCATGTCTCTCGCCGTGTCTCTCACCATGTCTGCTAACACCTCCCCAGGAAGTCGCCCGCTATCTCGAAGAAATCGTGCCGCCAGTCCTCGCGTGCTTCGGCGACCAAGATGCACGGGTTAGGTACTACGCATGCGAGAGCATGTACAACATCGCAAAGGTGGCCAAGGGCGAAATACTCGTCTACTTCAACCACGTGTTTGACGCTCTGTGTAAGGTGAGGACATGTCTGCGCTCAGCACTTTCCGTCGTGAGACTGGGCTAACACGGCCCGGACCATGCAGATGGCCGCAGATTCAGAACCCTCTGTCAAGAACGGCGCCGAACTGCTGGATCGGCTGATCAAGGACATCGTCTCCGAGTCGGCTGCCAGCTACGTCTCTGTACTACATGATTCGCCCGACCAGGAGCACCTCGACGACGAAGCCCACCCATTCGCTTTCAACCTCGAACGGTTCCTGCCCCTCCTCCAGGAGCGCATCAACGTCCTGAACCCCTTCACACGTTCTTTCCTAGTCGCATGGATTACGCTGCTCGATTCCATACCCGATCTCGAGCTCATCGCCCACCTCCCGCGCTTCCTCGGTGGCCTCTTCAAGTTCCTGAGCGACACCAACCAAGACGTCTACACCATGACGCAGCAAGCACTCGACAGGTTTCTGGGTGAGATCAAGAAGATTGCGCGAATCAAGAAGGGTATAGCAGACAGCAAGAGGAGCAATGAGAAGCTAGAGCGCAGGCACTCAACGAGTAGCATTCGGAGTGAGAGCGAAGCAAGCGACAGTACGCCCCTTGAGCTCAACGACTCTGTAGACGACAAGGGCGATGCAAGTGAGAGAGCGGCTCCGTCTCGGGCGACAGCGGAAAGTCTATCAACGGAGACGGAAACTGGATACCTGGTCAGGATGTGCACGTCGACCACCCCAAGATTCTCGAGATCCTGGTTGACTTTTTGGTCCCCCCTCCAGACACAGAGGAAGAGCAGACCGAGATACTGCTTACAGCGCTCCGCTGGATCGACAACTTCTTCGACATTTGCCCAGAAGACATCATGCCCTTTGTCCCAAGTCTTTTGTCCCACGTCCTGCCACGAATGTCACATGACGTCGACACTGTCCGCAAGGCCGCAGTCAAGGTCAACGCTTCGTTGATGGACTACATTCTGTCACTATCCCACGACAATCGCATCCGCGATGGCCCTGCAGGTGGACAAATTCAGTTACCTCCTTCCCTATCCGAGCTAGGCAAGGAGCTTACTGGCACGCAACGGCGAGATTCTAATCTATCTGGCCGATTACTCAAGGCAGTCATCCGTGATCAAGCCAACAAGGCTGAATCGCCCGATGGCAAAGGCACACGGTCCCCCACACCAGCAGAGGAGCGAGGCCCCTCACCGCGTCCGATACCAGAGCTGGACTACCAAGCTGCTGTCAGTGCTCTAACACTGCAGTTTCTGAATGAACACGAAGCCACTCGCGTCGCAGCCATAGCATGGCTGATAATGCTGCACAGAATGGCACCTGGCCGAGTAAGTGTGAACATGTCGATACCAAAGTAATTACTAACACCCTGCAGATACTGACAGTGGACGATGGTACTTTCCCTGCCCTGCTCAAGACGCTTTCTGACCCTTCGGATGCCGTCGTCACGCGTGATTTACTACTTTTGTCGCAAATATCACTGCACAGTGATGATACCTACTTCACCTCATTCATGGTCAACCTCCTCAAGCTGTTTTGTACAGATCGCCGACTCCTTGAGACTCGTGGCAACCTCATCATCAGACAACTCTGCATAACGCTCAGCGCTGAACGCATATACCGTACCATGGCTGACTGTCTTGCCAAGGACGAGGATGTTGAGTTTGCCAGCATCATGGTCCAGAATCTCAACAACAATCTCATCACAGCACCAGAGCTCGCTGACCTCCGGAGACGTTTGAGGAATCTTGATAGCAAGGATGGCCAGTCCTTCTTTGTGATTTTGTTCAAGGCATGGTGCAACAACGCTGTAGCAACCTTCTCACTCTGTCTTCTTGCCCAAGCTTACGAGCAGGCATACCATTTGCTTCAGGTGTTGTATGTCTTACTATCTCGGCTTGTGTGGGAAAGTCTGCTAATTCTGTCAGTGCGGACCTTGAGATGACAGTCAACATGCTCATCCAAATCGACAAGCTCGTCCAGCTCCTCGAATCTCCCGTCTTCACCTGTAAGGTCTTTAGTTGCTCATTTCCGATTATCCCGCTAACAGTACTGGTTTAGACCTCCGAATGCAGCTCCTCGAACCGGAACGGTACCCGCATCTCTACAAGTGCATGTATGGCCTGCTTATGCTACTGCCTCAATCATCGGCTTTTGCAGCGCTTAAGAACCGCCTCAATAGCGTCTCGGCCATTGGCTACCTTCACATTGCGCCGCAACGCAGCAGCTCGACATATGTCCACCCTTCCTCCTCTTCCCCCTCTCCGACTCTAAACCACTTGCGGCAAAAAAGCTCGGAAGTTGGCTCCAACAGTAGTGGTGGCAGCGGTATCCCCTCGTCTGGAGGACCCAATGTTTCGACATTTGAACGTCCAGGCCGCTTGAAGCCGAGAGATGGTCTGGGTGGTCCGGAAGCGGGTGGCAGTGTCAAGTGGACAGAGTTGCTGGAGAGATTCAAGCAGACGCAGGAGAAGGCCAGACGTAGCCAGCGAATGGCCAGTATGGGCGAGGAGGAAGAAGTCCAGGAGAAGATGGGGCCAACTGCCCGTACCCCGCCTATACCGCCTAAACCGGCTGGACTGAGACCTGGTAGTCCGGCGAGCGCGATGAGGCCAGCTCCCGCGCCTGCGCCACCGGGTCCAGCGCAGGGGCATAAGCCCAGGTCCAGTCTGAGCAACCTTGGCCGATTTGCCGGAGGCGTAGCGGGAAGAAAGGACAAGAAGTAGAAGTTGAGGGTAATTTCTACCTTCTTGATTTATGCGTTGGCGCATGTGGACACAAAGTGCATTGCAGGCGTTGTTGGGGAACAGTAATGATGGGTATTTTTTCCAAGCATGACTGGCGTAGATCTGATGCATCTTCAGCGATGTTTGCCCTTTCTGAATCTAATTCCATCCCCGTCTTTCTCTTTCCATCCCGTTGTGTCGCCCTCTTTGCTGTCGTCCTCACCCAGGACCCAGGTTTTGACAATCTCCTTGATCTCTGGCTTCTTCCTCTCCGTCCTCTTTGCCTCGCGCACCTTTCTCACATAACCACTGTAGACAGCCACCTCGGCAACCGCGATACCTAAAGATCCTCCCATGCTCAATCCTAGCCTGCTTCCCACACTCCAGTGTCGCGCAGCAACCCAGATAAAGACTGCGACGCAGACAACCGAGATGAGAATGTTGATGATGAGAATAATCTGGCGGTGGACTTCTTCGTAGGATAGGTCGTCTTCTTCGTCGCTGGTGGTGGTGGTTTGCGTCGCCCCAATGGAAAAGGGTGCTGGAGCGCGAGGGAAGCGCTGCGAGAAGGATTCGCGGGTTGGCGGGGGGTGCAGCATGCGCTCGTAGGAGAGGGCCTCTTGCTCGGCGCGGAGACGGGCCATTAGGGCGTGGTACTCGGGGGTTTGGGTGGGCTTGGGAAGAGGGGGCGGGATGTAGACTGTTGTGTTGGCGAGGAGGACGGCGAGGGATGTTGGTGTAGGTTCTTCGGCAGCACAGGATGTTGGTATAGATTCTTCGGTGGCACAGGATGTTGGTGCCGCTTCTTCATCTTTCGAGACATGCTTCTTAAGCAGCTTGGATACCTCGATCAACTGGCCGTGGGAGATGGGATTCCCAACTTTGGGTTCCGCAAGCGTGGGCTCGTCGGCGTGCTCGAGTTGCCCGTATTCGTCGGCGGATAGGTGTTTGGCTGCCGCGACTGCGCGGACAATGCCGGGAGTCATGGTAAGCAGGACCATGGCTGTACGGCGTGTGTTGTGTGTGCTGTAAGAAACACCGTCACCAGACACACGCATGCTATCATAGTAAGACGCGACAGGGCTGTGCGGCAGCCCAGGGAAGCTAGCGCTCCGATCGTCATGGATATTTTGACCTGGACAAATCTAGCCGACAGCTGCGGGCGCAGATATTGATAACCCGCTTAACCACGACCACGACGACCACCACCACCACCATCCTCTGTGCACGCCCCCAAGACGCTGACGCAGCCCCTCAATTGCACCTTGTCTTTCCTTCTGCCGACATATTTTCCACCCAGTCCCTTCCATGACGAGCCGAACCCCCCGGCTCGTGAACCATGTCGCGCGACAGCAAACTTCCCTCCCTCCATCGCACCGCTTCACATGTCTCAACCGCTCGATACACATCCGGAATGCGACAACACCAACACTCCATCACCCCTCGCGGCGGCGGAACCAGTCCTCGTGGGCCGCCGCCGTCAACGTAGCGCAAAATATCATGTCCTCGCCACCACCAGATGCGCCCATCAAGATGGACCCCTTCCAAACCGTCGCCCGCGAGATGAAGTTTCTCACCGGAAACATACGACAATTGCTCGGCTCGGGCCACCCCACCCTCGATACAGTCGCGAAGTACTACACCCAAAGTGAGGGCAAATACGTCCGCCCCATGCTCGTATTGCTCATGAGCAGAGCGACGGCACTCACGCCGCGGGCGTCAAGAGGAGGCATGGGCATCGGCACCCAGAGTGCAGACGTCTCCATCACCAACCCTAGGATCCTGGCCGACAACAATCCAGACCGAAGCCCCATTAGCAGTATAAGACATGACGCGGGATATGCTGCAGAAGACAGCGATATCCTCCCCTCTCAGCGCCGGTTAGCAGAAATCACCGAGCTCATCCATACAGCTAGTTTAATGCACGACGATGTCATCGACCACTCCGTCTCCCGCCGCTCGGCCCCCTCCGCGAACGTCGAGTTTGGCAACAAAATGGCTGTTTTGGCCGGCGACTTCCTCTTAGGCAGAGCGTCTGTTGCGCTGGCCCGACTGCGCGACCCAGAGGTTACGGAGCTGCTGGCTACGGTCATTGCAAACCTGGTCGAAGGCGAATTCATGCAACTCAAGAACACGGCGCGAGACGAGAAGAACCCTTCGTGGTCGGAAGACACAGTCACATACTACCTGCAAAAGACTTACCTCAAATCTGCGTCGCTTATCTCCAAAAGTTGTCGCGCTGCGGCTATCCTGGGCGGTTCATCCCCCGAGGTCGTCGAGGCGGCCTATCTGTATGGGAAGAATCTTGGTCTCGCCTTCCAGTTGGTAGACGATATGTTGGATTATACTGTCAGCGAGGCGGAGCTGGGCAAGCCTGCTGGTGCGGATCTGGAACTCGGACTTGCGACTGCGCCGCTGTTGTTTGCGTGGAAAGAGGATCAGAGCCTGGGGAAGTTGGTTGGAAGGAAGTTTTCGCAACAAGGAGATGTTCAACGGGTGAGTTTTTTTTTGAAGCGAATGCGTATCCTACTAGAGATAAAATCTGGTATGCTAATGTCGTCCTCAGGCTCGCGAAATCGTTTCTCAAAGCTCGGGACTTGAACAGACACGCGCTCTAGCACAAGATTTCGTCGACAAGGCCATTGACGCCATCTCATTTTTCCCCGAGAGCGAAGCCAAGACCGGCCTTGTCGAAATGTGCACCAAGGTCATGAAGAGGAGGAAATGAGCGCAGTCATAGAGACACCTGTACGAATATCATTTGTTGTATCATGGGCACGATGTACTTGCAATACAAGGAAGCACCGCTTTCGGGAAGCTGCAAGTGAGAAAAAAAGTCCTGTTACATGTGTTGACACGGCAGTGCGAATAAGGTACTTGCATGTGCATTAATTTCATGCTACATCTGGCGGAGGAAGTCTATTTCTGTATATATATATATATATAAACATGTTTACGAACTACTAGACAAGCACAACGTAGGCGTTGAAAGCGTTTAAATATCATCCTCGAATGGCCGCACGACTTGACCCTTTTCCTGTAGGTAGTCTTTGACTTGTTTGACTGTGTAGTCGCCTCTGTGGAACTATCTCGTTGTCAGTCCCATCCTTGTTCCATCAAACGATACTTAACAGAGTTTGGACAAGTACTCACCATTCCAGCTCCTAGCGCAGCATCGGTCTTCGTCTTTGCAAAGACGTCTTCAAAGTGCACGGGGTGTCCTGCTCCACTACTTGCGATGACTGGTATCTTAATCGCATCTTTGACGTCGTTGATCAGCTCAGCATCGAACCCCGTGTTGCTCCCATCTTTATCTATGCAGTTTAGTAGGATTTCTCCTGCTCCCATGGCTTCCACTGCCGTCACGAGTTGTCGGACGTCAAAGTCGCGGCCCTCGCGTCCGCCCTTGATGGTGCACTGGTACCAACAGTACTCCTCGCCGTTTGGTCCTGGAGTCGCCGTCTTGATAGTGTGGTGCGGTGTTGCCTCTGGGGAGAAGACGTATACGCGTCTTGGATCTACGCTGATGACAACGGCCTGGTTACCGTACGCAGAGGATATTGTTTCTATCGCAGTGCTGCCTGCTAGCTTGCTGCCTCGTGCGTAGTATTCCTCGGCTGCCGTCACGGCATCAGAGCCTATGCTTACTTTGTCTGCGCCGGACTTGAAGTACATGGTTGCGATGTCGAGAGCAGAGATGTTTGTGCCGTCTGTGTCTACTGTATCGCGTATGCCTCCGCCTATTGTCAGAGGGACAAAGACGGTTTCGCTGGTTCGGCGCAGGATTTCGAGCATGGGCGTGTCGGCGACAGGGCAGTTGCGGAAGGATGTGATGTTGAGAAAGGTGATTTCGTCGGCGCCTTGTTCGTAGTATTTCTTCGCCATGTCGACGGGTTTACCCAGGTTGCGCACGTCGTTATCAGGTCCTTCCTTGTTGCGGACATCGTAATTGTCGCCTTTTGTTACTACGAGATCGCCCTGGTCGTTTGTCCGTACGTCCAGACATGCAATTACGCGTCTTGTCAGTCCTTCTTTCGTTTCGGCCGCCGATGGCTTCTCGGGAAGTTTCTGCGACGCCTTTCCATCCAGGAACGCCTTGAGTACGCGTAGGCCGGCGGCACCGCTCTTCTCGGGGTGAAACTGCGTGGCGAAGATGTTGTCCTTGGCTACTGCGCCGATGAACTCTTCGTCGCCGTATCGCGCGGTTGCGACGGTCCAGCCATCCTTCTCCAATTTGCCCTCCTCGTATGGCGCAGCATACGAGTGGACGTAGTAGTATTTGGAAGTTGGCTGCAGCCCGTACAATGAGTCATCCGTGACTCCTCCGGTGCGCGATGTGTTTGCGCTATTCCATCCGATGTGGGGCACGCTCTTGTCCGTGTCTTGGAACCTGCGTAGTCGCCCAGGGATGACGCCGAGGCCTTTGACCTGGGCGTCTTCCTCTGACCCTTCAAACAAGGCCTGTATGCCAACACAGATTCCCATGAACGGCTTGCCCGACTTGATGTGTTCGCGGATGGGCTCGACATAGCCGGCTTTCTCCAATTGGGAGAGACAGTGGCCGAAGTGGCCGACGCCAGGGATGATGAGTTTCTACGGGCGATGCTGTATCAGCTCTTGTCAACTGCTGCGCAGATCTTCGTGGGAGGACTGTGCTACCTCAGCGGAGGGGACATCGGCGGGCGTCTTGACCCATTCTACCGTGTAGCCAACCTTCTCGATAGCATTGACGAGCGAGCGGACGTTTCCGGCAACGTAGTCGAGCAGGTGAACAGTCGGCATGGCTGGAGAAGCGATTAGGGGAGGGAGAGGGAGAGAGAGTCAGAGTGTTTGATTCGAACGGTCACAGGAAATTTGGATGCACCCGGCCGTCATGGGTGGGGCAGTCATGGCGCGCTAGCACTAGTGCCCGTGAACCCCTGTCAAATAATTCTTTGTCTTGTCGTCTTGTCGTCGCGAGGCCTGGTGAGCAAGCCACGACGACGACGACGACGACTACCTTCCTCACGTGCCTGACCTCGATACCCGCATCGTCAACATGGTGCGAAAACTCAAGCATCATGAGCAAAAGCTCTTGAAAAAGGTACTGTCCCTATTGCGCCCAGCTGCCCGCGCATCGCCATCTGGCTGTCACAGACACTGACCTCTGCCCACAGGTCGACTTCAATACCTACAAGAGCGACAATGACCACCGAGAAGCTGCAGTCATGCGCCGCTACGCTATCCAAGGACGCGACGACTACCGCAAGTACAACCAGCTCGCCGGATCCCTGCGACAGCTCGCCCACCGTGTGGCCGCTCTCGATCCGTCCGACCCCTTCCGCCATAAGCAGGAGGACCTGATTCTGGAGAAGCTGTTTGCCATGGGCCTACTTGGCACTGGCGGCGGCGGGCGTGGAAAGTTGAGCGACGTCGAACATAAGCTCACTGTCAGTGCTTTTGCACGGAGGAGATTGCCTGTTGTCATGACCCGACTACGCATGGCAGATCACGTACAGTCTGCTGTCACGCTAGTCGAACAAGGGGTAAGATCCCAATCGACTCCAACCCAAGACTTTGCGTACTTACACATCTACAGCATGTCAGAGTCGGAACTGATGTCGTCACAGACCCAGCCTACCTTGTCACGCGGAACATGGAAGACTTTGTCACCTGGGTCGACTCCTCCAAGATCAAGCGCAACATTATGAAGTACCGCGACAAGCTGGACGATTTCGAACTCGAGGCCTTATAAGCTTTCCCCCCTTCTTTCCATCACATGGCGTTGAAGCAATTATGCATTGGGAGGCGTTACGACACATGCGATATCCGGCTATGACACAAATTCATCTTTTTTCGCTTTCACATTTATCATTTCTATCGCTTCTTAAACCACTTCCTTTAGCGATGATACAGGCCATTTTGAGAGGGAGAACCAACTTGGCCATGTCTTTCCTGACAAAGTCATTGTGATACAGGGACTCTCGTATCGGTATCTGGGTATAAGGCAAATCGCACACGCCGCGATATGTACTAACTTGAAATAATGATTGCAGATTGATTCTCATTGCTTAATTCTTCTACAGACCGTTGCACAAATTGGACAACGATGGCCATCCCCGGCTATACTAAAGTTGGACATTGGATATCTTTCTCCGACCGCGAAGCGCTAACCAATCGCATTTCCCAACCCACGCCACACATCATGCGGTTCCTTACCCAATCCAGCAGTGGCGTTACTGATGCTCACATCTGTAGAACAGCCCCAAACGTATCTGAGTGTGACTCGCTTGCGCGTGCATAGGTGGCATGTCGCGGTCTCCACGCATGGGTGGGGCGGTTTGGGGCTATACCTGGAGAAGTCAGCGGATCATAGCAGTGAATGGACAGTGGGGATGGTATCTAGGACGTCGCTGATCCTTCAAGCTCATTGTCGAAAATATCGGAAAGGGTTTGTACAGCCCGTCACATCTATCTCAGTATACCATGGCCGTAAAAGAAGAATACGAGCCCTCGGCAGCGCAGAACGAAGGACTTCGAGACAGCCCAAAAACGTCGGATGGAGGGTACAGTGTGTCTAGCAATGACGCCAACGAGGAAATTGTCCGCCATTTACAGACTACTGGTGAGGACGTGGGCTTGACATGTGTGTACTCTCGAACAACCACGCGCCTTCTTAACCTGTCGTGTCTAAGCCAGCCTAGTTCGCACACTCATGGCCGCTGTGTCAATGGCTATGTGCTACAACGCCTACTTGTTCACCCTCCTCATCCCACCAGCCATCCTCACGTACATCAACGCCGATCTTGGTCCAGACCCTAGATATACATGGATCACAATATCATGGAATCTCGGCGGCGCCATGTTCGTCACCGTTGGGAGAAGACTTTCGGATATATTCGGCAGACGATGGTTCTTCATCGCCGGAGCTATTATCCTCATCATCGGCAGCATCGTGTCAGCCACCGGACAAAGCATCAATCAGATGATCGCTGGTGGTGCATTGTTCGGCTGCGGTTCTGGTTTCTTGGAGATGGCATTTGGTGCGGTCCAAGAGATCGTGCCGAGCAAGTATCGACATGTTACCATCGGGTTGTTCGACGCTGCTTCGGTCATATCACAGATCATGCCGTTGGCTAGTTGGATCATCATCAAGCAGACTGGTAATTGGCGTATCTGCTACTATGTCATGATAGGCTTCCAGACTATCAACCTCGCACTTCTCTTCTTTTTCTATCACCCACCATCTTGGAAAGAGAAGAAGGCCGAGCATGGAAAGTCTGCTGGACAGCTTCTATGGGAATTTGACTGGTTGGGACTCTTTCTATTCCTGGTTGGCTGTACACTGTTCATTGTTGGGGTTAGCTGGGGGGGATCAATGGCTCCATGGGTCTCCGCGACCGTCCTCGCACCCATCGTCATCGGACTAGTGACATTAATCGGATTGGGTTTCTACGAAGCCAACTATACTCAGACCGCCCCCTTGTTTCCACCACGTCTATCCAGAGCGCTACGCCATTTTACTGTTCCAATGCTAGTCATGGCTATAGGCGAGATGCAGTATTACTCAAACGCAACCCTCTGGCCCCGTCTCTCACAACTCATCTACGCCAGTGACGAGATCTCCAAAGGTCTATATGCCGAAGTCCTGCCTCTCGGAACCATCATCGGTGGAATCATTGTGGCTTTCAGCAAAATCATTGGGCACCAACGTTGGGTCATCATGTTCGCCGTCGCCCTACAAACAGCCTGTGTCGGCGCCATGTCCACCTCCACAATGGACAATCCTGCCAAGTCGATTGTCCTAACAGTCGTCACCTCGACATGTACCTCTGTCAATCTTCTCAACGGCATGGTTCTAGTAGGCTTCGGCATCGTTTGCCAGGAGGATATCGGCACTGCAGCTGGTCTCACAGGAACCTCTTGTCTCCTTGCTGGCGCGGTAGCTACTGCCATATTTGGCAATGTTACGAATGACAAGTACGGAGATGTTTTGCCTGAGTGCGTTCGTGCTAATCTTGTTCCGTTCAATCTGTCGTCGGAGATCGTTATCAGGTTGATCTCCGCAGCGAGGGCGGACACCGCAGCTGGGTACGCAGCTGTTCCTGGTATCACTCCTGTTATTCGTGCTGCGGCTAGCTTGGGGAATAAGCAGGCTTATCTGGAGGTTGGACATCTGTCGTATCTAGTAGCAATGGCGTTTGGGCTGTTGAGGGTGGTGGCTGCATTCTTCATACCGTCGGTCGATAAGAGGAAATATGCCAGTAAGACAGTTGCAATACAGAGGCGTGATAGAAAGGTGTTGCAGGAGAAGAAGGTCGCTGGGATTGGAGAGCCATGAGCTTAGCTGCTCTTCGATGTTGGGTTTATGATGAATTCACGTTATATACGCATTTCCGATAGCATGTCTTTTCCCGTTCCCGATGATGGTATGTATGTGATGTCTTGGGTTATCCCAAGGAAGCATCAAGTGAACGTTGTCAGTCCGCCATGTAGAAACCAGGGTTTTTGTAGTGGCAAACTCATCGTCGCTTGCGCTTGTTTACCTGTAATCCAGATCTTTTCATTCACAACATGCCGATGTTCGGTGTCTCGTTGGTTAGTCCAGTTGTGATTCGCCAATCCCGAAATATCAAAAAGGACCGATCGAGCCGTTTTTCCCGACCACCACCTAGGAGGATCGTCAACACCACCCTATGCGCTCATACCCATCGAGAAATTGCACGCGGAGCGAACCGTTCACAACAGGTTTCGATCGAACAGGTCGTTTCTACAGGTATGGGTACTTCGATAAGATGAGACACTGGCACACACATGTTCGGGTCTCGGCTCTTCTAGCGTGTAGTGTATACCAGCGCCGGTTGTACCTGGGATTGGGTGGAGTATAGAGGCTCATACCAAGATAGGTATGACATATCTGTTCATGCGTCATAGCTGCATGGTTGGCGTAATACGTCATGTAGAGATGCGGGGAGCCTGGGTTGGGTATGTAGGGGCGTTGGTATATAAGACCGGCTTTGTCCAGGTAGTAAGAAGAACCATACACATCACCATATACTCGTCAAACAACTCTACATATCATCCTAATACCTTAATCACCTACCAAACCCAGTTACACACCACTACAACTCCAACATGTCTGGACAGGGAATCTCTCACCAGGGCATCACTGCCCCCGGTCTTAGCGAAGCGGACCAGAATATCAACAACACCACCGAGGATATTAGCAACAAAGCATCTGGGCACAAAGCCAATCTGAGCAATCCCAGTATGTTCTTTCATCGCCGCCTTTCTGATGGCATGACTGTAGAGACAGAAAACTAACGCGTGAGTAGTTACCAGCGAGGAGTCCAAGAAGAAGTCTGCCGAGGCGCTCAAGGCCCTCGGTGGTGAGGATGCTTTCTATGGAAAGCAGAGCAAGGGCGAGTAAGGAACAAAGATGCTCATTGGATGAAGAGATAGGATTATGATATCATATTTGAGATAAATTCAATGTCCTTCAACACTTGGTATTCCGTTGCCTGTGACGAAATGTTGATGAGGGATACACCGAGTAGTCCTGTTCACTCATGATGATTAGATATGTCTGTTGAACGCGACTCCCGCTGTAAAGCTCACTATGAACCGTTGGTGTTCTCATGGCTCCATGCGATGACGTAATCACGTCCATCCTCTCTTTCCCGTGCATACATGCCAGGTGACCATGGGTGTGCCGAGAGTTAGCATGCGCTAGCCTAGGTAGGAGATTTTTTTCAGTTGGCAGGGTCTTAACATGCCAAGTTAAAAAATAAAATAAATTAACTTAGAATTAATTTAGAATTAATTCTTGCAGACTTCTTGGCATGCTACCTCTTGGCACAAGCATGGTTACTTGGGTTGCATCCTGTCTTTCCCCACACATCCACCTCAACTATACGTCCTCACCAAACAAAGTGCTAGCACAACAAAAGACCGTTCGTCTCAAAAGCAAAAAGGCCCTGCTCTCGGTGTTCATCTACTCTACAAAAACAACTACCATGACATCCACATCCACCGCCCCAGAAATACCCACCCTCCACTCCAAAGCCGAGTACCTCCGCGCCGTAATGTATGAAGGCGTCACCATTCTCGAAGGCACAGCAACATGGTGTAAGAACTGCCACATTATAGCGCCTGAGGTAGCGAAAATGGTGACTGAATATCCAAATGTCAAGTTTTACACGTATGACGTTGAGGAGTGCGAGGATATTGCGCACGAGCTGGGGGTGCGGTCTATGCCGACTTTTAGTGTGTTTAAAGATGGGGATATCATGGAGGGGGGGGGGCGAAGCCGAAGGAGATTAGGAAGGCGATTGAGGGGTGTTTGTAGGTGTGGTGTGTTGGGTGAGAGGTGTGACTAGCATTGATGAGAGATTGGGCTGACGAATTCAGTCAAAATTCCACAGAGAGTTACAGGAGCTCCCAAATTCTGATTGCCATTGCTGACTTATTGATCTGTGCTATGTGATTCGACGTATCATCACCAAACAGCGGTAGAAACGTGGCGGTGTATCGCACAAGTCAGGGCACCTTTGATAGGCACCTTTGATAAGCGAAAGGAGCGTTTGCTAGAATCTTGCACACGAAGTAAACTATCCCGAATTCTTCTCTGAACCATTCTACACCAGCATAACCTTTACATAAACCTATGGCGCTATCATCACATCTCGCCTTTTCCGATCGCTCCAACGGACTGTGCTGGCCACTCAAAATTCAATCGCTCTCACTGATTACACACTATGGACAGATCCTGCCACTCTAGGCATTATGACTGATGTTGTCGTACAGCCCACAGCTAGGACTCTCACGCATCTGAGGTCAGAAAGCAGGACTTCGATAAGCTACTTCGCAGAGTACGAACAGGCGATTGTGAGACTCAGTGATATAGTCACAGAGGAGTGAATTCTAACCATTTAGGCTAGACTCCGAAGGAAGAAGAGTAAGCTCGAGGCTCTTAAACAGCGATATGAGAGTATTGCGAGGGTGCCACACACAGAAACGATACCTGATCGTTCCCGGTCTCGGGCAATCTCAAACGCATCTATGTTAGTCAATGCTTTCACAGAGGTAGAGACATGTACTGGTCTTGTCTCGTTAAGTCGGGAATGGCTGAGTACACTCCGTTTCTCGTAACTGCATTTAAAGCAGCGGCTGCTGCGAACGCATCTACCGCGGTCACTACTACCTAGATGAAGTCTACCGATATACTTTCCGAAGCTACTGTAAGCGCTAAGAAGATCCCAGTCAGTACGACTTCAGATATCGTAACCATTATACCTTGAAGCACGACTGCTGTTTTCAAAATGGACAAGAAGCTCCCGAACATCACAGTTCGTTCACCTCCGAGGCAGTACCTGGGTTTCAAGCGCGTCGAGCAACATGAATTCGATGTTGGCGAAATTGGCTGGTTCCCTGTTCTGCGACCCTCTTTGTCCGTATCTCGGGCTGACATTCACACTGAGTTCGGGTACATCTGCGCCAAGGCTTACCTGCCAATCATTGTGGAGAAGTTGGATGACTGTATGCTGGGTCTGATGATTTCCGCATCGAATGGAGACTTCTGAGTCAGAAAGACACATCCGTTATCAACCGGAGTGTCTGCATCGTCACCCAATCTGCAGGCATCTCCAAATCGACTGTATCTGGTCAGACACTGTATCCACGACAAACGCTCCGGGTCGAAAGCGTCTGTGACTACAGCCCACCCGCGAGTGCCTACGTCGATTTGCTGAATGTAATCATGATACCGTACGATTCGAGGTTCGAGAAAAAGGGAAGTTTAGTGAAGGATGACGTTCTACCTCTCCAGCAGATGAGACTTTCGGCAGTCCTCGCAAATTCTGGGGCAGGAACACTGGGAAGTCATAACAAATTTTGGACGTGGTTCGGAAAATGGTGGAAATAAGCGTAGATGGATGTGAAGTATAAGAGGAGACACCGAAGAGGGAAGATGTACAGGCGGAGGGCGTCGTTCGATGAGAAGTCTGGGTGGACGTTTGGCCTTCATCTTATGCGTCGAGGTAGGCACTAAAGCTCCCACTCTCGCATGTCAGTATACGCTGCATATCAGCATCTCTTTTCTCGGTAATATCTCTCTAGCATGATCTAATTATGTTATGCTACCGTAGCTCGCGCTCGTGTCCAAGTTTCAGTCACTGGATAGCCATGTCACTGACTCTGATTACACGTGGTATGGTTGGAGCAACCACACTAGATATTTAGGATGTCCTCCTCATATGTGTGAGAAGGTATCGTTTATACGCTCCCATCATCTCATTTCTATATACGAAGTGCGTTCTGCGTTTGTGAGCGGTCAGGGTGCAGTTCTCATCGCTCACCACTCATCGCCAAGGCAACGCTGCGTTTGTACCCTACGCGACCGAAAATTTCCTATAGAGATTTTTTCAAGCTCCTCCGCGACATATATTACAGTAACCTTACCTTCTCGCTTGCCGCTGATCAGTATCTCGTCTATATATCACTTCCTCTCACCTACCTTTTCTCACCTACTTCCGCGACTTCACCACACCGCGTAGTCAGTATGGACTTCCTTAGTAACACCACTCACCACGACTACAAGCCCGTCTCGCCGGTATGGCCTGTTGCGATTCCCGAGGATGTGGCAGACCTCCAGAATCAGATCTCAAACGAGGCTCTCGCGACCGAGCTTGAGCAAAGTCGGCTGAGGGCCTTATTTCCACAATACAACAAGATGAAGTGGGATGGTGCGACGTCCAATGAGCTATCAGACAAAGAAGCGAAATTAAAGGAAACTTCGGCGAAGCTCAAGAGACGAATTAAAAACTTCGAAGAGTATGTGGCTGCATGTAACATTACGTTCAGGAATGTGGAGGAGAAGGGAGAAAAGAGGAAGAGGACTCATTGGGAGGGAGTAGATGACGATGACACACCACCGCCCGCTACCAGGGCAAAGACATCCGCGACAGATACCGCATCCGAGTCGCCTCGGTCCGAAGGACCGCCTGCTACAATTCCACGTCCTATCGTACAAGATCGATACAAAGCTGTTCATGACATCGACCCCAAGACTATCAGTGTCAGCGACATCGGCTGGGCGCCGCTGCCGTGTATGGCCTAAAGCAGCTCGATCAACAAGACCATACCATCCGAGTACGGCAACGTGAGCATCAAGGTCTACCCGTTCATCATCGTCAAGAAGCTCGACAACTGCATACTCGGCATCGTCATTTCAACCGCTGGAGGCCGAGGTATCACGCATAAGGACGCTTCCGTACGACAGCGAAGCTGCTACGTCACCGGCTTTAATTTCAAGGGGTTCGATTATCCACCCTTCGGGTGGGCGATGAGTCCTCGGTGTCAGAACTTGTTGGTTGCGGGTGCAGGCTATGAACCTGCTCCGGGTGCTTTCGTCGATATGTTCGACAGCCACAAGATCTACTATAATTCCAGGTTTGAGAAAGCTGGATGCCTTACGATACTGAGTAGAGTGGATCTGGGGCGGATGCGAAAGTCGGCGCTACTGTGGGGGGCGAGTGAGAGCTGATGATGGGTAGTAGCAATGGTTGGTAGTTCAATGAGCTAGCCCGGTGTACTTGGAATAGTTGTGACTCATCGAATGTCAACCAGTTCCAACCATGTAGGCCTTTCCATAATGATTTCGCCCTCCACATCTATGCAAATGCCTGTATTTGATTGAAGGTCGTGCAATTTCTCGTCGCCCTAACGAATGTTGATCAGAGTGGACCATGTATGCAGTTCATCGTTTCTTTCGTGGCACTACTCATTTCAGTCTTCTTGTCGTCGGATTTGATGTCTACTATTTATCGCATAGTGTTGTTGGAAGCTTTTGGATATACACTCAATTTCAGGAGATCGATTACGAGTTAATTGTCGGAAAAGTAGTAACCAGTGTTTGGACAAAGGAGAACGCCTCATACGTATCTTGTGAGCTGGATGAGATGAAGTGTTCGGAGTCAATCTTGAATGTACAAAGAGACCAGAGCTAAGCCTAAGTAAGCAATGTTGGAGGGACGCTAGCGCGCATGCCCTTTCCATAAGACATCCCAGATTACGTCACATAGCGCGAAACGAGCCGTAGCTTTTGAACGTTTTATGGATTCGTTGTACGTCGGCTATGTAAATATGCTGTCTCTGTTCCCTGCGTAGAGTATCATACTGCGTAGTATGTCTACCGTTGTGCATATCTTGCAGCATGCATGACTGTTACCATCATTGCATACGTTCCTCGTGGGTGACGCGTCTATGCTTAACAGAGTTGACTTCTCCACCAGCGGCATAGTCTCTACATGTAAAGTGTACACCAAACTGTGCCTCTAGCAAGACCTGAGATAATCGGCTCTAACCTCCCTTTCTAGGGGCGTTAGGTACTGCAACCGGGGTGCGAGTAGGTCCTCCCGAAGCAGCGCCAGTCTTACGCTGGTAGAAGCGTTCGACCACTTTACGGACGTGATTCTCGGCCTGCTGCTTATCGGCAGGTGCCTTGATGTTGTCGAGCGTGTACGGGGCTTGGATCAGAACGGAGTCGCTAACGACGATTTGTGTGTCTGCCCAACGAGTCGGTAGACTATTACGCATGTCAGCTCTACTGTTCTGTACCTGCAAGCTCTGCTATGTGACTCACGTTCTCGATATAGCATTGAACAACTCCTGTGCTTCCGCACTGACACCCTTGCCCTTCTGCAAATCCTTCTTCTTCATCTCGCGGATAGTCTGATCTTCACGGGCTTGTAGTGCGGCTAGATCAACCTTAGAGATGCTAGGGAGTGCGCCATCGAAACCCGATGCCGACTCAGGAGCCTGTTCTCCTGTGCCAATGATCTCGAAAGATTCAATGTGCGCGAAGGGGATGATGTGGTAATCACCGGGCTGACTGAAGATGGAAGCGGAGGGATTGGGTGGAGCAGGTGCGGCGTTGATGGCTATGGCATGGGTGAGGTTGCAGGCCGTGAATAGGGTGCCCTCGAGGACGTTCTTGCCAGGGGCACATGTGACTTTGATGCTGATGTGCGTTAGCTAATGCTCCAGTTATAAGAATTTGAACGCCCGGAACGTACCGTGATCCAACAGCCTTGTACAGGTCGGAGTCTGCGCTAATGACATCCTTGCCCGAGCTGGTGCCAGCTTTGAGGTTCGGCGTCGCGACCTTACCTGCAACACTATTGCGCTTGTTGTCTGCCATGATAGTCCCGCTCTTGCGTGTCTGGTCTAGGCGATTGTATATTATGAGCGGCGGAGGCTGAGTTGCTGCTCCGCTACAATACGTTTCGTCAGCACCCAAATATTGCCCAGATGTACTCTCAAGGACCTAACGCCAGAGACTCATACAAGCAGTGAATATACAATCCAAAGGAATGAAAGAAATGAAAACTCGACAACACACGCGCGACCGGGCAGTAGGGCAGCGCGAGTGTGGCGGAGCTATCGTAGCTCAGGGCGGGTGGGTTGATGTTGTCGTGATGCGCTGCAACTTTCCGTGGTCGCGATGCCAAGCCTTGACGCACGCAGGGCGCTTGCTGTCGGACCAATTATACAGTGTATGCTTTCGGACACGCTTTCCGTCCCGACCGTATTCGAATTGCTGGGAAATCGACGTGGGCGTGACCCCGTAACAATGTTCACTTCGTAGTGGGGTGGCATCCTCAAGGGTCTACCCAGACTCCCATAGTAACCCGGCGATCGAGACTGGAATAAGCTAGCCCTTTCGAGCAACAACACAGCGGTCAAGCGGAGCTTCAAACCTTGACCCGACGTCTGCAAACATTGGACATGCGAATCATTATATTCGTTCTAGATTTCAGGTATCACACATCTCATGCTCACTATTACACATGAATCTGGGGCGACTTTCTGCTCCCTTTTAACACGCAATGGATATCCCCCATCTAAGCGTTGTAGGTCGAAGCAGAGATGTTTCCACCCCTTCCGGTCCAGTTGACGTGGATGTCCTGGCCCTCCTTGTAGGTCTCGTTGGCGTATTCGGGCTTGATCCTGAAGGTGTGGGCACCAAAGTAGTCACGCTGCGCCTGCAACAGGTTGGCAGGAAGGTCCTTGGCGCGGTATCCGTCGTAGAAGCTTAGAGCGGTGCTGAAAGCAGGAGTGGGGATACCCCAGAGAGCACCCTTGGAAACGGTGTCTCTCCATCCGGCTTGAGCCTTGTGGATAGCCTTGCTGAAGAACTCGTCGAACAGCAAGTTCTCGAGCTCGGGGTTCTGGCGGTATGCCTTGGTGATCTCCTTCAAGAAAACGGAGCGGATGATGCAGCCACCACGCCACATGAGGGCGATCTCTGGCTTGTTCAGCTTCCACTTGTACTCCTTGGCGGCGTTCTGAATCAGCATGAAACCCTGAGCGTAGGAGATGATCTTGGATGCGTAAAGGGCCTGCTCGAGGTTGTCGATAAAGGCCTTGCGGTCACCAGAGAAGCTGGGGGTAGGACCGTCCAAAAGACCAGCGGCACGGCCACGCTCCTGCTTGAGCGAACTCAGGCAACGGGCGAAGACGGCCTCTCCGATCAGAGTAACGGGCATACCGAGGTCGAGGGCGTTGATGGCGGTCCACTTGCCGGTACCCTTCTGACCAGCAGAGTCCATGATCTTCTCAACGATGGCAACACCGTCGTCGTCGTTCTTGTACATGATGTCGCGGGTAATCTCGATCAGAAATGAGTCGAGAACGCCCTTGTTCCACTCTGTGAAAACGTCGCCAATCTCCTTGTTGCTCATACCGAGACCGCGCTTCATGATGTCGTAGGCCTGATATTGGTCAGTCGTTTTCCTCTTTCGGTACAGCCGGCTCGTCTCACCTCGCAGATCAGCTGCATGTCACCGTACTCAATACCGTTGTGAACCATCTTGACGTAGTGACCGGCACCCTCGTCGCCGACCCATTGGCAGCAGGCCTCGCCGTCGGACTTTGCGGAGATGGACTGGAGGACATCCTGAACCACTGTTAGATGTGTCGTATGCGCGTTTCGAAGATTCCTACCTTGATGTATGGCCAGGCCTCCTCGTTACCACCGGGCATGATGGAGGGACCGTACCGGGCACCCTCCTCTCCTCCAGAGACACCAGTTCCGACGAATCGGATACCCTTGGACTTGAGGTAGTTTGTGCGGCGGTTGGTGTCGGGGTAGTGGGAGTTACCACCGTCGATGATGATGTCACCCTCCTCGGCGCCTCCCTCGAGAAGGAGCTCGATGAAGTCGTCGACGGGCTTACCGGCCATGACGAGCATCATCATGCGTCGAGGCTTCTTGAGCTTGGAGACGAACTCCTTGATGGAGTGGGCACCGACGATGGACTTGCCCTTGGCCTCTGTTGTGTGTCAGAAATGTTTGCAGCAATCTGCGGATGAGCCCTACCATCGTTCAAGAATCGGTCGACCTTGGCAACGCTGTATGCCTGTCAGTGAGTGTTCCTGGCGCAGTTTTTCGAAGCGCTTACGTTCGGTTGAAGGCGACAACAGTGAAGCCGTGATCAGCACTGTCATTTGTTAGCACTGGTTCGGAATGACGATGACGTGGGTCATGACTTACGCGTTGAGGATCAGGTTCTGACCCATGACCTATGCGGATGGTCAGCATGGCTTCTCTTTCGATGTGTTGGAGGTGAAAGTGTCCGGATAATTTGCGTCATCAGAGTGAATAGCCGACAAGCATACGCGAAGACATGCACTTCCTTGCGCAATCTCCATGAATGCGACCGGATTAGAGATGACTTACGGCCAAGCCGATGAGGCCGAAATCTCCGACAGGCTCAGAAGACATGATTGCTGTTCTCGTGTGTGAATAGGTGGATGGTTGAGAAAGGTTTGGCGGGGTAGAGTTGCAGCGACCGGGCGTGCAACACGAGAGGGCAATTGAGGCTTATAAAGCTGGTGATGGTCAAGAGAAGAGAGAAGAAGTCTGGTGGGGGTCTCTGTGAGATAATGTAGTCGCCGGCAGACTTTGGAAACAAGCGGGGCACACTACTATTGCATCAGTTGGCTGCACGTCCCACACATCCCAGCATCACTCAGTTGACGGAGAATCGCCTCGGCCGCGGCGGTAAGGCTATTGTCACACAAGCCACTGTTGCCAATTGTGTCGTCTCAAACGTTTGCTGTGGTCCGGACATGATTGCTGAACATTGCATGATTAGAAAGCCGCCTGGTTAAGGGTGGCCTGGACACAAGGGGGGGAGGGGGGTTTGCGGCATGTGGGAGGAAGATGGCAATGACTGCGACAAGCCATGCAGGCCACCACATTCCCCACGCGTCCTGGTTTCGCTGCTTGTAGGCTAGGGATGCAAGCAGGACTTGCAATGGTGTCGCGGTCAAACGCGGCTGCTTGTGAGGCTCCCGAATTCTCGAGTGCACCAGCCCCTCCATCTCAGCCTTAACACAGCATTACGGATGGAGGGGCAGCGTGCAGGGATTGTCGTGTCGTGTCCGGTCACGCTAGGGCCTGGACGTGGTAGCCGGACAAGTTGTGGCGATGCTTACTTGCCTGCATCAGACTGTCATCAGTGAGGGTATGGAAGAAAACTTCCCACGGCCGGTCGTGCCTCCAGTGTCTTGCTGCAACTCCATCGTCATCTCCATGGTCGTGCCTTGCGCTGGACCGTGTTCTGCAGCGGCTGCCGACATACCGACGGCACGTGATTCGGGGCCGGAGGAGCCAAGCGGCTCACTTTTCGCGACATGATTCAACAAATAACACCAACGTCAACGCCCCCATCTGACGCATCCCCACGGCATTCCAATTTGCACACCGGCCCGCCATCCCACGCTGCCCCTCTTCAAACGCCGATCCGGTCTTCGCCCACCTGCATCGTCGCTTGCTAGTCGCTTCGGGAAAGTCTTCTTTGCGCTCTTTGTCGTGTAGTCGGCGCCAGCTCAAGTGAATCACCTGCACAACACTGCCCGGCCGGTATTATTCACTCACGCGAACGTGCTCTACCCAGAGGCATTTTCTCCACATCCAAAGGAAAGACTGCGCCTCACTTCACCGGTACACAGTCGCCACCGTCCACACCCGCGCTTTCGATATTCACCCTTTCAAAACCTGCAAACTCGAGATTGCGACGCAACCTTCTTAGTCATCCGATTGTCCTATGACCAGTCTACCTACTACTTCGCGATACTAGGGCGCATCCCAACCAGTAGCTGGTTAAGTCATCACTTCGCCAAGGTTAATCTGAACTGACGCGCAGTTCTTACTCTGCCATGCAGCCCCATCACTCTCTCCCGGCGCGACCGCCGCCTTCTACATATTCGGCACCGCCTTCGAGGCCAAACAACGCCGGCGCGCGCGGCCAAGGCAACCCGCCCATGTTTGCCGGTTTTACACCGCGCTCTGCGGCAGCTCATGCTCCTCCACAGGCGTCTGCTGCGCCGGCAAACTATGCGCAAGCCCCAGTGAGCGCCCCCTACCAAGCACCCGCTTATCCGACCAGCAATGCTTACAACAACTACTCGTACCCAGCCTATGCGACGGGTGCTCCTGCTGCGACCTCGTACACAGCTGTCCCGACTATGAACCGTGGATTTGCTGGCACCTATGATCCTGAAGAAGAGGCTCGAATCGCCGAGTGGAACAGCGCATACAACGCCGGTGACGCGAACGCGAAGAAGGGCGGCAGTGCAAACGTAGGCGCTCGACCCGAGGCAGCAGCTCTCCAAGACACTGAAGCAGGACCGACAGCTGATGGCAAGCGCAAGACTGTCGTTCGCGAGGGAGGTGGAAAGCAGTGGGAGGACGAGACTCTGCTCGAGTGGAACCCGTTGCACCCGCGACTGTTCATTGGTAACCTCGCTGGTGAAGTCACCGATGATTCGCTCCTCAAAGCCTTTGCAAAGTACCCTTCTCTATCCAAGGCCCGTGTCGTTCGCGACAAAAAGTCTACCAAGAGTCGAAGTTATGGCTTCGTGAGTTTTTCAGACACAGACGACTACTTCCGTGCTGCCAAGGAGATGAACGGCAAGTACATTGGCAGTCATCCAGTTCTTATCAAGCGCGCCACATCAGAGGTCAAGGCCGTCACAAAGAAGGACGACAGACACAAGCAAGGAAAGAACAAGAACAACAAGGACAACAAGAACAAGGCTGGTAACAACAGCACTCCCGCGGTAGTAGCATCCCCCGCAATGTTTGTTCCTCGTGGTGTTCAGAAGAAGGGCAAGTCGAATGGTCCTAGAGTATTGGGTTGAAAGGCTTTTGTGGTTGCAGATAATGTCGACAAGGCGATGTCGAGGATTGTCCGAGCACGTGCAATGCCCACGCACAGGGCACTTCGACTACTTTCAAGGTTAGTTGCGTCAATTTTCCTCATCAACTTTTTCCTTGCGAAACTGTTCGTTTTTTTTCTAAAGAGAATTCGCATATTCGATGCTTCTTGTTCTGGTGTTAAATGGCTCTTCAGCAGTACCACTTACGAGGAAACCTGAGGGTAATTCTCGTCACGGATGCACAACGCGCATCTTCACATTAATGCGGACCTGAGCTGTTGGCGACATGAGGAGAAAGTAGATCTTCGACATAATTGGTATGTCCAACTCGAAGGAGGGGAGCAATGGCAGAAGAAGACGAACTAGACACAACGAAGATGAATTGTGGAAACCCATGAAAGGTGCATGCCTCTCTCGGCCTTCATCGCGGATTGCCTCATGTCCCTCGCGCCTTTGTGCTAGACTCTAATATAACTACTCATCTAACCCCTTCACCTGTTCCACAACCCCACCCTTATCCCCTTTAACACTCATGCAATCCAAGAAATCGTAACTCATATACTCCCTCCTCGGCACCCTCGCCCTCCAGCACAACCTCGTAGTATGATACCTCATCTTCTCCCTCCAAATGGCCTCCTCACTCGTCCCCCACCTCGCCTGCCCGCTCCCCATCCACGTATATTTGACTCCATACCTATCATCAATCTCTAGTCCCGTCCCATCCTTCTTCCGCAAATCCAATGCCCTACACGCCTCAATCTGCTCCTCCAGTCCCGGCCAATCCGGCAACAAATCCTCCCTAGTCTCAAACTCAAGATTAACCTCCTGGCAACTATCGGGCAACACCAAACTTGCCATCGTGTCCGCCAACCGCTGACGTTCCTTGAGTTCTGCAAGGAGGGGCGGGAGCAGGTACGCGCATATCGTCCAGGTAATCCTCCTCCAGCATAAATGGCTGAGCAGGAATTTGCTCAAGTTGGACGATTTGAGGGCAACGAGGTTATCGTGTAGATGGTATAGTTCTGCACCTCGCTGCTTGGTAATATGGTGGAGCCAGATATCTCCATTGTACAGCCATGACGTGCTACCCAAATGCCGGAAATGGTGCGTAGCACTCCGTAAGGGGATTTGATGGGCCTCGTAGTAGATGAGTCGGCATGTGAGGAGTAGGGATGTGTCGATTTTGGTGCGATGAGTGTGTCGAGGACGGTATAGGGGTGAGATGGAATGCGTGTCGATAGGGCGGATAGGGTCGTGTTGTTGGGAAAGCACGTGTTGATAGATTGTGAAACGGATCTCTGCTGGCAAGAAAGTGAAGAATAAGGATTGCAGCTGCGGATTAGAGGTTGAGGGAGTGAGGGCGGCGAGATTTCGGCGGGTCGCTCGCGCAGCCCGTTGACGGGTATAGCGGTCTTTTGGGAGTGATTTCGATTGTGGCATTTTTCGTTCTTGTTAGTTCCGCCTGCGTATGTTGAATGTACGTTGGCGGCAATGACGTTTGTCCGGTGAGACAAATGATGGTTACTTGAAAGGGAACATGAAATTGTCTCTCCGCGCAAACAAGGCCTTGTGCAAAAGCCCTTTGATTTTTCAACGATATTTATTCCTCTGTTTTCATTGAACACTTTGGCGGCTTGGAACCAGGATTGGTGCGTGTATTGACTGAGCAGAGATCTCCCGGTGCAGCTGAGATTCAGCCGAGGCACGTGCACAAGCTATCCAGCTTTCCAAGGCACTCTTCGACCTGCCTGCGCTTTCACCTCAACTTCGTCACATTGGCAGTATAGGCAGTTGTCTACAAGCGTCTAAAATAAAGTGTCGACAAAGGTAACCAGTCTCTATTTCCAGCGATGATGTCAGCATTTGACACTCTTCTGAGCTCTGAACAAGACGGGACCGATCGGGTGAGACGCATACCTTGGATATATTCAAGATCGACTATCAGCTCTGGACATAGTGTAACACTCAGGTCTGTTCTGGTCGGATGTACTCGGAAGCTTCATAAAACGATTAGGCCTGTTGGTCAAACTTTACATCGACAATCATAGATACCCCAAATGGTGCACCCACATGGAGAAGTCATGTTCGACGCCAGCTTACTTCGTGCAGTAACGGATCACCAGAGTTTGATGAAAACTGCGAAGAATTCTCGATACGATGCCGCCTGTAAGGCTGCCTCATCTCGCAACAATCTCGAATTATTTCACGCTGCGTACTGCTTTCACCCGAAGTCATTGGGACTTCGAACTATATAGAGACAAGCAACGACTACAAGCACAGTCACTACACAGGTTATTCACACAGTTAGCAACATTGCGGCACCACACACACGTTGGGCTGTATATAAACTCAGGCCCTTTGAGCTCTTCCAGGCTCCACAACAACCCTCAGCTCCACACCCACCCACTACTTGCAAACTCTTTTAGCAAGCCTATCAGTACACATAGAGCTAGGAACATCACTTCATTCATCAGAGTGACACCTCGACAAACCCCCACAGGCTTCTTCTGCGCTCTATCTGCGTTGATGTCAACTACACTATCATCTCGGTCTAGCCCGATCCCGACTACTCCTGAGTTTGATGCCATCTTGGCCAAACACAACCTCAACCATACGGACCTCAAGAATATCGAGACAGTGCTCATCGGTATTGCCACCCAGGCAGGATCGATCATGGTAACAGCCGAGGATTCGATCATCGCGTCGGCCCAATTCAAGAACAACACGTCCGACATAGTCACCGAGTTTGACAAAAAAATCGAGGACATGGCCGAGAAGTGTCTCCAAAAGACATACCCTACCTATTCTTTTCTAGGCGAGGAAACATTCAAGGCCGGGACGAAGCTTGCAGATACGCCAACCTTCGTAGTCGATCCGATTGATGGCACGCTCAATTTCACCAAGGGTGTGCCCAACTGTGCCATCTCTCTGGCCTTTACGCTTGAAAAGAAGCCTGTCGTTGGCGTTGTATTCAACCCTTTTCGTGGGGACTTGTATCACGCAGTCAAAGGTCAGGGTGCCTTTCTCACAAAGCTCGCCACTGGAAGTAAAATCAAGTTACCTGTCCAGCCAAATCCGAAGCCGATGCCTTCTCTAAACACCTGTCTGGTGGCCGTCGAATGGGGAAACCAGCGCAAGGGCCCCAACTGGGCGCTGCGCACTTCCGTTCACAACGCTCTACTTACCTCTAAAGATGAGGGCGGTGCTATGTGCAAGTCCGTACGCTCCAACGGTTCTGCGGCACTCGATTTCTGCTATGTGGCACACGGGATGCTTGACGCCTACTGGGAGGGTGGGGTATATTCTTGGGACGTTGCCGCGGGATGGTGCATCCTAGAAGAGGCTGGTGGCATCGTAGCGAGTGCCAACCCTAATGATTGGAATCCTACTCTGGAGGGCCGCGTGTACTTCGCCGTGCGGAACGCAACGTCTGAGGATCAGAAGGCTGTTGTGGAGGAGCTTTGGGGTATGATGGGTGACAGCAAGTTTGTATATCATTGACTGTCGTCTCGTCTCGTTTTCATGATAAGTGGGGTGTTGCACGTCTGATGGGAGAGAGACATGCAGGATTGTTTTATACGGCAGCTTCGAATTCAAATCTTTACGATCGAACATGATATCATAACCGAACTCAGATACTCTTGCATTAGAGATGCGAAAATCTCTACAGTGACCAGTTCTTTGCTTTCTGTCTCATATTTCCGAAAGCATACACTGTGAGCTTTCTAGGTCCAACCCTGAACTATCTACGCTGTAATTTCGATATACAATTGCTAACCACTAACAATGTATTGAGGACGTTGTTCAGAGCTTCATGTGCCTGTTTGCTGCACTTGCTACGCTGCCACAGTGCTCCTTCCTCGTTACTCAAAAGTATTGATAGTCATATCCTGAGACGTACGATTAGAGCCTGCCATAATATCGGCGGACTCTTGGCGTCAAGGTAGGCACAATAGGCACTTATTTCTCCGTCTACCGGGAAGCCCAAACAAACCTCCCTCGTCACACTCACATCACAATACACCTTAACGCATGATCATCAAGCAACACCGAAGCATCGTTTGCTAGCATACAATTATTGTATAACACATCCTTATTGTCACGTCGGCATACTTCCCCTGAGCATCACACGCCATCTCGACCACGCTGCCTCACGGCCCAGCATCAGCTCAGTTGATCTTGTTTAGCTTTTGCACACCTCCCCTACCAAGTACCACTCTCGTCATCCCGTACCCTACGACACCAAAACGACCTCAATCAACTATACGTACAATCCATGCAGATTTGCACGCACTGGGTATATGCCATTTGACGTCCGACCTTACAACAACCCAACCCGACCCAAGCACCACACACACTCATATCGGCCGAGTGTTATCCACAAACGCCGCACCATCTTCGACCAAGGTCACAACCCCAGAACACACTCGTACTCTGGTCGGCCACTTACTTCGCACGAGAGACTGCACGTGGCCCGTCAGCGGCTCCGCAAGTTCGAGAAGACACGATCCCGAAAGGCGCAGAGGAAGGCTTGGGTCCGCAACAGAACCTCATCGCCATTCCTTCCAAGCAAGCTAGACAAACTTCACTTCAAGTTGAAGAGGATCTTGACCGGCAAGTTCTAAGTAGTCCGACATCTACAGTCTGAAGACTGGGGTGTGTTTATGAGCGCGACCGCTACAACTGTAACAAGCGCCGTATCTTGTGCTGCACTTCCAGCCCCAGCCCAGGGACAAGGTCGTACACTTTCAAGCCACCGACCGGCACCTACCAACCCACTTGAACCTCGCGAGAGAAGAAGAATCATCGAAGAGCGAAGACAACGCAAACTCAGGCGCCTCGAGATCAAAGCTGGAAAAAAAGCGGAACGGAAGCTGAAGAAAGGACTACGCGCAAAATTAGCCGGTCTCTTGAATATCCTCCGTCTATGGTAAATAACTGCAGCGTCCCATGAGCTGTGGAGTCAATTCTTGCGCAACATCTGCGCCCATAGTCACAGGGAATCCTAACGTCTCCTGTCGCAAGCTCACCGCAAAGCAGAAAGAGGAGCTAACGAAGAAAGAAGAGAAGCACGCTGAGATAAAGCAACAGCTCAAGGAGGTCCGAGACGAGGTCAAGGCTGACACCAAGGCCAAGGTCCACGACGCGACTAGCAACAAGACCAAACTCCGGCTATACATTACGTTGTTAATGCTCAGACTTCACCTCTAGGCCTCCAATCAGTTTATGGCCGACGGTGGTGACTGTGGTAGCTTCAGTGCGGGCGATTCCGGTGGCTGCAGCTCGTCCGCAGACGCAGGAGACGGTGGAGACTCGGGGCTTGCAATCATCCAGCCCGGTATCGCCAGTGCGTCACTGACAGCCGAGGAGAGAGCGGAACAAGAACGCAGACTTAAAGAACGACAAGAGAAGAAACAACAGCGAAGAAAAGAGCGAGCCGAGATCGCCACGTCAGTTAGAGGAAAGCTCCACGCAGCCACCAAGAAGAGGGAGAAAATACGTTTGGCCGTGACATTGCTCACGCTCAAGCTCCATCTTTAAGCTAAGCCAAAGGCAATTTCACACTGGTTTGAATGGATTCAGTATCTGCCGCAGCAGACTTTGGAACGACATCCACAGGCGATACCGGAGGTGACTGTGGTACTGAATCAGGGAAAGACTCTGCCGGCACAAAACATCACTTGACTGGAAACGACTTCACGTACACTGACTTTGCCCCTGCATCCCAGCCGGCCGCTGCAGGTCCCATGACACAACTAGATACTCGCACGCCAGAGGAGACACAGGCGCAAGAGGCGAAAGTGCAAAAGAAAAAAGAGAGGAGAGAAAAGGCAAGAAAGGTTTTCCACAGCGTCAAAGTCGTGACAGAAACCATCGTCAAGGGTAAGTTCTAGAGCATCGGCTGAACTCTTGTGGTGCGTCGAGGATTTGCATACACATCAGCAAGTTCAGGCCCAAGATCTACTAGACGTTTGCACGGATGGGGGCCAGTATTCGCAGTGGTCGTAGTGTGCGATTCTCCCACGACACAAGCCATCACTCTGAGGCCGACTTCAGCCTTTGGCCGGGAGTGTACGTCCATCCTGGGCAGTTTGTGCACGCTTTCGATAAGCCTAGCGACGAAGAAGCGTGGCAAAGGTGCCGCAATTGTTTGAAAAGGTTGAAGGCTCGTATCCACCAGAAGAAAAACCAACGAAGCCAGTCCAATGGCAAACGTCGATAGTTCCGACGTTCCTCGTCCTAACGAGGGTGAGCGAATCTTCTACCAGAACGTGACCTGCTACGTTGACGTCTACGCACCGACGACTGTGAACCTAAACAGCGCGAGTGCGGCGCCAGAGACACATGCCGCGGTGGGAAGCTCACGCGAATCGGACCCTACCCAGTCAGTGCCGGAAGATACGCTCGCAGTCGCGCCCAACCTCTATCTTATCGATCTTGAGAGCGTTAAGCGAAGACGACCTGGCAAAAGACAAGCTCTCCTTGAATGGTCGATCAGGAAGCTCCAGAAATTACTCCAAAAGGTGACCTGAGGCCAGAATCGGAAGCTTGTCGTGAATGCGCTGCCGTCGAGAGTCTACGGGCAAAGCTCATCGAGCTCGACGACCTTTCGGCCGACGTCGGAATATATCAGCTTGGAACAAGCGACGCGAGAGATTTTGGCGTTGGCGAAGGCTCCATGTCCTGGCGTTGAAGTGTTGGGTGGTTGGTGTTGCGCGTCGCCGATGCAGGGCAACTCGGAAGTGAGCACGGACTGTCCGCAACAGTGCAGGGCATCAGAACTGCTGCTCGCCAGACTCCACGCCATGTTCGCCCGCACTACCCGCAACACTCTTGCTACAGCCTCGAAACAGCCGTATATATGTCAATCATGTCTACACCGAGGCAGACAGTTTCAATTGGGTACTTTGCGCCTCCCGACGCGGCACACAACACGATCTCTGCAGACTGAGACGCAGCCACGACCGTCGCAAGATGGCACGTCGTTCCGCAAGCTGCTGAAAGATGCCGCAAAGCAACAGAATCAAGAAGAAGTTGCCTCTTCCGGACTGTCAAAGGCTTCCAAAAAGAGTAAAGATACGCGACTAGAAAAGTGGGAGCTTACGGTTGGAATTGAAGTCCATGCCGAACTCAACACCGCGCGCAAGCTCTTTTCCAGTGCTGCGACGTCGATCAGCGAGCTGCCCAATACACATGTTTCTCTGTTCGATGTCGCTTTCCCGGGTACACAGCCCCACTTTCAGAAGGAAACCCTCCTCCCTGCCCTGCGCGCCGCTATAGCCTTCGACTGCGAAATACAGCCTAAGAGCAGCTTCGACCGCAAGCACTACTTCTACCAAGATCAGCCCGCTGGATATCAGATCACACAGTACCACGAGCCCTTTGCGAGGAATGGAAACATTACCCTCTACCCTCATGACTTCCCGCCTGGCGCTGCCCCGCAACCCGAGCCCTTCAAGATCGGCATCAAGCAGATACAGATGGAGCAGGATACCGCAAAGACTGTGCAGCAGCCACCTTCTACCCACCTGCTCGATTTCAATCGCGTCTCGCACCCCCTAATCGAAATCATTACCCTTCCTCAGATTCACGATCCCACAGTCGCGGCCGTTGTCGTCCGCAAGATACAAAACACGCTCAAGGCTGTAAATGCCTGCACAACCGGCATGGAGTTGGGTGGACTTCGTGCCGATGTCAACGTATCCGTTCGTCAAAGTGGAGGAGAGTCTTCTATAGCTAGTCACTCATACTCTGGTGTTACTGGTCTGGGCCAGCGAACCGAGATAAAGAACCTGTCAAGTACAAAGGCTGTCGAAGATGCCATCATCGCAGAGCGTGATCGACAGATCGATCTACTTGAGGGCGGCGGTGTCGTTGAGGGCGAGACACGCGGGTGGACTCTCGGAAGCAAGACTACTAAGCGCCTCCGAGGCAAAGAGGGCGAGATTGACTACCGCTACATGCCGGACCCAGACATCGCTCCTATCTTCATTGGACATGTGAGCAACAACGTTGCTATTTAGTGCGAAGAGTATGCTAAATATTCCAGGACCTTGTTGAACACCTCCGAAACACACTACCAAAGCTCCCCGATGTTACTGTAGATCTGCTCGCCAATATCCACGGGCTCACCACCAAAGATGCCATCACACTCCTCTCTCTCGACGATGGTGAACGCCTAGAATACTACGCGGACGTCATTCGCTGCCTAGTAAACAAGCCTAAGCAAGATGTTCCGTTGAAAACATTGGGCAAGATTACCGGGAACTGGTAAGTTCTTCATCTGTAATGTGCAATCGGGTCAGGCTAAATCTTATCAAGGGTACTGATGGAGCTCGGCTCCCTCTTTAAAGACGAACCTTGGGATCCCGATCGCGTCCCAGCCGACTATCTCGCTGATGTCATATCCTATGTGCGTAATAGAGAGGTTACATCGCCTTCCGCGAAACGCCTGCTTGCCATCAAGTTCGAAGGAGATCAACGCAGCGCGGCGGAGGTCGTCCACCAAGAGGATCTTCTCTTGCAGCCACTAAGCCAGGAAGAGTACATTAAGTTGGCACAGACGTTGCTAGAAGAAAAGCCAGAGATGGTCAACGACATCACCGAAAAGGGCCAGGTCAAGAAGGTAGGGTGGTTCGTGGGGCAGATGGTGATCAGAGCTCCGGATGGGAGTGTTGAGCCAGACAAGGCAAAGGAAGTACTGCTGAGCTTGCTAGGCCTAGGATAAAAGGCCGAGTAGTGTCGTGGATGCCCCAATGAAACATATCCCTATCAACGATGCGTACTGCATATGTGGCTCGTCTGATTGATCGCTGCAAGGGTCCAATGTACGGGTAAGGATGTCAGAAGCTACTGATGTTTGACAGCTCAACAACATCGACCCACCAACCATCCCACAAGTCATGGGATACCGTCTCTCGGTTCCAAAATACACAAGCCCACAGCGCACGCTCGAAATCTGATAACTCGACAAGCGGTCCCGTTCGTGAAGTGGTCAGTCGCCGTAGCGCGACACATCTGTCGGTAATCCTCGACCGAGATAGACAAAAAGACGCCGAAACCATCCTCCCACATCCAACATCCATCACTCCACATACCCGAAAGTTTGACTGAGAACATGTCTCCCCAACAAACGGCCGTGTACCTCGCCCGCATCCGCGACCGCATCGCCGCTATCCGCGAGAATACAAACACAAACGCAACCTCCATCAAGACTAGAATAACCAACACCGTGCGCCGAGATAGTCTAGGTCGGCGAGAGGAATCCGCTCGTCAGACACTTGCTGCGTCCCTGAGAGAGTACTATGACGGATCGCAAAATTCGGAGGACGACTTGCGAGATTTGAGTCCAGTGGAAGGGTACTGGCATGGCTGGGATGGAGATAGTGGAGAGCAAGATTGGGATGTAAGGTCTGATAGTATGGAGCCTCTGAGAAATCAAGAGGAGGACGAGATCATGGACGCAGACTGGGAAGGGGATGAAGCGGGAGAAGATTGGGAATTGGACATGGATAGAGAGGATGAGCAATGTATGGAAGTTGATCGCAGTATGAGCTTGGAGAGCCTTATTGCAGAAGAGAGGTTACTGAATGGAGAGGTGGAGAGTGAGTCATATGTCGCTTATCATAGCCTCCATAGTAGAGCGATGAGGAAGACGAGGTTAGACGAGGTGGAGCGGATGTATCAGAACGGGGGGAGGTATTTTACGGTACGTTGGTAGACATTGAGATGTGGCGAAGAAGAGATGTATCGAGAAAACAGCCGATGCTAACTAAAATGTGTAGGCCAGTAAGAAGAAAGGCCGCGAGATACAAGATATGCTTCAAAAGTACAGCGAAGAAGTGCCAAATGCTGGAATACAGGAAGACGAGGACGAAGTCGTTTCAACCCCCTACCACGTCGACGACGACGACCTCATACCACTCACCCGCCAATCCAACTGCAGATCACTTCCAACCCCTACCAACCCCAATAGAACAAATGCAAACCACTCATCCGAACTATCAATCCTAACAAATCCTTATCCCGAAGACACGCCAATCTCGCTCCCCCAACCCCCTCCACGCACACAATCCCCATACTCGTCCCACTATCCTAACACACCTTCCACACACCGCTCACGTTTCCCAATATACCCGTCAAATCGTAAAATATCCCCAATTACGCCATTCAACGCATCGCGCCACGTCCTTTCGCCCGTCTCTGCCTCCTCAACACAAAGCGCCCCACACTTCATTCCAGGCTCAAAAGCCAATGCACACAGTAATGGAGGAGACTATGGATCAAACCACCCTTACCACTGTATGAATCAACAAGAAATACAAGAATACTGGCACAACCTCGAGGGCTACACCACGGAGAGCGAGCGGCATGTGAGACGGGAAGAGGCAGCTAGGAACAGCAGACAAAGCGCAACGTCCTCACCTGTTGAATACCGCAATGGGCGTACTTTTGATTCCACAAAGGGAGGTTACGATAGTCCTGTAGGGAACAAGACAGAGGGCGAGCAGCGCGAACGCGTCAGCGAAAACAAGGTGACCAAAACAAGACGGTTCCTGAGTACCTTTGCATGTCGGCCTGGTGCAGTTTCGCCAATAGAAGCTGCTGTGCCTGTTGGAAGCAACTCTCCTGCTGGCATGGTGTCTATCGCATCGAAAAGGTACACCATGGCTTTTCTGTCTAGGAAGACGGGGCGGACGCAAGGCAAAGAGCAAGATGCGGAGCTCAGAGAAAAGCTCCTGACATTGCAAGTATCTCCGCCGAACGAGAAGACGACGCGGGATATCGAAAATACTAGGAGAGCCATAGAAGCGGCGCAACAAGTGCCGCGAACCAAGGAACGAGGGGAGAGCTCACGGCGGAGATCAAAGCCTCGAGTCGTGAATGTGGAAAGTCAGACACGTGGTGTTATTGGTCCGCCCGTTGATCTTTCAAAGATGATTCAGCGAGCTCCAGAGAGTATCAGGATGCCTTCTCCGTTACCGCAATCAGCTGCTAGGCCTCCAGGGGCTAGACAGCATGACCGTTGTACGCCTAAAGAAACGCATTCGGACTCGAGCTCAAGTCTCAGCGACCGGTTACGGCAGACGAGGCTTGAAAATCTACCTCTACGCTTTGAAGCAGCAGAGGAGATACGGAACCTGATGCTTGATCTCCAACGGGATCAGAGTGCACCTGATACCCCACCACCCGTCCAGCACGACAATGCACAACCCAGCAGTTCTTCTCCAAGAACGAAACCCGCTGCACAAGCGAACAAACTACCCGGTGGCTTCGTGCGCCCAGGAACTGTAAGTCTAGACCGCTCGCATTCGGGCCCCTCTGCCTCCACATGCATCCCAACTTCTCAACTAACAACACTCGATTCAGCCCACCACCACCAACCCCAAACACAGCTCTTCGCCTTCTCCCCGGGAAACCCTAGAACAACACTTCTCCACCCAGCGCCAGGCCAACGAACACTTTGTCCGGCGAGTAAGGGCTGCCAAGTCACATTCGAGTAACCTTACTTTACCGCCGAGTTTCCGCGCACCTGAAATGCACAGTAGTGTACTATCGATTCCACGCGAACCCAGCCCATTGGTCCAGATGGCTAGTGCAGAGGATTTCTGGGTGACCAAGTCGGGGGTAGAAGATGTTGATGATGATGTTGATGATGATCGTGTAGGTATGCATAGTGGTACCAAGAGTCAGCACACGTACATGAAGGACTTGGATGAGTTTTGGGTACGAAATACGCATGTGGAGTAGGACGACCAAGATACGAGGGAGATGAGATGAGCAATGCTTATAGTTTGCTTTGAATATCACAGCCCGAAGTTGGCATTCTATCGATCTTTCCAGTGGTTGATAGATCATGGGGTCTTCGCTCTAATCAGCGTGTTCGTTACTTCAGTTACCTTCTGAGTACTCAAGTTGTTTTTGATTTGTTAATTAGCCAATGTGATAATCAAGTCGACTTTGAGCACATGGAACTAATTGGAATACAGGCGTGATTATCAGATAAAAAGTTGATTGCCAGCTCATGAAGTATTTGGCATGCCCGATTACATTGTGCACGATCATTGACATGAAATGATCAACAGCACAGTCATCGTGGATATACATCGCAGGAGCGTGTTGACAGCGACGTCAGCTCGGAAGCCAACACAATTGCATAGGCGCAAGCGCAAACAAACGCGAACATATCAAGGGACGGATGGGCATACTAGACTGATGATTCAGTTAGCACAATATCGAAGTTTTCACATAGCACACAGCGCAGGAACATCACGACATCACCAGGGGACGCAGCGACCATACCATAGCACTGCCATCCAAGCACCGCATAGTTCAGGCATCGCAGAAGCGAAAAAGCCATCAAATGCCAAAGGTTGATTCAGGAATGGTCATATTGTCTATGAAACATTCCTCAGCCACCACGCTGAACGCAAGTCTACGCAGACCCGTGGGGTATACTGCGGGCTTGAAGATCCATCCCAATCATTGCCGTTATCCTTTTGTATGATTCCGAGACGCCATATCATGCACAATCGTATCGTGGCGCTTATGCGACGAGCTGAACGACACCACCGGCCTCCTTGATCTTCTTCTCGGCCTCGGCGCTGACGTAGCGGGCGCGGACGACGATGGGGACCTCGGGGAGACGGCCCTTTCCGAGGAGCTTGGAGTAACCGTAGTCGAGGAGGTTGAGAACGGGAGCGTTGCCGCCCTTCTTAGTGAGGTACTCGTCGCGCTTCTCGACGGGAATGAGAGACCAGAGCTTGTCGAGGTTGATGACGGGCTTCCAGAACAGGTTTTGCTGCTTGTGGAAGTACCTCATACCGATCTTTCCGAAGTAACCTACACGAATTAGACATCATCGGTGCTAGAGTTTGTACCAGAGTGACGTACCGGGATGGTACTTGTCGATGTTAGTTCGGTGGTGGTGCTGACCACCAGCCATACCACGACCACCAGGATGCTTGCGGTGCTTTCTATATCATCGTTAGCACTCGTCGCATTGCTAATAATCGAGTTGAAATCTCGCAGGTGTGGCTTACCCGACACGTCCGTGACCGGCGGAGACGTGACCGCGATGCTTGCGGGTCTTGGTGAGGCGAGTAGGCATGTTGACTTGACTGTTGGGTTAGTTACGTTCGAGCGAGAGGCTGAAAGTTCGAGGCGCTGTTTTGTCCAGGTGGGTTGAAAAGCGTAAGCGAGGCGCGCTAACAGTCGGAGATATGTTAACCCGGTCATCACGTGATCGATGTCTTTCCAGCAATGCTCGAAGTGGGAGCACCGAAATCGACGCTGGAGAGAAAAATCAAATGAAAAATATTGTTCGTTGCATTGAATATGCGTTTGCCATTCCTCTGTAACAATATTCGTCAGATCCTCGTTTTCGCTATGCAATACACACTAATTCATCGACACCAATCTGCTTCTCTAGCCCCAGTATGGTGTCCGCAGACCTACGAACGTCGATCCAACACCATCGCCCGATTCTTCTTTCTTGCGCTGTCCCGCAAGCTATTCATAAATTAGCAAGATCGTCCCCCGTTATTGGAATGTGGTCAAAGTACCTCTAGTTGTATATGCCTGTGGACATGCACAAGCCAGTCAACATAGCTCTGCGCCTCATTATTCCGGTCTTCATACAGCAATCTCGCAAACTCGTATTCTGCGCCGTCGAGACCTTGTCGCGCAAGTTGTATCGTAAGCGCCTTGGAAGCTCTCGTGCCTTCGAGGTATTGCAGGATATTCCGTACTTGAGCGTTGAGATGGGTCTCAAGAACGGGGAGTGTGGATTGGAAGGGATCGAGCGCCTTCAGGCTGTTATTGCCTTCACCAAAGAGATCTTCTAGCAGGTTGGGTGAAACCTGGCTGTGCAACCATAGCAGACATATTTGGCCGTTGTCCACAATGTACGCGCCACCATCTTCGACCTTTGAGAAGGATGCCCGGATGCCTTCGGGCATGACAAGATGGCCCTTTTCGTTTGCAAAGCCGTCCCGCGCGTCGAGATTGTGGATTGCGATGATTCGGGGGTAGAGATACAACGACATCTCCAATGGACCCATCGACTTGATCATCCGCATATCATGTACTCTCCGATCAGTGGGCTCCTTGCCCCCCTTGAAGGCTCTCGACTTGATCAGCCCAAGGATGTACATGCCGAACTCCTTTAGATTCTCCGGTAGCACGAGTTGGCCTGGTGGGTTATTGCCAGTGAAGTTCTTCCTGTAGCCAGCAAGAATGTCGACAGTCTTTTCAGTCAGAGCTCCTCTAATCTCCTTGAGGTTCTTCTCGGTCATGCGAGCAGCAGCTTCCTTGGCAATGATGTTCACAACGGCATCCTGGTCAACAAACTTCATGCATTCACCCGTGTTCGAGCTGACGCTAGCCACAATATTGGTGCATCGTACTCGTCGCTCACCGTTGGCAGCCGTGTATAACAGCGCACTCTGGAAGTGAGCGTCAAGCTTGGGATCCAGCTTGCCGTCGTAGCTGAACATAACGCCAATAGCCTTGTCAGCGTCAATGACTCCAAACTCCAGATCGGCGCCGAAAGCATGGTGATAGAAGTTTCCGTGGTAGGCAGAGACCTGCAGGCCATTCGAGCAGCGAACCTTCATCAGCGCTTGATATCCGGTTTCTCGAGTGACCGTGTGCTGAATCTCCTTGGACAGCTTCAAGGTATCCCTTGGTGAATGGAAGTTAGGGTAGTAGAAGATCTCTCCACCTGTTGCAGCAGAAACGTGACCTAGCGTGTGTTAGCAAGCAGCAATCACGAGAGGGGCTCGTAGCTTACCGATCGTCGCGATGTCAAGGTAACCTCCGCTGGGTGCCGCAAGGAAGAAGTCCACACCAATACCATTCTGTACCATCTTCTCCGCAACCTTCTTGAAACCGGGATGCTCGGTCTGGAGAAGCTTCCTTTCAGCATCAGTACCTGATGCGTTGCTGTCATCACGTAGCATGAGTCGGCCAGGACCCCAGGTAGGAAGTGCAGCCAAAGAGCATACTATCTTTCCACCTGTAGCCGACAAAGCTGCGACGGCAGAGTTCAGGGTAGGAAGTAGAGCGGGTTCGGGGTTCTTGACTTCGGAGAACATATTCGGTAATTGTGACAAAAGCGATGTAATGACGGTCTTGGACTCTACAGGATCGACAAACAAGCCTTCGCTGAACGGTAAGAAGGGGTCCTCCAGGTCGGACATGACTAACATTTGAGCGTTCGTCAGATTGGCATTGAGGTTGTAGAAGTGCATTTCCTTGTCGAATGTCACAATGCCGACTTTGGCGCCCTTTGGTATGCGAATTGTGGTCTCACTGTCCTCTCCTTCAACACCCGGCTCGCCATAAAGCGCTTTCAAGATGCCCTCGCAGAACCCGTGGAGGAAGCCACGGTTGACAGCCTCGGCAGTCACATCCACGAGGAACAACCACCGTAGACCCACGGGCTCCTTTGACCAGTATTCCTTGGGTACCAGGAAGTCGACAGTACCCAGAGTAAGCTCTGGACGTTGTAGTCTGTCTATCCGGACGCCAGACTGGTCCGTAGGTGCAAAATATTCACCAGGAACGTCGCCTGGATACGTACACAGGTTACACACGATCTTGTTTCCGCCAGCCTTGAACTGCATAAAGGGATTGATGTACGCGCGACATCTTGCACATCTTGGAGGCCCCATGTCACCAAAGTCCAGTACAGGTATGGGTTGCTCTCCTTCCTGCTGAGCAGCCAGCGGTTGTAAGACCATACCAAGTGGTAGGGAAGTCGCAGCAAGGGCTTGGGCACTGAGCGGAATGTTGTTCATCGTCAACCGCGCGAACTTGGGGGAGGAGTTGCCCTGATCAAAGGCGACGAAAGGGACCGTGGCTGGAGGTGGTAGGTGGTGCTCCATAGTTGGGTATACGTTTTCTAGGTAGTATCTCGCTGGCGCATCTCGTGACTTTGGTATGCTAGGTATCTGCTCGGGGTCTACACGCCCTTGAGCTGATCCTACCGCTGCGCCTCCAGTCTGATGTGGTGCGGCCGACGTTCTTGCTGCATACTGTATAGACGAAGCTTGCGATCCAGGACTAAAGATGGGGTTCATGGGTGCGGGAAACTGGCTCATAGCAGGAGTAATCTGTGGCTCCATCCATTGCGCTCCTCCAACTTGCGGAGAGTTTTGGTTTAGGAATTGTGTAGGTATACCGTTCTGCGGTACGCCGGGGGATGGTTGTGAAGTCCCTCCAGGCCCCTCGAGATTATGATACGCATGTCTGTTCTTCTTCTTGTTCTTGGGTTGTGCCACTTGATCCACGCCCAGCCCGACTGCTCCCATTTGCCCCGCAAGGTTGTTCATATCTTGATCGCCCTGGTACTGCTGTTGGCCTTGCGGAGCCGACTGATCGGGGAAGTAACTCTCTTGCTGGACCGGCGTGCCGTATTGCGCTGGCGTGGCGGCGTACTGATTCGAAGGTTGGGCCATGGCTGGGCTTCCAGTCTGTTGATAGCCAGCAGGGCTTGCAGCGACTGGCGGGCGCCATTGCTTAGGCTCGTCTTGCCAGCCGTTCGCGTTCGGAGGATTCGGAGAGCCCGTGCCCATGGCGTGGTGCATGGCGGACTCGGACATAGTCGTGGCGCGGGGGTGTTGCGGTGGTTTAGACAGACGGGACGATTTGAGGCGGGTCAAGCGCGTGGCGGAGGAACAGCGGGGCACGGGGTGATGCTATGGATGATCATATCATGGGGCGGTCATGCTGGGGTGGTTCGGGGCTCAGGCGAAGGACAGATCTCGAAGACCCAAGGTTGATGATCTGGCTATTTTCTAGACCTCTACTTCCATCACAAGAGCGCGTCCGTGCGCGCTCCCTCACATGCAAGAACGAGACAGGGTCCACTTACCCTCGTGCCACCAACGCAGACTCGGGGACGCTTTTGTGGAGGGACTAAGTAGATGGTATTCTCAAGAATTGGTACAGGCGAACTCTCTCTCTCTCTCTCTGTTCATTCGCTGCGCAGAACCCTGGTTCCTAGTAAACGTCAAGGTATACAAAACAGAACCTATCATGGGTTTTACTCGACGCCTCAGCCGCTCGCGCAACACCTCTCAGCGGGATCGAATACGTAGCTTTTTGTACCTGATCTCTCGGCAACCCACAGCTACCAATGCCGATACCCTCGGGTGCCCGTCTGCAGCCACAGGTGCTGGTCGAGGCGGTTCCGGCCATAAGTTGCGGCCATGTAGTATGATTATATCTCGACCCTTTATGCTCTATTCCAGCTTATCGAGATGTGCCAACCGCGTCAACACAACCTGCTTGCTCGTCTCCTCGATCTCGCCCGCAAGGAACACTTCGTCGAGGATCGCATACACCTTGTAGAAGTTGAACACCAAGTCCAGCTCACAAACATTTCCAAAGAACGCATCCAGCACTTCTACGAAGAAGTGTATGGCCTCCAGATATGCGAGTTCGTTGTCATTCGTATCGACGCATGCGCAGAAGAAGAGGCCGGCGTATCGACGGTATACGATCTTGGACATGTTGCGAAACTCGACGAAGTTGGATTGGTGTTTTTGGTCGCGTGGCGCGATGAGGCGGTGTACCTGTTACGGCTCTTAGTTCTATTTGGGGAATTGGTATGCAGAGAGTTCGAGGATGGCTCCTCGGGGGGTGATGGGAGTGAATGGACGGTGAGGTAGATTAGCTGAGTAGGAAGATGTCACATACCTCGCCCTTTAACTTGACCTTATCTTCATCCTGTACAGCAGTCAGCACTTCCATTTCTCAACATGTCTTGACGTCTCAACTTGCACTGTACGGCGCATACCACTTGGCCAACCGCGTCTTCCCTCTACACGGCGCAATACATTAGTATCCGCCCCTTCCAGCCCGGCATGCAGACTTACTGCCTGTTCTGAATGAGAATAAACGAGAGCACCATCTTCGCAATGTGCCGTGTGGAGCCAGGCTCGGCGCGCTGTAAGAGAGAAAGCGGAGGGAAAGTGTGACGATGACGGCAAGCCGCGTGCCTGCATCGTTCAGGGCTCACTTCCGTGGAAGGAGCTGGCCCGTGCGCCGTACAGGCAACAGGACCATCCCTGCAGGAACGTGGGCGGACGGAAGTCCACTTTTTAGCCGCAAAACACTACAACTAGAGTTTCCCTCGGTCACGAGAACAGAGCTTTTAGCTAATTCTTATAGTGTGTCTAGTGACATATATGACACTCTCACCAGCTGTTAGTCTGTAGAGGACTTAATACGTGGATTAAAGATATATTTTACACTGAACAAGACTGATAGCCACCCTCTCTACTCTGCACTCGATGCAACGGCGCGAAACCATCTATCAACATATCTGAATCATTCAGATTGACTTGGTCGTCTATTTCCGTTGCCATGTATTCTCGTCCAGTATATCTCTGGTCAGTCGCACTGTGTAGTTTCGAGCGAGACTTGACGCGTCGATATCGTGTCCTGCTAACCAAGGCTTCGAGAGAGCCTACAGCAGACGACGTGTCGGAACTCGTCGCTAGGGGCGTGCCTCCAGGATGATCAAGAAGAGCTGGGTCGATGGTGTCCATGGCCACATCTCCGTCATCATCTCTTCCTTTGGAAAAGTTATCGATGTGTTCCTGTGCTTCGTTCTTCTCTGTATCGATTGAAAGCGGACTGGCACCGCGTTGACCTGCGCTTTTGCGTCGCTCTGCGCTTGCGAGAAGTGCACGCCAGAAGTTTGTTTGGTCGGCCTGCCTTGACGTGTGGATATTACCACAGTTCTCACGCTTGAGGAGGCCTCGGGGTATGGTGTTGACAGGAGCATTTAGTGTCGGCATGGAGTTGACCTCGACACTAGGAAAGGCCGTTTCAACAGGTGTGTGGATGCCGAACTGCTTACCCCAACGACATTCGGATGGGTAGTCGCACATGTTCCAGCAATCTTGCTTCCCTTGGGATTTGTTTCGGCTACCAGTAGCTGAACTTGTATATAGTATAGGATTGGGTTTGGGCCCCCCTCGGCGCCACCGACCCATGGCTTTCCAGCCGGAATAATCAAACTCACTGGCACAGGCGCGATGTTTCCGGGATGTACGTTGGGTGCTCGATCTTCCCAGGGTCTTGATGGTATTAGCACCGCTGCAAAAATAGTGCCCGTCCTCGAGGCAGCGTCGTGTCACGCCCAGGCGGTAGCTGTGATGACACTGGTGACATTTCCATATCCAAGACAAGGGGTTCGTTGGCGCCTCGACTACGGGCGTTGGATAGACTGGAGTGATCCGTTGTTCTGGCTTCTCGTCTGGTTGTCGGATGGAAAGAGTAGGTGTGAGAGGTGTGCGCGGTGAAAATGGCGAAGGTGGTATGGAGAGGAATGAATGTTTAAAAGGTGCTGCAGATATCTTGAGAGGAATCCGCAATTTACGGTAAGACATTTGGAAAGATCTTGGGTCAAAGGAGTTCTACACCAAAAGAGATGGCTGATCGTGGTGTCTACAAACGCCGGTTCTACGTCCGAAACGATTTTGTAGTAATTGTTGCAAAGCGACAGTCAGTGCAAAAAGCGATAGAGACACTAACATTGCTAGTTCTCGCCGTCGAGAAGGGCTCATCTTTTCTACGGACATCTCTGATGTCAAGTGCTGCCGCAGCCTGGGCTGTGCTGCTTCTTTGAAGCATGGGCGAGGTAGTTTGATGGGCGTTGACAAAGCTGTGTTCGGCAGTGACCTTTGTCATCGAGATCCAGCCTTGCGCTATAGCAATCTTGTCCGAGCTACGCAGTTCATTCCTTTGTTTGGTATACTCGCCTTCTCAGCCATATCCCTACGGTCACGAACACATGTCCGCTTTGTTCGCATGGGCATGCGGACGGCGTAGCATGGCCTTGTTGGCGTGTTCCATCTCTTTACCTATCTGGATCCGATCACGATATGTCTCATTTCTAATTCTGGGGCACACTCCCCCACACCCACCCACCTCTTCAGGCACCCGCGTACATGCTTACGCAGAGATAAGGCCTCAAACGGCGCAGTTTCCAAATCGGCGAGGCATGCCACTCCCCGTGCTTTAACATTTGGCGTCGGGATCGAGACCAGTAAACATCAGGAGATGAAGCCAACAAGCTTGGCACATAACGGCCGCGGTAGAGGGGCCAATGATTTTATGTATGTAGATAATGGACGTGATGCACAGAGCATGCGACCTTCTCATACGCTCCTTGCTGGCGAGATAAGGAATGGTTGGCGTATTGAAAACATGGTAAAGGGCGATGAACATTGGCGATTCTCACAATGAGAGTCTGCACTGACCTGCATCATGCATCTGTCATGATTAGCTTCGGTGGTAGCGCGGCACTGCGGTACCCTGACATCACCTCGCTAGACACTCCGGGGGTCAACAAACATTGTCGATCGCCATCCTGGAGCGTGGGAAATGATAAGGAAACACGAAGGGTTAGCTTGGCTCCATTACGTGGTGAACGCCATGCGACGAATGGGGTAAAGTCGTGATAATGGAAGCTGGGCATTGCGCCCAAGAAAATTCCGAGTGCTTGACTTGTCATTGAATGTACCTTGGCGGAAGTTGAAATACGAAATGTAAGAAGGAGAGGTAGCATGGCGTTCAATGTATCCATTCTCGAATTATATACAATACATGGTCAAGGAAATGCTAGAATCAAAGGTCTAAAGTACATGTCAAAAAGCACTGCTCAAAGACGGGAGCGCAAGTGGTATCTCGAAACAGTCGACTTCAAAAGTCGCAAGCAACAAATCCAAATCAGCAATGCAGCAAAAGCTTAGGTTTCAGCTTGCTTTTCGTGCTCGACACCCATGGCGACGGCATGCCTGTCGCCTCCAATGCCAGTGTGCTCGTGGCCTGAGCTGTGTTCCGAAGGTGCTTTACCCTCAAGCATCTGGCTGTGTTGAGGAATGCCGTGACGCTCGCCTTGGGGTACGGAGTGCTCGCCGTCCATGGGCTCGCCCTTGGCAGGTGTCCAGGCAAGGTAGTCACGGCGGACCTCGACGTAATCATAGGCGAATTCACCGAGCTGGTCGTCGTCCATACCGAGGAGCTCAGCCTCTTCAGATGCGCGAAGCTTGAGGCCAGGAATCTTGTCGATGGCGAAAGCGAGGATGGCGGAGACGACGAAGGAGTAGGCAGTGACGGCGACGATGTAGGCAATTTGCTTGTAGACTGCGGCTCCCTCACCGGTGATGGCACCAGCAGGAAGTCCGTTGTTAACACCGTCGAGACCGATGATGTAGTCGGCACCAAAGATTCCATTGAAGAAAAGGCCCCACATTCCAGCGACACCGTGCTCAGCGAACACATCGAGAGAATCGTCGATTCTGATCCAGAACTTGACTAGATGCGTGTTAGCGAGCAGTACGTGACGCAACTTGAACAAGGGCACGTACTCTTTGTGGCAAAGTTGGCAACAATACCGGTAGTGATACCGAGGATAACACTGGCCCACGGAGGGATGAAGCCAGAAGCGGGGGTGGCAGCGACAAGTCCGGAGATGACACCTGAACACCATCCGACCATGGACCATTTGCGAGCAAGACGCCAATCGAGGAGAACCCAGGTCATGGCGGCGAACATGGCGGTAAGGTTGCTGTTCCAGCATGCCATGACGGCGCGAAGGTTGGCGCCGAAAGCGGAACCACCGTTGAAGCCCAACCAACCGAACCATAGGAAGACAGTTCCAAGGGTGATCAAGGAGACGTTGTGAGGGCGGAAGTTGAGCATCATCTTCTCCTGGCGACGTCCGAGGATCATGGAGTAGGCCAAAGCTGAGCAACCAGAGACGATCTCGACGGGACCACCACCAGCGTAATCGAGTCCACCCCAGACGAAAAACCAGCCGTTTGCGTTCCATGCCCAGTAGGCGACGGGGCAGTATACGATTGTGGCCCAGAGCCAGATGAAGACCATCATGGGGATCAAGCGACCGCGCTCAGCAACGCAGCCGACAATAATGGCAGCGGTGACGGCGCAGAATTGCATCTAAAGACCAGATTTAGTCTGTGGGAACGAGATGAGATGTGATTGCCATACCTGGTAGAAGGAGTACAACAGCTCAGGAATCAGAGGACTACCTGGGCTGGGATGTGCCAGCACGCCCTTGAGACCAAACTTGTCGAGGTTTCCGATGAAGCCATTGGTGGAGGGACCGAAGGCGAGCGAGTATCCCCAGAAGTACCATTGGAAGGTAATGACGGAAGCGGAAAACATGCAGGCCCAGATGAGGGAGAGGGCGGACTTTCTGCGAGCAAGACCGGAGTAGAGGAATGCGAGGCCGGGAATCATGATCATGACCATGGCCGAAGCCACGAGGATGTAGGCCTGGTCACCGGCTGCGTACCATTGGTTGAGGTTCTCGGTGACTGAAGATTTGCATGTTAGTATTCTGGTCGCGCAAGACGTGTGTGTGTGTGTGTTGCGCTTGGCACGTGCGCAATGGTAGATGGGGACTTGTACGCACCAGAGTCACCACCAGTGATATCATCGGTGCCATTGAATTCGGCGGGAGCGCCGATCCATGAGTGCGACATGGTGGGCGCGTCGTGGGGAATTGTCAGGGTACTAGGGATATATGGGGAGAAGGGAAAAGAGAAGGGGGCACAAAAGCTGGATGGGTGGCAGTAATATACGGCTGCTACAGGGAGAAGTCGGAAGCTCTACTGTAGCAGATTACGGTAGACGCGCCGGGGCCTTTATGGGTGGAACTTGCTGTACTACTCTTATCTATCCTGGTCCACGGGCCAGCACTCGAAGCATAATAGACGATGGTACATCACCCACAGCCGCGACCGTCGTGGGGTTCGCGTTAGATGCGCATCAGCCATGGGGCTTTGTTCTTTTGTCTGCCGCGATTGCTCGCAGCCTGCGTCATTGCCGCTCCTAATGCTCCAGCGGCTTATCGCCCTCGCCGGTCGCGGAACATGCACACACACATGTGAGGGCGATGCTCGAGAGAAGATAAGAGGCAGCACCCACACCAGCGGCCACGTCGCGCGTGTCGTCGTCGGTAGGGACGGGCCTTGTGCGCGGCGCGTCCTAGCATGGGCTCAACATGAATTTGCATGTGCTATTGCAGGCACTGCCAGGCAGCGCCAGTTTCATCCGGCGGCGGAGAGCTTGGCGAGGGGGTGGTCGATGTTGCGTGTTGTCAATTGCATTTCTGGCCAGAGATAAGCAGCCGGCCTCGCCCAATCAGCATCCGCCTCGAATGGGTCAGACGCTAGCCGCTTTGGGCGCCGCCTCTTCGCCGCCCCGTCCTGCGACGCCTTGTCACCACCCACCAGCGACACCTTGTCACCGCCCGCCAGCAAACGCCACCCCGTCGCTGCCGATTGTTTATGTATGCCATTCACGTACTATGGGTACCTTGTGCCCGATAAGAAGACGGCCATGGCTGTTTGCTCGCCATGCTCCCCGACAGTCATGCACAGCAGTCGGGCCAACATCGGCCGCCCAACGAGCCTCTGCAAACCATATCTTTGGGTTTTTCTGCTCTCGCCGTTGCGACACGGCGCTACTGAGTGCACGCCCTCTATAGTAGAGGTGCCGCGGCGTCTAGTGAGATCGATCCGGCAGCGGTGCAACTGACCGAGGCCACTGTCGCACCGTATATATCTTCTTGCCTTGCCCACTAACCGGTGCCCACGAGGCCAACAGCTAGCCCTGTTCTCCAACTTCTGCTGACATGAATCAAAATGAGAGTGGCATGAGCAGCTGAAGCCGTCGTATACTTTGGCGTGCACGCGTGCCAGACACGCACTACGGCTCAGCTGCAGGTCAGCCTCCCGTACCCGCCAGGCGACCCTTGGCGGCAAACTGTCGCGAAAGCATGTGAGTTGCCTCCCCAGAAGCGAGGCAGTGGCTCGTGGAGAGGTCGACTATGTACATGCCTCTTGCGTGGGGAAACTGGAATTCGACACAGCAGCCTCGTTGGCTCGCATGCGACCGTCTACTTTCCACATAGCACGCACCCTGGATTGGCATTCCGCGCCAGTACTATTGACGTGTGGGATCCGCATTGTTTATCTCAGCATATCGCATCTTGTGCAATTCCAGCACGTTTTCGACGACGACGCGAAAGCCCGCTGCACCAATGACCGCGTCCGGAACCGGAGCCCTGACTACGCGTTTGGAGTAACCTTGGATCACATCATTGGTTCATTGCGCCCTATCAATTCTCCGACCGGTCTTGTTTTGCTGACTTCGGACTGAATGTCTTGTACAGATAGCTTGGTGTAAGAGTGAGTCAGCTTGGCTACTCCTTTTGCTCTCTCATTGACGTGTGCCCTCCTCCTATCGCCCTGGGCAATACTGTTGGCGGCATCCAAAGTTCAATAAAAAGGCCGACCAGTAGATACGGCATAGCGAGTGTGCCATCGTTCGCCTGTTCATGCCCGAATCACGAATCCATCAACTTGTCTGGTCCAATCGTCACTACGCTGCGAATAATCACCAATCTTACATCTCCACACTCGGACACAATACCAATCTTACGCCCGGCACTTGCGTAACGGAAGTAAGCCTCTGGTCGCACCAGGTTCGCCGTCAGACGACCATCAGCAAACATGCCGAAATACATACAGTCCACAATGAACGCGTCGCGTAAGAATCCACCGAGTCTCAAAGGAGCACATGGCTCGTTTATCCAAGTCACACAATCATTGCACCACACTTGCTTCTAGCAACAGCACATCAGAAACAGCAATCGACCTTTCGATTAACTGTGCACGATCCAATTACACTGATGAGCCACCATCTATCGACATGTTCTGCCCAGTGATACTCCTGCTCAGCGCCAACACTCTGACCTGATCCGCGCAATCTTCCACGGTAGCTAACCTCTTCAATTTGGTCTTGTTGATCGCAGCATTGCGCTTCGATTCCGGGAACTTGAGCCCCCATTCCGTGAGTAGCATACCCGGACTGATACTATTGACACGAATCTTCGGCGCCAGAATAACAGCCAGACTCTTCATGAGATGGATCTGAGCTGCTTTAGTGACAGCATAAGGCACACTGCTTCCACTAGGCTTAACACCAGCTACGCTCGCTGTCGAAATAAAACATCCTTCCTTCTCGGCCAAGGCATCTTTCGCGGCATACGCAAGCCACATGTGCGTCTTTACGTTCATGGTGAAGCACTTGTCCCAGTCATCGTCGTTGACTTGCTGTTCAATGTCGGTAAAGGTCGTCATTCGCGTCCAGCCTGCGTTTGAGACCACGACGTCTAATCGGCCCATCTTTTCAATAGTCTCTGTTACGAGCTTTTGGACTGATGGTTTCGAGGACATGTCTCCTTGGATTAGGTGGAAGCGAGGGTTTGCTTGTGAGGATGGACCCGGTATGGATGAGAGCTCCTTCATCAGGGATTGTGCGCGTTCCGAGTTTGACGAATAGTTGATTACCTAGGCCATGTTAGCTACTACTCTTGGTTCTACCATGTATTTTTAAATCATGGACCTTCACAACGTCATCTACATACCACACGGAAGTCTGGCGCAAACGCGCGAGCTATCTGCGCCCCCAGACCCGCTGAGCTAGCCGTGATAAGTGCTACTTTTATCGTCGTCATGGTGAATTCTTGGTAACATGGGAAGTGGGGAAAGAAAAATTGAGCTGAGATATGAAAGGATACCTATAAAGGGCAGACACTCGACACGAATCACCGCGGGGTGGACGCGGGGCTGGCGTTCCGCTATTGGGATGCAGTTGCGGAACCATTCCGTGTCGGTCCTAGGACTTACCATCTGTTCTCAGGACCTTCCGCTCTACCTCTGTCAACTTTAGCAAACATGTGAATTAGGGTACTGAGTATTCTGTCAGAGTCCGGGCAGACAAAGTCGCAAAGTTCCTTGCCTCTCATTGGGCGCATTCCAAATGATCGAGACGCTCAGCTCCCTAATGCTGACCAGCATATGTCTTTGGCCGTGGCCACCGCCTCTTTTGCTAGTATTCACTTTGCAGGTTGGAACTTCAGCTTCGATATCCACTGGAAGGCATGGCTCTGGCCTCGCAACTGCCTTGTTATGTGGGATCTCCTGACTACCTATAGGACGACAGAAGTGATGGCTTGCTGCAACGAGAAATTCCAAAGCTAGGCATGGATTTGAGGTATGGCATTTGATGCATGACGCACTACGGATCCTGATGGGTAACATTAAACTTCCAGAGAAAACGACAGATTGTAACGATAATTATTCCTACCTTTGGCTATCTCGCCTTCCTGTGCTACCTTGTGTTGCCTCATTCCACTCAAGACTCCGAGTAACGGCAGTGCATCAAGGGTGGACTCGTAACAGTGCGGGATACAGATTGAAGCCTACCAATAGTATGTCGCGCGTGAATCGTCGGGTCGAAGCGCATATGCTAGAGATGAACAGCACCGACGAATCTACGCCCGATCTCACGGGTATTCCTCAGCTCAGAGATCACGCGTTGTCTATTGGATGCACCATTCGCGAGGTGCAGTCAAGGACAAAGTGGCCGACGAACAAGATCACCATACTCACAAGGCTGAGAACACAATCGAATTGACAACTCATGAGTGCATAAGAAACCCCGCGTCTTGCAATGCGTGACAGTGCATGTATCTTTGAGCCTCATTCTCGGAGCGATGGTTGAGATGGATAAAGGGTGGTGTTTTGCCTGGCTTTCTCCCAAGTACCAACGACAGTCGCTTGTTGTCTTCGCAACATGTCTGTGAGCGATAACTCCACCCTGGACGCTTCGCATGACAATGATGGTACGGGCGGGTATGTGTACGTCACGGGGGACTTGGCTGTCAGTCCCGAAGAAATATCGTGAGTTGTCTACCACCGATAAATCTCAAGAAAGCGCTGACAGTTTGATCCAGCCCCTATGCAACCACGCAGATGGTCTCACTGGAAGTTGGGCCAGAAGCGACCCGGTTCCTTGTGCATGACAGTGTCTTGAGCCGGAGCGAGGTTCTTACCGCAAAGTCTAATATGTTGGCTTTCGTCAAGCAGTCTATACTTCTACCAGAGCTGGATCAAAACACAGCGCATACTTTGATACACTACTTGTACACTGGCAGATACCAGAGTCTTGGTACCCCAGCGTCCTCGGATAAGATCATACCTGAGGTCTACAAGCTGGGTACTAGTGTATACTGCGCTGCTGCTCGCTACCAGCTACCAGGCCTTGCTAAGCTGGCTCAGAACAAGATGAAGTCTCTCGACGAGGAAATGAGCATCTTCGATATTCTCACAGTAGCGGGAGATCATGCATTCCCTTTACTACCAGAAGATGATATGTGGTATCCAAGATATGTCGAAGATTCGCTCAACAACGCCATGGCGGATGATCCCGAGCCGTTCCGAAAGCCGGACTTCATTACGACGGTAGGGGGTAACAGCAAACTCCTACAGCTCGTCTGGAAGACAGTGATGAGTAATTACGCTCGAGCACCAGCGACACCGGTGGTTAGCAACGAGGAAGGCACTACTCCAACAACTGGGCTCGTGCCGGAACTAAGTAAGTCGATTGGTGGTGAAGGTGCTATCTCTGCAGTTGTGCCGCACCAGGCCGATGAGGCACATGGATCTATAGCAATATCGGTATCAGTGCCTGCTGCAAGAGACGAAGTTACTGAGGCGCCGGCTGTAGAAGATATCATCATCTCAAAACCAACTAAAGAAGATGCCCCAGAGTTGGAAGTCGCTCAAACTACAATAGAGAGACCAACAACGCTAGAGCCTTTCACGGACGAGCGGGACTTCAAGTCCTCAAAGACGTACCAACAGATGGGCAACAAGAAGCCCGACCAATTCAAGGCTAGCGCTGTCTCTCCAGTCGAGACCAAAGCACCCGCTCACATACGCTCGGATTCAGTGGTACAGGTCGAGCAGCCTTCGGCGACTCCTGTTGACGGGCAGACAAAGGCTGATGGTAGTGCGCTACTGGCAGATGAACCTGACCAGGTAGTGGTGACCGAGCAGGAGGATTTGAATGAGTCGAACAATCTTTTCCCGCAAAGCAAGAAGGATAAGAAGAGGAAGAAGAGCAGGAAGGTGGTCAAAAAATCTGCCATCGAGTAGGATCACAACATGTGGATGTTTGCTCGAGCAAAGCATATACAACTTAGGTTCGACAAGCTTGATAATCTGTCGAAAAAAGTGCCAAGGTATTCTGAAGTTATCTTGATTGAGATCAACTCAAGCTCCATAGCCATCATGTGTTACAACACTGATTATGACGAACTTGTAAGATAATGAGATGAGTGGCGCCTTCGTTCGGATGGAAACAGCTGAGCTTGGGCGACGGCATTGTGGTGGCTGATCCGTATTGTTTTGCTCGTCGTTTTCAGGCTGTATTCCACAACGAACGTCCATCTTGGGCAATCGAGCCAAGTGGTGTGTTGATGGTGTGGCCGTCAAGGCACATCAGCAAATTAGCTGGCCACAGCGCACGGTCGTGCGCTACTGTAAAGTGTTCTCCACCATTCCCCCGCCTACATTCCGCACGTTTCGTTCCGTCCGCCACACCTGAGCAAGTGTGTTGGGCGGCGAAGCCTGCTAAGCCGCTCTTCTGTCTCTCCCGCCACCTGGTGAACCTTAAAAAGGCCTGCTGAGCCGCCCATCACCACCGCCCATCATTTATTCGACTCGAGGATTGCGAAAACCTGGGCCCGCGCCTCATTCGAAGAATTGATGTATATGTATCTTGCTGGTATCGCCGAACGTCCGCAATGTCGACCCAGTCAGTCATTGTCGAGCTGGTACGGACCATTGCAAGCTCTTCGTCTATCTAGCATTAGCCGCCTTCTATAGGACAGATGCCCATTCCAAACATACCGTTCGTGAGTGTTCTGCCCCATTTGTGCATCCAGGAGTCTGGTGTTTTCATACTGCTCTTGCAAACTACACCCATGCCAGACAGTAGCACGGTAACAAGCAATGAGACCATTGCGAGTATAGCTTCTTTGGACCAAGACTGATCTTTCCCGGCGGTGGTGGTAGCAGTATGTGTTACTGGGAGGAGTCAGTATGACAATAGATTCAGCCAGAGGTTCACAGCAGAGTGCGTGTAACCAACACAATCAACCATGTCAAATTGCGACATACTGTTTGAAGCCATGGTTGTGGCAAACAACCTTGGTGTGTGGACTGGTGCAGTTATGGAGGATGTCGATATAGTCGGGCGAATGCTTGAACTGTGCCAAGGTGGTGTATAGAACAGAACAACCCAAGGATATGTAAAGTTTGGTATCTAAAAACAAGCCTGACGATGACGGCGGGCTGTACGTACAGACGCTCGGACCATGGTGTAGTATCGAGTGGGTGGGACAGCCAGTAGAATTGGAGGAAGTCCTGTGCTAAGGAGACGTTAACGCTCTTTGGTGCGAACGTGCGATGCCATATGCACAGCGGAGGGCCCAGGCATAGCGGCCGCTGGCCAATAGTGCCACACCTGCGTTTTGCGTTTTGTGCTCGGGGCCCCCTCGCAACTGGCTCCGTCTTACTTGAGTATCGATACTGCCAAGGTTTCGGGGTTAACTTTACATCATTCGGACTTGATTCCCCTGTTCACATCTACTTACTTTGAAGATGCGAAGAAGCGCGGCGCGTCATGGCAAAAAGAAGCGAGAACGCATTTTCTGTACTTATTTCATTCCCTACCCGAAACTAGTCCCTCTCAAAGAATTCCATACTAATTCTACCCTTAGCGACCCGGCACTTGGAGCAGGTAAGCATGCACCAGGCGCTTCAAGGTGAGGGAAAGAAGGTGTATACATGAGCAATCTAGCCCATCCGAAACCCTCCCAGCGGACAGGTAACAGCAAAACTATAAAATATCCTCAAGACATTATCGACTAAAGTATCCTGCCTGGCCTGTTCCGAGACCCGTCGCACAGGTATGACGTGGTAGGTTGATGCGAGGCTTCGGGATATGAGCATTGGAAAGCATGGAAACCAGGTAGCGACTGACTTCCGCTGCGAACCAAGTCTTCCCACAATATACGCAGTGGAAGAAAAAGGCGCGGTGGGAGTAGCCGCTACTGAGAATTGAAGCTAAACGAAAGGAACGCGGTAACGGATTTGCAAGAAAACGGATACCTCAAGTTGGATGAAAACACAAGGGAAAAAAGATAAGAAACCGCTCAAAACGTTCCTCATAAAAGCACCAATCTGGCATGAACCCAGGCTCACATGGCCATACCAGGGACCGGCTTCCGACTCGGCATGGGAAGAGGGCCGTTAGGGTTGGCGGCATGAGGATTCATGGGGCTAGGGCCAGGAGCTGGACCACGTCGTGGATTACCAGCCTGACTCGCGGAGTTGGACCGGGGACGGCCACCCATTTGGGGTGGAGGGGCCATCTGAGGTCCGCCGCCATATGGGCCGGGAGACATGGAGCGTGGTGGACCGGCGTAGGGCGCGTTGCTGTTAGAGCGACTACGAGGGGCACCTTGCTGAGGAGCGTTGCTGTTGGATCGCATGCGAGGGCCTTGCATCTGCTGAGGCGACATCTGGCGAGGGGACATCTGACGGGGACCGGGGCTACCTTGGGGCATGCCAGGGGAGTTCATACCACTGGCTGGCGACTGAGGACGGGGTTGAGGACCACTGGAACCCATCTGTGGACGTACAGGAGGGCCACGCATGTTACCCGCTGGTGGAGGACCTTGACGAGGCGGGCCGTTACGGGGCTTGACCGGGTGTTTGGAGAGACATGTGCGGGGAACAACACCTTGTTGCGAACGGTCCATGCGGATGCAGAGAGCCTGGAAATGGTTAGTTGATATCGTTCAGCGAAATGTGAAGGTCAAACTTACCCAACCGTCATCGTACTCGTGGAGCATGCGAACAATTTGACCAGCGTGAAGATCGAGTTCATCTTGCATAGAAGGCTTGAAGTCAAGCTGAACACGATGTACATTATTAGGACTAGAACCGGCAGCAGGGCTTTGGGGACGAGCACCAGCCATTGCGCCAGCGACAGGAGGGGGACCGGTAGGAGCAGGGCCAGGGGAAGCAGGGATATCCTCAGTCCATGCTGGGCTTGGGGGAACAGTTGCGTTGTTGGCGGCGACTGGTGGTGGAGGGGGAAGGTCAGAGGTAGGAGGAGGGCTTGAAAATACGAGTCCAGCGAGTGCAACAGCGTTCACATCAGCTGCAGCGATAGCCGGAGCTGGGTTGGCAAAGTCAGCACTGGGCTTGGAAGAGTGCATTGCAGAGGCCACTGGAGAAGCATTGGGAGGCGAGTCAGGAATTGAAGCTTGTCGAGTGTCGACCGCGGCCTTATTCCCGAAGGGGTTCGCAGAAGAAGGACCAGACTGTGTCTCAGGATCCTTGAAGGGGTCGGCAGCGGGAGCGTTTGCAGCACCAGGTCGCTCCCAGGCGCTTGTTTGACGCTCGGCGGAGGCGGAAGGCGAGAGGTGACGGTTCTGAGATTGAGCAGCAACACCACCGGCGGCAGCAGCAACGTTAAGCAAGTTTCCTCCGCTCTTTCGCTGCTCGTTGAATGCTGGGTCGAATTGGGTGACCGGTCGTAAACTGAGATGGGGTGCAGTTTCAGCGGTATGAGCAGAACGGATGCTAGCAGCTGGAGCGCCACAAGCCATTACCTGAGGAGGCGATGGGTGGGGTGCGTTGTTCATCTCGGTCTTCTCATTCTCTTGGGCGGCAGCTGCAGCCATTTGCTTCTTCTTACGACGGTATAAAAGCAAAATGCCAGTGAGTATGGCACATAGGACCAGAAGTATACCCAGGGCGATACCCGCCTTCGCACCAATAGACATGCCCTCTTCAGAGCCTGCTGCAGCGGCCGAAGAGGAAGAAGCGGTAGCTGAAATAGTGGCGGCTGTCGCAGATGCGAGACCTGCGATTGATGAAGCGGGACTAGGCGTAGGAGACTTAGTCGCTACCATGAGAGTCGAGGCAACCTTGAGCGGGCTCTCAGTCGTCCCGGTCTCCTCCACAATGATATCGTCGTCAGAATCCTGGGTCGAAGAGGGCTTCCTCGCGGTTGTGGTGGGCTTTGTGGGCTTGGCGGTCTCCTCTGGCTCATCTTCTGCCTCAGTAGTAGTGGTCTCGCGGGCACGTGTAGCAGGCGGTGGCAGAGCGATTCCTGGCTTCTTGGTCGACTCTGGCGCATCCTCTTGCTCGGTCACGACCATGACCTGCGTGACAATCTCGAACGCATCGTTGTCGTCATTGCCGCCGCGTTGCCGCCGCACAAGATGTGCTGCTGCGTGTTGGTGCGGCATGGCATGCATTATGACGTATCAATACGGCCGAGCCGGTGTTTGGTAGATTATGTGTTGTGTCGGTTGTTTGTATGGTCCTCAGTTGATGATCCCGCTGTGAACTTTACTGTGTAATCAGCTCTTGCGTTCAGGGTTCCGTGTGGTGCGTGATTACGTATTACGCGTAAGAATGTCTCGAATGAAGTCGGCTCGTTGTAAGGAATGTGGTGCTCGAAGGGCGCACAGGGTTGGATGTCGTGTCTTGGGTGAACTGGGCACTCGACAGAAAAGATTGTGTAACTATGGGTATGTTTGATAAAGAGTGAAATGCGACAGGTAGCACTTGATGAAAGAGGGACAAGACGACAACCTGGCCGCAGGAGTACGTGATGTCGTGAGAGGAATTAGAGAGGCGGCGTGGAGGTGAAGGAGCAGGACGCGGCAGAAAGACTGGGAAACAAACGGCAGAGCGCCAACGACGCTCGAAACGCCCGCGTGCCTGTCAAGGCCGAACCATTAGAGCTGATCCGTGCAGCCGTATATCTTGCCGTGATGCGCATTAGCCTATGGTTAGGGTCAGGTACGCGTGAATCGTGATTGGACTTCCCCATCTAATTTCCCGGAGGCGTTTGGCGCTCGAGCTATTTTCTGCCTCAGCCTCGCGGTGATGTGCGAATGGCGGCGCAAACCCCTTATCGAGGACGATTATCGGCGCGTTTGAGATGGCGACATGGTTTGCGCCCGTCTCCAAGTAATCCTTCATGCCATTACCTTTTACTGCGCGGTGGTAGATGCGTCTTGTTCGTATGTATCCTGGCGGCGTAACATTCATCGCTTCAACTAACATGGCTCATTGATTTGCCCAGTCAGGGTGAGTAGATCGAAATAGTAGTGATATGACGACCCAAGAAGTATCCTGCGCATCCGGTAATTACATGCAGATGACAGATGCAAGCCTGGGTGCTTCGTGCATGGTGGTTGCTATCCTCGGCCGGTGCCCGTCGAATCGCAATTTCGCTCGTCATCAAAGGTGCACAACGACACGGCAAACTCTGGGCGATGACAGCATGAGTGCGGTAGGCGGTTGTGTGTTTGCGACGACAGCTTCTAGTCATCGCGTGCTCGCATCGTGTGTTGAGCAGCTCACGAAGCCCCAGGGCGGAGGTGAGCAGAAGGAAAAACTTACTAGAGGCAGAGATTTCCAGCAGTGGCATTGGCAAGAAGCAAGGATAGATCTGTGCTGCGCATCGTCGGTCGAGAACCGGGATCACGGCGAGCCAGGCTTTGTTCTATCTCTGAATCTTGCAATCATTATCCGGTGTGTCTTCGGACGTGGAGAATCCCAACAGGGGTGGGTACTTTCTTACACAAACTTAACCCTGAAACACTCCATGACCTCCTCATAGGCGGGAGACCTTCCTCCACTCACTTGTGCCTCGTCATGTGCAGATTCTTCAAGATTATAAATATCTGTTTTCGATTAGTCATCATCGAGACAACATCAGCCTTCCTAGCTCAGTGGTAGAGCGCGTCACTAGTAATGACGAGGTCGTCAGTTCAATTCTGGCGGAAGGCATTGCTTTTTGCTGCATGGACTCTAGTAGTGCAATGAGAACAACCATAATCATGCTCATGCAACATAGAATGGTCCTTCTTTTTGCTTCACCAGTAGCAATGCAGCTCACTAGTTCGCCCACATGTTGGTTTTCTTTGTGTGCCCATCAAAGCAATCTCCCATGCTCCATGTTGAGAGAAAATCATAATTGACTACCTTGCACGGTTCTAGTATGTGCGTTTATAGGAGCTGCATCTTGCCAGAAGCCACAGCGATGCGACGTGCGAAAGTACATATACACGGAGCGTAATGCAACAATAGGCCGCGTTTCAACCAGTATGGAATGCGTCCTATGCTGAATGATCGATGTAAAAGTGTGCTTCCTGGAAGGACCAGAGACCGTCGATAGGAGCTCAAGCGTATGGTGAGAACGGTAAGACTGTTTTCAGCGTGGCTGCGAAGGACGCGTCTGTGAACACTGAACATCTAATTCGAAGATTGGAAAAGCTAGTGAGCATGCCAAGATACTCTCTCGAAGAGGGTTGAGACAGCGGGAACCCGCTGTGCGAAACTCCCCAGTCGTTGCGTAAATCACAGTCGAGTAATGTATAGCAGATTTTGGTGGGCAAGTTTCGCATGTGAAGCTGGCCTGCAGCTGTGGAGAAAGAGCCTCCTCCCAAGAGCTGGAGCTTGGACGCAGGATAAGTGGGGCGGTCTAGGCTGTTGCGGCGTCCAGTCACCAATCCATAGCTTCTTTGCATCCCGTCTTTCGGATTTCCTCGTCATGCGATTGAAGCCGATAGCGACCTTGTCAAGCAGTAAAGGGTTCTATCGCATTCGCTGCCTCCACGTTTGACCATCGTGGTACTGAACTCTGCTGCAACATCGCACATCCGGCTCAAGCTACCACTCGAGCCTTCACCTAGCATCAAGGATATTCGACCGATCAGAGCTTCCTTTTGATGGCCAGCGCTGCTCCCATCCAGAACAGGCCATACCGCTCTCACAAAGTACCGGCCTGTACAAGATGTCGTTCGCGCAAGATCCGATGTCACATCGACATTCCTGGAGAACCATGTCTATCATGCCGCGAAAGACGACTCAAGTGCCAATATGTCGAAAATTCAACAACCAGTTCTCCTACAGATGAGGGTTCAGACCGCCGATCCTCTAAGCGGCGACGGCACAGCGAACCTGAAGATGGCCCTTCTCGACCTCGCTCAGCACCCGTCTTGCACAAAACCAACAACAACCCGTCCGCCTCGATCATGCTTGCACCACATTTTGCTGAGGATATTGACATCTTCAACCGACACATATCACAGCATCGGAAAGCAGAGGGCGAAGTGGAATCTTCCAACTACCAGACACTCTTACACGATGCGAAAGACCCGGTAGTATACCTGACTGTACCTAGGTTTCGCACTGGCCTACCGCCCAACAGCGGCTGTGGAAGAGAGCAACTCGAGATTGTGGAACAGATTATGGGACCTTTCAAGCGAGAAGTGGTCGAGCTTTATTTCAGCCATATTCATTATCATTTCCCCATCCTTGATGAGGAGATGTGCGAAACGCTACGAACAGGCCAATACGGCAAAGTACCAAACAACTTAATGTGTGTGATCTACGCACTTGCGTCACCGCATTGGTCCAAATCAGATACCCTGAAAATGCATCCCAAACCAAATTCCTACTATGTTTGGAATAAGGGTATCTCAGCGACACTGGAAGACTTTCTCAGCCCCGGGATGTCTACCATACAAGCCGCTGTGCTTGATCAGGTCGGACGGCCTTCGGTCTCTATCATCGGTAACATTACTCTATGTGGCCGGACGGTTTCCTTGGCCCATACATTTGGATTACATAGGGATCCATCAAAGTGGAATATTACGGAGAACGAAAAGTCGGTTAGAATGCGACTCTGGTGGTGTGTCCTCATCACCGATCAGTGGTCTAGTGTCGCATATGGCGCACCGCCCTATGTGTCGAAAGGCTACTACGACGTCCCACGGCCGACTGTGATGTCGCTCATTGGTAATAAGGCCAGCTCGCAGCAGAAGCAGACTACTACCTGCTTTATATACCTATGCTCTTTGACGGAGTTGCTTGCAGAAATCCTGCCTTTCGTCTACCAGCTCAACCCGGATCGGATACAGCTTGCTCGAGAAATCGATCGCTTCAAGCACGAACTGAACGACTTGGAAGCGCAGCTTCCTGAATGGCTTCCTCTTCCGAATCGCCCAGGCACACCCATGCTATGGCTCTCATTCCTTTCAATCAGGCTTGTTCTTGCCCGCGTCATCTTCCGCGCTGCAATCCTCGACGGAGATGGTAGTATAGGGCGGAACCGGATGGATCAGTTGCGCATCGCTTCATCCGCAGTCCTTGATTTCATATTGACCATGGGCGAAACACAGTTTCTGGACTTTTGGTTACCTTATGCGACTCATCTCCTGGTACATGCCATCACCGTGTCGCTTCGCTGCACCGTCGAAACCCAAGATCCCGAAATACGTAATACATCTGTCGCGCGCCTTCAACGTACCATTGCGCATATTCAGCATGCGCGAGACAATTATGACTGGGATCTCGCAAACTATGTACTGGAACGGTGCGCTGATCCGGTGTCGAAGATTGCATCACTGAATGCGCGAGAGATGCCGCAGCCGTCGGAAATGGAGCCTACTAGCATTGTCGCTAATGGGTATGGGGGCGAAATGCCGGTAATGCCCAACTTTGACGACGGGAGCTTCTTGTTGTCCGACATATTGGACCCGAACGCTTTTGATTTTTCTTGGGACGCGCTATGGGATACACCGTCTGGAATGACGAATTTCTCAATCTGAGAACCTTTTCTGCGTCCATCATGCACGAAGTGTACGGCCTTGAGTTGTTACTATTTGAGCATGACTGTATACCCTTTAGTATCTACACGACAAATACCGATCGCTTTTCTTTGTCCGTCCATCAAGCAACCTCATGCGAGAGTGATGACAGAGAAGTGTTCCCCGCACAAGCGTCATGACCTTATTGTCATCCTTATGTAAAGATACCTGTGAATGAGTCATCTCATTGCGCATATGTTTCGGTAACTACCACAAACGAGGACTACTTCCAGAGACCAGAAACCCCATGTGGATTCGCGGTTGCTTCGTAAGACACCATTCCCTTCGCCTCGCTTGGCCTTGCTGAATGTCAGCACTACTACTCATTCCAGCACCGGTGAGATGGGCTGGGCGCAGGTTTGCCTGCAGCTCTTCGGTTGCCGAGACGCACTGCTTACAACGGACGGCTGTCGGCAATGGCTCATCATGATTGGATATCTTAGTACGCAGGTCCGGGGCATAAAAGTCGATTCATTCCCGTATGTTGTCGTTCTGAACCGCTTGAACTCCTCTCCAATCTTACTGTATTTGCATTGAGCAAGATGCCAACATGCAACACCTTCTATTGCTATCCCATGTTCGTTATCTTGTCATTTCTTGTCGGTGTATCAGGTACCGAGAGCACAAATGTACGCAATTCGGACTCGCGTCCCTTCCCTCCAGTTAATAGCACACTCTCATACATCTCATGGACTAGGTGTCCTCCTGAACTTGGATTTGCTTCCAGCCTAGAATGCGCCAAGTTTTCTGTTCCCATCGATTGGGACACCCCCTATGGTGAACACTTCGAACTTGGGCTCGTCAAGCTATCCGCGATAACTCCGAATGGCACTTCCAAAGTCGGCTCTTTATTCATAAATCCCGGCGGACCTGGCACGCCGGCATCAACGATGGTATCATCCATGGCACAGGGTGCATTCCAGAATCAAACGCTCCAGCTTCGAGCCGTCTTCGACATTATCGGTTTAGACCCGCGTGGTACCGGCATGAGTCACCAGATAACTTGCAGCAAAGATATCTATGCTGAGCGTGTGTCATGGTTTCCTCAAACCGAACAAGAATACGATGCAATCGTCGATAAAAACAAAAGGCTTGGAGAGTCTTGCCGACAGCTAACAGGACCACTTCTTGAGTATGTCGATACTATCAGTGCGGTGAAAGACCATGAAGCTGTGCGAGTCGCTCTTGGCAACGAGCCCATGAATTTTCTTGGGCTTTCTTATGGCTCCCAACTGGGGGCACAGTATATCAGCCTCTTTCCAGAAAGCTTCCGTACGCTGGCTCTTGATGCCATCGTACAGCATTCTCAATCTAAAGCAGCGAACATTCATATCGACACATCTTCTTACGAACTCGTGGTCAAGCACTTCTTCGACTGGGCTGCTAAGGATGTATCTTCAGCACTTTATGGACAAGACGTGAGAGCGCTGTGGTTGGACTTACTTACCAAGGCAGCTGAAACACCAATCCCTGCGTTATCTTGCAATGGGACCGACTGTCTCACGGATGTAAATGCGGAGGAAATACTTTTCAACGCTCAAGGCTTTCTCAATTTCCCAGGAGCAGGGGTGGGTCTGGGTGTATCATGGCAGCTGCTTGCCTCGGCTCTGTTTGATGCCTCACATGGCGACGCAACCACCCTGTCGACGCCGTATTCAAATCCCGAAGTCTTTTCTCGCCTGGCAATTCACTGCTTGGACTGGAACCCTTTTGAGTCGTTATCAGACATCAAAGCAAAATTGGCAATGGCGACTACATACAACCCTCTCGTCCGAGGCGCAAGTCATAGATGGAGGGCACAGCACGCATGCATGGGTTGGCCTGTCGCGGTCAAGAATCCGCCTAGGAAGCTCAATGTCAAATCTGATACGACCGTACTCATGGCAAGTAGCACGGGGGATGCTTCAACGGGTCTACCTTGGGCAATAGGCATGCTAGAAGAGATCGAGAACGCAGCCCTGGTAGTCCGCAATGGGGATGGGCATGGAAATGTACCTCTGGGTGGGGAGACAAGCAACCTCGTTGGCAAGTATTTGATCACTGGGGAGGCTCCTGCAGAAACATTCTTGACGACAAGCTCGTGATAGAGACAGTGCAGATAGAGCTAAGTGATATTGCCCGAAAACTCACCGCAATACATCAATGGTACAAAAATAGTCCGAATGTCACTAGCACAAGATCATGCAAAGAAAGCACACGTCATTGCAACTCAGAACGCGATTCGAAGAGGTGACCAAGAAGAAAAAGCCAGGGTTTCTACAGCGCTTCTCACTAAGCCTCCTCTGCTTTCATATCTACGAAAGGAGAGCAGCGATAGTACCAACACCGGCGAGCGCACCACAGACCGTGAGGCCGGAAGCGGCGCCAGTGAACTCGGGGTAGGGCGCAGTGGTGACACCGCTGGCGACGGTGCCAGAGCGGATGGGAGCGATGGGGTATCCAGTAACGGCGGTGGAGGCTCTGGGGACCATGAGGGTGGCAGAGGTATATAGGTATGTACAAGTGTAGTTGAGGTGGATATTACCGGGCTCTACATGACCCGCGAAAACGACTCAGCACCCACCAGCCAGCGTCGCCTTGAGCAAAGAAGCCGAAGAATATGGCGTCTTGATTCTGACGGGATTGGTCTCAGGTTTTACAATTAGGTCCAGGTTGTCTGTTCTCGTCAGATCCAAGCTCAGTGCTCAACATAACAAGCTTACATCGGTAATTGTAAGAAGACTGAATATGCGAATCCATTGATAAAGATAGAGATATATAGCAAAAACTGGCAGATATATTAGGCGTTCAGGAAAGTTTATACAGTCCACAGTATAGCGGACCAATCTGCTTGCTTGTAAGAGGAGAATTTGTTGAAGAAGCCTTGGGGCGCTGCGTTCCAAGTCAGTCCTTTTATCAACAGGATATTCTGGTGGTTGACTTACTAGCAGTGCGAGAATAGGTATGCAGCCTCAACGACAAAGCTGAAGCTTTCTAGGCACCATGTGAGACGCGTCCAGGCTGTGAAAGGATGATTTCTACACTAGGTTAAGCATCTCGAGCAGTAAGATAAGAAGTTTCTCCTACCTCCAGATAGCGTTTCGGCTTAGTGTAGCGTTCAAACACGCCTGCCAATCATTCCTAGACCAACGAACTAGCTGATTTAGGTGTTTCCAAGTCGTCCGAGGGGTCGTCATGACTGTGAAGCCTGAAGGACCTTCATCAGGGATGACATGACACTTCCAATTGTGATTCGCAAGCCACAGCGTGATCGACTGATCGTCGCCAGCATTCAACTTCCGTCCCCTCCAAGTTTCGTTTGGGAATTGATCCAGAAAGGTAGGGTCGCGGAGAATCTCCCCACGATAGGCAGCTGTAGTTCCGCTAGCACAGAACACACCACCGTCGAAAAGCATGGTTGTACGAATGTCTATTGCATCTCCAGCAAGGCGCATCGCCGAGAGCGTTTCCCAGAACGTAAAGCCGCTACCAGCAGGCCGAAACTTTACTTCTGGGAAGACAGCACCAATGCTTGCATTCTGTCGAAAAGGCCTAGTCAATCTGTGTAGAACGGTTGGAGACCAAACCGTATCATCGTCACAAATGACAATGATATCGCTCTTTGTGTGTTTGAACCCTTCACAAAGTTGCGCCCGCTTGTTCGTCTCCTCGCAACTGATGATGTTGACGCTGTTTTTCTGAAAGACAGCCAGCTTCCTCTGGTTCACGTCATGTACTTGCGTATTGGTGACGATCCATATCTCTTGCGGAAAATTGGCCTTCCAGGTAGGCAACGCTGATATAATCGAGTTACCGTTGGAGATAGTGGCGCATACGATCGCAACAGAAGGTCTCCGCAGTTCTTCCTTGGACAGAAGCCGGCTCTGAGTCTGTATCCAATTATATAGCGGGTAGCACATAAGCTCGATGAAGCCTAGCGCCAAGCGATAGATTCTGTTGCAATTAGGAGCGCGAAAGGGGCTGTATAGCTACGTAGACAACACACAGTATAGAATTATATAGTGTATCGAGCAATTCTCCAAATGCTGTCATCGTTGCGGGAAATCTGAGCAGGTCCCAGGGTTTAGCAAATAGTTAAGAGGTTCGACTGGTGGAGAAGAAGATGTAAATGAAAGTGCAGAACCGTCGACACTAAATTACTTAGGTATGGTAATGTAGAGCAGCGCACTGTAGGGCAACCAGTTTTCTCAGTCCATGTGCTACGAACAATGCTTGGAAGAAGACGAGGCTGTGAGACTACGTAGGCGCAATGTCCTTGTCATGTCAACCATACGCTCGATGACATGCAGCATGCAAGCCATCGCCCGCTCGCCACATTTGTCACGGATCTGAAGAACATTGACAACTATCGAGGATAGCTAGCGCTATACAGCCGGAGTAATAAGCCAATCACTATAAGACACGTATGTCCGTCGTAGCTACGATTGGATGTCCAAGACAAGGCAACCGACTTATACAAGTTTGGCCATCTATATAGATCCTTCATCGTAGTTTGAGTCCTGCCAATCGACTGCGCCACCAGAGCCCAGAATCATTACCTTCGCCCCCCAAACCAGAACATAAATGAAAAGCTCAACTGTATTGTCTCAGGTTGACGAGATAGCTACAAGAGCCAAGGAGTACGCGCAACATAGCTGGGAATATGGCGCAGTTTCGAACGCTCTTCTCGAAATCTACGACCCTACTCTTTCGCCATTTTTCGGGGACTTCTGCAGTCTTGAGGAGCTCGACAGGGATAAGGTACAGCAATCTTCTGGCTTGAAATATGCGCAAGAATTCATTTGTACGGGCCAGGATACGTTGATTGACGGCGAAGGTACGAGCAATAGGTAATTGCAGTGAGCCGAATTGACACTCGTCGGGCAGGTTCGGCGGGTGATCCGGCTTCGTTAGGCGTTGCAGCGATTCTATTGGGGAAATTAGACAGAACCTACTATGACGCATCCGTCAGGCAACGCGCAGCCCTTCTCAACAATACGCCCCGATTCGAAAATGGAGCAATCAGCCATCGAGAGACCGTCGCGGAGCTTTGGAGCGATTTTACCTACATGGCGCTGCCATTTCTAGCTTTGTCTGCTTTCTATGACCGCGATGAGAAAATGTTCCAAGAAGTTGTCTGGCAATGTGACCTGCAGAGACAAGTGTTACAAGACGATACGACAGGGTTGTGGAAGCACACCGTTGGTCCCGAATTGCCAGACGCGGGACTATGGAGTTCCGGCAATGGTTGGGCGGTATGCGGGCTGGTACGCGTCTTCGCCCTGGTCCAAAAGTTCGATTCGCTAGAACCAGGAAGGCTATTCATTCAACTTCAAAGAGTACTGGAATCCACCATCACCAGTATCATAGGAGCCGCGGCAACATCAAACAGCGATGAGAGCGGGCTTCTACGTAACTATCTGGATGACGTGTCGTATTTCGGAGAGAATGCAGGGACTGCTGCGATAGCGTCTGCCGTTTTCCGCATGGCATCTCTGAAACCGTCCGCGATAGCATCAAAATACATCGCATGGGCGGAAACTGCGATGAAGAACGTCTTATCGCATACTTCAGAAGATGGCACAGTTTCTCCTGTAGCTAACCCAATGGATTCTCATGACAGGGTGCCGTATCTGCATTCATCCGAAGGTCAAGCATTCACTTTGCATCTGATCGCAGCACATCAGGATTGGACAGTATCCCAGTCCAGTCGAATAAGTATGTTGGATGCTAAACGAAGGCGTACAACGTGCTTCTGAGTATTGGATGGACAATCTGGTAATTGCAGACATGGAGATTAACACACAAGTAACATGAAAGAGACGATGGTTCTATATTGGAAAACAATTATGAGAATCGGTCCAGCGAGTACACGTTGAGCTCGAAAAAGACTTTGCGCCTAAACTTGTAACGGGTTCCTATTGTACACGCAGTACTTTTCCTACTCAGGCGGTATCATGGGCTCGCTTCTATTCCAGATACTACCGAGCACCTGCGATGCCTCCTCCATTCTGTGTTATGATCAGTCATAGCCCTACATCAATCAAGGATCAACTTACCATGTACTCAAGTCTTATTACGCTAATGGTCGCAATGGGAAGGTCCTAAAGAACCTTATTTGGCCGAAAGGACACAGGCTTTGCACACCGTCGTCGCTGGAATCAAAGGCCATTCAGAGAACGGGGTCGCGGATCGGGATTGTGCTTGGGTATATTGTTGGAGCATGGGACTTATAGGCTTGCCACCTGATTCGCAGCTCAATTTCTGGTTTGCCATATGAGCTGACACAGTCGAAGCTGCCGCAGGTGTGTGTGGGTATGGGTTGCCCATTGCTAATTGGAAAGCTATAGCAGAGTGGGATCGTAAAAGTAAACAGATAGAGATTTCCTGCGAGAATATATCTAGACCCAGGTTATGAGATGATGGAATAGCAGACTCATACTCTCGAGTGCCAGCTGTATATATACTTCGCGTCACTGTGTACTGGAGCTTGATGCGATCAACCCTTCTGAGGCCAAAATGAAGTAGTTAGCATGATCTACTGAGACATTGGCTGGTATGTGCATGTTTGATTCGTTGCTCTCAAAGCCTAAAACGCTGTGCTTCGCTGTCTCGATGGATTGCTTGATCTGGTATTCCGAATGTGCTGCTGGAGTTCCTAGATCAGGTTCGGTGAGAGAACATGACACTGGTATTGGCTACAAAGATCTTACCCCAGATTACATGGACCTGGCCCTACGCAACGGTTTAAGCGAAAAGGATTCGGTACCGGTGAACTGAGGGGTGTTGTTCATTCGTCGTAGCCTCGTCGGTAAGATCCAACATTAAACCCGCACATGACCTCGCGGGTCTAGCCTTCCTAATCTCGTCAACTCTACCATCGTATTTGCGAATGAGTATCGGCTACAATCAAACAACTAGACTTACAGATGACGAGTCCAGGTACCAAACCGGAAGAATGGGAGGCATTCATACAATGGCCAACTTCGCCCTCAGGCGTCAACACGGCCGGCGATCTCTCAGCCTTGTCCAAGACGAGTCCGCTCCTATTGCTATCAGAGAGTGCAATATATGATGAGCAGGTTGGTGTACAAGTTTCTCACGACTCAGACAGTACAGTCAGTGAAGGAACCATGGTCGCGCTGCCTTGCGCATTGCCGTCTACTCCACTCGAAAGATTACGGGACGGCAGTACATCTCACACTGTCGATAATTCGGCAACCTCTACCACCACAATAATTTCCCGGTATGAAAGTCAGCGGTCAAGCAGATCATTATGTGGGGTTAAACAGCGGGCGCACAACCGGCTGTTAGCACCCAGACCTGGCCCGATGCCCGTCGGCTCACCGTCTTATAATAACGGAAACTTCGTCCACTACTCACCGCATGGGGTTGCAGCAAGGAAACCAAAAACTCGGAGTAAGTTCGATGATGAGAAACGAAAAGAATACCTGCAGACCCGCAAAAGTGGTTCATGCGCCAGGTGTAGGATGCGCAAGATTAAGGTATGTCGCATACGATCGCGGATGGAAGGATGAACGGGCTAATCGCGTCCTCCAGTGCGATTCAAACATTGCTGAAATCTGCACGAGATGTCTTAAGATGGGTATATCCCACGAACTCTGTTCGCGAACTAAAGTGAGAGACCTGAGTACGCATGGAGCCACGGGTATGTTCTCTTGTTTCAACTACGGATAATGCCTAGCCATAATAGCTAACAGTAATATATCCTGTAGGCTTAGCGCAGACTTTTGTCGAAACGTACGATGAGTCGATCGAAGGATGGCATTCTGACAAGATTCTTCTCAATGCCGGACATGGCTTCGGAGCTGCATTCACCATCGAGATATATGGGTATGTGCCAAACCGGCCTATTATTGATGTATTCTGGAAAGAACCATCTGGCTGGCAAAAGCTGGAACATCGTCCATTTGGGATCATGGATCACAACCAAATCGACGCTAATGCCTTGGACACATACGTGCGAAGTCAAGTGCCGCATATCCTGCATCTACTGGATCGAGATCACTTCCGCGGTAGCACCATCTTCACGGATACCATGCAAGTGATTCAAGACTACTTACCTACATGTGTAGACCCGATTGGCCGAATACTCCAGGATGCCCTTACATTGTGGGGATATATGCACCTGCAATATCACGCCTTGTGGCAATTTGTGGACGGAGACAAGACAAATGATCAACTTGGGATGTCAGAGCTGGTTCTGTACAGCCATGATGTCCTGACTCTGACGCCCTTTCACGGGACTGTTCCTCTTCCAAGACTACTGCACCAACAGATACACGCTTGCTGTGAAGGGAGAATGAGGGAACTTGACAAGTCCATACTTGAAGGACTAGAGAAGACGTACACGGGATTTAGGGCGCGTCGAAAGAGCGCCCCGGACATGTTCGAAGACTCCAGCCTCGGCTTGTATCTTGCTACATGGTCATATCTGACCATTCTTGAAGAGTTAACCTGGGATGCACATCGCTGGATAACTCTCCTACCGGTATGTCTTGGCCAAACCCTTGATCGCAACCTATTGACTTGATTATATGCAGATTTTTAACTGGCCGCTCAAACGGAGCCCGATGGAGCAGTCAGAGTATAGTGTGCATGCCGCTCAGACGATATATGCACATTATCGTGCTGCAGTGGATGGGGAATCGCTATGGGCCATCGGCAAACCGAAACCGCATGGCTTGGCCAACGAAGAAGAGGCCGGCCGAATACCCAGCCTCGTTAGTCGTCTGCAATCTTCAGGTGAGTCTCTTCATTGATCTATTCATCCAACGATCGAGAGTCAACTAACGAACTATTGTAGACGTGGACGTGATACAACGAAGAAATTCCGTGTACAGTGATGATCTTAGGAGTCTGGAACTGAAATTTAGTGCCATGCTACTGGAAGATGTGTAATAACTTTTGAGGATTGTAAAGACGCCTCCTTCTATATCGTTGTAATGCTCAGTATATGTCTTTGATTCGCACAATGAATATGAAATTTGAATAGAGTAGTCATCACCATGACATCCAACCTCGCTCAGTAGCTTCTTGTCAAGGATGGTTTGTCTCGTTCTTAGTTCTTCCATTTGAAATCTCAAACATAGCCATGCCCACAAATCTTTGTCCCTCTTCAGTATTATCCCTTGCCTGCATTGACATGGAAGATACATATGTAGGAGGAAGATCCCCATATTCACCCATTTCCTCTGCTATGCGAGCATAATCTTCATCAGAGATTGGATCAAAGTAAACACGGCGTACCGGGCGCTTATCTATGCACCAGTTCGTGCCTGTGTATATCAAGAGAAGTCCGTGATAATATTCGACCTTTGGAGTATCAATGTAACTAGGCACTAGACCAGGTAGTCGCCTGCCTTCTTCATCACCGTGAATGCTAGTCCTGCCTCGACGCTGCCTCTCATCATGATCCGTGGCTGAGTTCTCGAAATCCTGGATTTGACGTGTATAATCTCCTCGTGCGGCCTTCTATCTGCGATAATGGAGAATACACTCGTCATCAGTGCTATCGACATCGGGTGCAGAAAGAAAGTAGAGCTCCAGACGAATCGAACACCAGTTTTCGAGCGGCGTTTTGCGCTTGATAGCTTCCAGAACTTCGACCGGTCTGACTGTATCGAGTGTCGCGTCGGGACGTGTAAAGTAGATGGCGAAACTAAAAAGCGGTGGGAGTGGGCATGACACCCTGCCATCAAACACAATGAGCGCTTCTCGTCTAGTGTGATCTTCGAATTGAACAACATGTGTTTTGACGCGTTGGATACGTCCCCCTGCGCCTGTCCTACCCCCTCTTGGAGATCGCATGCTAGAGCTTCCTCCACGAATTACCATGTTGACATGGAGTAGTGGGAGCTGATGGGTGTTCTTGGGGAAAGTAACGCAAAAGAAGTGGAGCAGCGCTGGCAAAAGAAGCGAAAAACGCTATTTTGGCCGAGGCATGATCAGATATCAACCGCGCTGACAATGCAAGATGCTGTATGTTCGGTAAACAGATATTTTCCATTCGCACATGTAAGGAGTGTATAAACAAGAAGCAGACAAATCCAAGGTAAATCCACGAAAAAGTAAAGCCAATAACCAATACCACTGGTCGCCTAAAGAATCCCAATCGCGCCGTCGCTATGTATGTCGAATTAATGCTGTCGTGCTCTCATATCATCGCCCTGTAGGTTTCTCTCAACTGTATTATGTATCCCTTGTCGGCTTAGTACTTGGTACCGCCGCACTTGGCCATGCAGACCTTGACATCCTTGATGAGGTTTGCCGGAAGGATCTTGGCGAACTTGTCAATGTCCATCCCGTTGATTTGCTGTAGTTTTCATTAGCTTCAGCTCGAGCATTCAGTATAAACAAAGCCTACTGTAGCATTAAGGGTTGCGTCAACCACCTGAGGGTTGAGGGCAAAGAAGTTCTGGGCAATCTGACTGGTACCAGGGTCCTCGGAGTTCAGAGTTGCGACAAAGGTTGCGTTTTCGCAGTTGTTGTTAAATTGGTAGTGGATGGAGCCCTGGGGAAACACAGTGCCGTCGAACTTGTGGAGATAGCCTGCGACTTCTGGGTTTTTCATGGGTCCGACAAGGGCGTTCTCGAGGACGTAGCCAAATTCAAGGTTGTCACCTTCGACCAGGGTGAGGAACTCCGTGGCCCGTGGGTGTACGTGAGGAGAATTGATGCCACAGGGCTCAAGGAAGCCGACAGTGGTGCTGATACCCAGGCCGGTAAGGATAGGAAATTTCTCAATGTTCTGAAGAAAGAATTATTATAAGTCATGGGGCTTGAGAAAGTATCTAACTTACAGCTGCAACCGTAGTACCACCCGGTGTAGCAGGGGTGGCAGGCTTATTGAAGGGAAATACGGTCGCCTTGCGGAGAGCATCTCTGGTGATGAGCTCTCTATCGTCACCGTCTCCCTGGGTCAAAAGCCTCTTGAAACGCTTGATAGCCGTAGGAGCCGTCAGGAGGGCGGCGAAGTCGACAGGCGACAAAGAAGGTGCTGCTGGGGCAGCAGAGCTGGCACTAGCGACCACATCTTGCCTTACCCCAAGACGCTGAGGAAGAGCCTGGACGGCACCAAGAGCGAGCGAAGCGACGAAGATTTTGGTGATGGTGAACATGATTACTGATTAAGAAGCAAAGGCCTGAGTAGACAGCAAAGAAACAAGGAGATGTTAGAAAATGAAGAGGAAAAGATGAGACTGTAGTATGGTTTCTTGGTTGTGAGTAAGGAGATGATTGTTTCACGGGCAGTCTATGATACCTTACTTATACCTACATGATTGCTGTCTGTCTAACTGGCACGATCAGCTTTCTTGCCCGGACGCCACAGATCCTTCAACAGCAGGATGGCTATACAGCGCAGTGTTGTTGCTTGACTGCTAATAGCGCGCTTAATCTAGAGAGAGAGAGAATTGGTATGCTTACACATTGCGAAGTCAAGAATATCTATTGGCTGGGATCCAAAGTTGGTACGACTGTGTCTTTTGGCTTGTCAGCCTGACAGCGAGAACGCTGACGGGGTGTAGGCCTTCTGAGGGGGCGGTGTATTTCGAGTCATGTGCGCACGAAAAGATTGTACGAATAGCGGAAACTACTTCTCGATACTTGCATATGCTGATGAAGATGAAACACGCAGAAATGGAATAGATTGTGCGAAGCAGTGATGATGCTTGCTAAGCCTACGCGTGAACCTCAAAATAATGAGGCTGCTAATCTCGCGGGAAATGAACAACGATGTGTAGCATTGAGGGCATGTGCCTTGGCGCGAACAACGGAAGAGTGAGTATCCGCATTCTATCAAGGAGCGTGTCGCCTGGCAGTCGGCAGTGCGTAAAGTCAGTCGCGTGCAAGTAGTGGCCAGCTTTCCGCCGTAGACACTTGTTTAGTTAAGGTTGGCTAAAATTAGCCCCAGACTGACTCGCAATATCGAATCGTCTCTAAAAACCAACAGACGTCAACTAACCCTGGCATAGGAGCAATAACATGTCGCGGTGCCACATGGGAACTGTCTTACAGTTTTTTGGGTGCTGAGCAATGTGCAAGTAAAAACAGATACATTCAAAAAAAATAGCACGCTACGCTAAATCCAACTGTCGACACCAAGCTTATCGCTCATGAACGCCATGAATCAAATAAACAAACAGCGTAAGGTTATCACAATAGAGTCCAAATTGCGTAAATCATGATGCTGACATCTAGTCAGATTCAAAGTCGACATCCATCATGTTCTGCTCCTTCCAGAAGGGGAGTTCATCAAGGGTAAAAGCGTCATCACTTGGGATGGAAGGCGGTCCTTTCCAGTGTGGCACCGTTCCCTCGTCGGGTTCTTCAACTTCCGCGATATTATTGGTGTTTGAAACGCCCCGATCCTCGAAGATGAGTGAGCCCCGTCTAGGCCCGCGGACGCGGCGTCGCAGTCGGCGAGAGTTCTGGTCCATGTCATCGAGAGGGTCGTTATCGGAGTAGCTGCTATCTCCTTCAACGCTTTGGCTGTGGGTGCGCTTGAATATGCCTGCACTCCAGCGTTTCTTCTTCTTTAGATAGATGCGCTCCCTTTCCTCGTCATCTGAAGTATCTTCTTCGAGTTGCAACTCGTTCATTCTGGCAAATATTTCTGCTTTGGTGGCGCTCCTGTCACTCCTTGCGTCTTCGCAATGATCTGGTCGCACAACTTCTACGTCACAGTCGTAGCCGGGATCGTCGTCCAGTTCTTCGAGTACGAACTGAGCGCTCTCTGTCCGGCGCATTGACCTCTCATACTCTTGTTCACATTCCTCGTCCGACTCGTTCTCCTCGTCAGATTCGCTCTCGGTTTCAGAGCCCTCTCGAGTTGTTGCCGGGTAAGCACGGTCAGAGTCTGACGAAAGACGAGAAGATGGCTCGCATGACTGTGGACGGGTAAAGTTGAAGTGGTGGTCTCGTCCAGTCGGCTCGATGTACTCGAGCGGAGGTGTCTGGGCGAAGTTGCTCGTGCGCCTGTGTACTGGAGAGGTTTTGTATGTTGGGGGTGGGAAGCGACCATGTGCATCAGGAGTGGGCGTCATGGGTGGTGATTGTAGATGGCCGTTGAGCGCGGCGGCTGGAGGTTCGTGATGGGTTGCCATTGCCAGGAGGGCGTCGTGATGGTTTGACGGGAAATGTTGCGTCAGGCTTGCTTGCAGCCAATTGCGAAAGCGTACGTATCGAAGATCTCCTCTAGTGTTTACACTGATTTCTCAAGGAATCAAAGTCCGACAAACGTGTCTAATCTTTGAAATAAGGAAGAGGAGTCGCGTCGACTGTATCATTCTGGAGGTGGTCCGAGAGTGTTTTACTGGGATATCTGAGCGGCGAGCTCGAGCGGAGAGGTGGAGAGTTTTGACAAGTCGAACCCTGCAACGCCTTGGCTTATCGTGCAGGAGGGATTGGAGTACTATAGGCGGCAATGCAGGAAACGTAGCTCGCAGATGGGTAAAAGCCACACAGTGCAGGTCAGTTCGGATGCGACGCGTCTGTGGTAATCGAATGGGAAGGTAAAGGAAGAAGACGAGTACTGGAGGAGGTATGAATTCCCTGCAGAGTGAGAAATGTGTGCGGGCTGTCGCCAATTATCACCTGCGTTTCAGCAATGAGCTGGCCGGCCACGGAGCGGGTCTGCAGCATTGCTGCCCGTTCCATGCGCAGCATCGCCTTGCCTCCATGACTCCGATGCTGGCCACGATATGTGGGCGCGAACGATTTGTCGCAACAAAGACTCGGGCAATCTACCTTGCGTCAGGCTGGATGGATGCCCAATGAGGTCAGCGAGCAAGATTGTCCTGCACAGGGCGGATAGGTAGTGTTGGCACTACGATGCCAGCTGGCACACGGAGTCGCATTGGTGAGTTCTGCGGGGCATCGTTGCAGGACGCCAGACCAGGGGAGCCGAGCCACGCAGCGGAGGCGAATTCGAGATGAAGCAACGTGATGGAGGGAGGCTCTGCCTGCCGCAACTAGTGCGGGAACTCGACGTTCGCTTGGAATTGAAACATGGCCCCGACGACTTCAGACGCAGCTGGAGCGATGTCTGGCGCATATCACGTGACCTTGGTGGGGAAAACGCGCTAGGGACCAAGGCGGTTAGGCGGCTAACCGGAATGTTGCGTGGCATATCGAACATTAGCAAGAGCAGCTCAGGGCGGCAGCAATACCCAAGATAATAGTCACCACCGTGTTTCCTTCTCATTTCCTTGTACCCGTATCCCGACGCGCCGGCTGTCTCTTGCATTGAGGCCCCCGTAGCCGACAGTGAAGCTGCGGCTTCGTCTCCAATTCCGCCATGTCTTCTACGCCCTCCATGTTGACCAAGGCAGGCCGCCCCCGACCCATGCGACGGTATCGCTGGCTAACTCAGCGCAGTTCGAGTCCAAGTCCTCGCGTGCCAAGGGCATCGCCTTCCATCCCAAGAGGTACCTTCACCGGCACCACGTTGCTCTCCTGCCCGCTGACCGCTTCCAGGCCATGGATCCTCGTGTCGCTGCACTCGTCGACGATCCAACTATGGGACTACCGCATGGGCACCCTGATAGACCGCTTCGAAGAACACGACGGGCCGGTCCGCGGCGTTGACTTCCACAAGACACAGCCATTGTGAGCATTGCCTGGACATCTCGGGGCGGGTCAGCGACATACTAAGACTGGGCAGATTTGTATCTGGTGGTGACGACTACAAGATCAAGGTCTGGTCATACCAGACCCGGCGATGTCTCTTCACATTGAACGGCCATTTGGACTATGTCCGCACCGTCTTCTTCCACCACGAGCTCCCGTGGATAGTGAGCAGCTCCGACGACCGTAAGCGCATGCCGTAGTTTGGCGACAGTGCAATGGCTAATACGGACCAGAGACGATTCGTATATGGAACTGGCAGAACCGTAAGTGCTACTCCCAGCTGCTCCCTTGAACGAAGCTAACATGCACAGGTTCATTGAGTAAGTCCCGTCGCATTCCCTCGCGGAAACACACCTAACCCTCCCAAGTATGTACCATGACCGGTCACAACCATTACACCATGTGCGCGCAGTTCCACCCGAAGGAAGACCTCATCGTGTCCGCCTCCCTCGACCAGTCGGTTCGCGTCTGGGATATCTCGGGGCTCAGGAAGAAGCACTCGGCACCACAAGCCATGTCCTTTGAGGACCAAATGGCACGCGCAAATCAGAACCAGGCGGACATGTTTGGAAATACAGATGCGGTGGTCAAGTTTGTTCTCGAAGGCCACGACCGAGGTGTGAACTGGGTCGCCTTCCACCCTACACTACCATTGATCGTTTCCGCTGGCGACGATCGCCTCGTGAAGCTGTGGAGGATGTCAGAGACAAAGGCATGGGAAGTAGATACCTGCCGAGGGCACTTCCAGAACGCGTCTGCGTGTCTGTTCCACCCGCATCAAGATTTGATCCTGTCTGTTGGAGAGGATAAGACCATTCGTGTATGGGACCTCAACCGGCGAACATCGGTCCAGTCCTTCAAGCGCGAGAACGACCGCTTCTGGGTCATCGCCGCGCATCCCGAGATCAACCTCTTCGCTGCCGGTCACGATAACGGTGTGATGGTGTTCAAGCTAGAACGCGAGCGACCCGCGTCCGCCGTCTACCAGAACAATCTTTTCTACATTACCAAGGAGAAGCATGTGCGATCTTACGACTTCCAGAAGAACATCGAGTCCCCGTCGATGCTATCTCTCAAGAAGCTAGGAAGCGCTTGGGTACCTCCACGAACGCTGTCCTACAACCCTGCCGAACGCTCCATCTTGGTCACATCGCCAGCCGATAGCGGAACCTACGAGTTGATTAGCCTGCCGCGCGACGCTTCAGGAGCAGTGGAACCCACCGATACCAAGCGTGGGTCCGGCAACTCTGCTGTATTCGTGGCTAGGAATCGATTTGCCGTCTTCAACCAGTCGAACCAACAGATCGATATCAAGGACCTCAGCAACTCGACTACCAAGACCATCAAGCCTCCACATGGAACCACTGATATCTACTTCGGCGGCACTGGCAATCTGCTCTTGATCACCCCTACCGCGGTTGTACTCTATGACATCCAGGCCAAGAAGAACCTTGCCGAGCTTTCTGTCAATGGGGTCAAGTACGTCGTATGGTCATCTGATGGATTGCATGTCGCATTGCTGAGCAAACACAATGTCACCATTGCGACAAAGAACCTGGAGCAAGTCAGCACTCTGCACGAGACTATCCGGATCAAGAGTGCAATCTTCGACGACACTGGCGTCCTTCTCTACTCTACACTGAACCACATCAAATACAGTCTGATGAATGGCGACAACGGAATCGTTCGCACGCTCGAGCAAACAGTATACCTGGTGAGAGTCAAGGGCCGCAACGTATACTGTCTAGACCGTGCTGCGAAACCTAAGATTCTTCAAATCGACCCCACCGAGTACCGATTCAAGCTTGCTCTAGTTAAGCGCAACTACGATGAGATGCTGAACATTATCAAGAATTCGAGTTTGGTGGGACAAAGCATTATCTCCTACCTCCAGAAGAAGGGCTATCCCGAGATTGCTCTTCAATTCGTGCAAGATCCTCAAACACGGTTCGAGCTCGCTATCGAATGCGGTAATCTGGAGGTCGCGGTCGAAATGGCTAAGCAGCTGGACCGACCGAAGCTCTGGCAACGATTGAGCACTGAGGCTCTGGCCCATGGTAACCACCAAACCGTGGAGATGACTTATCAAAAGCTACGAAACTTCGACAAGCTATCCTTCCTGTACCTCACCACTGGAGATCAGGACAAATTGAAGCGTATGGCTAAAATTGCCGAGCACCGCGGCGACATGACGGCACGATTCCAGAATGCCCTTTACCTGGGAGACGTTCAAAACCGGATAGAAATGTTCCAGGAGCTTGATCTATACCCCCTTGCGTACGCCACTGCCAAAGCCCAAGGTCTTGACGAACAAGCGCAGTCGATACTGGAGGCCGCTGGGGTTTCGGAGGAGCAGATCAACCTTCCTTCAATAGGTGCTCCTCTTTCGCCTGCCAAGCCTATTGTACCTACCCACAAGACAAACTGGCCAACGCGTGCAGCCTCTTCGACCGTGTTTGAGAAGGCTCTTCAAGGCGAAGTCGAGGGCGTCGGATCCGACGAGCCAACAGCGAACGGTTTCGGCGACGAAGATCTCTTGGGCGATGCTGAGCCTACTAGTGCTGCGGCTGAGCTTGCGGGTGACGAAGAAGACGATGTTGGCGGGTGGGACATGGGTGACGATGGAGACGTGGAGGCGGAGGACGACTTCGTTGAAGTTGAGGGTGCTGAAGCCGGCGCTGGAAGCAGTGAAGCTGACTTCTGGGCACGCAACTCACCTTTGGCAGCGGACCATATTGCTGCAGGTTCGTTTGATACTGCATTGCAGTTACTAAACCGGCAAGTCGGTGCTGTCAACTTCGCCCCTCTCGAAGAGCGCTTCCAGGAAATCTACCAAGCGACACGAACATATTTGCCAGCCACACCGAACATGCCCTCGTTAGTCAACTACGTACGGAGAACAGTGGACGAGACGGATTCGCGCAAGATCTTGCCCATCATCCCACGCGATCTAGAATCGATATTGTCGACCGATCTGACGGCTGGCAAGCAGGCTTTGAAGGAGAACAAGTTGCAGGATGGCGTTGCCGCTTTCAGGAAGCTATTGCAGCTCATTATGATCAACGTTGTCTCATCGCAAGCAGAGTTGTCTGATGTAGGTTCCGCATTGTCCATGCAGTCGACGTGTACTAACGTTTTCCAGGCTAAGAAGGCAATCAACACAGCCACGCAATACATACTTGCCATGTCCATCGAGCTGGAGCGCCGCAAACTCCTCAATGGCGCTACCGACATCTCGGCCCTATCTGACGCCGACAAGAAACGCGCCCTGGAACTCTCCGCCTACTTCACCATTCCCGAACTCGAGGGCCCTCACAAGTCTATTCCACTCTCGGCAGCCATGAACTTTGCCCACAAGAACAAGCAGCTTAACACGGCACTGAACTTTGCCAATGCGTTGCTCGACCGCACTGGAAACGCAAAGATGAAGGAGGCAGCTAAGCGTGTCAAGACGATTGCCGAGAGGAACCCTAGCGACGTGATTGAGATTGACTTTGACCAATTTGCGGACTTTGACATTTGCGCTGCTAGCTTCACACCCATCTACAGTGGCATGCCATCGGTGACCAGCCCGTACAGCGGTGCCAAGTACCATGCGAGGTACAAGGGTACTGTGTGCAGGATCGATGGTATCACTCAGATTGGCGCGCCGGCTAGTGGTCTGAGGTTGGTGGGCTAGATGGGATGCGAAGACTTCTGAGGACTCGAGGGTAGCATTGCAGGATGGGTTGAAGATGTATACTTAGCGTTTTACGAAATCTGGTGTTGCCAGTTTGACGGACTATCGAAAATGAGAGGTGGCTGGTAACGTGAATTGATCGAATACATGCAGCTTTAGACTTTGAGGACAGACAGAGGAGAGAGAGAGACGGAGAGAGAGAGATTAAAATGTCATTATGAAGTGTAAAGTTCGATTACCTAGGTGCTGTGTTTCCATCCTTCAAACACAATGACTTGTCACATTTAGAACGTTTTTTACGAAGAAGTTGTTCAGACGGGATGATCATGCGTGACGTTCTGGCATTACTTATAACTATACATCAACACCTTTGAACAGGTAGACAAGAGAGAAAAAGTATCAAAGCATAAGAGGTATCGAGCATCAATGGACCACTAGGAGAAAAGAATCCCCAGATTGGTACGCATTCCCGTAAAAACACCGAACAAGATTCCAAAATCCAAAACGCCCCATAGGGCCCCATTCTCATTTCGCGTCATGGCAAGATGTTGATCACACAAGAGGGAGAGGTGTGATGGAAAGTAGGCGGTGATGCTAAACGTCTGCCGTGACAATCCTATCAACCCTTGTGCGGTGGCGGACCAGGCGGTGGCGCGTATCCTCCACCATATGTAGGCTGGGGACTCTGAAGCTCGACGCCGTTCTGCTGGCCGTAGTAACCTTGATCCGCGCCTCCGGCACCGTAGTACCCATTGTTGTTGTTTGTGGCAGCGGAGTATGGCGGGGCGGTATCGTGTTGGTTATTGTAGTAGGGTGCAGCGGTTTGGTTATTGTTGTTGTAGGCGCCTGGGCGGGCGGCCCAGCCTGTGCCGTAGAAGGGTTGGCGGCCAGCTTTGCGGCGGCGGCGGGCTGTTAGGCAGCTGCAAAATGTGTTAGACTGCATTGGCTTGAGTGGTTTTTTGGGGGGGGGGACGGGCAAGGTGGTAGTAGAGAGGTGAATGAGCAGACTTACGAGCATAGTACGAAGAGGAGTAAGAAGCCCAAGACGACTACTACGAGGACAACCCAGCGTACCCAGTTATTCCATGCTGAGTTCCTGCAGCGGTAAAGTTGGCCGTAGCGATCTCGGCAAAGCCTAGCCATTGCGTGTTAGAAAGCTGATGTTTGTATGTGATGCGCAAGTGCGGAAGGGAAACAAAAGGTGCAAAGTGTGTGTGTGCAGTTGGAAAGGATTGTACGGAGGGACAGAGAAACAAGAAATCGACGTGTTGTTGTAGGGTAGGCATCGACAGTAAAGGTGCCGACTGATGCGGCTGGGCGCAGTAACGTTGTGACGTCGTCGGTCGCAAACACACAACCAGCCAGGACCAAGCCGATCCGTTGATCCATCAAGCTTGCTTTCCCCAGAACAATCGTGCTACTGCGCCGCATACTATGCGCGACTAGGGTATTGGCACCGCCACTTGCGACAAACAATAAGAGAAAGGATAGTGACGATGATGATGATGATTATGAATCGCGCATAACGTACTCGTCGTCGTCGTCGTCGCCGAAATCGAATTGTCTGCTTTGTAGATGCATTGTACTTGAAACCGATTTGTCAATTCAGCCGAATGAAAAGATACACAACGTTCTGTAGGGATGTTGGGTAAACGGGGAGTAAGAAAGACTAAAAAGTGACGATGAAGAGTAGAGATGAAGAACCCGAGGAACAGGGTTCCCGAGCAGCTCTTATGACGATATACACTCGGGAAGGGAAAGATGCGTCTTCGGCTGCTCAGCCACAACCGCCAAGATGACCCTAGGCATGGGTAATGCCATGCCGACGCGGTCGCACTAAAACGGGCAAAGCGGAGACGGTGAGGGAAGTTTGGTGACGACTAGTCTGCTAAGTGCTTACGACAATGTTATTGGTTGACGGGAAGGGCTTTTCGAACTGCTGATTGTTCCTGCGGAGGCGCAGCTACCATGGAAGATGGGGCAACGCTGTTTCTAGCCTATTCTCGAAGCCGGGAAGGGGATTGTGCGGCGAAGCAATGTGCTGCGCTGCTTATCTGGTTGGCCTTGATGGGGATACCATGGGGATACTCGATGACCGGAGGAATTCGATTCGTTTGGCCATGTCTCTTGGGGAATCCTTGGCTTGCTGCGCCAGATGCTCTCGTAATCATAGTATGTCTAGTCTAGGCTAACAGTACGTACCTCAGTTTCTTAGATGCGAGACATGCACATTGGCTTATGTAAGCAGTGCCCATGAGGTTCCGGGTTGCGTGTTCACTCTAGCTGCCAAAGTCGTGAGATGGTCGCACCACACGTGGTGCACAACAATTTGTCGGGTGCTCCTGATGGTGCAAGGTGTTTCAACATGTTAGATATCTTCCAACGCGATTCTCAAGCCATTGGCGTCCCAAAAAGCTTCCCTCGTATACTCCGGAGTACATGCGCACCCGCTCACAGCAACCCCCCACACCCTCACCGCGCCAATATCCACCCAAACCTACGCCACAAAGCCTCAACCCATCTCCCCCTCCCCCCATCACTATCGCGAATAGTTACCCACTTCCCCGTTCACCCCTCCAGCTCGTCGGCTGTCCATCCAAGCATCCCATTCCTCACAAAGCGGAGACAGGGGTTCGCACTGCTCAAACACCACTCGGCCAATCACATGCCCTCTGCTCAAGATTGCCTGGGAGGCGCTAATGCAGGATGAGTTGTTCAATTTGTTGATGGCATGGATTTTGCTTGGGTCCCACCCCGTTTTTCTGCCAGCAGGTGTGAGTTGTGCGAAATAATAGTTGTTTGCTTTCCTCTGATGCATTGATCCTCTCCTCTGTTCCCCTCCTGCCTGGTGGACTTGTTCGTTTTTGTGGCAACGTTTGGCGCAAGTCGCTACTTCCGCGGCGCTACAGAGAACCGGAGTCATTGGACCTTGTGCTGCACGGAATTCTGAATGCCAGACCGCGAGGAGACCCATTTAAGGAACAAGTCACGACGAGCAGCGCCGCGCGCAATTGCGCTCACAACGCAACAATCACCCACCTAAACGACTTGTCACTACGGCACCCATGGAGCCGAATAAGAGGCGAAGCATGCGCAGCCATACATGTCATTCATACCTGGATCACACTCTTCCCGCCTTTTCTTAGCCGCTACATGTTCGCTGGAATATGAAACAAAGAAGATGATACATGATGAGGAAGGGTCAGTCGCCGTCATGATGACATGAAAAGAAGTAAACGTGTCGAGCTGGGGAAATGGAATGGCCATCGCTAGCCTGCAGAGCGATCTGCCCGTCTTTTCTTCCATCAAGTCGTAAGAATCATTAAAGATGTCATGTAAAGCTGACGGCCGTAATTCGTGAGGAGGTAGGCACATCAACATGGTGGAGTTGCGAAAACACCAAACCCAGTCGAATGCGTTGCGAACGGCACCTGACCGACGCGGTCACGTTACGTCGGTCGAAGGCGAACAAGACAATACACTCACTTGCTGGCTCGGGCGATCAACCACTGGAGGACAGCATCGAGGTTGGTCTCCTCCTTTGCGCTGATGCCGTAGCAGCTCACCTCTCGGTGCGACACCGACTTGAGGTCGAGCGCTTCGATCAGCTCGTCGACAGAGAGTTTGTTGGGCAAGTCGGACTTGTTTCCTAGGACAAGCAGAGGGATACCTTCCAGAGCTGGCTTCTCCAACAGAAGCTTTAGCTCTTCGCCAGCGACGGGCAGCGCCTCCTTGTCAGCGGAATCGACAATGAACCTATGATGATGAGCGACAGGCTGCGTTCACGTGCAGAAGAGACGTACACAATGGCATTCACACCGCGGCAATACCGCTCCCACATGGAACGAAACCTAGGTTGGCCCCCGAGATCCCAGCTGTTGCCGCTGGTCAGCAGATGCGCCTCCGGACTAGTAGATTGCTCTGCACCCCGCAAGGCTGGGCTTGGCGCTGCAAGAGCCGGACAATGCGTGACCAGGGAGAAGACGGAAAGCACTTACCACTTCAAGGTTACATGACCTTTCTGGACGCGCTTCATATTGAAGCCAACCGTCGGGATGGAGCTAGAACCAGTCAGCGCATGGCCCAGCTACGATGGCGCTCATGGTTGCGCAGAGCAGTAGCTTCGGGACACGGATGAAACAACGTCGCCGCCGGCTTGCGCAACTTGGGGCGGATGTAGACCTACTCGACAGTAAATTCTCCTCCCTAGACGGCCATGGGTCAGCTTGCTTGCACTCATCAGACTTCATGATGATGTTGGCACAGGAGGGTCTGTCCGCATCAGGAAGAGACTCACCGCCAGAACTCTCAATAGCGAAGTCTTGCCAGCGTTTTGCAGCCCGATCATGGTAATGTCCATCTCAGTCGCCCTGGATGGTGTCAGCTGCCGTCAGACGTGGTATTTCTTTTTCTTTTTTCACAGGCGCAAGCTGAATACTCGGGCGAGTATCAGATAGCGCATCAGGCGCCCAAGTGATGGCATTTGATCTTGTAGAAAAGGACAGGTAGACGTACCAGAACAGGCGCAGCAGCCAGTCATAGATGCGACGGAAGAGGTTCGCCATGGCCGTCGTCAGGGCGAGTTCTGACTCGGTGCTGTCGTGGTATGGCTGGGAGGAGTGGTGATGTATGGGCGCTGGAGGGAAGTCTGGGAACCTTGATCCTTGCTGCGGGGCATGTAATCGACGTGATCGCCGTAGTCTTTCGCAGCAACAAGGGGCAAATGGACGACTTTTGGAGACACGAATGCGGGTGCAAAGAGCGCAGGCGATGCCGTGAGGAAGTAGAGAAGCAGAGCTGTGCCGCCCTAACGAAAGCCCGGAGTGGTTCACGCTGCAGCACAGTGATGGAGCCGCCGCGGCGTGTGACTTTGGCCTAGGCGCTAGGCAGGGGTGGGTGGCCCATCCGACTAGTCTAGCAAAAAAGTTCGAGGATGGCGTTGCATCTTGCTTGATCTTGACCATCGCGCTGCAGCTTGCCCACGCGCATTCTCTGTATAACCTGGGGCCAATATTGCGCATACCACAGAGTTGCGCTTTATTTACTCATTGATCTATCTTGCTTGATATTCCCAGTGACAAGACACGACCAGCATGGCGCCTGCCGCAAGGGCCGACAGCCCGCAGGAATGGTCGACCAAGGCAGGCAATTGCTCTGCTTTCTTTTAACATACCTCTAACACGCACTCCAGTTTGACACGCTCCGCCGGCACGACCTGTTCCGCAACCCCCCAAAGGACAAGACGGCATACCCCACGCTCGCTGCCGCCGTCGACCCCCACATCAACTCGTTCAACACCATCTTCACGCCCGGCGGCCAGCTCGCCCAGGGCATACGCGACATTGGCACCAAGAGCTTCCTCGACGGCGACCCATACGCCGCCCCCGAAGACGCCGGCCAGCGAAACCGCCTCTCCCTGCGCATATCCGACGTCTTCCTCGACAAGCCCGTCCTGCCGCCGACCAACAAGGTCGCGCTCAAGAACCGCAACATCTTCCCCGCCGAAGCCCGCGAACGCCATGCCTCGTACCGCGGCAAGATGCGCGCGCGCCTGGAGTGGCGGGTCAACAACGGCGATTGGCAGGAGGACGTGGTTGATCTCGGCGGTGTGCCCGTCATGCTGAGGTCAAACCGCTGCCAGCTCGAAGGCATGGCGCCCGCGGCATTGGTCAAGGCGAAGGAAGAGTCCGACGAGCTGGGGGGATACTTCATCGTCAACGGCATTGAGAAGATCATCCGTCTCCTCCAGGTCAACCGCCGCAACTACCCCATGGCCATCAAGCGCAGCGCCTTCACTAACCGTGGTGCCGGTTACACCCAGTTCGGTATCCAGCTCAGATCGATGCGACCCGACCAAACCTCGCAGACCAACGCCCTGCACTACCTCAGCGACGGCAACGTCAACTTCCGATTTTCATGGCGCAAGGCCGAATACCTCGTCCCCATCGTCATGGTCATGAAGGCTCTCGTTGAAACCAACGACCGTGAGATTTTCGAGGGCCTGGTTGGCGCAGCTGGCTCAGAGGGCCTTGAAGAGAAGCAGTTCGTCACAGACCGGGTTGAGCTGCTGCTCCGAACATACAAGGTCTACGGGCTACACACAAAGGCAAAGACGCGCGCCTATCTGGGTGGAAAGTTCAAGGTTGTACTTGGCCTGCCAGCCGACGTGACCGACGAGGAAGCCGGCACCGAATTCCTCCGCAAGATCGTGCTGCCCCATCTAGGCTGCGTAAACGTCACACCGAGTCAGAACGCCGACAAGTTCCGCATGCTCCTCTTCATGGCCAGGAAGCTCTACGCTTTGGTCGAAGGCGACTGCGCTGTCGACAACCCAGATGCCGTCCAGAACCAGGAAATCTTACTAGGCGGACAGCTCTACGGAATGATCCTCAAGGAGAAGCTGGAGGAGTGGCTCAATAGCTTCCAGCTTGTCCTGAGGGAATGGGGAAGAAAGACCGAGTACAAGCCCTTCACATCTCCAGAATTCACCAAGGACTGGAACTCGAGGATCCTCCGACGGACACAGCTGAACCTTGGTCAAGCTATGGAGTACTTCCTCAGCACAGGAAATCTGATCAGTCCGACTGGTCTCGACTTGCAGCAAACATCCGGATATGTCGTGGTGGCTGAGAAGTTGAACTTTCCTCGTTTCATCTCGCATTTCAGAATGGTACACAGAGGTGCCTTCTTCGCACAGCTCAAGACAACCACGGTTCGTAAGCTACTGCCCGAGTCATGGGGATTCATGTGTCCTGTTCATACCCCTGACGGTAGTCCTTGTGGACTTCTCAACCACTTTGCGCACAAGTGCAAGATTGCAACTACCAACCTCGATGTGTCGGCAATTCCGAACCTTGTTGCACAGTTGGGTGTATCAAGCAAGTCGTCCGCCTCTCTTGACGCGAGTGTAGTCGTACAATTAGACGGTCGTGTCCTAGGTTTCTGCTCGCCCAAGCAAGCCAAGGTCATCGCGGACACGCTTCGTTACTGGAAGGTCGAAGGCTCGCACAATGTACCATTGGAGATGGAGATCGGTTACATTCCCGGATCCAATGGTGGTCAGTACCCAGGTGTCTACATGTTCTCGCAAAGCTCGCGAATGTACCGACCTGTCAAGTACCTGCCTCTTGGCAAGACAGACTACGTGGGACCATTCGAGCAACCATACATGTCGATTTCATGTACGGACGCCGAGATTGTATCTGGCGATTCGACGCATGTCGAGATCGAGCCCACGAACATCTTCAGCATTATCGCCAATCAGACACCCTTTTCGGATTTCAACCAGTCGCCACGTAACATGTACCAGGTAAGCTGTTGTGACTATACCAAATGCTCGCGAGACATATACTGACTTCTGACCTCCACTTCCACAGTGCCAGATGGGTAAACAATCCATGGGTACACCAGGAACTGCCACGGCCTACCGAACCGATAACAAAACCTATCGCCTACAGACTGGTCAAACTCCAATCGCCCGGCCTCCATTGCACAACGAATACGGTATGGACAACTTCCCAAATGGAATGAACGCAGTTGTGGCTGTCATCTCCTACACCGGATACGACATGGACGACGCTATGATCTTGAACAAGTCATCGCACGAGCGCGGTTTCGGCCACGGCACTGTCTACAAGACCAAGATCTGTGACCTCGAAGAAGGCAGCCGAAGAAACCGATCAAGTAGGACAGTTACCAAGTTGTTTGGCTTCGCTCCCGAGGGTTTAGTCAAGGCCGCATCCAAAGAAACCCTCGATGAAGATGGTCTTCCTCGTATCGGAACCATGCTGCGATCTGGCGATGTCATTGCTGCATGGCACACTGTCTCATACGACCCAGCTACCGGCGATTACATCAATCGCGACGGCCAGACACAATACTTCAAATACAAGGACGATGAACTCGCTTTTGTCGAAGAAGTCCGCATCATTGGCGCCGAAGATGGAGCACAGCCTTGCCAGAAGCTCAGTATCAAGCTACGCATTCCTCGATCCCCTGTTGTTGGCGACAAGTTCTCATCCAGACATGGACAGAAGGGTGTCGTCAGTCAAAAGTTCCCTACGCCTGACATGCCATTCTCCGAGAGCGGTATGCAACCCGACGTAATCATCAACCCTCACGCTTTCCCCTCGCGAATGACAATTGGTATGTTCGTCGAGTCGCTTGCTGGAAAGTCTGGAGCACTCCACGGAATGGCCCAGGATTCAACGCCGTTTCGCTTCGACGAGCAAAATACGGCTGTCGACTACTTCGGCCACCAGCTGTCTAAGGCGGGCTACAACTACTACGGCAACGAGCCCATGTACTCGGGTATCACTGGACAAGAACTGCATGCAGACATCTACATTGGTGTTGTCTACTACCAGCGTCTACGACACAGTAAGTCATTCTTTCAATTACAATATAGACATTTACTAACAATTACGCAGTGGTCAATGACAAGTTCCAAGCCAGAACTACTGGTCCCGTAGTGTCGACGACAGGACAGCCCATCAAAGGAAGAAGCAAGGGAGGTGGTATCCGTGTCGGAGAGATGGAGCGCGATTCTCTACTTGCCCACGGCACAGCCTTCCTTCTTCAAGACCGCTTGATGAACTGCTCGGATTACACCAAAGCAGCTATCTGCCGTACCTGCGGCTCTTTTCTCAGCACAACCCCTACCGTCAGCGAGTACGGCCGCAGGAGCGACAGGAGCGGCAAGGACATTACGATCCGCTGCAGGAGATGCGCCGTGTTGGCCGACAGCACCAGCAGCAAAGCAGATCTCTGGATGGACGCACAGGGTCTGCGGTACTCTGGCGGTGAAGATGTCGCCGTGGTTGCCGTCCCCGGTGTGCTCAAGTTCCTGGATATCGAATTGGCTAGTATGGGTGTTAGGCTCAAGTTCAACGTCGGACCGTGAAAAGCTGGGCAAGACACGAGGAACGGAAATGAAGACGACTGACGCGTGTTTGCGCATTTTCATCGGCGTACATTTTTAGGTTATGATACTGGGCTAAAAGTCGGCTTAGCAGCATTGATGGGCGTTTCTTTTCTTTTTCATGGTGCACGAGTCGGATCAACGAAGTATATAGAGTAGTAGTGTACAGCATGAATTGACACATACTCTACATGTACATGTACACAACGTCTTCTCCGCATGTAAACACAATATTACACACACAAATGCAATCGAATCGAATAACCATAGCAAAGCTACTTGACCCATCTCCATGATTATGACTTCCAACCCATATCAAACCACCCTAGTAATGCCATGCACGCCCCCCCCTAGACCCAAGTCACCTTGACACCAAACTCGCAAGGCACATTTCCCCACACCAAGACTCATCGGGGCTTCTTCTTCTGTCTGGGGCCAACCAGCTTTAATACATCAAGTCGTTGTCTCTGATGGCGAATGCAGAATTTCCATGGCTATTTGCCGTTGCAATTGTTTCTTGCGACGTGTTGTACAGGAGGTGCGCATGCTCTTTATCGGTGGAGAAGACGCGTCAGCCGAACCACCGGGGCTTATGGCTTGGTTTGGGCTTTGGGAGGATGGAGCGGAAGCGTTCTGGTGTTGGCGACTGGGTATTTTTGGGGAGTGTTCCAGTGTGGTGATGATGATGATGATGATGATGATGATGATGATGGTAATGATGATTAGGAGGATGATGGCGACGACGAGGATGAAAAGCATAATGGTTAGGAAGAGGAGGCTGGTATTGTTCGGGCCGTGAAGAGGCGCAGGTAGGACTGATGATGGAACTGGGATATAATTCTCGGAGCAGTAATGTTCTCAGTCTTAGTTCAAGAGCTTCGTCCCCCACGTAGGTTCCATCAGGTTTGAGCTTCGAGGTCATGACAGGCCGTTGTCTTTGCAATGGCAAAATCACCTTTTCCGACGACTTGGACTTGAACTAGAAGTCTGCTTTCCCGCCCATGACCTTGGCCGCGTTGACAGCGCTCATCTTGTTTGCCCAGCCCTGTGCGGGAACAATCTTGCGCACAGTCCTGACTTCATCGGATGCGTAGCCGGGAATGCGAATATTGTAGTTGCGCTCGAGTATGACTTGGATGTCGCGGATGTCGAGCTGTGGTGAATCGCGGAGCTTGGACAATTTGCAGGCGTTGCTGATGACGTTGTCGACGAAATCATCTGCAAGTTGGAGGACGGCCTGTACGAATGAAAGTGGTTAGAGACGTTCAAATTCATCAATAAGACGTGTGAGTATCTTACCTCTTCAACCTCTGGTGTCAGTGCCTCCTCTGATCCGCCTGTTACTTGCCGAACGAGCTCATCCAGTTTGCGCTTGCTAAGTACCCGGTCGCCCTCACCTTCGAGCTGGAATGGGGGTGGTCGTGGGATGACAGGCTGACCCATTGGGCCTGGTGCACCGTTTGTAGGACCGCTCATAGTAGGTCGAGCTTGTCCCATGTGGACGGCTTGAGGTGAAGTCACGTTCAGATGGCGCGGAATAGGCATCTTTGGGTTGTTCAGCTGCTCGCGCTCGCGGCTTCCAAAGTTACCGCCCTGTCCACCTTGCTGCATTGGGGTGTTTGTGCGCTGAGGGTCGGTGTAGGATCGATTCGCAGCGCTGACTGCGGCTTGGTGTGAGAGAGGAACTGGTGGACCAGGCGCGTTCGATGCGGCTGACTGTGGGTGCGGTGAGTTACTCTGCTGGTGCGCATTCGCTTGCATGGGGTTAATTTGAGGTCGCTGCTGTTGCTGCTGCTGTTGGTGGAGGTTTTGTTGCTGCTGTCCTTGTTGCGAAAACTGCGGCATCTGATTTGGAGGCATCGTCTGCGAGTGAGGCGCTGGCGGAGGTCGAGCCTGCTGCTGCTGTTGCATTTGTTGCTGTTGGGGAAGTGGTTGCGGAACCTGCTGGTTGTGCTGCTGCTGTTGTGGTGGTCCCTGCTGGTGATTTCCCTGGTTTGCCTGCATATTGAACTGAGGTTGAGGTTGCGGCTGAGTTTGCGGTTGCGGCGCCTGTCCGCCCTCGATCTTGATCTGTGGCTCCTCTTTCACTTGAGGTTGCACAGGCATGTTGGGCTGTGAAGGCTGGCGCTGGGGTGGTTGGGGCGGTTGTTGGGGCGGTTGTTGCTGTTGTTGTTGTTGTTGTTGCTGTTGCTGAGAAGGCGATTGCGCTGGGTTCTGGCCCTGAGGTTGTGCATGGCCTTGGGAGTTCTGCTCGCGCTCCTCCTTCCACTGCTTTTGCATGGCCCTGAACTTATCAATTTGAGCCTTGATCTTGGCAGCTTCCTTGTCGATGTTGTTCTTCATCATGAGCCGCTCCTGAGGTAGTTCCTGCCCATTATTCTGCCGTTCGGTCAACTCTTGGATGATCCTCCGTCTTTGCTCAGTCAAAGTAGCTTGTTTGGCAAGCATGTTCAGATAACCAGTCCTGTACTCCTTCAACTTGTTTTCGTATTCGGGGGTGCCCGGCGTAGGCCCGTTGGTCGGACCTTGCATGGGAAAGTCGTGGACATGCTTGACGATAGCAGGATCGACTTGGCCGCGTCCTGGGTTCTGGCCTTGGTTGGATGGTTGCTGTCCTTGCGACTGCTGGCTGGCTGGTGCCCCGGCACCTTGACCTTGACCTTGAACTCCTTCTTGCTTGACAGCGTTGGAGTTCTGCTGGCCAGCTGCACTAGACTGTCCAGCTTGTCCTTGGTTTTGGTTTCCTTGTTGCTGTTGGGCCTTGATCTTGGCGCGATATTGGCGTTCGCGTCCGATGAACTTTTGCGACCATTCCGTCAGCTTCTGGCGCGCGTTGGCATTCTCTGGAGTGCCTTGCTGGTTGCTGTTGAAGATGGTCCAGAAGTTCTGCATGATCAAGCGATACTTCTGCTTCTCGTCTTCGGGGAGACATTGCAGCTTGAGGATATCATCGGGACGTAGCAGCTGCTGGCCTTGCTGGCCGCCGCTGGCCTGCTGTGGCTGGGAGTCGCTCATGTCGAGGGCAGCAGACTTCGGAGCCGCACGTTGGAGGGTTGTCGAATCGTATGCGAGCTTTGGTACGGGAAGATGCAGTTGTTGTGTCGCGTAGTCGTTGCGATTGAATAATGTGTGAGCGGAGATGGAGATTTCGCGTGTGAAGTGAGATACTGGGAGTGATGATGATGAGGTTTAGAGTGGTAAATGCAACGCCAAGCACTCCCACGTCGCGCGTTTGTACGACCGCACGTGCACGCGTCCTGCCTCACAACACAACTCTAGAACACACCAACGATAGATGCTTGTGATACAGTCCAATTACGTTCAATATCTACGCAGACCTACCGGTCCGATGCAAAGGGTATCTGACTACTCTCAGAACCCCTCTTCGCAGTCTCAGACGTTGCCAGCGCCCGCTCCCTGGTGTTTCGGACCTCCCACTCAAATTCCTTGAGTGCCCTCATCTCGCTACCAACAAACAACAAGCCCATCAGCCCATCGACTACACCCACACTCAATCCCAGTGTGCTCAACAACATGAGTATAAAGGAAACGTAGTTCTTGGGTGACCACCAGACACCTATCAGACAGCCAACGGAGAGGGAGAGCTGGTAGAAGAAGTGGCATATGCGCAGCTTGCGCTGTATCCTTTCTCGGACCTGGTATTTGAGTATTGTTGCCATGATCTCGTCATACGTCTCAATGGATAGGTAGCGTTCAGGCAGTGCCCACGGGGATAGCCGCATGGCTGATGGTGACGTAGAAGTCCTAGCCAATGTCGCTTCGACAGAGAAGTGGTCGCTGAGGGAGCAGTGTAGTGTAGGATGACGCATGGCCATGCCCACGTTTGCTTCTTTGAGCGTCCACTCAGCTGTCTCCTCCTCTGTCTCTGGGTCGTGGTAGCGGCCACTACTGAAGAAGACGTAGTCGAGTCGTTTAGCGTTCGGATCTGGGACGGCAGTATCTATCTGCACGTTCTCGCCTTTTGCAAGTCGCCTCTGCTGTCCTTTGTTCCACCTCCAGGAGTTCAGCTCACTGTCGCATGTTGCACCGTTGACCGTCATGTTGTACTGCGCAGATGGCATTGGCACGCCGCGTACCTGCTCGACCTTGTCTTTGGCTGCACCAATGGAAGACTGAGGGTGGAGTATGCGCCACACGTCTTGAACCGGCGAGTGCGTTTCTATTATACGGTGTGCGAGGGACAGGGGGGTCATGTTGAAGTCGCCCATGCCGATGACAAGGCGTCCGCGCTCGGCGGCTGCACGCATGAGTTTTGTGATTTCCCATGCTTGGGCTGTTCGATGGCAGATATAAGAATCATGGGGTTCGCGTTCGTAGGGGGCGTGGAGCTATGAGAATCAGCACGTGTAGTCTGGAAATGACCAAGCAGCATACATGTGTGCAAAACACCTCTGCAATGTCTCTCTGCGAAGGTCCCATTTGTATCCGCGCACATGCAACCCCCTTGCCAACGAACCAATCTCCACGGTAGAAAGCAGCCGGCCGTCCGTTCAGCGGATAGCGGACCATGTTGCTCTCGACAATGGGCCATCGTGACAGGATGACCAGCCCGCCGCCGAAGATTCCGCTGTGATAGAACTTGCCATGGGGCAGTATATGGCGTGTCTTGTCCCGAATGGCATGGTAGTCTTGTTGTGTCCAGCACTCCTGGAGTCCTACAATGTCTGGCGGCGGACTGGCGGCGGCAATCTGGACTCCGATCTCGGTAAGACGCTCATTGCGGAGCTTGGAGATGAACTTGAGCCCCCAGCAATTGAGCGACAGGATGCGTATGCTCGAAGGCGGCAAGGCGGCAGGCGAAGACATGGTGGAAGTCGGCGTGGGTGGATTTGTCGGGCTATGATGCAACTGGGGAAAATGTACCTGAGAGGCTGCAGGGATGCCCGTTGCCGTCTGCACGCTACTGTAACCTCCCCATTGCCGATCGGTCGCGTTTTCCCATTCCCACCACGAAACATCAAACGACCCACGCCTTCAGTGAACATGGACTCGACACGATCAACTTCGCCCAAACGGAGACGCGAAGATGAAGACGGCTACGGCGACGAGCGGCCGCGCAAACGCTCCGCCTCCCATGAGCCGCCCAATGCGTCGCCGAGCTACAGGATAGCGGAAAGACCCGCGCGCCGGTACAGCAGAGGAGACAGCGAAGACGAACAGCGCGAATACACAGACAGACGGCCGCTGTATTCTCTGTCGCCATCAGGCTCACGACGGTCAAGCACCTCGTCCTCGTCGCGCCGGCACCGCACTTCCCCGCCTGCGAAGCCGACCTCTTTGCACTATGCGCCCACGCTCATCCTGCGCGGCCACAAGAAAGCCATATCCTGCGTCAAGTTCTCCCCCGACGGCCGCTACATCGCCTCAGCCTCGGCCGACTGCACCATCAAGATCTGGGACGCCAGAACAGGGGCTCTCGAACACACGCTCGAAGGCCACCTCGCTGGCATCAGCACGATATGCTGGTCTCTAGACTCGACCATCCTAGCCAGCGGCTCAGACGACAAGAGCATACGGCTATGGGACACCAGGACGGGACTGGCGCACCCGAACCCCTTCATCGGCCACCACAACTACGTCTACAGCATAGCCTTCAGCCCCAAAGGCAACATGCTCGTCTCCGGCTCCTACGACGAAGCAGTCTACCTCTGGGATGTACGCGCCGCCCGAGTAATGCGCTCCCTCCCTGCACACTCTGACCCCGTCGGCAGTGTAGATTTTGTCCGTGACGGCACACTCATCGTCTCCTGTTCCCACGACGGCCTCATCCGCGTCTGGGACACGGCAACGGGCCAATGCCTGCGCACCCTCGTCCACGAAGACAACGCCCCCGTCTCCTCCGTCATCTTTTCTCCAAACGGGAAATACATCCTCGCCTGGACCCTAGACTCGTGTATCCGCCTCTGGAACTACATTGAGGGAAAGGGGAAATGCGTCAAGACGTACCAAGGACACGTCAACAAACAATACTCGCTTTCCGGAGCCTTTGGCACGTACAGTGCGGGAAAGGAGGCTGGTGGTGAACAGGAATACGCTTTCGTTGCGTCGGGGGATGAGGAGGGGCAGGTTGTGTTGTGGGATGTTTGTAGTAAGAATGTGCTGCAGAGGTTGGAAGGGCATACTGATGCGGTGCTTTCTGTGCATACGCATCCGAGTGAGAAGTTGATTGTTAGCGCCGGCTTGGACCGGACCATCAGACTTTGGCGACCGAACGAGGGCAAGGCGGTCAACAGAGTGGAGTCGGACGACGGGGAGGGAAAAGTAAATGGCGAGGGACACGAGGAGAACGTGAATGGGATCAAGGAAGAGGAGACGAATGGCTTTGATCATGATACCCTTCCCCCTAATCCTTTCGCCGAGCGTTAGCGTGTCTTTGACCAAGGAGACGCGAAGGCGAAGACTTGTTAACAAATAAGGGTTGGATGAGAGATGAAGTTTTAGATACCCAAAGTAACTAGCGGCTGGTTGCTAGTATGTCATCCTTCTCCATTTCTCGTTGCGTAACCCATCATATACAAGAACGCCATAATCTCCCTATGCCACGCTTTTTGGTATTACCTGCAACGCCCACCATGTAGCAAGAAACGCCATGAGATGCACCACCCATCCTTCTCGTCCATTTCATCTGAACCCTCTCAGCTAAAATGTATACCTTCCTGATTAAACGCATACAGCAGCTTCAGAAAGTCGCCCTCATCGCACAATCTCGCCCGCTTATCCGCCAGCTGCGTCTCATCCTCGAGCACCTTCCTCACCTTCTCCCTGACCAACTCACTCAGCCTCCCCTTCCTCTTCCTATTCACGCCATTCTGGCGCTTCTTACTCTCGGCCTGGAGCTGCTTGAAGAAGTCTGGAAGTTCGTCGTCGGGGTCATCCGGGTCGGAGAAGCCCTTGAACTCGTCGTCGACGTCCATTGTCTCCTCGTCATCTTCGACGGCCTGAGAAGGATCGACGGGCGAATCGTCAATCTCAATGTCGTTCTGCGCACACCACAGACGATAGTTACTACTTAGCAACTCGAGTACCGCAGCCGTTCCCAGGAAACTGGCCCGCAGTATCCTGTTCTTGCGTACAAAACAGATGCGCAGCAGGCCATCCCACTCTTCGTATGCGATTTGTGGCCGTGGGTTCTTGGGCTCGATGCGCACGACGTTGCTTTCTACCTGCGGCGGGGGATTGAAGTTGTTGCGGCCGACTTTCATCACGTGGCTGACTTTGCTCCACATTTGGACGTTGACAGAGAGTCTGGAGTAGAGCTTTTCGCCAGGGCGGGCGAAGAGGCGCATGGCGAATTCGCGCTGGAACATGAGTATGCAGCAGCGGGGTGGGTGTTGCAAAGCTAGTAGCTTGAATACTAACGGCGAAGAAATCTGGTAAGGCGTGTTGCTTATGCACACGTCGAAGCGTGGTAGTTCGGCTTTTATGACATCGCCTAGGCGGATCGTGAGACGCTTTTCTTCGGGGCTGCCTTGTACACGCTTGGTCAGTTCGGCGGCCATTCGGGGGTCCATTTCTACGGCTGTCACTTGTTTGGCAGCTTTGAGGATTAGCACTGTCAGGTTGCCTGTTCCGGGACCGACTTCGAGCACGTGGTCGCTTTGCTTGAGATGCGCTTTTTGGACGATGGCGGTCGCGACACCGGGGTTCTTGAGGATATGTTGGCCGAGATCTTTGTCCATCTTGAAAATTGAATGCGCCGCTGAGGCCTTGGCTGAGGTCGGACGGGCATATGGAGAGGCATTGTTGTCGACGGCTTTTGTGCGCTTTTGCTTTGCTTTCGGCATCTTGGGTGGTAGAGGTGGTGTGGGCTGTTAGATCTAGAGACGATATTTTTTGGTGTTGCAGGCGGACTTATCGCGGGGTTAAGACATGTGAGCGCGCGACTTAGCGTTGCGCGTCTGCTTCTCATGACGTTGGTGTGGCTTTCATTGCATCTCCACAACCATTCCACATTCTCTCTGTCTTCGTATGAATTCACTTTTCTCTAACCTTTTCTCTAGTTGTTCCCATTCATCGCATTGTCGCTCTTTCAAACCTGTTGCCAACAGTCACTCGCTCCTGAAATCTCCATCGTTGCCGACGCGCTCTCTTCCCAGCTTCTTCAACATCTGCAGTCCTTACCAGTTTCGCAATCACTCCCACACCGTAACACGTGTCTCCGGAAACTCAAATCTGCAGTCGCGAGCATCGTATCTACAGCCATTCAATCAAGGCTTACCAAGAAATGCTATCAGGAGTAGCACCTTGAACCTTTCCTCTCACCTGCTACGTGTTCCCGCCTCTCACTGTCACCGTCGTTACACACATCCCGAAGCTCTTGTCTTCTATATAAGAAGCTGGCAGTCCTACAGACTCCGCCACTCCTTCACTCCACTCCTTGCTACTTCTCGCGCCTCAATCACCTTAGCCATCTCGAGCACGACCAACGATAAGCGTTTGCCAACCCAAGTCATGGCAAAAAAAATCTCTACTGCGTCCTCGGACTCGTCGCTCTCACCCCCTCCTGACAACATTGCGTCAGCAACCAAGATCTCTACCGTCGCTCAACCACCAGTGAGTGCCAAGAAAAGAAAGGCTGAGACAACACCACGCACAAAGAAGACCACAACACAGCATGTCGACGCTGATGATGCTGTTAATGGTACCGAGGACTCGCCTCGACCCAAGCGACGCGCAACGAAGAAGGTCAAGGTCACAGAAGAGGTGGAAGACGATGTGAAGGAAGGCGAGGTCGATGCTAAGGTCAAAGTTGATGCAGATGAGGATGGCAAGATCACAACCAAGATCTCCGTCAAGAAGACCGCGAGAGGCAAGAAGGCAAAGGACGAAGGCAGCGGCATTGTAGACAAGCCAAAGCCAAAAGCCAAGGCCAAAACCAAGACCGCAAAGATAGAACCCCCCCGAGCAGAGCGTACCAAAGACATTAAGCATCGAATCGGCGCCCATGTCAGCATCTCTGGAGGTTAGTTGTCATCCTAATCTTTTTTCTCAAATTATATGCAAAGACTTTTGGCTAACATGGACTCGACAATCGTCGTTTAGGTGTGCACAACTCCATCGTCAACATGGTCTACATTGGGTATGTCTTGGATCTTCACGTTACGACAATGTCGAGTTGTCGCTGACCTTTTCAGGGCTAATGCCTTCGCTCTGTTCATGAAGAACCAGCGCAAATGGGAGTCTGCTGCTATGGATCCAGAACATGCGGAGTTATTCATTCAGGGGTGCAAAGACCACAGCATCAATGCTGCGGAATGCTGTCTGCCCCACGGCTCTTATCTGGTCAACCTTGCTCATCCCGACCCTGTTCGCAAGAAGCAAGCCTACGACTCGTTCCTCGACGATTTGACACGTTGTCATGCGCTTGGCATCAGGCTCTACAACTTCCACCCCGGTAACGCTAATGCGACTACTCGTGAGGAGGGCATCCAGATCATCGCCGAGAACCTCAACCGAGCACATGCGGATCCAACGACTGGTAAGGTCGTCACCGTGCTTGAGACAATGGCATCCCTCGGTAATACCATTGGCGGCACATTCGCCGACCTCGCTGCCATCATCAACCTCGTCAAGGACAAAAGCCGTGTCGGTGTTTGTCTAGACACCTGTCATGTCTTCGCTGCCGGCTATGATCTACGCTCACCCGCAGCTTACGCCGAGACCATGGAGAAGTTTGACAAGGAGATTGGGCTAGAGTACCTCAAAGCCTTCCATGTCAATGATAGCAAGGCCCCATTGGCGAGCTACCGTGATATGCACGCACGTATCGGAACCGGGTACCTGGGTCTTCAGGCGTTCCACAACCTCATGAACGACGAGCGGTTCTACGGCCTGCCCATGGTTCTCGAGACACCCATTGACACCATCGACGACAACGGCAAGAAGGTAGACGACAAGGGTATTGATGCCCGTGAGATCAAGTTACTTGAGAGTTTAGTCGGTATGGACAACAACTCGGATGAGTTTAAAACACTCAGTGCGCGTCTCCAAGATGAGGGTGTGGCCGAGCGCGTGCGCGTTGGCGACCAAGTACAGAGGAAGACCATCAAGGATGCGAAGCCGAAGAAGAAGTGCGCTACCAAGAAGAAGGCTGAGAGTAGGGATGAAGAGGACATGGAAGAATAAGGAACAGTCACTTGGGCTTACAATTGGCGCCACCGAAGGGATGGGTCGGCAGACGAGCCAACAGCTCCGGCTCAAGTGTATCCCATTGACTGTTTGGTGGAATTTGGGAGCGGATAGATAGGACCGACAAAAGTGGTATGAAAAATGCTCTAAATCATTGAATTTTTGCCCAAACCCTCTTATGCGATGGCCGGTTTCATTACGTCAAGGGTGTGTTCCCAGGTATATGCTTCGAGTATATGCTGTGCAAATCTACAAGTTATATCCTGCGCGACCTACTTTTCAAGCATCAATCAGGTCGCGGACATACCGGAGGTGTGTGCCGATCTGCTACCTGAGCCGTACTGGACCTGGGAAAGCTTACCTTGCATCTACTGTGTTGTGATTATTGGTCATATGTATACTCATAGCAGGGTCAGTAAGCGTACATCCGGCTGCGGCAACTCCGTACGGGTGTCTGAGCGAGTTCTCTGCCCCAGCTTAGCCAGGGTTGCAGCCGATGTCGTGTACGCGAAAGAGCGTTTCTGCCTTACGGACGACTACCGTAACTCCTACCTAGCTGAAGTCTGTCGCAATATTCGAATCGCAGAGAATTCCTCACCGTTGCTATGTGATTAGCCTTAGGGATTGTAGCCAACACATGGAAGCTACAAGCCTTGCGTTGTTTATGCTGTGGCACACGAAGCATTGCTTATCTCATGAACGATACAGTTACTGTCCTGAGTATCTCCAAGAGACTCGTCTAGTTAGTTGCGGAATAAACTCGTTGTGTTGAGTGGACGAAGTGACGATCTTCGACGGTGAAGCAGCCATACGAGGGGAGCTTGCAGCCTGTATTGCAGATAGCGCAGTCATCCGAATAGAGACAGTAAGCAGACTGGAATTTACGGTATCAGCTCACTGATCAGATAGGAAGAAATATTGATGCTTCTCGGATGCTTCCATGCTCATCGCGTAGAATGATGTAGTTCTGTTCTAGTGGCTTGGCGGTCCCTGTCGCTTCTGCGGTCTGACGACATGTGCAACATACTCGGCAAGCATTATTGTGACCACTTAGAAGAAATTGATCACCTAGCTTCTATCTACACGTCCTGGCCTCATATAGAGCTCGACCAATCATTTATACCACCCGTCCAATCTAGCCTGATCAGGCTTTATGCCGCGAACACGTGGGTTAACAAGCTTCTTCTCCAGCCAAACCTCCACCGCCAGTCTAGGTTGTCAACGCCAGCCCTGTGGGTCTAAACCTTGCCTGCAGCCACGGTATAGAACTTCTCCGAGAAGCCTAACGGAGGCAAGCGGCCTGCATACATCCTACACAGCATCGTTCAACAGCCATATGGCCACCGATGTGCGTTGACAGCGAACGCTCCCGCTTCAGCTCTTCCCAGTCTTATTAATTTCCGCGTCTGGATTTTCACGTTATTCACTTCGCTTGCCAGGAATCTCTAACAAGTGTATATGGTGAAAGCATGGTCGGTGTTCCGAAAAGCACTGGGTGCCTCATCTGCCGCAAGAGGAAGATTAGTAAGTAAACCACACCCCTCTTCCTTGCGGATATCGTCTGACTAAGGACAGAGTGCGGTAAGACTAGCTCCACAAGACCGGCGTGATTCAAATGTTCTGACTAGTGACAATCAAGACGAGACTTGGCCGGCCTGCTTGAATTGTAAGAAAAATGGAAAATCATGTCCAGGACCGCCCGCGCGACACACGTTCAGAGACCTTGGTCCTAGGCTAAATGGCGGCGCTACGAACTCCGCTGCAGAAGAGACAATCACACCGCCAGGTAAGTCTAGCTGACATGAAAAGGAGTGACACTGATCTGGTCACAGACCAACAAGATAGACATCTAACACAACTGAATGAGAAGTTTGCCGAAAATGGCTCGGTTACCCACAAATTCAGAATCTCAAACAAGAACGTGTCGTCCCGGAAAAAGGCTTCACGATCGAGTTCAATCAGTTTAACTCCGCCCAGATCGCCCTTTCTAAGACATCCGTCCCCATCTCAGCATTGGCGACTCGCCCGCGCCCTGATCGCAGCCACCACAACGGGCAGTACAGGGCATCGGATGTCTGTATTTGGCCCGTTCATTCAAGAAGTACCAGCTAGAATTGGACACAACGCAGCCCTCGATGCGGCGGTAGCCGTACTCGTGAACGTCCATACTTCGCTGGTTTACAAAAAGGCAGCAGACGAGATTGTATCCCCAGAACTGTATATCCGAGCAATAAAAACGCTACAATCATGCCTCGAAAGCCCAAAACTAGGCATGTCTCCAAACACACTTTGTGCATCCGTACTTTTAGGGTTGGTTGAAGTAAGTTCTGTTAGGCCTGTCTCTTGTGATCATACTTACATGACCAGGCCTTTGCAGGTCCAAGAACAGGCAATCGATACTTGACACATGTAGGCGGTGCAGGGCGATTGATGGAATTACAAGGACCCTCTAGATACAGAGACACTTTCACAAAAGAGATACTGCGCTTCAATCGAGGTGGAATAGTAAGTAGTAGTGTCATGACGAAATAGTCAAGTCTTTTGACTCTGACGTCCATGGGCATTCCAGATCAAGACTAACACATCGACAGATTATAACATGCATATACGAGCGCAAACCATGCTTTCTCGCGTCTGCTGAATGGCGAGAAATTGCTTTCGACAAGACTGGCCTTAGTTTCGATGATTGCCTGAACACCGACCTAATGCAGTACATGGCCGAGCTGCCTGGTATCTTCCATGCCCTGAAAGAAGTGAGCGAGCGCTATGTTTCTCAGCCGTCACACGGTACAAGCTTCAAATTTGGCTCTAACGACGAATTGTGCAAATCCCTTTCTGATACGCCCCCATCACTTGACTTTTCTACCGACTCTTTCGAAGACATGGACTTCGTTGAAGATCTGCGGCCTACCAAAATCTCCTATCCAATCAACGGAAGTCCTTACACATACCCTTACGAACCCGCACGAAGGGCACTCTTGTACAAGGTATTTGACCTCAAAAATGCTGTCCGCAGCCTGGGTGAGCATATGAACGCAAAGCTCACCAACGGCATTGCCATTTCCGAAACACCAGCTAGAGAAAAAAACAGTCCCATGCAAACAGCCTATCACTTCAATAACTGGCGCGACATCACTGCCTACAACTGTTTCTGGTCTATCGTTATTCTGACGAATAAAGTCCTAATGCGACTTCTACCAACCTTTGGCCAAACACGATACGACTTGCAAGCCGAGTGTCGGTTAGTCGCAATGGAAATTTGCAAGACATGGGAGGACGCTTGGGCTGGCAGACCGATTGGCGCATTCCATACAGGCTTGAGCTTTGTCGTTGCGTACGAATATTGCACACCAGAAGTCCAGGCATGGATAATCAGAGGCCTTAACTCGCTTCTGGACTACCATCAAGTCGACGCGTTTCGTTGGTCGGACGAGGTCATCATCAACATGTCTTCCAAGCTTGCTGGAGAGGGACCTGATGTGGCTTTCTCAAACGTTGGAGTATCGGGAAATTCACGATGAATGAGTGGTACTTCTGTCAAGACCTGATGCATAATTTTAGTTGCACGTCCACTAAATTGCTTCACAATAGATTTGTGCGCATCCACGGAGGAGAGCACGAAATAGTGCAGGCCCTCGCATACCTGATGCATCCAGGCAATCAGAGTCTGTCGTCGATTGAACCGCAGCTCGAACAGATCGAGATGCGTCGCACGACCGCAGTCGGTCAGAACTCAGGCGCATCGGCGCACAGCAGCAGTATATCTTACTTGACAGACTGGCTGTTGTTGTATTAGAAGAAGCGCAGCATGTCTGTGTGGCGTGCAACCATAAAGAACGCTAGTGCGCTAGACTTTCAACGTGGCCTGGAACTGATGATGTCTAGGCCTGAGGATAGTACATGGCGCTAGATAGACTTTGAAGAGGATAGTGTGATAGAATGAGCAAGAAAACGGTGGCATTTCTGAGATCAAGTGAGCTACGAATGAAATTCAACTTGCGAAAAAAAAACAAGAACACCCAGCGTTGCTGTTCACTATTGATGTCAATAATATCACGAACCAGAAGACATGCGCAAGGAGAACACACCAAGCATGGCCTACACCGTCTTGGCCGGTTACTGCTGACTGGCGAATACAACTAGTACAACTGAATACGCTGCTGTGGCTGCTATAACGTCCTTCCTCTGCGCTGTTGTTAGAAATCCTAACCATGCAGCAAACCCCACAACGAACCCGGTGAGGGTAGCCAGTTTGGCGATCATGTTATCCTTCAGCCGCCACAGAACCCACATCGCAGCTACCAGAAAACCGATCGAGATGACTGTGCCCACGAACGTGACGAAGCGCTGCATCTTTTTCTCGTTCACGTATTTTGCGTTCTTGCTTGATTCGGGCGTCTGTAAGCGTTAGTTTCTACCCGGACGGAAAACGTGAACAGGGACGAGAAATTTGGATGCATAATAAGAAGAAGGAGTAGAAGAACCTGTCAACGAATCTGGATAGGTAGTCGTTCTCGGCTGGAGTGTACAGACTGGCGAGGTCGGGGAATGTTCTCTCGCCTTTTTCTCCTTTCGCTTCATACTTCAGCCTGTGACCTCGCCATTCTTTGTACCCAAAATGGAGGTCGGTGTTTTTGATGAACCGATCAAGTGCTTCGACCGTTCGTTCTGCAGGGGGCTCGAGATGCAGAACCTTATTGTAGGCGATCATAAGGTCATATAAACCGTGTATGAGCAGCGATTCTTTAATGTTGGAACGTGGAGCAACATCGTACAGTATTCCTTGACTGTAGAACCGATCATTCGATCGGTTCCTGATTCTCCCGACCTCAAGGTTCCCAGATGCTCTGGGTTCTCTACGAACTGGTCATGGTCATGTTCGAAGGTTCTTAGCTTCCGACTCAGCTGTATGAGCCGGTACATGGCAAGCTTATCGTATCCTCGAAACACTGCAGCAGCCTTGCTGGAGCTCTGTGCCAGATAATCAGCAATCAGATGCGGGTCCTCTACCGAATGTTCTGCTCTAGTTCGGCCATCACCGGCGCGGTCGATCGGATGAGAACTGGGAAAGTAGGCTGAGCGAGGATTTCGAGGAATGGGCGTAATCGTAACACTGCTAATATTTGTACTGTCTATTTCCTGGTAGGTTAGCAACTCAATTTTGCGATCGATGAGCGGTCATGGAGGCTCAGAGGGGCTTGTTTGTAGCCTTGCGACTCTTAAATGATCGAGGACACTGAACAGCCTTATGACAACAGCCTGGAGGATACTCACGGAATGTTCGTCTATTCCATTCTTATAAAGTTAGTTTTAGTTGTCAGCTTTAGAAGCCACTGCTTCGTTGCGTCCAATAAGCGTCGTGGGAACCAGCCATTTCGACTTGCATACACCGCTTTTAGTATAGGTTCAGTTGCACGGCATCATTTTTGGCGCACCCTATGATGATATTGGGACAGCTGTTATCGCGAACTGCGTATCCGTCCTCGCTTGTGGCATCAGGATATCTGTGGTTTTCTCTCCATTCTACTTAGACAACACAGAAACACGAAACCCTTGACGACCGATATCCACTGTCGAGACACAAATCAATACCGCGCAACTTGGGCATCCGACCCTTTTTTCTTGCTCAGGTTTACAACTAAGGATCCGCTCGAGCTTACTATCTTTTTATCGTACGAATGGCCGATTCAACGCGTACGAGCACTCAGGCAACAGTTCAGACCCCAGCGTTGCAGCAAAGACAGACAACGTGGGACGCGTATGGCCCCTCCGACAAGTTTCTGAAACATCCAGGCGGGCAGCATTATCAACGCCCTCACCCGAATAACGGGAAGAAGAAGCTGATCAAGCTTTTCTTCCCATTACCATTCTGGGAACGAATCAGTACTAAGGTGAGTGGAAGAGTTAAGGGCATCAAGCAGTTCAATAACGGATAGTAGATACACCAGCGTGCCGAAAATAAGGCTAGCCGAAGAATACCTTTAAATGGCCTCCCTCCCGAACTTGAAGACCCTCGCATATAACAGCAGGCTGTAGAGGGATGTCGGGTATGATATTGGTTCAGCTGTTAGGGTTAATTGCAGTGCAGGTTACTAAGAGAGGACAGTGACAGAAAGCGCTTCAAGAGATTGGTTAAGTTATGGAAGCAACACAGATGCGGCGGTGCATACTTGTATTATTCTCTTCAACTCAGATTTAAGTGTTTGTTAGTTTTTTAGTATCGTGTACCTACCTTATCCTATAGTACTGCGATAACGCAAAATAAAGAAGTAATGCAACAACAACTAGACTTACACCAGCGTGCATCAGTACCTCAAAGCGCGTAAATACACCAGCATATCCTTCTGCATGTTAGAGATGAACGAACGGGAAGAATTGGTCTTGGGAAAAACTGAGACTTATTTCGTCTTTTTTCCCCACAAAGAACCACGGTCTCAGCCTCGTTGATCTCTCATTGAACATGGAGATTGATATTCCGCCAGTTTTATCTTCTGAATGAACATCAAGGCTCCGTTCTCAAGAAGAAGTATTCGCCTTTTTCCTTGTTCAAAGCTCAGATACCTATCACTCCTCGTGTACCTAGACAGGGACAAACTGAGAGACGTACAATGGTACCTAGATATTAGTACGCTGAGAGTATAAATTTCATACGTAATCATCGAAATCATAACATAATACCTACCTAGACATTTCCCTAGGTATGAATGCTTAGCATTAGCTACGTCATGACAGAGATACAAGGCTGAACCTCTGAACGGTAAAGCTACCTAGGTAGGTTCTACCGCCGCTCAGGCTTAAACTTATGACCTATTACCTGACCACGTGACTTGTTGCCGAGCAGCGACCGGTCAGAGCTTGAAGAGCTACCTAGGTAGCACATAGTAGTACCATGTCTTACTTACATCTTGCTTACATGCGGCTACTAGACAGCCGTCGTCAGCCCTATGCCTGTTGTGGGGGCGAGAAACCACATGGCTCTCACGTTGTAGTCCAGATGCTGACCCTTTGCTCCGCGATTGCACCCGTCCACCGATGTAGGCAAGCCACGGCGGCTACCATACAAGACCTTCATCTACTAGCTTCCATCAGTGGATTCCATGTCTTACTACCACGGGAAGCCCAACACACCTGATGCAAGCCCTCTTGCTTGCCTTAGATGTATTGTATACTAGGTACCAACTTGGCTACGTTGCCGAGACATCTTGGATCCCACCACAGGGCGGGGTGACGACCCACAACCTGGTTTGAAACATCGAACGCACGATCGATTCAAGATCGGACAAGGAAGATAAATAAAGTTCGTTGGAAAGCAAAACCAACCACCTTTTATTCTCGTTCTTTTCTGTAATATCTATCCATATATGCCTCATTATATCGTGTCAAAGCAAAAAAAGAAGAGAAAACAGGATACTGTTTCTGCGAAACCACAGCACGCGAACACAAGGCAAAGCCAATGCGAAAAGATTATCAGGACTACAATAGAAGAAGTAAGAACGGTTGGGAAAATGGAGAGAACAAAGCCGATGTAGACGTCTGCGCCACGCGCGCCACTGCAGCAGCGATAGCAGCAGCTCAGCCCTGGCCTCCACCAACTTGACTGACTGCCTTAGGTCTGAATACCACACTTCTTCTTGCACTCTGCGCTCCCAATGATAGCTCCGGTACCCACTGGAGGAACCGTCTGGCCCAAGTTATCGGTGTTGAGGGAGGCATCGCCGAAACCGGCGCTAATGACATCTTGCGGGACGGTCCAAAGGCTAGGCAGGATGTTGAGAGTGCCGCTATCGTCGCTGTTGAGTGCGCTGAGGAGGAGAGCAGGTTCGCAATCTGTGGTTAGGGTTAGTAAAATTCTGTATACGAATGTGTTCAATCGAGGACTGGGGTAAAAATACAAGCGTAGTAGCCCCAATGTGATGAGGGATGGCGGAAAAAGTGACAAAAGAGGACAACATACCGTTGTTCTGCATCGTATGCAGACTTCCCTGTGGGAAAATAGTAACGCGCATGGGTATCAAATCAACCTTTCTAGTCTTGACTCCATTCTCCCCAATCATATAACTCGTCGTGTTGCCAGTGATTGCGGTGACGAGATTGGTAGCCCTGGGGTGCAAATGCGGTGGCAACATTCCGCACGGAGCGAGCTTGAGTAGGGCGATGCTAGATCCCATGCCTGTGAGGGCAGGGAAACTGGCGGCGTCGGCGTTGATGACGGCACCGTTGGGCGAGTCGTAGTTGGGGTTTGAATCGAAGTCGTAGTACCAGTCCGTGTCAGCGGGGAGGAGGGCTTGTCGATCAAAGTTTGTGGCTGCCATGCGGAGGGCGGCGTTTAGGTTGGGGTTGACAGTGCGGGATGTGTCGGTGGCAGTGATGAGGGTGGAGGAGTGAGGTGAGGAGAAGGATGGCGGCGGTGAACATGATGGTGGTGGTGCTGGGGATTTGTGTATTGGGAAAGGAAGGTAAGGTGTGTAGACTATCAAAGGAGTAGGTGGTTTGGGATGTCGAGATATTGAGCTGATGGGTATATGCTTTTATATACCAACAACTGAACAACGGGACGTGATGTTGGCAAGTGGTACAGGATAGACGGGAAAGCAATCGATCTTATCTGCGAGGGAAGAGAGATGGGGTAAGGCGTGCTGACTTTGGGGCTGAGTCGAAATGGGGTGAATAGTAGTAAACAGGTAGAATTTATCGGTTTCGATGCCGTCCATCCAAGCCATGCATGCGGACTTATATAGATCTGGGGCCGTATACAAGGCTGAATTTCAGTGCAGTGGAGAACAGGAAGAAGAGCAAGGGCGTGTTCGAGCGAGATGGGCTGCTGACCGCTCTGTCTTGCCCATCGTCGTAGGCTCTCAAGCCACTGTTACTCTTGCCCGATAGAGGCGCCGCTAGGAGGGTTGATCGGTCATTGGAGCGTTCCTGACTATGGAGCGTCATTCCCACCCAGCTTGTGTCGTAACCAGATGTTTCAATATCCTCTTCAACGGAAAATGTTTGTTGATTGCACTGTTGCTTCCGACGGGTTAAGCTGGTAATTCAAGCATATCATGCATCTCGAAGATTTTGTAAGAAGCGATCCGAACCTAGGACTTTGCTGCTTCTGTAAGGTACCTAGGTACTTCTGACTTGCCTGCAGACCCGGTTTACGGATCGATGCTCGAGATTCACACCATGTGTTCGGTCGCACTAGACCAGGAACCGGGGTCAACATAGCGCGTGGCGTAACTCAACTAGATGTAGATGTGATAGACTGCTACGCTGAAGTCTTTGGCTGTCACTGGCAAGTTTCAATGTTTGTGTAAACTTACTTGTAACGAGAAGCGGTCGTAGGCGTGTGATTCAGGAAGCTTCATCACCTGCTCTACGCTGGTAAGAGCTCTACTTGGAAACAGACGCCGATTTGGTGTAACAACGTAAAGCCTGTGAGCGTTTCTTGCAGGCCTTAGAAGTGCTGTTGGGGATGAGTGGGTCCAGGGTGGTGACTGCATATCGATTGATGGTCGTAGAACTTGTGCTACCGACCAGTATTCGAGCTACCATCAAGCGGCAAACTGTGTCAACAAACTGACAGACGCCTTACGTCGTTGCGTCAGGCGCCCCTTGGGTACAGACTGGCTAAAAGCGCCACAGTTCTACCGAACGGGGCGGAGCTCAGTCAAGGGTGTTGGTGGAAGAACGTCGATATTCTTAGTGACACCGTCGCACTAGAAGACTGCGCCATTGGTCGTTCAAACAACAAATGTTAGCCAACAGCGATACAGATGTGCGTGCGATTGTGGACGAAGCGCGACACACCAGTCACGTTGTGGACCCGCTGCATTAGCTTTGCCGTTTTGGACGGCTGTGCCTTCGTGTCCTAGGATTGGTTGGCCAGACGCAAGCTTGAGAAAAACATGCCCACATCGTCGCGCAGTATTTCTGTGTATTTTGCTATGCAGCTCTCGGCGCATTAGAGCAACGGTCTACCCTGAAGAAGGATGTTTTTGCAATGTCACGGCTGCAAAGGTGCTTTCTCCAGTTTAGTATCGGTCGCGAGGCGAGCGCAAATAAGATTCATTGCTGGATTGATCGTGACACGGGATAATTGGGCCTTCGTAGATCTGGTTCAGTGTCTCATGTAAATGCTTTGGAGGATTGAACACCGGAATAGGGTTCTTTTTGGAAATGACCGAGACCATGAGCGGGTCGAGAGATTGTACACATCTTTGACGTCCCGAGCATATCCGGTCTCTCGAAGTGTTGAATCTTCGGTATTTACTTTTGGGTTCCATGTTTACAAATCCAGATCGTCCTTCATTGGCCTTCACAATCGCGCAAGAAGAGCCACACTGATGACAGCCAGTCATCACTGGTTTGCAGCAGTGCCATCATGATCGTTCGTATCCACACGCATGAGATAGGACATAATGCCCCAAACGCCTCTCATTGCTTCGGTCCGATCATCGACGTTGAACAAGTCAAACCATCTCGTTCTTTGCAGCTTCGGCGAGAACCAGTCGGGATCTGACGGCACTTCGTTGGGGAGCTCACCTTTGGTAATGTATTCAAGATAAGCTCGATGTATGCGTAGTTTCAACAGGCTGATGTGGTGATTCAATGACGAAACCATGAAGACCTAGATTGACGGATCAGCGAATCGAGCTTCGTAAAGCTGTTGTACAGAGCCCTACATCGTCCCACTCAATACTCTTGTCTTTACCAATGGCCTTATAGGTCACCTTGGGGTCCCATAGTGTATGTCCAGGTCGCAATGTTTTCCAGTTCTCTACTGGTGATGGCCTGCGTCTAGTTTTGGATCCGTCACGATTCCTATCAGCGGGTTTCTCTTTAGGTGTAGTAGCCGCATCTTTGGAGTGTATCTCCATGGCTGCAATAGTCTCGCCAACCTCACCGCCAGGTCCTCCGCCCCAACGCTCTTTTGTTGTCCACCACCTACCCTCGCCACTTCTTTGCTCTACTTTTCCTTCTCTAGCTCTCTCCTGCGCCAGCAATAACAACCCTCCCAGTTCACGCACGGCATCAAGAGTGGACCGCTTTTGCAACTTGCCTATCCAACTTAGGCCGACATCTGCCCTGCATTGTACACCCAATACCGGACCTTCCATATAGCCATGTCTGGCCTTGGCTCTGTCTTCAGGTGCTTGCCAAGCGACCGAGCTCATACGAACAGGAAACCGAATGTGCTCCATTACGAGGACAGGAGGACGGCGATGTGGTAAAAGTGTCACACCAAACGCCCATGCGATTGGCTCCAAGAAACTACGCACGCAGTCAATGCGGTACTGGTCGGGCATCTCGACACCATTCCCGATACGATACCCTCGGTACGACCCATTCGAGAGATCAACCGTCCTGCTCTGAGATTGCATATTCGCAGCCCATGGGGTCTTGGGCGGTGCAGCCCGAGCTGGGAGTACACGATTTGAGAAATTTGATGACACTTGTGCACCCACTGACGCGTTGCTGGGGCCATTGTTGTTATGGACCTCTGCTGGTCGTTTTTCGCTTTCAGTGTCTTCTACCTTGGCCTTCTTGCGAGGCTCCTCTTCTCCAGGCGTGCGAGACCCTGGCCTCGCCGTCGACACCCGATCTGAGTCTGTTTCACGTTTGGTTTCTCGACTCTCGGCATTTGTGGGTTCTTGCAGGGAATCTGAGACTGCAGTTTCTCCACCACTACCACTACCACCAGCACTGGCTTCTTGGACCGGTGGAAGGTATTCGTCGAGAGATGTGTCCCAGTAATAAGCCAGGTTATCAAGACCTTCCCAAAACTTTCGAAAATGAGCCAGTCGGAGAGGTGATTGATTTCCACTGCTCTTACGCGTGAGTGTCGAATAAGCATCGGCATTTTTGAACAAAAGTTCTCTTGCCCGGGCATAGAACTCTCTCTGGTCTGGTGACTTTCTACCATTGCTCAAAAGCGTGGCAGTAGATTCTGAAGATACCGTCTCTAGCTTTCCAGCCGAATCTATCCAGGAACTTGGGGGTAAGAACGATTCTGCGTTATTTGACAAGGATGATAATAATGTTTCCAAGTCACATTGGGGCTGGAACGTAACATTCAGCAAAGCTAAAGTGTCTTCATTGACATCGGACGGCTTCTTCAATCGTAAAAAATGCTCCGATATCCTGGCTCTTGGTTGTGTCCAAGAAGCTGGCAGCGTGCTTGTTGACGGCTCAGGCGGCTCAAGGGAAGGAAACATGACGGGTGTCGGTTTCGAAGGTGGCGGCCTCTGTTTCTGTGTATCATGTTGCCCCGCAAGTAGGTTGCCTATGAACAAAGTGTCCTATATCAGCAACAATATCGCACGTGCGGTGCACGTCTCAGACGAAACATGTGTGGAATTTATGTCCACTTGACAGACAGAAACATGCCAAATAGCTTCCGCAACAAGCAGGCCAACGCTAGAGTAAAGCAAACAAACATGTCAAAGTGAAAAACCGCCCCATGTGCGATGATGAATGACGCCTGCTAATGCTGTTGCGGACGTGGGCTCCGTTTCGAGCGGGCAGATGCGACTCCTGTAGACAACGGCAACATGGCAACGATGAACCAGGTGAGAACCAACAAGCTAGGCACTTACCACTGAAGCTGAACATTGTCACGGGATCGTGGAATGAGGGCCGTGATTCTTAGGGATGCGTTGGAATCGGCGATGGGATGTCGAGGTCGAGAGGCCAGCGGATCTTCAAACACTGGACGTGCGCATCCCGGCGCAACAACGTCTCCACACCCACCCACCAGCAGCTCTACCCCCAGAACACTTCGCAAGCACATGATGTTGACGCATGACATCCAACTCGAGAGCTGAAATGTGGATCGTGATAGACACTCTCTACAAGTCACATCCAGCGTAGCTGCCGTGCACTCGAGAGCTTGTACATGCGTCATCACGCAGGCGACTGTTAAGTGTTGTCACTCCAACTAAACGAACCGTAGAACGACCGGGAAGATGCTTCCAAGATGCTCTCATTCAAGGTGGGAGAGGTCGAATAGAAGTATTTTGCATTTTCAAGTTGCTTTTGTTGTTCGATCACGTGCTCGAGGATGTCCCGTTCGCCAGTTGTCGCAACACCAGAAGCCTCCAACATGACACTCCTTTTCCATCCCGTCGCGTATCTTCACACATGCCATCGCGTTCGCAAGAATGGCTACCAGAATGCTTTGTCGGGCCGGGCGGCGGTCAGTTGAGACGGCCATGCCACTACCGCTCAAGTCTGCGAGGCTCAGCGCGCTTCATGTGCATTGTTCGAAGCGCGATGTGAAGCCGCCCGCGTTTCAGAGGGATACAAGCGCAACAATACTGTGCCAACGGTTGACTATGACCCGGTCCTTCTTTGAGCGCCTACTAACATCTCTCTTCGTTATCCATTCATTCAGCATCACGTAGCGGTAAATTCTCATCTCCCAAATTAATATGCACAAAGCGTCCGCGGCGCTTTGTATCCTTTCTCTTCGTCTGTCTTTCTGAGCCCTCATCGGCGTTTCTTTCCATGAGCGATTGCTCGCATGGCCACCCCTCAGCAGTCGATTACGACCGTAAGCGGGAGACGATGTACTCGTTCCCGAGCCCGAACAGCCCTTACAACCTCCCAAATTATAGAGACATCGTCGAGCACCCCTCCCGACGTCACTACGTCTACGACCGCTGAGGAGACATCACAAATACAGACTAGCATCGTCCAAGCACCATCTCCACCTCCCCCTCCGCCGCCGCCGCCGCCTCCCTCTTCGACGGCACCGGCCTTAACGACTACGCCAGCCGACCAACCAGCACAGCAGCCGACCGCAGTGCCTACAACATCTACAACAGAGGCAGCAGCAACGTCCGCGATAGGTACGACTAGCACGGCCCCTACATCTTCTGAGCAGGTGACACCGCTGGCACTCTCGTCTTCAGAACGTGCAAAGGCAGCTGCCAAGGAGCCACCAGAGACTCAAGCGCCGTTGGAGATATCTTCTCCAGGCGCAGTGGTCATTCTGTCTCTGCCCTCGCAAGTTGCTGCAGAGTCTTCAGCACTGCCTCTAAACTCCGTATCAACAAGCTCTGACACAGAACAACTAGCTGTTCCAACGTCACTCGTTGCATCTTCGCGCGCACCGACCCGCTTCACAGCTCCGGCCGTATCCAACGGTCCTACCCTGGACACGAGCCCTCAATTGCCTATCGAAACCGATCCGGGGGCACAGCCATCCATCGTAACGGATTCGCCTGCCCAAGCACGGCCACAACCGACTACTTCATTAGTAGACTCTACACCAACTGGAGGGGCGGCTGGTATAATTGCACCAGAGGGATCTACGGGCGGCGATGACGGCCCCCTGACCTTTGCGAACAGTGGAAACATAGGAGGCATAATTGGAGGAGTATTTGGTGGCGTCGCTGCATTGGCTATCATTAGCATATTGCTCTTCTTCTGTCTGCGAAAACGGAAGTCGCGACCAGTACGATGGAACGAGAAGAAAGATTCGGGCCCAAGCTTCCTAACTAGGCTGAAGACGATACCTACCGGGGTAGGAGTGTTCGTTGCGAGGATGAAAGGAAGCGAGGCTGGACCGATGAGCAACCCCTACCAACGACATCCTGCGCAAACCAGCGTTGGCTCAGTATACTCGAGGGACTTCAATGGTAGAGGCCGATCGAGCAGCGAGCCGCAAGGTTTCTTCGGAGCCAATCGTGCAGGCTCCGACAGCAGCAGATCAAGCAAGAAGAGTGAGAGGAATCTGCTTCGCAAAAAGCCAAGCAGTATATCATCCAGTTACCGGTTTCCGGGAATCGTCGAAGACACGAGCTCGCCAAATCCATTTGCTGACCCCGGGCCGCAAAGCAGGCTGTTGCTACTCGATCCTAACCCTCGGAGCGCGCCTGTCACGCCCCAAGTTCCTGCAGCGACTGCAGACGCCGCACCACGCGATCCATTCGTATCAATTTTGGATCCACCTGGAGCTGCGCCAGCATGGGCCCGAGCACCGGCTCACCACCACCAACGTACGATGAGTTCGATATCTGCATTAAGCTCACACCCTCCCTCGTCGTTCTACACAGCAGACAACCCTTTCAAAGACCCACCTTATGCATTGCCTGTTCCCACGCAAGCCGTCTTACCTAGTCATATCCGCCGTTCGTCGATGGCGTTACCGGGCTTCAATGCGCTGTCGACCGTGGATGCGACTTCGACTTTCGCTTCGCGTGACTCTGACATGTTCTTTGGAGAGCCAGGACCAAGCAGACCTGCTACCAACTTCTTCACTCCAGCGTTAACTGGTCGAACAGTCCGACAGTCGGACCCCTTCGACCTTGACCGCCCAGAAGTTCTCGGCTTCAGAAGTATATTCAACCGGAAAGACGTGAACGGGAATATTACTCGACAACCCACACGAAGTAAACGAACAAGCAGCGTCGGCAACTGGGGCAACGCGGTGGCAGACGTCAACAACTATGGCCTGTTTCCGAGAGACAGTACAAAACAGCCACCATGGGAACCGAACAGTAGGCGGTAACGATGACGACAAATAACGTTACAATGAAGGACCTGGTTGTGTAGATTGCCGCTCTATAGCGCACAAGACGCAGGAAGACTTAATGAACAAAACATGGACGGTGTTCTACGATCTTTCCTCCCGATGGCAGAAAGTATTCCGCGGGCTACAGCACATCTCTTCTTTCCCTTTTTTGAATATCCACTCAGCGAGCAAATAACCCCCTTTTTTGTAACATATATCCCTACATACTTCTTGTAGTGTTGTAGCGCAGCGTAGAATATACCCCCATGAATAACAGTACGTATACCAGTATCAATCCAGCAAGCAAGATCCGGTAGTTTGGTGTTGCATTAGCTGAGAACTTGCATAGTTACATCTTAAGATAATGGAGACGTGTGGCTTTCTTCCAAGCGGAACCCATTGCTTCAGCCTGAGGCACGGGGGTGAGACGCTAATTGTAAGGTTACTAGATCGGGCAAACAACCTGGACGGCGAACGTGAATGGTTCGTATTACGGCCGCTCAGGACACGCAAGACATTTTGGCATAAAAAGGTCTCTATTGGATGATTATTGCATGTTGATGTCAATAGGGCAAGCTGAACCGGAGTGAAAGAAAAGTCTCGAGGAATTGGTATGAACTGTGCATGCTACTTCGTCTGATAGTACACATGTATGGGAAATATACTGTGAGCCAGTGGGGATTTAACGTGCGCCTCATCGTTATCGATCATTAGATGCTGACATTTGAGGCAGAAGACAACAAAGACTCGGATGCAGACAAGCCATACGACTACTTAGACTGCACTGCCGGTATAACGAGTCCGAGAATTTGGTCAGCTGACTGTGTGGAAAATCACGCCAAGTATCGAGTATGTTGTTCAAACTCCACAACATACTGCCCTACGCATCTCCTCGAGATTGATCAACCAGACGCTGGTAGAGTGCGCTTGCAGTTGTGCTCTAAATCAGACAGTACTTCCCCGCAGTATCCAACACTTAGCCACTGTTGGGGGACTTCAAGAACTCGCAGGCTAATATCAGATTCATTCTAACGTTTCAGGAACGGCGTGGGGGTCTCTGAACTGGCTTAAAGGTTTCGAGACGCTATATTCACTGCGCAATCACTGGGCATACAATTGTTGTGGATAGACTCCTTCTGTATTCCGCATGACTCCAAAGATTGGCAACAGGAATCAGCACTCACGAGCCAAGTGTACCGCCATAGTTTTCTCGACATCGCAGCCAGTATTACGGTTGATGGCGATACCGGTTGCTTTCGTAAAAGAACTAAGCCTTACCTCATTTAGAGTGCATGTCCAATCATTCAAACGGTACTACAGGCTTCATCGTCGTCTTCTGTCGTTCAAGCTACACTGCCTGCCCCTCTCTATCGACCATCACCACGTAAATGCTCTTATACTCGCTCCCACTCGAACCAGATGCAGACAGTTTTCAAGGACGAGAATCACTACGATACTCCCTGGTGACCTGAAGCCATGAAGGATTGGAGCCGGCCCCCACTCGGTGAAAATGAGTCATGGCTAGAGCACGAATCAGTAAACGACGACAGTAAACACACAATCACCATCATTTGAAAGACTACCACCACGAACGATTTACCAGACGAAGAGACCCGAGAGCAGGCGTTTTCCACCATCTCATATAGTTGTTGTGATATCCCCTGGAAGCTACATCTGTAAAAACATAGGATTTCAGCATTGTTGATTAAGAACATATGGGATGCGTCAGTTGGGTGTTGTTGTTGTTTGCAAGGACGTGTAAGAAACATGTTGATCTCAACCCACATTTTGGACATTTTGGACTCTTGTCGAATTCGTTGACAAGAAAGAGGCTATTGCAATACGCCCACACTCCGAGTACTGAATTCTGCAATCATCAACATTGTTCTTCGTAGTTTTTATTTGACAGAATATAGCGAAAGGAAAAAGATGACTGCATCATGGCCACATGGTTCTCATTCCCATGAATCCATCTATGCAATACCAGATACCTTTGTAGGGACGATGGTGAAGTTGAGTTGCGGTGCAACAAACTGGTTGTACCTAGCCTCGTGGGTACCAGAGAAGTTGTAGGCCGGGCTGCGATATCGAGTCAATTTAAGATCCTTAATCGCAAGTTTGCAGCAATGGTAACTCACCCTTCCTCGCATCCAGCAAGCAAGAAGCTAACATCAATCTCCTTGGGTCCAAATCCTTGTCCGTCGTTTTCCCTCAGCGAAAGCCTAGCTGCAATACCATTGTTGGCGCCCTCGAGCAGTTGGCACGTTTCGTACGTCGAAGGAACGGTGAAGCTGTTGTCGTAACCTTGTTCGGAGCCGGAGCAGTACGCCTTTACACCGTCAATCTCTCCCTCAATGCTTGGTACGGTGACATTGAAGTTGTAGTAGCAACCGGATCGGTTGCAACCTGCCTCCCAGTTCTCAACCTGCCAGTCCCAGTTCTCAGGAATTGCGATTTGGCGAGCCACAGGGCCGGCCATGGCAGAGGTCGCCAGGAGGGCGAGAGCAGTGAAGGGGATCATCGTGAAGTCAGAGTCTTGGTGGTTTATATCGAAACTTGGAGTTGTACGTTGGTTAGGCGAGCGTGTAAAGTAGGTGTATGAAGATACAGAAGACGGGAAATGAAGACGAATGTCTTATGTACAATGAACAGTCGTGCTAATACGAAGCAACACCCTGGGGCAATGCATAGTGGTGCCGATCAACTAACTCGTTATTACGGTAAGTAGGCGTAGATGTGGGAAGGTTTGCTGGTTCCGGTAGTTGCACGTCATACACAGGCCGAGATCGCCAATCAAGGCAGCCCTTTGCAGCAAGCACCATGACATGGAGACAACGCTACCCTAGGCATCAACTACAGTCGAAGCATAACGGTTCACATGTCGCTATATTTGGACATAACGTTTACGCCTCTCCGACGACGCGAACAGTGAACCGTCGTGGTAGATTCATCGCCCCCAGGGCGCATTAAGCCCATCTTACATACAAGCAGTATCTCAGCGGACGCGCCGTGGAGGAAAGTTGCACCGCCACTTATTTAGCCAGTAGAATGGCCTGCTTGGCTGCAGTGAAGACGCTAAGGGACTCGTATTTCCCTCGCGGTGGTGACCATGAACGTCATTTCGCGACCGAGCATCACCTTAGTGTTACAGTCGCCACTAGTCGGAAGTGAGATTCTTCCTGGGCATATCTTACCTTATCATGTTGCTCAGCAATAAACACTATCGAAATTTGTTACGTTGTTTTGCCGGAAGCACTACATGGCAGGTTGCTAACATAATTGGTGTTTGCAACATGGCAAACCACTTCACTGCGATCTTTCGAGGAAAAAACGAGGGCACAGCACACGAGTCATAATCTTGGTTGTTTTAGAGAGCAAGAAGAAGGGGCTCAACCCATGTAGATGTTGACTGCACTTTTTGATCCTACAAAAAGTAAAAGCGTGATGAAAGAAGGAACTAGGTCTGCAACACGTGCAAGGTTCACATGCATTTCTACCACGATCGAAAAGAGAAAAAAATCAACGGAACCATGAATAGGTGGGTCCGCAGTCTTCTCCTGACGAATTCGATGGGAAAGCCATGCTTGTCGATGCACAGGACACCTTGTCGCGGCCAGAAAGCCTTCTTTTCTCCCCACAGCTTGCAGCCACCAAACTATAGACAGAACCAACAGAGGTAACTTTGAGAGCATGACGCGCATATTTCCGATTTAGTCCCATCTCCTCTTTCCACAACGCTAGTACACGTAACATTTGAGAAAAACACACACAAGGCCACCCCACCCACCCATGACCGTTCTCTTTCCACTTTTGAAAATCGAATATTGCAATGCGGGCTACCTTATCATTGGGGTAAATGCTTGTTTTGTTGGATGCAGAGAAGGTGGAGGAAGACAGTTATTGTCTGTCTGTCCGTATGCCGGTATAGTGTCGTCATCATTGTTGTTTTTCATTTTGGAGAAAAAAGAGGATGACGATGCACATGCTACTGTACTTTCCATCTCTTGGCTTTGGAGGAAGAAAAGGCGGCATCACATAGTATCTGTTGTATGGTATTTTGGCTTTCTAAAGAGGGGGGGATGTGAGTGTTGGAAGGGTAACAAAGCGCGTGACAAGAAGATTATTTATAGGACAAGCAGAAGGTGAGCGTGAGGATGTACCGTGGCTGCCTTCGCGGTATCAAATGCCTCACAGTCTGGAAGTATGTGATTTGGCAAAACTGACGGACAGTGTCGGGCATATGATTCCCGTGATAAAAATCTTTACATGGTGTATCATGAACTAGAGATGGCTCATCTACTTCCACCTCTATACCGCAAATCATCTCGGTACATCCAACGTCCTCTCTCCTTGCTTGTCCATGACGTATCCTAGATTCGCGTTCATCCCCACTTCCCCCCTTCTCCTCAACCATAACTCCAGCCCCATCACTACTCGTCGCACTCCCCCTCCTCCCCTGCGGACTCAAACTGCCCATCCTCTCCCCTTGCACCCCTCTGCAACCGACTAGCAGCCGTAGGATCTGCATCCGCCAGCGCAACCGGCGCTGCAGCCCTCGCCAATTCCGCCACAGCACCTCCGTCCTTGTGCTCGAAAGGCTGAATAGTAAAAGACTGCACCTCACTCCGAACTGAGTCCCTACTACTCGAACGCTCGTTGGTGTCGCCCAGTTTTCCATATGACGATGATGACGACTGCTGGGGAAGAGGCATAACGGCCAACTCGCCCAGCCATCTCCTCACTAATGCCCTTCTAACCCTGCCTATAACACCAAATTCTTCACCAGTGTCGACCGTCTTCCCTGGCTTAACTTTGTCTTCTCCAAACCACCGTGTAATAAGCCGCCATTTAACGCCTGCCCACCATCCTACAGGTACGACATCGTCGCGCGGACCACTTCTACTCCACAGCGACGGTTGCGCAGTGGCAAGATCGTGGTACAGCGCTTCGTAGACGCCGCGGCGCATGGGATTCTGGCGCTGAGATTTCAAGTTATGTTTCACGGCGTACCAGAGAATGAGAACGACGGCGAGGACGGGGATGGAAACGATGAACCACCATTTCAGCGGTGGGTTTTCAGAAAACGTGGATACGTTCATGCCGAAGAAGCCAACGGTGAAGGTTAGGGGTAAGAAACTACCAGTCGTGTTAGTTTTGAAAATCAATCGGCGAAGTGTTTAGTGGTTACGTACATGAACGTGATCCAACTCAGCCGCCACATACTCAGGCCCAATTGCAAAGAGTGCCGGGCATCCCTAATGCCCACACTCTTGTACATGAGGTCTGACAGAGCAGTCGTGGGCAGGATGACATCTCTTTCCCACTGTCCAGTCAGCTTATCTAGCTCGTCTGGCACGGAGCCTAACCAAGGTTGGTCTGAAGATTCCTTTGGATCAGCACCAGCGAGATCATGAAGATGCGTGACCATCTCCTTGATGACGTCGACGTGGATATAGATGAGGCGCTCGATTTTGAGCCATTGCGCGCTGTTTTTCCAGAGCTCGGGGGCGCGGGACTCATCGGCGGGGTTTTCATAGACTGTAATTTGGAAGTTAGTGGGATGAAGAAACTTGCATGTTCGGAGAAAGGCTACTACTCACTCTTGTCTTCAAGAATGCCAACATGCGTCTCGCAGACTGCCAGGAACTTTTGCCAGTTATAGCTCAACGCCTTAAAAACATCCTGAAGAACAAAGTCCATACATTCCGCCGTCAACATGTCGTCATTGTCCTCCATGGGCAGGTAGAAAGAGAGGCGTCTCCAACGGGATTCGAGTTCTTGTCTAGCCCCGATAAGGGTATCTTTGACGGAGCCAGTGACCGAGTTTTCAAACAAGATGATTGTATTTCCGTTGTCAAGGGAGCGAAGCTTGGGTATGTAGCGTTCCTGATGTTCATTCGCATCTACGTTGCCATAACTCTTCTTCAACCGCATGTACTCTTCCCATGCCTCCTCGTCGTACGGGTTCGGGATGTCGGGGTCGACGGCTTGGCCTGGTGAGCCGTCGCTGAGCTGGACGTATACGCTCAATCGTTGCACGTAAACGTCATGCCCGTATCGTGGCTGATCCGTCTCGTCGTAGAGATTGAGCTCCATGATAGACTTGTTGTTATTCGGACGTTGGATGTGGGTGCCTCGTTCGTAGGCTTTAAGGTAATCGGCGCCAAAGGCTGCGCGCGAGATGCCGCGCCATGGATCGCGTTGGGCGCGGAATGTACGACCATTGAGAACAGGTTTGCCGCCGCGTTGTTGAGGCTTTTCGTGGCTGGCCCAGCGGCCGAAGTTTGTGCCTATTAGATCATCCGTGGCGTCGATGTTGAACTTGCGGAGGAGATAGCGCGTTGCCCAGCTCGCGTTCTGCACGTGGATCACACGCAATGCTGCTTGCGCCGAGAGGTCTTCTTTCCGGTAGAAACGGCGCAAAGAGTCAATGTCACAAAACTCCTGTGCCATAATCTTCCGCCTGCCTTCCGTCGAGTGTTCCTTTGCGACATAGTCAATAAGCAGCACGCGTCCTTGTGACCAACTATCCTTTGTCCAAGGTTGCCGCCATTCGAGATTCGGACTATGCTTGCGACGGTGACCAAGCGGGCCCCTCTGGTGTTCATGTGGTCGAGGTTGTGATTGTTTGCGTTCGAGAGACGGACGTGTGGACGTGGTAAATGCTCGTGGGGCTGATCTAGACGTTAGCAAGGGATCCTTCCAACCAGCCATGTATGACATTTGCCAGCGCAACGCACAGCCTGGTAACTTCTAGGGCCAATGAGTACTCCTAACCACTGTTCATTGTTCACGCTAGTTTGCTCTTTTTTCCCGGCCTCTCTTCTTCTTTTCTTCTCCTTCCAGGAAACACTCACCATGTAGGCCCTCCACATCAGGGCTCGGCAGCGGCCCTGCGCCTGTCGCCGTATCTTCGACCGTAATCGGTGGCGGAGGATCCGACTTGCCCATCTTCTTACTATTCGCCATGCTATACTAAATATCTGTTCAAGTAGCTGAAGCCTGCCGGAGCTATGTCGTGAGCTAAGAGTGAGGACATTCAAGCATCACCATTCGTCAAGGACCACCAACGAGATTCGAGAGTACGACAACCGGGTACGACCAACAAACAGTCCAGCTTGTGATTTTTTAAGGTGAGGAACACACATGTGCAACCGCGACGGCGGAGTCACGGCGGGCGAGGATGATAGTATGCATCCATGATGGAGGCCTGACCCGTGTGGTGGATGCGCCGAGAGGAAAGTTATGCATGGGTGGAGTCGTTGTGGCTAATACGATCACGAGGCTGAGCTGCGAGCCTGGGTTCGCGTCGCGTGAACAGTTGCCGCCCGCACTAAAGTAAGCTAGGCTGCGGAATCAGCCCTACGAGTACGAGAGACGAGAACACTAGATGTTTGCAAGGCATCTTTTGCCCTTCTGAACCCCGCAGACAGATTCAGCACAAGCATTTTACTTGTACGTCTTTTACGGCATGCAATGTCGCTTTCTGCCAGTGAACGACAGTCGTAATCACACTTCTGCATTGACTATGTAGCGGTTATCACAGCCCAAGTCTAGGTTGAATCACAAGATCAGCAAGGAACAAGACCACATGGACACTATTTAGATCGATTATGCTATTATCCTTGATGGCTTTATATACTCCAGATCTGTACAACAGCTTCGTAAAAGTAGAACACCATACCCTACACACCCGCATATGTACTAGAACGCTAAACGCCTCAGGTTACATCAGGGCCTCGCGCAGGCGCGGGCTGATTAGATCTAGTATTTAGACACTAACTACGAGGCTTGTATGTAGAAGTCGCAGAGAGACTCAATATATGCAAAACAACAAACGGATGCTATGGTATGAGTCGTGATATCGTGTCGAGTTGATGCAGCGCTGACAGAACCAGTGCGCCGTGATGGGTATTAGCAAAGAGATAAAGAAAAGCCCGTAACGGAGGTTTTGTTTGTTCGCCCACTCAAACGCCGTGAAGGAGGGAGAAAACAGGGGTACCAGGGTATCTAATCATTCATATTGGCGTCTGCGCCGTGTGATATCCTCGTCACTGAGGGCAGCTAGCCAGAGACATTTGCTGAGGATGTTTGGATCGACGTTGAAGGTGTATCTGGAGCTGGCTTCGAGTAGTCGGAGTAAGTTCTTAACAATGGTGGCGGCCGTGTGGTGTCGGTCGAAGTTTACGAGTCGTTCGCCGTCAACTGGTGAGGCATCAATGAAGGCGGGCTTTTGAGCGTTGTAGATGAGATCGCGCGTGTAAACGCCTAGTAGTTGTTAGCTCCTGCATGGGCAAGTCTTATGATGATACTCACCGATGAATGGAATACAGCCATCGTCGACAGTTGCTGTCTCCATTTCAAGCCGCAGGTTATGGAAGTTCTTCAATGGCTGAACGAGCGCCTCCAACTCCGTCATGACGAGCATTTCGGCTGCAGGGACCAAAGCCCACGTCTTCTTAAGACTTGATACATCGTTTGATATCAAGGCTATCGCGATCTGGTACATGGTGGCGTAATTGCGGTATCGCCGCGCATGTGTTGCGATGTGAATAAATTTTGTGATGCATCGCGCACGTTCATGGATTTCCTCCGTGAGCAGGACCTCGGAAACGACCCATTTGACGACAAGATTAAATCGCGCGATGACGACGTCTACACCTCTGGCCTCTTCCGTTCGGAGGTATTGTACCCAGTCGCGAATCTGTGGAGAGGACTGCTTCCAGCGCAACTCGATGAGTTCTTTCCAGTCAATCTCGTCCAGTGCGTCTTTTTCGACAATGGTAAATTGCTGAGCGAGGACTTCCGAGTCATAAGCCAAGACGAAGGGCAAATGTGCAGTTGGGATGGAATGCGGACCTTCGAGGTCAAGAGGAGAGTCGGCAAGATGCCCAGGTTGTGTAGGAGGCTGCGGGTTCGCTCGAGAGACGGTTGGGGTGAGACCCGGTGTAGGCAGACCTCTGTCGAACACTGTTGAGCTGGGCAAGACATCATGCAACCGGTTTCCGGTCAGGGGCGGTGTTGGAGGATGACGCATGGGGTGCGTTGGCAGATTATCAGGATCCGCCTCGGGTGTTGTTGGCTCGTCGTCGAAGAAGCTTCTCACACCATGACTAGTATGACCCGACTTTGCCCCATCTCCAGAGCCCATGTCGCTGAGATCCTCGTCCTCGTCAAGCAAGAATGATTCGCGCGGGTAGGAGGTCGTTGGGAACGTTCCGCCAGGCGGTATCCGCTTCATGCTGTCTGTCTCGACGACGTAATCAACAGATGAATTCATCGACGAAGATGTTCCTGGGGCTCGAGCAGGCTCGGGCTCGATGCTAGCAAATTGCAGAGGTGATGGCTTGGCAGAAGATGACATGGTTTCAAGCGTATGCCCTCGCTGAGGGGTTGCACTTTCGCTCAAGCCCCGGTCGAGAAGAGGTATTGAGGAATAGGAGTCGGTTGACTCACCAACCGACTGGATTGCGGGTGCGCGGCGGCTGAAATTCTCATCGGACAGGCGATACATGCCTTGCCCATCTGTATCTGGAGAAGCCAGCGGACGGTGGAACACGTCGTCAGTTCCGGGACGCTCATGTTGCTCAACATGCTGCTCATAAGTGTCAGGTTGGGTGTTTTGATCAAAAGCTCCAGCTGGGCGGTAGTGGTCCAAATCAACAGTGGTCCGTTGGGAAGGGATGCTAGGCGATTTCTTCTCATAACGCCCCTCTAGTTTCATCAGAGCCGATTCGACACCACCTTCATCGTCCGTATCGTCAGGAAGAGCGGCAAGCTTTGCTACTTCAGCTTCGAAAGACGGTCTCAAATTGGGCTGCGAAGAGTGCGTATCTACCAGTGATATTGGCTTCCTTGGTACTTCAGCTTCAGCTGGCCCTTCCGCAGCACGGTGGACTTCTGCTTCCGAATCAATGAAGCGATCAGACCGTAAAATAACCGAGTTCGTGACAGAGTGCGTGCGGTTGGAGACTGAGCCGGTGGAATGTGGACGCTGCAGGGTTTCAAGATCGTGGACGTTGCCTGCAGCGCGGAGATCACCACCCGGCCTTCTACGAAGCTGACGGGCTGGCCCGATAGCTTCGGGTGCTGCCTGGCGTTCGAGGAAGAAGGGATCGTTGTCTGATGACATAGTTTGGAATGTCGCAATACTTGCAGGTCCTTGGCGCCTACTAAGCACACTATTGTAGGATGCATGTCGACGGAGGGAGCCTGCACGCGCCAGAGAATTCTTGCTAGAGCCCCGGCGCCGGAAAGAGTGCATCCTTTCTGGACCTGCAGAGATGGATCTCCTTTGCCTCGTCGGGGGTCGCCGTGTCGACATACGCGAGCTGCGCTGCTCTTGCGGTGCTGGGCGAGGCTCTGGATCGTCATAGAGATCGGAATGCTGTACCGAAGCGGCTTCACCGACCGATTGTTCGTCAATTGATTGCCCTTGTTGATGGTTGTCCAACTTTGTCGCCTCGTTGTCGAGATCAATTGATAGGGCGTCAGACACGACGGGCAAGGGCGGCGGTCCGGTATCGTCAATGATGACTATCGACTTGCTGCCACTAGTGATGGCGCTATGTACACGCGGATCGGGCGCTCTCTGGTGTTTGTTTGTATTCGGTGTGCCACGCCTATCGAACTCAAACTCGAATCCGCCAAGATCAGGAGGCTCAATACCATCGTGTTCTTGGCTCTCGTTCTCAAGCTGCTCCTGGACTGCAGTCCGAAAGCTATCCGCGACGGTAGCAGCTAGGACGTCGATACGCATCTGGGGCCTTGGTCGAGCCGGACGTCGTTTGTGTACACCGCCTGAAATGGAGACGGTGGACATTGCGCCTGGGTTGGAGGCTCGCATGTATGGCGGCTGGCGCTGTTGGCTAACGCTACCTAATTGGGGACTTGGGCTCAATTGCTGCCGTGTGCTTAGTGCGCGACGTACGCTGCCAAAAATCTTCTTCATGCCTGGAGATGTGGCGTGTCCTGGTCTTTGGAACTCATTTGCTTCAGCATCTTCGACATCTTGTAGGTGCTGAGACGGCAAAGGACGTATAGCTCTGATTTCGAAGTATGGAGAGCTGGGTTGGAAGAGTCCACCACGTACTAGAGTACCAGGCATGTTCGTGACAGCGGACATGGCATAGTCTGCGGGCGCGTTCTTGGGAATAGACAGCGGGGCTCTACTATCCCTCAAAGCGTCTGAAAAACTCCCACTACGCTTGTGGCCATGGGATGGGCGATGGACGTTCTTGATGGACGCTGGCTGTTGTGGGCTGGCTGTCAAGCGAACAGTACCAGTGGGGGCTGGGTTGGCGACGGGTACTGGATGTGGATACAAGGGAAGCTCGACGGCGTGGTCGTGTTTGTTCAGACCTCGCATGGGTATCGAACATGACAAGACGTGCATGCTCTGCTCGCTGGCGGGTGAGAGGGGTATCTGCGTGGGTGCGGCTTCGAATTCCTGCGATGGTATGTAGGGCGAGCTCATGGAGTTTTGGGGTGTATGACGTGCTCTTTGTGCCCAGTCCATGTGCCGACTAGCAAACTGATCACTTGGGTTTGAGCCGATGGTTTCCTTGGTGTCCCGGACGTTGATTCGTGTAGGGGTGCTGGGTACTGGAATTACCGAAGGGGGCTCTTCGTATGCGGCTTGTGAACCATCGTATCCGCCTGGAAGCAGCTCATCGTGGGCAAAGTTTTGGCCGATGATATCCTCAGTCTCCCAGTATAGCCCACATGTCCGCCTCCAGCACTTCTTCAGTTCCCCAACAATCTTGATGTCACCCCCGCCTCCATCTTCTCGGGCCCGGAGATCGCTGTACAGGGTATTGACAAGGTCGCAGAAATTGATTCGTAGGGAGTAAAAGGGCATGAAGTCGTCGACGAAATAGTTCAGAATCCAATGGCGCAGGGCTACGAAGGTGCGCACGCGGACGATGCGGCCAAAGTCGTCCTGGCGGTCGACGGCCCATCGCAGTCGGGAGATGAGATATGCGACGAGGTCTCGGGTGCAGAGGAAGGCGCGGAAGGTGAGGAAGAAGTCGGATAGGAGTTCGTAGTCCAGGAAGCTTGGGGAGGTAATGTGGGCGACAAGTCGCGAAGGGGTGGCGGCGAGAATGTCGCCCTCGGCGTTGAAGCGCACCACAGCGCGGTCGTCGGGGTTGGTCGTGAGGGCGTCGTAGATTCGGGGGCTAATGGGCATGTGCGAGACACGAGCTGAAGAGGGGCCGGAGGGGGGCATATGCGGGCAGTCCATAGTGGCGCGGAAGTGGTGGGGGACGGGCGAATAGGCGTCTGAACGTGGGCGGCGCGACGACAGGAACGACTGCCGCACCCCTCGCTGTGGGGTCAGGAGCGAATTCGCAAAGTCTTCGGGGCCCGAGGTTCGCGTGTGGACTGAAGTGCGCAGGTCTGCGGTGCCTCGTGTACTGAAACGCAGGGTGCCCAAGCGGTAATGCGGGATGGGGACATGCAACAGCGGGAACGACGGCGTGTCTGCCGTCCTGGGGCGCATATGCGAGGGTCTCTCGATGACTACTTTGAAGGTGCCCGGCTCGTGGCTCAGCGTGGCAGCAGAGTGGTCGTCGACGGTGGAGAATGAATGCGAGCGCACGTGAGCGAGCCGTCCAGTGGTGGGATCTGCCTGGGGCTGCTGCTGGAAGGCATCGCGCCCGTTCAGGTCTGGCAGCGGTGGTGTGGGTTCCGAATGCGGTGTTCTCGGGCCGTACAGGCTCTGCTCCCATTCATTGCTGGTCGGGCGGAGCTTGTCGAGGGTTGCGCTGTCGGGCGGCGTCTGGGGCGGAAAGACGAAGGGATCCGGCTGACGGCCGCGCTGGTTACCAGGACGGACGACGGGTCTGAGAGAGAGAGCGCGCGCGAGTTAGTTTGTACGTATCGGGGATTGGGGCATGGGGTAGAATGGAGCAAGTGGTGGGAGGTGAGACATGACGTGCGTCTCCCGTGGTGTCACTCCTTCCCCATACGTCCATGGTGTTTGCTGGGACAGACCCGTCCTGCCACCAAGACGGCGACCGTGTGCAGCCAGGGAGAGTATGCGTACCTCAGGTAGATGACGCCGTTGTGGACATTTGCAACCGTGTAGCTGCGTCCGGCCGAGGTCGAGTTGCTCGCTGTCGTGTCGATGGTGGCGTTGCTGGTGCCGCGTGCCCTCGTCCTGCTCTTGAGCTCGAGTCCTTCACCCTTCGCAGGCGGCGCGTGTCGTCAGCGCGCCGTTTGGCCGTGACTGCACCTGCACCTGCACCGGCACCGACACCAGGCAAAAACTCGCCTTTTCCCTCGGCAGGGGAGCCCGGCATAGGAAAGACATTCTGTGGCATTGCCGATAGGGCCATCTTCCCCCATAGTCGAGCGCGCAGCAATGAGTCGAGGTGTGCCGGCGTCAGCAGGTACGTGGACGAAGCATGGCCAGCAGCGACTCGACTGTGCAGACGTCTTAATTACACGCCAGGGCAAGAGGGAACCGACTAGAGTTGATTGATTGATGTGCAGCCCTGTCACATGGCCCAGCGGCGCGCCAGACGTCGCAATTCACCAGTCAGCGAGTCAGCGCCCGTGTCGCTTGGGCCCAGGCCTGGCCGGGCGACGCTGCCCGCGCTTCACTCTGCTGTACGGGCCATCCGACGTCCGACTCGACGTCTACCCAGGCACGCACAAGAACCCGTCGTCCTGGCCTGCTTTTTCCACTCCCCGTCAATTGCAAACTCCGATAAGCTTCCTGCCCACGTGAGCGTTAAGCTTCATCCGTGGCCCATGACTTGGCATCCTGCAGACACCACGTCGGCTCATTTCCCATCACCTTGCGCAACGTCATGATAAAAACCTACTGTGAAACACGTCTACCCTTATACAAACGGCTGCCGCAATGCAATGCCTGCTGCTTCTGGCAGCCAACGGTCCCTGCTGACTCGACCAGCATCATCACGTACATTATCATCATCATCACGTACATTATCATCATCATCATCATCATCATCATCATCATGGCCCTCTGCGTTACGCCGCAATTCCACAAGCCCAACACCCCGGACGGCCATCAAACCGCGAGCTACTGCACGACATCAACCATGGTACCACCCATCGTCCTGCATCTGGCCACCTCTGCCTGACACCTGTAAGCATGCAGATATGCCCGCACCCTAATTCTACCTACATGAAAACCTGCGCCGGTACATCTAGCTCGTGCCCACCCATCCCGAGCAAACCAGCCAGAGTGCTTAAACGACAAATACAGACAGGGCCGAGTGCGTCGCCAACCGCAGAACCCTCACCTGATGCACAGCACAATTTCTTCAATCGGCAAGACGTGCAGATTCCGACTTCGCCTCACCCATCCGGCCCGAATAGTATCAGAAAAGGGACGAGCCTGCACTAAATGACCCGGTGCAGCAGGCACGATACGGACGAACGAATTGTCTAGAATCGAGATGCTACTGTACATGGTACATCAGCCATGCATGGCCCCCTATCCTGAGATTGATAGAGTAATATTTGTTGGACGAACAAGAATTTGTCTTCACATGCCCAGAAGAAGCTCTGTTAAACATCTTCAGCCCGAACTGCGCCTGGACTAAAATGGCATAACCCTTTGCCGCGTTTCCTCCCCCTTCAACATCAAGTCCTGCTTGCACCTGCCCCGCATGTTTCCTGTCCAGGTACCCCAACAACACAAATGCGTCAATGCACGAACAGGCGAATCGACAAGAAACCAATGCAGCACAGTATTCAGTAGCTGCGTATATCATGCGCGACGTGTAGAATAGCTTCCTCCTATTACTCCAACATATATACAGGCCAATCACCACCTGCTATGACGACTCTTGACAGTGTGGCGTTGTCGCGCATGTGTCGTCAATAGTCGTCATCTCTCAATCTGGGCAGGGAAAACAATACCCCACTCGGTTAGACTTGGTGTCTATAAACACACAGCACCAAACATAGCTGGCCATAACTCTTCATAACACGACCAAGTTTCCTCGCACCCTGTCCGTAAGGTCATCGGGGAGTCGAACCGCCGTCGAATGCGCCTTTGCGACTTGTGCGTTGCAACAGGCAGTAATCGCCCCATTGGCGACGGAACTTGGCTGGGACCACGGGTAGGTCTGGGACCCAGAGCATCCGACTAATAGCATGTGTCCTGCTTGCGTCCAGAAAAGGAACACACGTCAAGGCCTTCCAGTTCTCTGTATCCGACACAAAATCAGGCTCAAGAGCTGTTGGAGGAGCTCCAGCAGAGCGTGAGTCAACAATAAAGTCGCACTGCTCGATATCCGTCTATTTTGTCAGAGCTGGTAAGAACGATGCTTGTGAAACCAGGTTTTACCTACATATTTGCTAGCGTCTTCCAAGTTCTCATCGTTCATTCCAGATGGTACCAGCCATGTGCCAGGGAATAGTCCGAGATTGGCGTCGGCCTGGCTGAACTCGCCTGGTAGAAGACCGGAGAACTCGCTCTTGATGAACTTGGCACCAACTCCCTCAGGTAAGTTGAACGAAGACGGGAAGCGATACCACTCCTTGCCTAGACACACAGTGTCTCCTGGACGGGCAACTGTCGGGTCGAACAATGGCTTGTAAACTTTCAGTGGCGCTGAGTATGCAGACATGTGGCCTACACCTAGGTTAATACTACATCTCAAGGTGTTTGACATATCTTGACGCATGTCGGTAGGTAGTGTGAGGAATCGTCATAACATACCATTGATCCTGAGAATTCCTAGGTTTAAAGACAAAAGTATCGGAATACAGACAACGACGAGCTTCACCATCGGGGGTATCTTGCTTACTAGACGTCGTGGGTCCATGGAGCCAAAGTTGGCTAGCAACATGTGTAAGGAGAGGGCTGCGTTCCAGGCTAGCGCTGGATATGCTGGGTACATGAAACGCTCTTCTTTGTGAGGCTGGGCCGTGAATATTGCCAACCATAAGTAGAATGGGCTTACGAAAGTGATGGACCTTGTGAGCGTATTCCGATATACAGCTCTGTCCAAGACAAGATACTGAATTAGCAATAGCGGTAGAGCAGCCAGCGCGAGGAAGAACCAAATGTTGAAGTTCAGGGCCAGATTGCGAACGTAGAAGTGCCATGGCTCTACACCATAAATATCAGGCCCTCTACTACCGCCGCTGAAGACGTTGTAGAGTACGATGTTGAGCGGCACGCACACGAGCTTCCTATAGAAGAGAGAATCGATGACGGTCTGAAAGAGTACAACGAGGAAAGCACTACTTGCGCCATTAAGTAGTACTCGCCGCAGACTTTCCAGAATTGTGCCTGTGAACAGGCCTGCAATAACGTCTTCTGCAATGAAGGGTAAAGCGAGCGCGCCGGCAAAAGGCCAACCCAGGGCGCTGCCTACAGCGAACCATGTAATACCTTTGGCAGTCCTCATGGTACGTCCAGACCAGTCCATGAAGGACGCAAATCCAAGCATTGCACAGTTCATGGCGAAACTCGACGGGAGGTATGCAGGGGCAGCATGATACATGCCCGGACTTATGGCCATGATCATTGCAAAGAATGACGCGACTCGCACCTCGAACGTCTTTCTGATGGCAGTGTACATGCGAGTCTGGCATGCAGCACAAACTATGGCCAGAACAGCTCGCAGGAAATAGAATTCGAAGACTTTGGATCTTCTCAATCCTAGTGTCTGCATAGGTAGCATTGCGAGCCCTATTACGAGCGAGTGCATGGCAGTGTAGGCCCAACTCCGGATAGCGTAGTCAGGAGAGTACTCCCAGGTCTGGAGACCGTAGCCATGGTTGAGGTAGTGGCTTGGTTCCCAGTAGTTGAAGACCTCGTCGCAGTCTTGGATGGGAGAGAAGGCGGCAGCGACGAGATTGGCGAGGGAGAATACGCAGTAGATGCCGAAGGTAGAGAGCTGAGGTGGTGTACTACGCACATGATGGATACGTTAGTCTAGCTGGTTGTGAGAAGGACGGAACTGGACCAACTCAGGCGTTTGATGCGCCGTCTTCGGGCGCGTAGTAGACATTCTGGAGACGAGACATGCAACGGGCGAATACAAGGTGCCGACGAATCTCCATCGGAAGCACACGGCAGGCACTTTCACTGACACAGACGCGGAGGGCCATTACGCATCCGCGCTCCGTAGGGCTGAGCTCGCGCCTGGCCGCCAAGCCTATTAGCGCGCATCCAAAAAGGCGACGTTCTCCCAGGACGTGCTCTCCTCCACCAGAACTATCATCGCACGCACTTAGGCAAACTGGTGCAAACAACGCAGTTGATATATCGCAGCGATCACGCGTGATTCAGAGAAGACTGCAGAGAGAGACACGCAAATGTCCGACTCTCTGGAACCACCGGCCAAAAGGGCGCGGTTGGAGGCGGACGCTCCCTTTTATGGCACATCTACATCTGCATCTGCGCTCGACGCGCCTGGCTCGCCTGTCGATGACATGGACGACGACTTCTACGACACTACGCCCGTCAAACCCTCTGCGTTGCCTACGGCGGTGGACGGGACGACGTCGTTGTTTGCTACGGCGACACCCGCGCCAGCCTTTCACCTTCCAGGACTCGGCTCTGTGAGCGAGACCCCGGTCGCGCAGCCGCAACCACACAACGGCGCAGTCGTCCAAGACGACGCCCCTGAAGACGGCGAGCTTTCAGATGAGGAGGCCTTTTACCATGATGCGAACCCGCAGGCCGACATCCCAGTCGCGCCGCCCGTGGCCAATCAGGGGCAGGCGCAGGATGAGGCTCCACAGCACTCTGAGCCGCATCTCTCCTCTGTCCAAGATGCTGTCGCTGCTGCCGATACACCAGCCGCTGACACGGACGGTGAGCTCGATGCGGCTCTTACTGCCGCCATAGATCTCCAGAACGAGATTGAAGACACCACCAAAGATACTTCTGCACCCGATGGCGCAGCTTTCGATAGCAAGGCCGAGTTCCTGCGCGCAGCCGAAGCCAACAGGAGCGACCAGAACGCCGAGTGGCAGCTAGACTCGGATGCATCCGACTCAGACTCGTCATCCGATTCATCCAGCTCTGACGACAGCTCAGACGAAGGATCAGATGAAGGCGAGCTTCTCGACCCTGAAGAGCAGGTTCGCCTGCTGATGGCCGAAGCCGCCGACGAGCCAGGCGCTTCAGGCCCAGTCAAGGTCAAGACGCTCAACGAACAGGACGAGAAATACGACATGCCCGACATCACAGTCACCGCAGAAACCACCATCACAGAACTCGGCAAGGTCGAGTCCATTGTCGGAAACCTTGTTGTTGTCAAGGCCAACATGTCTGGCGACGAGGAAGTGCTCGAGTCCGGCTCTGCGCTATGTCTAGCAAACCGTACCGTCGTCGGCAAGGTCTCTGAGCAGATTGGTCGCGTGGAGGAGCCTCGCTACTCTTTCGGCTTTAACGATGCCGCTGAACTTGAGACTCTAGGTATTCGGAAAGATACACCCATCTACTACGTGAACGAGCACTCGACTTTCACCAAAACAGAACCTATCCGCCGACTGAAGCATACCGATGCATCGAACCTCCACGATGAAGAGACCAACGATGTTGAATTCTCAGATGACGAGAAAGAGGCTGAATACAAGCGCGAACAGAAGGCTAAGAAGCGTGCTAGGGCAGATGGCAACGACGAACAGGTGACTGTGAACATCCCCACCGGGCCTCGATTACACGTAGACGCACCCGCACCTCCTATTTACCGGCCAATGGAGTACCAGGGCGGTGGTCTGAAATACAGCGACGATGAAGACGAAGATCTGGGCATGTACAAGCCGCTTGCCAGACCGGATCATTTTGAGCAAATTGTTGGACAAGGTGCGCCACTAGAAGACCGTAGCCACGTTCGAAGGGGCATGGGTCGTGGTAGGGGACCTTGGGGCGATCGAGGTCGCGGCTTCCGTGGACGAGGAGGAGGTGGCGGTCGTGGTGACTTTGGTGGTGGACGGGGCGACAGAGGAGGCTACGGCGGCGGACGAGGTGAATTCGGAGGCCGTGGTGGTGGAGGACAGCGAGGCGATCGAGGCGGCGGCAATAGCAACAACAATAACCGCAGCGACAGAGGCGGTGGTGACAAGAGCGGACGTGGCGGCAAGAACCAATCTGACCGTGGCAGGCAACAGGACCAGTTCAACGATCGCCAACAGAACAACCAGCAAAGGAACCAATACTCGGCATCGCCAGCCCGCCAGCAACAAGACCACAGCCAGTCTTACTCTCAGCAGGACCGCAGCCAGTCTCAGCAAGCCCAATCCCAACAATCACCATCAGGAGGTGGCGGTGGCAAGAATAAGAACCGCAAGCAGCGACAACGTGAAAAGAGAGAACGCGAACGCCAACAACAACAGCAGCAGCAGTCGCAACAGGCTCAGAAACAGCAACAGCAACAGGCCTCTCCGACACCTTCTGGGCCGTCAAACGCTAACGCTTATGCAAACAACAGTAATACAGGTTGGCCAGTGCCCTTCTCCGGGCCATCACAGCCAGCGGTCCCCTATGCTGCCGCTCCTGCGCCTCCGCCACCAGCAGCGTACAACTACCAGCAGTCGTACACTCCCCAGCCTCAAGCGCCGGCCCCCGCCCATCCACCTCAACAGCAGAACCAGGCGGCCAACCTGGCAGCATGGGCACAGTGGTTCCAAGTGGTAGGAGCTATGAGCGGACAGCAGCAACCACAACAAGCGCAGATGGCAGCGCAAGCTCCCGCGCCGCCCCCACCTCAGCCACAAGCGCAGCACTCTTACTCTTACCAGCAATATGCGCAGCCGGCAGCCCCTGCAAACGCTCCGCAACAGGGCAATGCTCAGACTGGAGCGCAATCTCTTCAAGATATTCTACGAGCTCTCCAAGGTGGTGGAGCACCTCGATAGGCCTGAGGATAGTGCATCGATTCGGACAGGTTTTTTGTAAGATTATGCTGTTTTAGTGTGAGGTATGGTACGTAAAAGCTGTTTTGAAGCCACTCCATGGCAGCTTGACGAAGCATGTCTCTGGTACTGGATACAGTTGTCCCTCTACATGCGGAAATGCAGCTATACTGCGTCACTACACAAAGAGGGATGTGAGATAGACACGGCGACGTACAAGCTTTAATGATTGCTTTTGCGTGCGTACTCGATCAAGTTGCGATGAGTGGTCTGTTGTGAAATGATGCGACCCGGTTGCCGAAAGAAGCAGTTGGGATGGGTAGGACGGACGTAATGTGACCATGCACAAGCTGGCACCTTGATAATCAGTCACAAGACACGTGATTGCAGTATGGGAACTCGGAGGTTTGATGCGAGGGCTATTGGCCCCCTTTGGAAGTAATCTCCTCCATCACGTAAGCGCTGAGCGCAGCAAAGTAAAAATACACTCAAGTGTATGCCATGCATGCAGATGTATCGTAGGACGAAAAAGCCGCTCAGACAATACGGCAAGTGGGCAACCGCTTGGCCCCCAGCCAATAGACACCCTAAAGGTCGGAGAATAATGAAACAAAGGTGTTTGGGGCGAAAGGATATGTCAAGATACGCCACAGAATCGGAATCGCTTTTGGGCCAAGCTATGGATAATTGGTTCTGCCATCAAGGAGACATGGATGCTGAATGCGGCTGGGTGTTGTACAGCCTTAGAATAGGATGGATGAAGAAGGGAGGAGGAGGAGGATAGTGACGATGACGATGTTCCAGCAACTGTGGCTTTGAAAAGCGGGACGGCTGGGCACAAGCCAGAGGCACTGGAATGGGCATATGCTGCAGACAGAGCGAGTGAGATGCGACGATGAAGAGATAGGGCAACGTCGTTGTCGATATTGCTGCACGCGTCGGTTCCGGGTTCAGGCGCGTGTTCCAGGCCGGGGATGGGATTGCTAGAACGGAGGCTCGGTAGGGACTCCGTAGTGTGTAGGTAGCTGGCACGGTTAGCGGTCGAGTGTGGGTTGTGGTGTGGGTGCAGGTGGCGCATGGCTGCTTGATGCCCACAGGCTTGATACCGCTCTCCATACCGAAGTGGAGCCCCCGCCCGCCGTCCCCCCCCCCCATGCCCATGCCCATGCCCCATCGGAGAGGAAGAGAGTCGTCGAGAGTAGTCAGCCATTCTTCACCACCACCACGCATCGCCTGCCTGTGACGCCTGCTGCCGCCGTGCCCCCCCACCCCACGCTGCCGCCGCTAGATAGCTGCCCATCGCCTGCTTCGCTTCGCTCCACCTCGCCTCGCTGCTGCTGCTGCTCTTCTGCCGACCGCCGCCCATGTTACACACCTCCAGCTGCTGTCCCGCCTCGATGAAGTAGCCGTCCCAGCCCTTTCTGCGCAAGCAGCCCCCACCATCCCTACCCTACCCTACCCGCCGCCGCCGCCGCCCGTGACCATGACGCGCAACGAGACGATCAACCGCCATGGGTCGGTCGAGAGCTCGTGGAGTTCGCGCTCCAGCGACACCATACGGCCCTACGGACGCGCGAGCTCGCTGCGGGGCACCCCCGTCACCGTCATGACGGACAAGAATCTCAATTCGCGGTACGTTGTTCCATCTGGTGCGGCAACAGCTGGACGCCGTGGTGGGGAGGTTGCGCGCGCTGTGCGCCCTCGACTGTAGACTGTCTCGCCATGTCTCACTGCCAGACTGCTAACGCTGCCGTGTAGTGTCGAGAGGGAGTCGGAGATATCGCCTGGCACCCTCCCCCCAGCTCCGCCGCCCAAAGACGCCTCGCACAAACCGCGCAAGCCTGCCAATTGGGACAACCCCGCAACCGCCGCCTTTGGACATCACCGGAAACAGCTGGCTGTCCTGGAGACCATGGGCGGGCGAGTGCCGTCGATATCGCGAAATCCGCCCACCGCGTCGAGCACCAATTCGCAGGTCGCGCCCTGGTCCACCGCGCCCAACGGGTCCAGCATGGCCAACAACGTCTGGAGCACCTTCTTCAACGACTCCAACGAGGACCTTTCGCAGTCGTCGCCTGGATTCCGCCCGGGAACGGGCACCAGGGAGGACAGCATGGGCTTTCCCATGAAGGACGACCGACGGCCCTCTGTAGCCAGCGCCACTACTGTCAGCAGCACTGGCTCCAAGTCGAGCATGGGCAGAGGCTTCCACAAACGCCTGCAGAACGTCTTCGGAGAGGACTTCCCCGCCGATGATCGTCAGAACTCGGACACAAGCCTGAACACGCAGCAGCGCAACCGTGGCAACTCCCTCAGCAACACCATAGGCAGTAAGCAACAGTCGCGCCCGACCTCGCCTACCAGTTCGCGCCCACGTACACCGCAGGCCTCCTCGGAAGTCACGCCATGGGAATTCCAGGACTCAAAGGTAAGTCTCGAATTGGTTTACGGGCCCCAGACCGAGGAAGGCACTTGATGTCCCTACTCCTCATGCTCCTTCCCGATTACTTCGCCCCCAACCTCGGACCTGTATCACTAACCCCTCATAGGACATACCCACTCCAGGTGAGAATGGAGGACGTCGCTCGTCCGAGCAGCATTCAGCCAAATCGGGTCGATCGCACCACAAGCTGCACGTAAGGCTGCCTGGCACTGGCCATCGGCACAAGGGCAGCAAGGAGGAGAACAAGACGCCAGAGGCACGCGCAGATCCAGGCCAGCCTTACCCGTTGCGCCCCACCACCAGCCGCGAAGATTCCACGTTCAGCGTTCGCCCGAACCAACCTTCAGCCCTCAGCTCCGCCTTTGCCTCCAAGACGAGCCTTCTGGGACGACCCTCGAGCCCAACGCCAAGCTCGTACTCGGACATGACAAGAGAAGAGAGAATAGCGCAAAGATCGCCCGGCACCAGCAAGTCGCACGGCTTCTTCGCGCGATTACGGGGCAAAGACAAGGACAAGTCGGATCGCATACTGCCACAAGACAACCTCAAAAACTTGGCTGCTGCTGGCACCGCCTCGGCCACCTCTCTCAATCCCTCAATCAACACTACACGACTCGCAAGGCCAGAGGCGACTCCGCAGATCAATATGGCAAAGCGGCAGGCCATCAACAACAGTGTCGAAGCTCAAGGCAGGGAACAGAGAATGAGACCTTCCCACCGTCTGCCCACCTTCCGGAAAGATAAGCGCCCACCTGCGAGTGAAAACACCGGACGAGACCCCAACGATACCATCGCTAGTACGGCAGGCAACGATGCCGTCTTCTTCCTAGACAGGAATCTGGACGACATGGAAGGCATCGTAAACCCTGCTTCACAACAACCGCCCATGACGCCGCCCGTAGGAGAAGTGCCAAAACAGCCACCAAACCTTGGCGAGGATATCTCTATACCAGGACTCGATGACGACGGTACCGCTGCTTGGGACGCGCCAGACTCTTGGGCCGTCAAGCGCATGAAAGACGAGATGGACAAGCTGGGAGACGCGGACGAGACCACGACACCTTCCAAGGAAGAAAGTGACAGCAAAACATATTGTCTGCGTATCTTCAGAGTCGATTCGACGTTTGCAACACTATCAGCCACCTTGAACACAACCGTACAAGAGATTATACAGATATTGGGGAAGAAGACTGTGCTGCAGGATGAACTGGACAATTACCACATTGTGATGCGGAAGCACGATACCTCACGGCAACTGGAAAGTAATGAGCGTCCACTGTTGATCCAGAAGCGATTGCTAGAGCTCGCCGGATATAACGATGAGGATCGGCTTGAAGACGTTGGGCGTGAGGATAACAGCTACCTCTGCAGGTTCACCTTCCTTCCTGCTAAGCTGAGCGGATACTCCAGTCTGGAACGGGATCCCGGGTTCAGCAAGATGCAAAAGTTCAGTCACATTGATCTTCAAGGTCGAAACCTAATTACCATACCCATCACACTCTACCAAAAAGCGACTGAGATAATATCACTCAACCTCTCGCGCAACCTGTCACTCGACGTTCCTAGAGACTTCATTCTTGCATGCACCAACTTGAGGGAGATCAAATACACCAGTAACGACGCCCGACGACTACCTCCTAGTCTAAGTCTTGCTAGCCGTTTGACCATGTTGGACATCTCAAACAATCGTCTCCAATCTCTTGACCATGCCGACTTGTACAAGCTACAAAGTCTCCAAGGTCTTCGACTTTCCAACAACGGCCTGACCCGACTACCAAGGTACTTTGGGGAATACCGTGCGCTTCGCAGTCTGAATCTAAGCTCGAATTCCTTGAACGAGTTTCCTGACTTTCTATGCGAAGTCCGGACACTGGTGGATCTTGATATCAGCTTCAACTCGATATCAAGCTTACCCAAGATCGGACAGCTGACTTGTCTAGAGAGACTCTGGGCGACGAATAACAAATTGACTGGTAGTTTCCCTCCAACACTGAGCAATCTGGTCAACCTTCGAGAAATCGACGTGCGGTTCAACGCGCTTGATAGTATGGATGTCATGTCCCAATTACCGCGACTGGAATACCTACTGATTGGGCATAACTCCATTTCCGCCTTTGAAGGCTACTTCCCGAAGATTCGCGTGCTGCATATGAATCATAATCCAGTGACACGTTTTGGTCTCACTCAGGCAACACCATCACTATCTATCCTCAATCTTGCATCAGCAAAACTGGCGCAATTGCCCGAAGATCTGTTCGGCAAACTAACCGGTCTCACAAAGCTTATCCTTGACAAGAATCATTTCACATCCATATCGAACAACATCGGAAAGCTCTACAGGCTGGAACATCTTAGTGTTGCTCGAAACGCTCTTGATGTATTGCCTGCCGAGATCGGTCGCTTGGTGGAACTTCGGTATTTGGATGTGCGCGAGAACAACCTGAGTGGACTCCCCCAGGAGCTCTGGTATGCTCGGCGACTCGAGACACTGAACGTTTCCTCCAACTTACTCGACGCGTTCCCCAAGCCTGGTGCATCACCTCCACAGGTAACCAACGGCGAACAGGCTCAAGTAGACGGAGCGTCTACACTGGTCACACCGAGCTTAGCCTCAAGTCCCAGTTACGAAGAGCTGGGAAAGTTGGAAGATTTCCAGAATCGCCGACCGAGCCAGGCATCTGGGGGTCTTAGTGTTGGTACGTCGTCTGCTTCTTCACAACGGAAAGGATCCCAGGCATCATACAACACTTCAAGCACACGCAAGCCATCAGTAACGTCTCGTGCGCCCACTGAGGGGACACTGACACCCATGTCCCGCAAAGACTCCAGCCTTAGTAGCCGTTTGGTGACTACATTCGCGGGCTCTCTTCGACACGTCTTTCTGGCTGATAACCGGCTAAACGACGACGTTTTCGACGAACTATGTCTACTTCCTGAGTTGCGAATCGTGAATCTGGCATACAATTCCATCTATGACGTACCACCTCGCACGATCCGAAGATGGCAACACCTCACTGAGCTGTACTTGTCGGGCAATGATCTGACATCTCTACCTTCAGAGGACCTAGAGGAAGTTGGTTCGCTCAAGGTCCTCCACATCAACAACAACAAGTTCCAGGTCCTGCCGGCCGAACTTGGCAAGGTTGCGCAGTTGGCTGTTCTCGATGTCGCTAGCAACTCGCTAAAGTACAACGTGTCAAACTGGCCGTATGACTGGAATTGGAACTGGAACCACAAACTCCGCTATCTGAACTTGTCGGGCAATAAGCGTCTAGAGATCAAACCCAGCGGCTCGTATAGCGGTAGTGGCATGAGCATGCGAGAAGGGCGCGATCTCACCGACTTCAGCTCTTTGATCAATCTTCGAGTGCTTGGACTCATGGATGTCACGATGATGGTTCCTTCCGTACCTGAGCAGTCGGAAGATCGGCGAGTGCGCACTGCTGGCTCGGCTGTCGGTACCATGGCGTATGGTATGGCCGATTCACTAGGTCGCAACGAACACATCTCGACTATGGACATGGTTGTACCCCGCTTCCGTAGCCATGATGATGAGCAGCTTTTAGGTCTTTTTGACGCACAACCGCTTGCAGGTAGCGGAGCCAAAATCGCCAAGTACTTGTATGATCACTTCAAAAACCGGTTCTCCAACGAGCTCGAGCGCTTACGACCAAATGAAACTCCATCAGACGCTTTGCGACGTACTTACCTTGGCCTCAACAAGGAATTAGCTACCGCTGCAAGTCAAGGTCTGGACAAGAACGGACTCACTGCACCATCGACACAAACACGCAGTTCTATGCCCGATCTCAGCGATGATGACTTGACATCTGGAAGTGTAGCAACTGTACTGTTCCTCAAGGAGATGGAGCTTTATATCTCCAACGTTGGTGATGCACAAGCTCTTCTGATTCGTTCAGAAGGAGGGCACAAGATCCTTACCAGGAAACATGACCCCGCTGAGCCTAGTGAGAGATCCAGGATACGAGAAGCCGGCGGGTTTGTCTCCCGACAGGGTAAACTCAACGACGTCCTCGAGGTGTCGAGAGCATTTGGATACGTTCAAATGTCGCCATCGGTTATCGCTTCACCGCACATCCTCAACCTTACCCTTGGCGATAGAGATGAGATGATCTTGATAGCTTCTCGGGAACTTTGGGAATATCTCACCCCGGACTTTGCCGTTGATGTCGCACGATCGGAGCGTGATGACTTGATGGTTGCCGCTCAGAAACTCCGCGACCTGGCCATTGCTTTCGGCGCGACTAACAAGATTATGGTGATGTTGCTTGGTGTCAGCGATCTCAAGAGCAAACAACGTGCTCGGTACCGCACGCAGAGCATGTCTCTCATACCCGCTCCTGGTGCAGACCCTGACATGACGGGACCACGGAGACGTGGAAAGAAAGGCAACCTGGTTGGCGATTCTAAGCTTGCTCGACTCGACAACGAGGTGGACGCACCAACAGGAGAAGTCAGTCTGGTGTTCACGGATATCAAGAACTCGACGATGCTCTGGGAAACGTACCCGATTGCCATGCGCTCCGCAATCAAGATGCACAACGAACTCATGCGTCGACAGCTGCGCATCATTGGTGGTTACGAGGTCAAGACGGAAGGTGATGCCTTCATGGTCGCTTTCCGCACTGTGACATCAGCTTTGCTGTGGTGTTTCACAATTCAGAGCCAGCTACTTGAAGTACAGTGGCCGCAAGAGATTCTCAACAGCGTCAATGGGCAAGAAGTGGTCGATCCTGATGGTAACGTCATCTTCCGAGGTCTCTCTGTCCGTATGGGTATCCACTGGGGCACACCGGTGTGTGAAGTCGACCCAGTCACCAAGCGCATGGACTACTTTGGACCCATGGTCAATCGCGCCTCGCGTATCTCCTCTGTTGCCGATGGAGGTCAAATCACCGTTTCGTCCGACTTCATTGCTGAGATTCAACGTCTGCTCGAGACTCACATTGAAGGCGATCGTAAGAACTCTGCCGGATCTGAAGAAGCATACAGCGACGACGTGTACAGTCAGTTGATTCGTGGCGAACTACGGTCGCTCAGCTCCCAAGGTTTCGAGGTTAAAGATCTTGGTGAACGCCGCCTCAAGGGTCTCGAGAACCCCGAATACATATACCTTATGTACCCCCACTCGCTCGCTAGTCGTCTTGCTGTTCAGCGCCAGACTGAACAGAAACCTGCCGAACAGCAGAAAGAGGCTACAGCTGGTCAAAAGATGGCGGGAAGTCAGCTCACCATCGACACTGAAGACGTATGGGATCTCTGGAATATTAGTCTACGTTTGGAGATGCTGTGCAGTTCACTCGAAAATCCAGGATGCTCAGAACTGAAGCCGCCAGAGACGGCTTTGTTAGAGAGAATGAAGAGTAGGGGTGGCGAGATAACGGACCGATTCTTGATCAATTTCGTCGAGCATCAGATCTCCAGAATCGAGGTATGTCCTCCATCACTTTAGGTATGAAGAAAGCAATTGCTAATAAGGATAATAGACTTGTGCCAGCACCCTTGCCCTGCGCCACATGGTAAGGCCATTCGGCGCTGCGCCTTTACTCGAGCAAGCTTGCCACATGGGCGACATTTTCTCAGAGCTAGAAGCGAAGTTGAAGCGACTCGAGGAGTTTGAACGCGGAGCTATAGAGGGCATGGCGCCATCATGAATTGCGTCAGTCTAAAACCAAACGACCATACATCACCGCAATCACGCAATCTCACAACAACCGAACGCCATCACGCGTCGCCCCTCGAAAGCGGCGACGAACGATGACTATGAACTTCCGCTTCCGATAACCTCTTCTACACAACAAACCTATCTTATCCTAATCCATTAGTCTTTCCCTTCTCGGCGAGGGAGGACGGCAACGTCTACATCTCTTCCTCTCGGTTATCGACTTGGCGTTCTTTCCACACTGGTGCGGATATAAAGGAGGAGATGGGCATATGTATTGTACAACACGCGCACACACATGTGACATAACCGCCCCGGAGGCTGCATACCTCTAAACTACCTATACCCTACCTCACATTACCTCGATACCAACACGTGTCACATCATCACACATGACGCCGAGCTCCCAAGCGGGCTGCGATTGGGTTTTTACGGCGTTTTGGGGGGGGGAGTGGCTCGCTCCTGAGCGGACCTGGGCTTTTCGTGCTATGCATTCTCTTGTTGTTTTGCGGGCTGCCTTATTGTTGTTGTTGTTGTTGTTGTTGTTGTTCTTTTGCTACGTTTGGATTGGACTGGACTGTAGCTGTAAGGTTTATTGTTATCATGCTGGGTTAGGGATTGAGGATGGGCTTGGACGGCTGAATGGTCGGACGATTGGTCTCTCTCTCTTTCTCAAGGCCTTGGGGCTGATTGACTGGTCGGTTGGTTGGTCGGTGGTAGTGGTACTCTGCTTTCAGCTGATTGGCTGGCGGTGATGTGTATATATGAATGAGAGCATGATGGCGAAGCGAGGGGGGGGTTGGGGTGTGGTAAGCAGGGGATGAAAGGGGATAGTCAATGATCATCGCTTTTTACCTGTGCAAAGACTTTGATATCCTTTGGTGTGTGTGTGTGTAGCTGAAGGGAGAGATATTAGTCGGGTATTGATCCGGTATCAGACCGTGGAGAGAATACGCTTTTAACCAGAGGCATACTTTTTGAAGCAAAGAATCAATTACTACCGTCACAATCTGCCGGTAACCCTCTCTCCATGTAACTACCCATTGACTATACGAGAACAGGCTTCACCTAGCGGGAGCTCTACCCATGACATGTATATATATATCTATAGAACAGGTACTACGATGTAAGCGTTGCACTGCTATAAACCTTTAGCAGTACCCAGCGGAATATCCCCCGGGAGACCATAAAAGGGCGGCGAACTACTACTAATTCAATAATCAATTTATGTAGCTACCGAGGTAATCAATTCCAAGCTAAGTGATCCTTCTTCGCCCACTTCTCAGGTTCAGGAATGTGTCTAGCCTTGCAGTCGGCCGTCGGATTTTTTCTACAAAGCAACCAGTGGCCTCTGAAGACATCCCACTTGTCCTCCAGTGGCTCATTCATCGCTGCCATGGCTGCCACTCTAACCCACACGTGCTGCGTGGTAATTTCGCCACCAACACGCCAAGCATTAAACTCGCTCACGTCCCTCCACGACTTCATCTGGTGAAAGGACCAATTATCGTTGATGGAAACCGGGCCGATGATGAGCTTGGATTGATCCCACTTCTCCTGGATGTCCAACGGGTACGGTTCGAAGTTCCTTGAATGCCATACCAACTTCTTCCAGGCATCGCCAAAGTCCAGCTTCCAGACGCTCTTGCCTTCCAAGAGACCTTGGGGTACTAGTGCTCGGATAATGCACACATTGTCTGGCGCTTGGATGATGTGAGAGGTATACGCTGCGAACCGCTCAGTGACCCTGTGCTGGGTGCTCCAGTAGTAAGCAACTCTGTCAAGAGAGAAGTCGCTTGGCACAACCGGCCTCGAGCACATCCTGTCCAGACGGAGATTTTGTGACCGAAAATTGTTTGCAAGTTTCGCTGCTGAAGTCGAGCGGTAGAGGGTGGTGTGGCCAGCTCGAGTCAATTCATACTTGGACCTGTCTTCAGGGGCGCCGCCACGTAGCGAAGAGAAACTCTTCTGGCCAGACTGGAGGGCAAGAAGATTGCGATTGAGCCGCTCACTCAGGTTCTCGATTGTCCAGAGGCTCTCGAGGACAAGCTCCAGGATCCAGTATAATAGAGGTGCAGTGCATCTGACGTCGTTGAAGTGAGGATCCATTATCCTTTCCTGTCTTGTCTCTGATATTCCCAGCTCTTTCATAGTGGCGTGCCAGTCTTTGGTGGTGTCGTCGCAGAACTGGTCGATGTGCGCTTCGATAACTTGTCGGAAGCTGAGCTCATCGTCAGAGGTCCACTTCTTCAGAAGCTTCTCGGAAGTCTTGGCCGTAAAGCATATGAACTCAAAGGCCTGAATAGATTAGAGGTCCAGCCGAACTTGTAGATCAGGGCGAGCAGATGGTAGTTCGGTCTCAGAGGAGGAATTAGTGCCCGAGGCCATGACAGTGTCGGGAGGGGAGAAGAGTTGGCCGGAAATTCTTCGTGTGCCATTTGCTGGATCTCCGACGAGCTTGTGATCGAACTTCTCGATGTTGCTGAGTACCCAATCTTCGAGGATATCTTTCGAGAAACCCATGGTGGGCGGAGATGAGGGTTTTGAATTTAAGAAGATGAGTGATGCGGGCAGGTTTTTGGAACCGTAAAGAGTATGTGATGAAGAAGAGAGAAGCAAAGAGAAAGACAGACAGCTTTTATATAGCTATGGGAAGAGAATCTGTTACCGTCACATGGCCACTCTTCTTGAGTCACAACATATCGATGTGCGATGGTAAACCTTGGTTGCCTCCCATACCTTAAAAGTGGATGACAACCAGAGTATGGAATCGCCCTCATAAGCTAAGCTCATACCAACCACCCTCTGATATCCCCTCCACTCTTCCTGAAAGTTGTCCCAAGGATTTCGTTATGCGTTTTTATGTCGCTTCTCCTCCTCAGTCTCCAAAATTCTACGTGAGGTGGTCTATTTACCTCATTAGCCTTCTTCATCGTGCGCTGTTCGACACAGACGCAAGATGAGATGGGACCATGTTTCCAAACCATGGGAGCCGAAAATATATGAGAAATGTCAAGAACTCTGGTGTGCAAAGATCCATCGCTTCCATTATCATGAGTCGCCCTGGCCCAGTAAGAGCGTTCCGAATGCCAATGTGCGCTATCGGCAGTGTGGAATCTACAGTAGACGGCGCAGGTATGGAAGACGCATCTCCATGTCCTCCCCTTCATTCATGGTGAACATCACCTCTCTACGGAGATTTTCCGCCACACATGGTACATGGATTCTCTAGCCGCTATTTTCAAAAAACTAAACTAAAGTACGACTGTCCCATGGCTTCGCGCTTCTCGGAAATCTCACAGTCGATGCACGTGTCTGCTTTCTCTAAAAACCGGCACGCACTGGAGACAGCTGAAGATGTAGTCTGCTTGGAAGTAATCACCGAAAATCATGTTTAGAATGTATATGGAGTCTCAAAAGCGGAAGTACAAGTTGCGATGAGAGAAGAATCTTTGAGCACTTGGAAACTAACATCTCTTGGTCAGTAACGCATGATCCGCGAGAGTCCTGTCTCTCTGACGTACTGCTCACTAGAATCGTGTGAGGGTATAAATGATATCTTCATGTCTTCCCTCATTTTGTCTTCCTAAATCACGAAGTTATCTCTAAAACAAATCTTCACCCAACCATGATTGCGTGGTTGTGGTGCCGACACGACTCCAGAATCAGATATCTAGGACTACATGTCCGATTCCAAGTTTCACGAAAAGGCATGCCTGTACGGCTCGTGTTCGCCGCGGTAGTCCAAACGCCTGTGGAAATGTGTCAGAACAGAGGTGCATGGAGGCTTTCACACGATCAACAAATACAAAACTTGACGCGTTACTTTCTGTACGTAGTCTTTGTATATAGATACCTGTACAGTTAGCTTTGCTCTTCTTCCTCATATCATACTACTGGCTCCGCTTAAAGCGTGCCCGGTTCTGGCGCATGGTCGTCTTCTATTCTAAAATGAATAATCTATTCTGCCCATGTTCGTGTAACTGCTTACAAAAAGCTGAGAACGGGGGGCTCATGAGGGGATGGCTGTAGAGTATAGCATTAGCTGTAGGGTTACTAAAAAGGAGCATCAAAAAGCGGACATGAGTGTGATCAAAGACGTCGACGTCGAATTCCATGTGATTGAAACATTTCGAGTTTGCGACATCTAAGACGGTAAAGCACTGCGCTACGATCACTTCGTCAGACGTATACGATATGAACCTCGCATCGGCATGATTCGATGTTCACAACATCAATTTCTACCCATATCTAAATCCGCTCAAAGACCAATAATTGACTGAGAATCTCCTCGTTATATTCTGTCCACCCAAATCACACAGCTCTTCCCAACCGGCACCCTCTCCACTCATTACAGACTACCATGGATCGCGCGCGCCTTTCCTCCGATTTACATGCTTAACCAAAACATGTACACCTCTTTTCCTCATCTCAGTGGCCACAATCTCTTCTGAAGCAACACTCCGATGCGTACCCGCGTGACATGTAGTTTGTATCGACGCTACTCGATGTCCGGCGTTGAAGTGGTTAGCTATCGAGGAGATGGCTTTGTTACTATCACACTCTGAGTTAACATCTGATTCTCTAACCGTCTTCTTCAAAGTGCTAACCAAGCATACATATCGTACTCACATCTCCCCTACGTCTGTCCGACTCCCCAGTATGAACTGTTGTATCCGTGGGCTTACACCAGAGTACATCTCACACATTTTACGTGGTGGTGTACGCCATGTATGACAGTATATCGTAAGGAGTGCTGGTATGCCGTGGGGTACGTGTTGTAACAATTGTGCTTTGGCGCCTGGTTGGCCTTTGAGGACTTCGGAGGAGTAGGTGGTGATGTATAGGGTTTTCTGGGCTAGCGGAACTTGCGGCTGCAGAACACGTTGTGGGGAGAGGGAAGGTTGCTGAGGAGGCAGTAGACGTGGCTGGTGAAAATGCTGCTGGGGTGGTAGTAGACGTGGTAACGATGCGGGGGATGGGGCTGCTTGGAAAGGTACTTGCATCTGCGGAAATGGGTATACGAAAGGTTGAAGTGGAATCATCTGCATATGTGGATATCCTGGTAATATGCAAATTATGCGTGTAGGGGACAAAAGTGGTGCAGCATGTTAGGTGAGCAGCTGTTCTATACGCACAGACATCGTGTAAAGATATTCAAGTGCGGACGATGTGATGGGGGTCAATATACTTCAATGCTTAAGCTGATTTTGGATACAATTTGCGTGTTTGTACGTTCGTTCATATCACGGACAGAGCCAGAAGCTGGCAGTCGTGAACAAGAAGCGTGTAGATTCTTGACACGCATTGTTAGACTTCATTTTAGCGTCGGGAAAGTCTCCTGGCTTCCCGGAAACGAGCATCAGCAAAGCCCTCAACCTAGAGTCCAAGGCCACCTGATGTTTCTCGACTCTTCCAAAGAATTGCGCCACATCAATCCCTACGCCGCACGCTCACTTTCTCCGGACGTCAGCTCAATGCACTGGACTGACATCTGAGTTACCGCCACCATCTCTTCTCACCTACATCATGTAGCTTCTGCACGCAGATAGGGCTGCATAGAATTACACGTGGCGCCAAAAAGTCCCGATCGTGCGCCTGACTCCATGCCAACCTTCGACAACCTGCTTCTACGACCATGCATGAAAGCAGGTAACTGACTCTCCATTATCCTGCGGGTTGAATCGTAGCGGCACGAGTTACCGAGCTCTTCGCTTACCATGTAAGGAGAGTACGAACTTGGCAACGTCCATGCAGTGGGTCAGAAAATCGCCTACGCCGCAAATCCCACCTACGCCTCACCCGTGCATAAAGGACTGGGCAGCATCTGGGCGGCTATCTGACCAATGGAGCACTTCAGATTGCATTCGTGGCAGTATGTAGGAGCTATGAGTAAGCGAATTCTGAAGTTCTGCTGAGATTCGTTGTTCGAGATTGGCGATACGCGGTCTGGTTGATGTGACACCGAGTTGCTAGTTTCTTTTGCAGGATCGTGATTTGCCACCCACATGACAAACCCCCACTAAACAATGAAGAAGAAGAAGTTTTTAGGTAACAGCGAGATGGACGATGTCCATGGCGAAAGATAACGGTAAACCGTCCAATCTTGCTAGAAGAGAGCATGGCCAAAGGGTTGCGCGTGCACGATCCGAATTGAAGGTTAGGGTATCGAGCATACGGAGCAGAAGGAGGCCAATAAGAATTGTACCTTCCTTCCTTCCCTATTGAGATTTAGGTAAGCTCAATGAAACAATTTACAACCAGATACTCGGTACTCTGGAATTTCGCACCACTTACTCCCTCAAGCAATTTATCGATGCAAGAGCTCGTTGCATGATTCACAACTTGCCTTCACTACCCCCTTGGATAACATCGCGTACTAACTTCAACCCTTCGATGGCAAAAGCCACCATATTGCCTCCGCGCTCATTACTCCCAGTCTCCACTTCCTTCGTCACCGTCTCGTCTCCCTCCCGTGCCACAGCAAGCGCCACATAACCAGGCGTCCTATTCCTGGTCGTGCCCCCCGTGGGTCCAGCTGTTCCGCTCTCGCTAACAGTATACGTACTGTTCAGTGTCTTGCGAGTGTGCTCGGCGAGGCCAGAGACGATGGTCGGGGTCGGGCCGCTATAGGATTTGATAGTGTCTTGAGTCCAGCCGCAGTAGGCGATGCGGGATTCGAGTGTGTAGAGGGTGAGGCCTCCCCGGTAATAGGTTGATGCACCAGGGAAAGACAGGAGTGCTGCGGAGATCAGACCGCCTGCTGCCTTTGTGAGTAGGTGTCAGTAGGAAGACGTAGCTCCAGAAGAGTGGAGAGACTTTACTGTTTCGGCTACAGAGATTGTCTCCTTGCGCTCTTTGGAGTAAAGTGGCTACTTCCTGGACAATTTGTCGTAGCTGTTCGGGAGGGAACACTGGTGGTGACATCGTGATGTATGCCGAGTTGGTGACAATTGGCTACTCTGGCAGGTTTTGAGAGTGAAAGGTTCGATATACGTGTGAACTGTCCTTAGAAATACAATGTATTGATCATCGTAGCGGAGTTATGACGGATGTAGCGGCTCTCGGTGGGGTAGCTTTGAGGCTGTGACGTATGCGGGGTAGCTTCCACGACAAGCATTTCCAACCATGCAACTCGTCACCCATATTATTGTACATGCAAAGCCAAACGCCATATATGTTGCATGCACCTAATCGAAAGCGAATCTTTCCTCTCCCCTCTTCATCAGCCTGATTGGTATCGAGACGCCCCTCAACTGCAGCGTGACAATGCTCGCCACCTTATTCTTGAGAAAGTCCTTGGCTCTATCCTCAGCCTTTTTATACAGCTCTCTCCTCTCCTTGCCTCCTTTTGGCATCTTCTCTACCTCTTCATCACTAGCAAAATCATCTACAGCAAGTTCAACGCTGTACTTGGAGAAGATCGCTGCCAGCACGGCGAGAACCTCTACTTGAGCAAAACGTCGACCGATACATGATCGGAAGCCGTCACTGAAAGGAATGTATGAGCCTTTGACCGGCTTGAAGAGTTGGGCCGAAGTGTCTTCGCCCGATGGCCCACGTAGCTCTTCGTCATCGTAGTTGATCTCGACGAAGTCGTTGACGGGCTTAGTGTCTACGAGCCAACGTTCGGGTCGAAACTGGTCTACGTCCGGCACTCCGTCTTTGTTCGACCCGTCGGATGGTGCTGGCCAATATTTAGGATTGCGATGAATAGCTGCACTAAGGAAGATGTGCGTATCCCCGGGTATCATATATTGTTGGCCCCCAATATTTAATGGTTGGGGTCGACCTGGCGCAGTAGACTTTGGGATGTTGACGATAGGTTGTAGGAGCCGCAACGTCTCGTTCATGACTGCTGCTGCCATGCCACCGAAGAGCTGTTGGAAGTGCTCCTCGAATTTCCATTCGTCCATCGGCTTTCCCGCAAATATCTTGTCGATGTCGTCTTGTAGCCGTTTCTGTGACGCCCAATTCATAGCGAGGAATATCATGGAGAAATGCAGTGTGTTGGCCGTCGTTTCGTGACCAGCCAGCATCACCACGAAAGCGTTGCCTAGCAGATCGCTTTTCGTAACAGTCGTACCCTCCTTTCTAGTGATACCGCTTCCACGAATTAAAGCATCAAAAAGATCCATGCCTCCTCTTGTGTCATCCCCAGATTCGACCTGGGCCTTCTTCTTTTCATAGATTTCGTTCATGTACTTGCCCCATTCGCCCACAGCCTCACCAACTGTGCGGTGGACTTTGACTGGAGATCGCACTACGCAAATGTGTTAGAACAACATAATAAACTGGTCCATTCAAGATATAGCAAGGCGAGTACTTACAGAGCCACTTGATTGGCATAATCTGAGTCCACATAATATTGTGGAGTAGCTGGCTTAGAGCTTCCCTGTAATTCATTGTGTGGCCTGCGGGTGCTTCGGATCCCACAAAGATGGGGTCTTCTCCACCTCTCTTGACCTCCACCTTCTTGCCCTCTTCATGGGGCCATACTACGCGTACGTCGAAGCCTGCACCGCTAATGACATAGAGAGCAAAGTTCATTGCCGCAACGGAAGGATCGTCCACAGTCTGGTTGCCTCTACCATCAGGTCCAGCCCATAGACCAAGCATTGACTTTGCGTGATGGAGAGTTTCGTTGAACACTAGTTCATTGTTTCTGTCACCGAAACTTGGCGCGACGAGTTTGCGATGTCCACGCCAATCTGATCCTTCCGTAGTGACGAGATTCTTGCCGTAGATGTCGAGCGACCCGTACATTTCAAGGGGCTTGGGAAAGTCGTTGCGGCGGTTGGTGATTTGATTGACAGCTTCTGCGTCAGCGACGTAGACAGTATTTCTGGTAGGACAAGCGACAATGAATATGTCCATTCCCATCTGTTTGAAAGGCTCATGACCACTCATGTAGCCCCATTCTGGATGTAGAAGACTGCAGGATTACATTAACATCTCAACTCTGGTCCAGTTAGATATACTTACTCTATCCACATGCCTCTCAGTGGTGCTGGCACAAATCTCTGCAACAATGGCGTCCATAGCTTGAATGTAGACAGCCAAAAGATACTGAACATGTTCCATGGTGATACAACTACGGGTAGTCCAGAGCTCTTTGCCAGTGCGATGTTTCGCTGCAGGCTACGATACCTCCAGATTATCTGGTAGATGGCGAAGCTCGCGCTGACGCTAAAGATCAAGGTGGCGATCATGATGTTCTCCTTGGCGAGACTTCAAGCTAGGGCGAGTCTATTAGCACAAGAGATTGTGATGCACGCGATTTTGCGCTATCGGAGGCAGTGTTGTGATGATGTTAGAGGTGTTTATAGTGGTGCATATTCGCCTCACATGGCGTAGAAGCACTATGTCACCATGAGAAAAATGGGGACCTTGCCCAACAAGCTCATGAAGCTGAGTCTAACCCTAAATAGCAGCCAGCTAGCTTATACAGACTAAACTACCACTAAATAGGTTGGTGAATTACCATGTATCGTTAGCTTGGCTTAATGAGCTTGCTTGTTGACTGTGAAGACCCCTATCTCTCTCATGGCTAGATGACCTGCTTCCTGCAGGGTGTACTTACATGGAGTTGTAACATATACTGTTATACACCATGATGCGATTCGTATGATCATCTGCAAAGGACGAGTACTGTAGGGATTTTGACCAATGTGCGATGAGAAAGAAATGCGGCAAGAGGTGGCAAGACTAGTTCGGTTCCGATTAGCAGCTCCGCAAGAAGAAGCTACATCCAATAAGAGAGTTGTGTGCTGGGATATTATTCCTCTTATTGGTAGACGATGATACGAATGGCAACATGATGTACATATGCGCGATTAAACTTGTCTCACTGGCGTCTCATCGCCTCGGTCACGAAGGGTCGCAAGCAGATGCGCTTCGCGTATGTGTGCAGTATGCAAAATCTGGCGATGCATCGACTTGCACAAATGAAGCTGCAAGCTGATAGGCTGCAGTCACAAAACCGTTCTCTTGTGTGGTGTTGCAACGTCACATATACCCGGGGGGGCAATCCTGGTCTGAAAAAGGCTTGGCGCAATCACGTCCATCTATCTACCTAGGTACATGTTTCGTTGCATGTCCCAATCGTGTGGCACCCTGCGCTTTACACGCATCTACGGAACACAAACAAGAACCTGATCTGGTCGTGTCACCCGGTATTGGGGACATGTTTGGAGTTGTGTCCCTCGGTTGCAAATTTCTGCGTCTAGTACAACATGGCGGGACATGCCTCCGGGGAACGAATTCAAGGCAATACCCGCGCGTGCCACCTTGCGGACAGCGGCAAGACGAAGGTTTATCTACACCGTCACTCTCCACGTCACAGCATGCCTGTCGTCATTGTTGACTCCATGTGCGTCAGCACGTACACTTTGGATCTCCAGACGACGAGGCGAACGCGTTCCATGGTAGCGACTCACGATTCAGCGTGTCGCGCCGCTTTGCCGATTCTCCAGCCCCTTCTGCATGCTTTTATGCCAGATGCGGCAAGCAGGCGAATAAGGGCCTCTACATTACTTGCCGACTGGGGCGTGGAAGTTCTAGAAATGTTATTGCTCCGATCGATGGCAAGCCTTGAGATGCCGTGTCGCAGAGTGCGTCGACTACACCGACTCGACGGCAACTTTTCGACACGAGTTTGACTCGCTACTGCGCCGTCTCTAGGTGGACTGGTAGTCCAAGGGACACCCCGTTCTTCTACTGGACGCCTCATGCGTTCCACGTGGTAAAGCGACAGCCGCCAGGATGTGAACAGCCAGGGTACTCCCACGAGGCTCGCAGGCCGGTTTTGCTTAGACAATCTCGGTTGTGGGAAGTCGTCTATCGCGCAGGTCCTTTCACGCATCAGTCATCTAGTCTGAAGCAGACCGCAACTTGCCATAGCGTCGGCTCGGGACAGGACCGGGCAGCGTCGGCTCGTCATCTGACAAACTGGCTCAATAGCTATCTCTGCGAAGAGCTTAGCATCAAAGGCACTGCTGTTTTGGATTGATGTCGCCGGGCAGCTGACCGTTTCTTTGCAGCAGGCCCTTCACGGCCAAGTTACCTGAGCTTGGCCGCATTTGCAAGGGTGTCCAGGGCACTGCGGCGTGTACAGCACCAATTTACTCCAAGTGCATGATGGAGGGGTCCTACTACATGTGGGCTTGTAAATGTTCCTGACGCCAATATGGTGGGCGCGTGTTGCGGTACGCTAGTTTATGATACGGACCATTGGACATGACGAGATTAATGTCAAGTGTAAAAGACCGGCGCCTCTCCGGCACCCACCAGTGAGCAGCAGCCGCGATTTCCCTAGCAGGACGGGGCGGACAAAAGGGTGGTGTAGCAGTACACACACTATTCCGGAGTTCTTCGCCATGTGCCATCAAACTGCCTATAGGCGTCTCGTCAGGATCTGCAGTCCGGAAACGCAACGCCGATCTTTGGGCAGCAGATTCGTGAGTAACAGTCGAGGTCCTGTGTTCGTGGAGACTCGGCGCATGCAGCATGAATCGTCACAGCACAAGGGACGGGACCGAGTGCTCGTAGTAAGCAGACAGTACCAGGCGCAAGACGAGGCATGGCAAGATATTGCCTACACGCCACAAGCAGCGCATCACTTCTATGAACCTTCTCGAATGTCTCGGTGCCGCTGTAAAGTGGAGGCTGGAAGACTAGGGATCGTGACTAGCTGGCCTCGGAGCTTGGATCAGCTTCCTGAATCTTCAGGGCCAGCAATTGGGCGGAAATTATCCGACTGTAGTTGCTGACGGCGGGCCTGCTCTGAGGCGCACGGGGGAGGTTGTCGACGATGGTTGTTGCAGAGCGGAGGACCGCGCATCGCCGCACGAAATAACGAGCTCCGTGACTGACACATAGCCGGCGAGTTATCATTGCAGGCAGACGTGTCGCCGACGGTTGGAGACGGCATCCAAAGTAGTTATCAATAGATGCGTGGCCGCGTCGGGCGGGAGCAACGTTTGCTGTCTCCAACGGCATCATCCTATGGCACATGACGGACTCTGGCAGCTCGCGCTGTTTGATACAACGGTGCCATGTCGTCCTTGTCGATGGCCACACAGCGCGCCCAGTGGCCCCGTCGAAACCCTTGTCGTAGACTGGGTTGATGGCACAAGCGACCTGTGTGCTGCACATCCTGCGCCTTTGCGCTAATACGCCGCTTCTGCAATCCTCGTCCATGTCCACCTCTCCAAGCATCGCTATGGTTGTTGTCCCCTCGCCGACACAGCCCATTGCGCATCATAGCCGTAACCACTGCTACTACTGCTGCTACTGCTACTACCACCACCACTAACCACTACTACCCTCCACCTCCACCTCCACCGCCTGCGTGCCTGACCCAGTCCTGTGCCGTCTTCCACCCCCCGTCGCGCGTCTCGCTTTGAGCTGTTCCTTTTTGCGACTGATCTAGTTTCGCGCCTCTGTGATTGCGCCCTGGCCCCTTCGTTCGCACGGCCCGGTATTAATAGCGCCACTTTTCGCCGACCAAGCCAGCAAAACGTCGACAGCATAGACTGTCCGCGACTCAGTCTTTTGATCCTTACCTGCTTCGGATAGTTGTCTCCGGCTCCATGGTAAGAGAGTCTTGCCCAAGGCTAGGTCCTTTCGTCGCGCACGCGGCATAGGAAAGCTCCCGTCCTGCATCCCACTCTGGCCTCCGAGCACTTGCCCTGCGACGCTTTCCAAACTCTTCCCCTCTTCCAGGCGATGACGCGGGTTGGGCTGTCATCTGCAAATCATCTTTGACCCGCCATTCGCTGACTCTGCGAATTGGTCTTTTCCTTGACCCTGCGACTGCCGAGGCCGCCTCTCCACCACCTGCCCACCCCCCGCGACCTTCCTGGCTTTTGCCGTTTGGTGGTCCTGGGACCATCCGTTTTGCCCAGTAGTCGTCTGTCATACATAGCCGCATGGCCATAGCGGATTCCGTCTGGCATATCTAAGGATGGCTGATCCTGACGCGCCCGGCCAGTCTAAGAGAGCTCGTTTGGGCTCCGGCAATCTTGATCATCCGCAGTATAACGGCCACGGATTTCCACCCCCTCCTCCACCGCCTCACGCCCAACCCACTCGACCTCCGTCTCATCCTACTTTGGTACAGGCGTCTCCGCCCTACGGTGCTCACGGCTTACCGGTTCCGTCTAATCAGTATCCTTCTCACATCCAAGGCTATCCCGGACCGCTCCCTTCACCGTCCCTTCCGCCATCTGATATTCGTGCCCTTGCGGACCCCCGGAACATACCCTCACCTCGTCAGCACTCCAATGGCGTTACTGGAGCACCTCCTGTGACGATCCCCCAGGACCGCATTAACAGCTACCGCCCCCCACTCACACCTCAGACGGCCACTGTACCTGAGCCACACAGTTCCCGGTCCACCAGTGTCAGTATCAGTGTTGACGTAAAGTCTCAAAGTCAGACTCCCATGGAGCATGGCGGCCACCACCAGCCGTGGGCAATGAACCACGAGCATCGCCCCAATGGTAGCATACCAAATGGATACAACAACCATGCCATCAGTCCTGGAGCACATGCCAACGGACCGCCATATCATGCCCAGCCGCCACCACCACCAGCCCAGCAGTACGCACCTCCTGTCACACCCTACGCGCAGACCCCCTACATGAACGACTATGGCAACGCACAGCAGATACGACGAAAGCAAGTGCGCGCCACTCAAGCATGCAACCACTGCCGTTCGCGAAAGCAGAAATGTGACGAAGCTCGACCGTGCCAGTTCTGCAGGGAGAACAATTTCGACTGTCAGTACAAGGACGTCCCGCCACCCAAGTGCGTTGCCCATCCCCCATCCCTTTGCTTCATCGCTGACCCCTCCCTAGGCAAGACCGAAGCATGATGCAACTTCAAGAAAGTGTAAACAGCATCTCCGACGTTCTGTCACAGTTTGTGGACCAGTTCAATGGCTGGAAATCAAGTGTTGAGAGTAGGCTTCCACCATCACGGAACCACGACATGTCGAATCACGCTTCGCCTGAAGCCTCTTTTTCCGCACCCCCAAGAGAGCATGCCACATCTAGATGGCCTACTCCCATACAGGGCAGAGCACATATGGGTCGAGTCAACAGCAACCTGAAAATGGAGTCGCCTATTGCTCCTCACTCAAACATGATGTCGCCTCTGGGAGCGCAAGCATCGGCTTCTATCAAGCAGGAGTCGCAGTTTGCACCGCCTCCTCAACAACCGGCAACACCTGCCGAGAGTGTGAGGACCGATCGCAGCCATGCTACCGAAACAAGTCCCAAGGAGCAAACGGGTCTACAGGGTGATCACACTACACCAGCGCACAAGTTGCTGGACGAGTGGCAGCAGATGAGCATCTTTTATCAAGGTATTCCGTATCTGAGAAGGCTAATAGACAACGTCCGTGAAGTCTCAGACTACCCGATGCAGCTTGAGCAGGATCGCGGACTGCTGCGCGTCTGGGGTGTTGGCGAGGGCCAAGACCTAAACGACGGAGCGCAGGGACCTGGAAGCCCGGAGAGTAGCAACGATTCAGAAGCGCCTTCACCAGCACCCGGCAAAGATGGCCTATGGGGTTACCCATTCTCCGAAGTCCCGGCTGGAACGACAACGCCGGGTAGCACACCTCGAGAATACATCCCAAAGCAGCAGCGGCTGGAGAACGGACTTGGCGCAGACGGTCGGCCCGACTTTCGGCGCCATGTCATGTTCGACCTGCTCCGGTCCTACATGGAGACCATGCACATTTTCCATCCTTTCATGAACGAGAACAAACTCAGACGTATGTTCAAGGACTTTAGTGATCAATACAGTCCCGATGCGAAGCCATTCAACATCCACTCGCCTGCTCCTGTTCACGGAATAAAGCGAAAGCGGTCGGACAGCAATCTTGATGGACTCCCGTCTGGTCGCAGCGAGATCGAACGGTCATTGCGCAACGCAATCGTATTGCTCGTTCTCGCCCTGGGCAAAGTGTGCTCGCATACAGAGCCACTGCCTGCGCCACAGAATGATCGACATCCCTACATTCATAGCGAATGGGGATACATTCGTAACTCTCCTCATCCTAATGGTAGTTTCAACAGTGTCAACAGCGAGACATCTGATGAAAACCGCCCAAAAAACATCGATCTACTGCCTGGTATGGCCTACTATGCTTACGCCACCGACATACTCGGAAACCAACAGGGAGGCAATACAGTTGCGCATGCACAGGCTATGCTACTCGCTGCGCTATTTCTCAGTCAGTATGCACGAGTACTCGAGAGTTGGAGCTGGATAAATAACGCTTGCCGGATCGCCCTGGTTCTCATCAAAGCCGACTATACCAAGCTGCTCCGTGTTAACAGCGACAGAAGGCATACCTGGAGTTCAAAGGAGCGCTACAGACTCAACCTCGTCATGTGTGTCTACTGGACAGCTCTGCAGTTGGAATCCGATATTCTAGCAGAGATGAGCACTCTACCGCCTTCCGGCATTTCTGCACATCAAAGCGAGATTATGTACCCCGAAGGCGTCAACGAAAACTGGTCTCAAGACCAGGACAGCAATTTCGTGCAGCAAGATGTCGAAGTACGCGCGGGTCCAAGACAAGATTTGATGATGAAGCTGTACTCCACTCAGACTTTCCTACGAGTTGTGCTAAACGTTGCGCATAATGCGTTGTACGGTCCCAGTGGTCGCATGAGCTTTGATCCTACAAGCTTCAAGGAGGTTGCCCACCACGCGCTCACGCACAAGGAGATCCTTGAGGGCTGGAGGAAGCTGCTTACACCAGAATTGGCATGGTCGGATGACGAATACCCCTCGACAGATCTCAACATTGCTCGTGTACGCGCCAAGTACTATGGTGGCCTATACATGATGTTGCGCCCCTATCTCAAACTTGCGAGCCACACGCTAGAGTTCCCTCCTCCTCCTCCTGGCACAACTGGCGCCACGCAGCACAATTCGCCATCGCCCTATGGAAATGCTGCATCAAACAGAAACGTGCAAATGGTTGACCTAAGCGAAGATCAGCACAAGATTATCAAGATCGCATGCCAATGTATCAACGCCGCTATCCGAAGTACCATCGCATTCGACCGTGTAGGCGAAGAGCCTGGCAGTCAATACCAATATTTCCAGCCCACACGCAAGAAGAGGCTCATAGTAACCAACATTTTTGGTACACTTCACGCGTAAGTCTTGTGTCTAATTATGGACTTGGCACAATCAACTAACATCCAACCCAGACAATTTGGCAACATGCTTGTCTTGGCCTCGGTGTACAAATCCAAACTATACCCGCTCCTACCCAGCGATACCTGGCTCACCAAGGCCAACCTCGCCGCTCTATTCAGACGTACCATTGCCGTCATCAGCGATGTAGCGCAAAACTCGCCCATTTTACGCATGGATCTTGAGATTCTCAAGAACGTCCAGAAGCAACAGGGTCTCGAATGAAGCAATCAATATGACGCCATATCCAACATCGGCCATGTGCATTTGCATGACGACGCCCATGCTGCGTTCCCATCCAACGATGCTTGTTCTGCACAGCAACCGCCATTCGATCTTTATCACCATCCGATACGCGCCACTGTCTGGTAGACCCGGCCGGTTAGCGATCTGAACGTGCTTGATGACTTGCATGAGTAGACCCCGGCGCTGCTGCACGTCACTTTCTTTCTGGACAATCATATTTACTTTTTGGTCTCCTTCTTGCCTCTTATTCTCACCCATCGATCAGGACAACTCTTGTAGAAGACAGGGATGCATTACCAAATGCACGCGGCACACGCACACGCAAAGAAACGGAAGTTTTTATTATCATCACCATTGGGCGGCTAGCGCTGAAACTAAGCATTTCGGAATCATTATTACCCTCTCTCATTCATCCTGGTCTCCGATATTTCCTCGCGTATCTCTAAAGCAGCATATCACCCGCTCCCGCTCAAGGCTTGGATAGTGGAGACAAGTTCTCTCAACTGCGACTATATTATTTCTTCCTCGATAATGCTCGCCGATCACTGTAATGGGTATACCCAGGCTTTTTTTTCGATCTTTCCCCTCCCTTCCCCGTCATCATACACCGATCAGACTAGGGGACTATGCAACGCTGTGGAGGGTGGTGTGGGGTCGGAGGTAGAGTCCACCTTCTGCGATTCGCGCTAGCTTATGCCGGTAGGAGATCCTGAAGTTCTAGATTCAAGCCACTCGCACATGACCCTGCCGCGGCTCGCAAAAAATATATTGTATGGGTTCTACATCGCATTTTCATTGTCCATCCATCGCATTGCTTTTCGTTGCCGGCACCTCGAACATACCGTTCACGCAATAGCGAATTAGATCTACAGGCCCGCGGCTCTGACATCCATGGCTCTCATCCAACGGCTCTCAGTCTTTGCTTTTTCTCCATTTGCGTATACACATGCAAGATGACCTTGTTTCGTGTGATGGCTAGCGGCACTTCCTCGGTCTAATACCGTGGCGTTGCACGCTCCGTTCCGTCCTGGTAACAGCCCTGAGACGAAAAGTTGGTCCGCACGGTTGCAGCGCCTCAGCCGTTTCGCCCGTGCGGCTGCGGTTAGCCGAGTTTCCCGCGGGGGACACCACAGTAGCAATTGTTCTGCTCATCAAGAATATCATGATCTCACACCGACCAGAGAGATTCCAAGACCATGGCGTAGTTTCAAACCATGCCGCAAACTCTGCTGTGAAGTTATCCTTGTTGTCGATTATGCAACTGGATCTTTCCGAGACACATGAGATCTTTAGTTCGCCCGATGGAAAGGTACCTCCAGAGACAAAGAAGCAAAATGACATGTCTTCGAGGGTCACGATCAGTGGCCGTTGCACGCGCGTTGAGCAGGACTATCTTGTCTGTTGTCCATGAACACTTTTGCTACTTCAAACGGACTGCAAAGAACTCGTATGCGCAACATCACATCTGAACATCAGTGGTCAAACCCGATCTTCAGTCAAGGCCCAGCCTAACTGCAATGCAATGCACGGCAATCCGCATCCTCTTCACTGCATCAACTACACAGTTCAAGGTGTGCTCGAGTGGATATGGTGTGTCTGTACTAGGTACACACGTGCTCCCTCTCTGCATGAAGCGCACCGCCTCAGGCGCATCAGCAAATCAGAAAACAAAGGCCTGACCTTGGAACTGAAGCCAAACTACCTGCCGTATGCGTTACTGTACGCGCCCCCCGCCTAGAATTTGTGTAAACTCGAAACTGTCATGATTTCATCGGAGATGTGACCGGTTGGTACTGCAGTGCTACATAGGGAGGGACATGCTAGTGTCTTTTGCACACCGCAAAAACCACCTAGAGACAGAACAGCGACGGCGGCGGTAGATTGGTCAAGCGCTCGTCAAACGCCTCCAATCTTTGAACTCCAAAACAAAATAACCCGCCTGCACAATCAAACGCCTCCAACGTCCGGGTACTCCGAATCAGGGCACGAATTCCGCAAAAGAATCATGACCTGCGTGTTGCACCCTGCACCTTGGAAAATGACCATCTTGCATTCTATCCCTAGTTCAATTCAAACTTTGGTTGACTAGCACCTTTGACAGCAGCGCGACGCTTGTTCCTGGTGGCTGCTCTGCTCCAGCGCCATGTCCCGATTCCCGAGCTCGTCTGGGGGGCCCTCATTCGAAAACAACGTGACGGAGGCTTCCGGTGAAGGAAGCCGCTTGTTCGATAGCTTGGACCCTGGCTTCGAAAGTGACTTGCCAGAAATGTGATGACGACCCTCTCTGGCCCTTGCTAATGGCTATCCATGTGCTAGGTATCTTGGCAAGCTGTCCACCAAGCTTACCAGAATCTGACGTTGCGTCTATACTACTGAAAATGGGGCTGCCTGTGATTGCAAACTACCACAAACTAGGTGTATACGGTGAAGCAAATCGTACGAGTTTCGCAATTATGCTGCCACAAATCTGCTCAGACAATGCAAATCGATAATTCCGAGGTCCAGGAACTCGTACGTGCGCACGTGTCTTGCCTTTTGACACGAAGCGCTTCAACGATTTAGATGGGCCGGGCGCATTGCTGCGTCGATCAATTTGGGGTGAGAACATAGTAGTCGGCATAATCTCGTTGCATTTGTACTTGTTCCTTTCGTGTATCTGCATGAAGCAGGGACCTGCGTTCTCCAAGAAAGAATCTGCAAGTTTAACTTGTCTCCAATTGATTCCTTGGCGCGAATCCGCAGATGCAGTGTCGATCTTGTCTTCGGTGTCTTTGTGTCCGGAGTACAATTGGGGCAGTGTTCAAATGCTTTGCAGCCTGCCTGTCGGACCTTTCTCCACCTCGCCCTTGACATTGCAATCATCTGATAAAATTACGGTGTATCAGAGTCGCCATCCCACGCACCGCAGCTCCAGACTGCGACATGACACGGGATTAGAGTAAGGTTTTGATACGGTGAAGCGTTGCGTTGGGCAGCAGCGGGCCTATCTCTTGTCTTAATGCTGGGAAATGAGCGGAAGACGCGCTATCGGAGACGCGGCGGAGAAGGCTCCGCTGAGCGAATACGTGAAGCTGGCGTTGGTCATTCGCGACAAGGCTACGACACTTCGGTTTCCTTCGGCAATCTTAGTTCCTCTCAACGCGAATCCGATGTCCATGGCCGGAGATCGCGATCATGTCGGTTGTTGATATCGACACAGCGCTAGGCCAGATTCCATAGCTCGATTCGACCATCCGGCACGTGTTTGCTTCTTCGTAACCCTGATACATAGTCGCGTTGTAAGGTTGCAAGAGCGCGTGCGCTCCGCGCCTATCCATGAAACAACACGACAAAATATTCTTTGATAAGCTAACACTACTTTGCGAAATTCAAATCATGTGCCAAGGTACGTACTGTATGCTGTCAGACGTATGGAAGGGCGGGCGGAGGACATCCCCGCAGATCCCACGGACCGCAACATGATCTTCATTCACAACCAACTACGGGCTCGCGTTGCAAAGCGATAGCGACTTGAGGCATCCAACGACGACCAGACTACCTTGTTGTGCGAGAGGGCAGGCACATGATACGCCATGGTGTTCAGCACTCCTCAAGGTTTGGAAAGTGAGGCGCCCAGAGCGATATACTCTCCAAGGCCGCGGCTGGCAGTGTGACAAAGATCATAGTCATCAAATTCACAGCCCGCCTCATATGGCAAAGTCCACATTCGGGCCATCATCCCAGAGGTTGCCCGCAGTAACGACACCGGTCGTCGAATCACATCCCGCGCAGGCGAAACGCTGACAAGAAAAGCAACACCAATCGTGCTGTGTTCATCTGTCGACTTCAGTCTTCGCCAATCCAACGCATGCTCCCTCACCGATCAGACAGGCGTTACGTCGGCTAGAGGCACCTCCCACCGGACAAGCCACACTGCATCTGCAGCCGAGATGGTAGAGGCATACCCCGCAGCAGTCCATGGCTTTACAAACGCAAGATACACATTATGCGTCTATTATCAATCTTGTTTCAGCCTGTATGCCGCATATCCGTGTGGGTAGAGTACGAGTATGCGAGATACAACCCTCGTTTCCGACACCTATCCGCAGCGGCTTATCGCGTGCACCTAGGAGACATTTTTCGGAATACCATTCTAATTATGATTGCCGCTAAGCAGCTAATGTAAGGTCTAGGGTGCATTGCAGCATCCCTGGTGGGAGGGGTTACGTATGTAGGAACCTCAACGTCAAGAGTCGCAAACAGTGGAGCCATGTAAAGGCGGACAGAATGGAAGGAACCCCGGAACATTCTGAGCGTCTTCTTTACGTGTCTCATAGAGCGTACACTCTGTGCGATCTGTGCAATCTCGGTCATGATCTCCCCGACTCGGTTCAACTTTCCCTCGAGACGAGCATGTGCACCGTCAAGGCGCCGAGAAGCGGTTCCGCTTTGTTGACGACTCTGCTCGAGGCTGTATCGCAACGAGCCCCCAAATGGATCTGATTCGCAGACGAACAGCCGATACAGCTCGGCTCTTGCGCTGGCAACACGCGGTTTCTCCATGACAAGAAGTCCAAGAGTTTTGTCGTGCATGGTACCATGTCAGTACAGGTGACATGGTGAGACCATACGGCGTGCTCTTCCAAGTCAATCAGAGACGTAGCAGCTATTCCTTGCTAGTTGTTAGCACCATTAGCCTCGATAAAGCTTGTCCGTATCTCACTCTTTCCCGTCGTTTTACCAAGATCCGACTTGCACCTCCAAAGACATTATTGTGGAGTAGTCCGGGTTACCGTTTGCGGTCCACGATACACCAGGTCGGACCCCTCAACGGTTCCGGAAATGTCCGACCGCAACTTCGGGGCCTTGGAAACAACGGTATGCCTGTGTCAGATATGCACAATGCGTGCTCTTAAGAGTCTCCACACAACGAGAAATTAGTTTCTGTAGGTGTTCGAAAGAGCGCAGGGTTCTGGTGGAGCTCTTGGAATCGGCCATCTTTCTCCGAGTCTCTCGAGCGTGATCGATGTCTCCATGTCGCGTATCGACTCACAAGCAATCACAACTGCTCGCTTGTGCGGAGTGACCATGCTCGGAACATTGGGTGCAGCTTGAATTTTGATCCAGCCATTGCAGCGGTCAGTGAGCCGTGCGAAGGCCGACATGGGAGTTTGCTGCCCAACGGACGAGGAAAGCCCGAGACCGGACCGTATATGTCAAAATACAGCCGAAATGTCACTGCACGCCATGACCGTTGTGCACATCATCAGCGGGTTGTCAAAGGCCAAGTTCAAATGACTTTGACTTCGACGATGCCCAATGCAAGCGACGCAGAGTGACACGGGGCGCATTCCGAAGTGTCAGACCAGGATCCTCTTGCGTTTGATAGATCGTCGCAATGGAAGCGACGCTGGGTGGCGCAGCTAGAAGTGTCGTGCAGCAACATGGCTGAGGAGCGTTAGTAGATGATCCACAGCGGTATCCATGGGAAAGCTTGACTGAACGCTTGGTGTACCCAGTTGTAGATTCTCATCGAATAGTCGCTGCGACTCCAAGGACAGTTGCTGCCAGCCCAGATCAACATATTACCAGTCTGCGGAGTCGACTGGCACATCAGCATGGACGTGTAGAGATGATCTGAGATGAAATGTGTTCGTACTGGTGTATCTGTAGATCGGACATGATGGTCAATAATACTTGGTGATCTCTGGAGAAGTTACGGCTAGACGAGTCCGCGATATATCGATGGTATAAGAAAGGGAAGCGCGTGAGAGCAAAACTTGTTCACAAACGCGCATCTACTGCGGTGGTTTCTTTCTTCATTCTATCCGTTGTCTCGTCATCACACTCAGTCGTTGCTTTGTCGACCGCTTCCTCCGTACTATCTTTTCTCAATCCCAGCATCACTATTGTTTTCTTCGCTCTAATCAAACTATTTGGATTAACAGTGGTTTCGAAGCGAGTTTCAATTGCATTTGTCTCACTCCCAAACTCCAGCTTGCACTGTCTCGATCTCAGTCTCAGCAGGCGCGATGCGCATCCAACACATGGTAGTGTGGGGAAGTAGGAACGCCATGTCCTTCTGTGTGACTGTGACTCCCACGAGGCTTGACTGCCTATCGGCTTGCTCACAAGCACAGAGCGCTAGAATGTGACTATCGTGTGTTACCATCAACCTCGAAGAACCCTTGATTTTTCGCAAACATCCCTCACCTACACCACACGTGTTATCCCTGAATTGATCATGGCTCGCTAGTCACTTGCATTGCGTAGAAGAGAAGCACTGCGTCCTCTACCGCAAAAGGCATGGAAAGAAGAAGAAGAAGAAGAAGAAGAAGAAGGAGCAATCATGTACCGATACACTTCTGCTCCTCCACAACAGCTATATACATACCTTCACCCTCTCCCCTATGCTCATAACCTCACAGCGCGATCATACGACACAACTCACATGTCCAGACCCTACTCATATACCGAACCACGTCGCTACAATTCCTACCACGAAACGTCGTACACACGACCAAGCACATCTTACCGACCCGTACAAAGCGACACTTGGAGACACACAAGGCCAGAACAAGTGCCACAGTCGGACAGAATCCCTCGTAGGAGCAGCCTCAAGAATACGGCGAGCAGACACGTACGCTTTGACCTACCGTCTGCCCAAGGCAGCTCAAGTAGGACGACTGGGCTAGCCGAGGAAGTGAGGCAGCGGGAACAAGAACGCATCAGGGCGCAGAAAAGGGCAAGCGAACAAGAACGAGACCAAGATCGAGAAAGCAAATACTACATACCACCCCGACCCCCCTTGGGACAACGCACCCTCGCAGAAAGCATGCCCAGGAAGCACACCTCCCACACCTCAACCTACAAATACGATGCCCATCTCGACCTCCAAAGCCACCACCACCGCACCTCATCGCCCGCACGCAACAGCCTCCCCCGATCAACCTCCACACACACACGCATGCCACCGCTCCACCAACCCCCCATACCCACTCGCCCAACCGTATACATAATAACCTACGCCACAGACACAGCCCGTAGCGAATCCACAGTAGCCAGCCTCCTCGCGACCCAAGTCCCACGCCGCCACCCCCCAATCCCCCATCTCTACACCATCGACGCGCGCAACGTGCGTCCTCCGTCTCCGTCGTTGTGCGCGCAGTACTCGGGCGTGAGTCGCTTGATCCAGGATGTCGTCATGGAAGATGCTGTGGCGCGACGGGCGGCTAGGACGGCAGTCAGGGAGCTTTTGCGGTTTGGAGACGAGGAGAGAAGCGCGGGGTATGGCGGAGGCAGGGTGGAAGTGAGTATGAGTGTGTGTTGTCATTCGGGGACGCATCGTAGTGTTGCTATTGCGGAGAGGATTGCGCAGTGCGTCAAGAGTGAGGTGGGGAGAATGGGGAGTGAAGAGGGTGTTAGAGTAGTGTGTCGGCATGTTCATCGTGTCAAAGGGGGAAGGGATCCTTTTTGAAGCATTGGGTAGAGTTTCCTGCGTGGCGTAGAGGGGAAAAGACGTGTTGGTTAGGTCGAAGAAGACAAGGAAAGGTGTCTGGTTAGAGTAGTGTGTGATACCCTAGATTGTTGGAAACTGGAACCTGATGTTCATTCTTCTTACATGTTATTCTGCAAAGGCGAGATACTCCTTGTGTGCCTTGAACCCAGTTCTAGCAAACAAATACATGATCACCTTACTTTTCCCAATATCGTAACTTGCTCCCCTGTCTTGTTTTGTACACTTGGATCCTTCTTTGTCCTCTTCCTACGCAGTCTTCTTCTTTCCAATGCTAGTATCAATGCTGCCCAACACCCACGTAATAGTAAACAAAGTAAACATGCCCAGTGTGATGACAACGGGCTTCCTGTACCCAGCTGTCCAGGGGTAGTCGTATGTGACAATGAGATCGCGATCCCTAAACTCATCAACAAGGTTGATAGCCGTCAGCTCCAGTGTGGTACGGCCCAGGGTGTCCATGAAGGTCTTGTGGAGGCTGGTCTCGTTGCTGACGATGGGGACGGTTGTGGAGAACTGGACGTTGGTAGCGCCTTCGGGAAGGATAACGCGGAGGTTCACGCGATCGTACGAGATGCCTTCACCAGAGCGGGGACCCTCGAGGAAAGGCACCTTGAGGACGTAGGTATTGGCTGTAGAGAGCTTGCGCAGGTACGAAGAGAGGTCTGCGTTCCAACCAACACGGAAGCTGTACTTCCAGGTTCCAAAGATGGGGTATCGCGGCTTCAGTTCCAAAAGTGCTTCTTTCTTGCCTGGGCGGAACTTGGAGGTGGAGACATTGCCGATGTCGTCGGTGAAGTAGGGGTCCATGGAGCCGGGCGCGAGAGGTAGGTTCAGGCCCTTGAGGGCGAAGGTGGGTGGGTTGAGGTAGGATTGGCGCTGCCACTCTACGCGCGAGAAGTGGTTCTTGAGGCCTGCGCCTTGATTCACGAGCCAGTAACGCTCCTCGGCTGCCAGGTTACCACCCCAGTGCGAGACCTCAATGTCGCGCTCCAACAGTGTCGCGTGCGTGAGGGGTTTGGTGAACTCGTAGCGCACGCTTACTAGCTGCTGGGCACCGGCAGGCACGTTGCTGTAGAGACCGTATGTGAAGGTCGAGCCTTGCTTTTGCGGATCGGCAGTCTGCTCGTCGTTGAGCTCGCCGGGGAGGGTGGTGTAATCTGGTACGTCGGTGTTGGGGAACTTGACCTTGGTCCGCTGCTTCTCGGTGTGGTAGGCCGAGGGGGCGTATGCGCTGAAGTCGTATTGCAAGTACTGCTTGTCCGTCTGGGCGAGCTGGGCGGGGACGGGTCTCAGAGCCGAGAGGATGGAGTAGGAGATGCTGATGGTCTGTTGCGCCTTGGGTGCGAGGGGCTCGGGGAGATGGATCTTGTAGAACTCGACGGAGCTATATCGTCAGTCTCGAGGTCCGTGTATGCACGCCATGTCGCCTTGACCTACCTCTCTGCATCAAAGCCCACGACCTCGACCTTGAAGATGCCCTTCTCGGCCGCCTTCTTGTCTCGTACTTCGAATCCTCCCACCTTGGACAACAGGCTCGACTCGAATGGCAGGTAGTATTCCGACTGCGCTTGGCCGTCAATGTTCTCGATGATGACATTGATGGTTTCCCGTGGATACGCCTTGTCCAGATTCGTCATCCGCACCAGGTTCGCATTCTTGAAGACCTGTGGCGGTGTGAAAGTGCTGGGGAGCACTTGTTTGGATAGCAGCGGCTGCGAGAGGTTGAGTTCGGCGGTCACCAAGCTCGCAAGCGCTGCGATGCAGCTCGGAAAGAGGGAAGACCTCATCGTTGGAACAGCAGCCAAGCTATCCAGTCATGTATGAGGCAGTGGGCGGGTTGGGCAATTGGTGGTTGCGCGGCGGGTGTGTTGTTGCGTCGTAGGTGTTCTCTTCGGAGTTCCCTGGCACCTCCGCGTCTTGGCACAACCAGCTTGCGCCCACCCCTCCATACTTGGCCATCGAGCCAACCTCACCCTCGCACGTCACCATGAGACTCTCACCACGATCCATTGGCAGGCCGCGCATATCTCCCGCCCGCTGTGGGATAGCCGCCGTGTCGCAAAGGCGCCTCTTGACCAACAATGGCTTCTTCCGTGTCTCGGAGGAGGTGCGCGAAGCTTTGAACGCGAACAAGCCCGTCGTCGCGCTCGAGACGACAATCTACACTCATGGCAGGTGCAGAACCAAACAGTCACATGACTAGCCGTGCTAATCTACAGTACAGGCTTCCCCTACCCGGAAAACGTCGCCCTTGCATCCCTCCTCGAAAGCGTAGTCCGAACGAATGGCGGTATCCCAGCTACTATTGGCATCCTGGACGGCGTAGCACGTGTAGGCATGGATCCCGAAGAGCTAATCATACTCGCCTCTTCGGCCGGCAAGTCCAACACAATGAAGCTGTCCCGACGAGATCTCGGCTACGTATGTGGCATGCGCTTGACCGACAAGTCCTTCAATGGAGGCACGACCATCTCCGGCACTATGCTGCTCGCCCATCTCGCTGGAATCAAGATCTTTGGCACTGGTGGTCTTGGCGGAGTCCACCGTGGTGCAGAGTCGAGCATGGACATTTCTGCTGATTTGACCGAGCTTGGGAGGACCCCCGTGACCGTCATCTCCAGTGGCTGCAAGAGCTTCCTCGACATACCACGAACAATTGAGTACCTTGAGACCGAAGGCGTGGGCGTGGGCACCTTCGCCGATGGACGGCAAGGAAACGTGGATTTCCCTGCTTTCTGGTCAAGAGATAGCGGAGTCAAGAGTCCGACGACCATTGCGGATGAGACGGAGGCGGCTGCTGTCATATGTAGGTTTGCCACCACCGCCCCTAATTCCTGCTTCTGACACCATACAGACGCGCAACACGCACTCCAGATCTCGTCCGGTCTCCTCTTCGCCAACCCCGTCCCTACCGATTTCGCTATACCCAAAGATGAGATGGATGTCATCATTGCAGAGGCTCTAAAGCAGGCCAAAGCATCCAACATCTCCGGCAAGGACAACACGCCTTTTGTGCTTGCCAAGATCAAAGAGCTCAGCAACGGCAAAAGCATACCCGCCAACAGAGCCCTCATAGAATCCAACGTGAGGCGGGCGACCATCGTAGCACGAGAACTTGCTATCCTCGAAGCGAAACAGCAAGAAGCCCAAGGGTGAGCCAACACTCTTGTTGCTTCGTCGTAGACTGGCGCTGATGTAAGTATACTAGACGGAATTCTTCTTACTTCACTCCTACTACGTCCTTGTCATCTAGCACTGAGCTCCAAAAGGATCCTGATGTGGTTGTCGCAGGCGCTCTTGCGGTAGACTTTTCTTGTGATTATGCTCCGCTCAAAGCTTCTGCGGGCCAGACAGATCCATTACCTCACACCTCGAATCCAGCAGTCATTACTCAGACACTTGGAGGTGTCGCGCACAACATTGCCAAAGCCGCCCATCTGCTCGGCTCGTTCGTTCATCTGCATAGTGCTGTTGGTGATGATTTGAGTGGCCGCGCGGCGATTAGCCAGTTGCAGCAGGAAGGTATGCCTGTTTCCGGTATCAAAACACTCCCTGCGCCATCTAGAACAGCGCAATATGTCGCTATAAATAACACGAACAAAGACCTTGCCCTCGCAATGGCAGATATGTCGATCTTAGAAATGATCCCTGATGAAACTATCCAGCAACTAGCCACTAGTATCTTCAACAACACTTCAGCTCGACCCAAGGCCTTCATTGCAGACGCCAACTGGTCTTCCTCTGCCCTGCATACCTGGCTCCAAGCAGCTCGTCACGCAGATACCACCACTATCTTCGAACCAGTCTCTACAGCCAAGGCATTACGCATCTTCCCGCCTACCGCTCGTTCATCAGTCTATCCCAAGCCTCTAGCAGACATTATCACGCCCAACACCTACGAACTCACCGCCCTTCATGATTTCGCCAACCAGACTTCCCTTTTCGAATCGCACGAATGGTTCGGCGTCATCGATGCTTTGGGTATCCCCAACGGTGGCTTGAGAGTCCCATTAGCCGTCGCCGTGGGTGGCGATCTAGTAGATCAAGGCATTCCCCAACAAGCTATCAAACTCCTACCCTTCTTTCCCACAATCTTGACCAAGCTTGGTCCTCAGGGTGTGCTCATGACGAAACTCCTAGCCTCTGATGCAAAAGAACTAAGGGAGGATCATGAGCGGCAGTATGTGCTTGCGAGGAATATGTCTCTTGATGGCGCAGCTACGGTTAGTGGTCTTTACGTGAGATTGTTCCCAGTGGAGAAAGTACTAGAACCACATGAGGTGGTCAGCGTGAATGGTATCGGAGATACATTTTGTGGTGCGTTGGCGTATGGGCTGAGTCGAGGAGAGAGTGTGCAGGGTGTTGTGAGGTTCGCGCAGAGGGCCTCTGGGGAGAGTTTGAAGAGCAGGGAAGCTGTTAGTCCGGTGCTGAGAGAACTACAGATGTAGTCTATCAACATGATCACGACAGAGGCCAAGGTAATACCTTTTGTATATGTCGGCATATGCAGCGCGGGCAGGACGGGGCACTTCCATCGAGAAAGCGCATGAAGAGTAGAGCTGCATGGTCTAAACGCCCCAAATGCTTCGTCTTCCTTGAGGCCGAGGAACCTGAGAAAATGATGACACGTTGCTGATGTGCTGTTTGACAGCCAACCTTGCTGAAAATCTGCAACGCTGCGGAGTCAAGGGCGGTGACGGACTGTACTGTGGTATCAGGCATAAGTAATGTACACAGGACTAGACAGGGGTTAATTTCAGCTTGTACAAGTTGGGATAGTATATTTAGGCAATTCAATATTTAGTATAGCCGCCCTGGGCAGCCAACACAGCCTCACAGCTCTCTCTCATACTATTGTCAGAACGCAGCGCTTGCACCACTACTGTCAGGCCTAGCTAACGATATGTACTATCCAGCACCCTAAATAGTAGTTCACTAATTATACGTACCTTTTTGTGGGTTGCTTAGCGTAGTGGTGCAGGGCTGCGTCCTGACACTGACAATAGCAAATAACGTATTCTCTAACATGCTACTCCTTAAAGTAGCGGGCAAGCTTAAAAAAACTTTATTTGTCTTATTTTTTTTAGACAGTCTTATAGTAAAGCTAATAAGCTTCTGCACTTGCTCTAGAGAGAGTACTAAAAGTCTACTTAGCCTCTTTTTTTAGGGTAAGAGGGATAGAGAGAACGTAGCCTACCTGCCTTTAGGTAAAGCCTAGGTGCTAAGAGATCTATATCTGTGTGTAGCCAGCCTTATAGAGTATGTATACTATAAGCCTCTAGTCTCTAGTAAGTTGCTTTCTATGCTTTAGGGTGCTAGGCTTATCTATAGTGCTATTAAGAAGAGAGAAACTGCCTACACAAAGAGGCTATAAGGAGACAAGCCTTGGCTTGCAGATCACTAAGAAAGAAGAGGTTTGGTATTATCCAAAGTAGCGCCGAACCAGTGGCCCCTTCTGTACATTACTTATGCCTAATACCACAGTAGACTTGCTGTCCAGTATTCCCCGCAAAACAACCTCAGTGTGAGGTTGTAAGGGCTTGGTGGGTCGACGCGCCAGGGTTGATATGGCGGTCACCGGATCGGATGTGGCTTTTGTGCATAGATCCGCCAGATTCACCCAACCAGAAGTTGAGAGTTACAAAGTTCAAACATGACATACTAAGCGTATTTCCGGATTCGCTTCAGAGATAGTGGACGGCAGCTACGCGTTCCGGTGGCATCCGTAAGCAGTGGCCATGAGGTCGTGGGTAGAAGCCTGGGCACTGTCTAGATTACTACATATTCCCTGCATTTGAAATTACGCTTGACCAAATCCGCTACACCCATACGCCATGACGGGAACATCATGATTTCTCCATGTCTTATGGCCCAGGTTAGTGGGTTTGTCTGCTTGTTGGTGAGGCATAGTGGGCCCTCCAGGGAATTGAGTGCTTACAATCACTATTCCGTGATGAAATGAACAGAAAAGTATATAAAGCACTGGACGCGTCTGCGAAACTAAATCATTGTCTGACCTGCCGATCGCTGCTCTACACATTCCACAGGCCTTGACATACGCTTAACAAGTATCAGTTCATCAATTCTCATCCTTTGATCTCGAAATGCCATTCGACAAGAAGCCAGAAGGTTACCGGTGGGACATCATCACCGAGGAGGAACTCTCATACGCCCCGCCTTACTTTCAAGATGTCCCAGAAACTACAACAGAGGTTGAGTGCAAGCTTAACGGCACCTGGCCTGAGTGGCTGCATGGTTCTTTTTTGAGGTATGTCGTCGGAATACATCCATCACGAAAATTACAAGCTGATATTGACAAACCTCAGGGTTGGTGTCGGCCGTTTCACAGTTCCAACTTCGGAAGACGACTCAACGCCTAGGGTGGTCATTCAGCATCTCTTCGATGGTCTATCTCTGCTGCATAAGTTTCGACTGATTGACGGCCGTGTTTATTACATGAGCCGTTACACCCATGGTGGAATTGCGAAACAAGCGAAGAGAGACGGTTGGGTTAGGAACACGTGGATGGGCCCAAACCCTAACACTCCCATCTTCGAATCTCAGGATCCGTGTTCGAAACTACTCGGAGATCGCGTAAGTCGACACTGAATAATCGTGATCAGGACGATTAGAGTCTAATCTCCCAGAACAGCAAACCGTATACCTTCCCAATGATACCTCGGAGCCAGACGAGTTCAACATCCATGTGCAGCCACGCCGTGGTATGCACCTTCCCAAGGACAAGAACCCCAACTCAAGAGGTGTCCAGGCAGAAGACCCGGCTACCCAGGAGGTAAGCAATACCTGTCAGATTTTCAAAGAACCCGGCCCAGCTCACGTTTGAACACAGATTTTGGTTCACACCGACTGGAATGCTATGCAAATCTGTGACGCAAAGACCCTCCAGCCGAAGCGATTGCTCACCCACGCGACTATCGACCCCGAGCTCGAGGGATCTGGTTGCTGCGCTCACCCTGTTCACGACCGCAAGCGAGGCCAAACTTACAACTACCTGATCGATGCAGCTGGCATCATGTATGTTTTCGCACTCGACGTCGCATCCAACCCGTCGCGTCTCCTGTGGAAGTCCGCACTTCCGTGCCCGCCATGCTACACACATGCTCTCGCCATGACCGACAAGTACGTCGTGTTTGTCAGAAACGTAAGTTGCAATCTTGCTAGAACCAGGATACCGAGGTCATGTTGCTAACATGTAAACAGCCTGTGAGCATGGACACGAGCGATCCAACCAAGACCATCATCGAAGCGATGAAGTGCGAGCACGACTCTCCCGTATACTTTTACGTTTTGGACAAGGCCGACGGCAAGCTGTAAGCATATCCTCCATCCTGGCGTACTACTCTGAACTCTCCAACTAACTTACTCAGTGTCGCATCCTACCAAGTGCCAAACTTCTACTTTTTCCACACAGCCAACGCCTACGACTACGTAGACCCCAAGACAGGCCACATCAATGTCCATGTCGACATTGCCAGCTACAAAGCTGACCACTACCCCTACAACGAATACGCCATCTCCAACGTCATCAACCCGCTAAAGCCATACCAAGTCGGCCGCCTCGTCCGCTACGAGCTCGCTGCCGTAGACACCAAGGAGCCTCTCGTCGTTGCCCGCGGTACAGTCAAGGCCGCCATCCCCGACATGATGGCCGAGCTACCCCGTGTCTCCAAGCCCGCCTCCATGGACCCCAACTACCGCTACGTCTACGGTGTATCCGGCAACGGCGTCTCAGCACCCGGCAGCGAAGTCCCCATTGGACGTCTCGGAAATGGCGTAGGCATCACCCATGCCTCCTTTTACGGCCATCTCTTCAAGTCGGACTGGAAGACTGGCACCTTCAAGTCGTGGATCCCGCCAAACGGCGAGAGCTGTCCTACCGAACCCATCTTCATCCAGCGTCCTGGTGCGACGGATGAGGACGACGGTATTGTCATTACGATTACGATTAACAAGGAGGGTACGAACAGTATTCTTGTTGGACTCGATGGCAAGACTTTTGAGGAGGTTGCTAGGGCAGATATGCCGCAGGTTTACGCGCTTGGTCCTCACGGATCGTTTGTTGAGGGCGACTTTGGTCTTGTTAGTACTATGTGATAAGAGTCCCATTTGAGCTCGTTTGGATTGAAGTGCTCGGTCTGGAAGAAACTGCCATCATTACTCGTTACCTACTTTGTCTTCCCAGCTTCGCGTGTCTTACAAGTGATATCTTCTCAATGGCATAGGATATGCATCATCTCTGGTACTTTTGTGTTGACTCGGACAATCCGAGGCACTAATGTATTTCTGATCGAAATATGCAATTCAGCTTGGTCTGTCCCTGAACCAAAGAAGAATCATCGCATGGCTAATCGGATCGTCTTGCTCCAGGCTAGTCTCTCAACACAGTGGCAGCCTACCGTACCTGAAAGCAACGACCCCGCGTTTGAGTCCGATTGCATAAATATGGTGAAGCCGCTTTGCCTGACTTCTCGAAACCTCTTTGTCGCTCTCAACTTCTGGTAATTTGCTATACACAAACGCTTTCATATATCAGTACCCTGTTCCTAAAAACCATGACTGTTGTTGTTCCTCAAGCCGCGCATGCAGATAACAGGGATGATGAGTTGGCTGCTCTGGCGCTACAGTTAGAAGAGCTTGGTATTTACTCCGATACTGGAAAAGGAAAGCATCCTGTTGGTCAGCCTCCGAATATCGACGTCGTCTACAGCCGGTTCCAGGCCGAGCTACAGGCTTACAGCGCATTCCTTGAGGATCAAAAGCTTGCCCAAAGTATCGGGGCTGCTGTCCATACTGATGAGATCGTCATCGGAGATCTTACGTCCCAAGATGTCCAAGCTCAGGAGGACCACCGTTTCGCTTTGGAATTGAGCAACAACGACCCTGAGATTGAAGCCCCGCCTCCTGCTGTTCATGACCATATTCAAGGCGGAGCTCACGAATGGATGTCCACCGTGTCCGGAACTGTTGCTGCTGCTTCGGTCATCGAATTCTCAGATGACGAGATGGCAGCTGGTCCGTCCATGTCTTACGTAGAACGTCAGGCGGATATCATCAAGAAGCTGTCTACAGAGTTCAAGTGTTGTACTTGTTACGACCGCTTTCCTCGCGCCTCCATGGTGACGGCAAAATGTGGCGACCGCTACTGTGTTGATTGCATGAAGAGTCTCTTCATGCGATCAACGAAAGATCAGGGCCTGTATCCGCCGAGATGTTGCAAGCAACCCATTCCGCTTGACCTGGTTGCAAGGCACATGGAGTCAGACGAACTGGCTACGTTTGAGATCGCGAGTGTGGAATATGCTACGCAAAACAAAACGTACTGTAGCAACCACGACTGTGCCACCTTCCTTGTCCCGGGTAGTATCGAGCCTGGTACGAATCGAGCTGTGTGTCCGAAATGCAATGCAGAGACATGCGCAATCTGCAACAACGAGTTCCACCAAAGATTCGAATGCCCAGATGATCCCTCGCTTCGACAGACTCGGGAACTGGCTCGCCAGATGGGTTGGCAAACTTGTAATGCCTGTAACCGAGAGGTGGAGCTGCGCAGCGGCTGTAATCATATAACGTAAGTTCCTGTTGCTTCGCAGGTGTGAGTGATACTAATCCATCGTAGATGTCCATGCGGCGCTGAGTTCTGCTACGTCTGTGGTATACGTTGGAAGGAATGTACTTGCGCGACCGCAGATCTCCATCGCATAGAAGAACGCGCCGAAGAGATCGTAGATCGAGACGCTGGACCGAACATACTTCCTCATGAATGGCGCCAGCTTGTTGACAGAGTCTTCGCCGAATTGCAAGACAACCATGAATGCGAGCATTCGCGACGCTTTCAGCGCGTCTTCCATGGCGCGCCTAGGAGAGGCTTCCGATGCGAGATGTGTGACGCACGCCATTACAAGTACATCTTGCAATGCCGCTATTGCTACATCAACGTCTGCGAAGATTGCCGTCGCAACCGCATCTAAGAACGACCTTTTGTTATGACGCCCGGTTTCCATCAAATGTCGCTTCGCTCTTTATGTGCACATCTTCACCCCTTTAGTGTCCACCTCCACATGGAGTAGCGCTCTCTAAATTATAACGAAAGAATACATCTCTTTGCTTCCACCAATCTCATATTCCGCGTCGTTCACGATATAGTGTCGGATATAAGAAAGTGGGCAACCATGTCCAGGTTTTTCAATCGTCCAGTATGGATTTTATGACCCCAGTAGTGGCAATATTGAAGGTACGCGTCGCGCAAACCGCAAGCCAGACTGCTGTTCGGCAAGGCTCAACTGCTTGAAGCAGATCTTACTATATATTACACACGTTAGTCGTTCGATTGTTGGTGAGTAGGCTTTCTCATGGCGGGTGGCCTTTTATCCGATAAAGACGCAGGCTGTGCTTTCATGTGGTGCGTGTGAACGAGGTAGCGGTGCTGGTAGTGACATCACTGATTGGAAGGTTAGACCGAAAGTGGCCTAGTGTCGGGGTCCATTCCATCGTCATGTGCGATGCCAACGTGTTTACGCGTCGTTCCTCTAATGAGACGCGATATCTAGTTCACAAATGAAGAGGAACGATAGCCAAAAGCCTCTTGGACTCTCGTTCTCCAACATGCAGTTTACGCGACGCGGCGCACCACGGCCAATCACAGAGCGGGCGCGAGCTGAACCCCACATGACCGCTATATACCTTCTTCCCTAGTCAAGGCTGCTTGCATGGATCTGAGCAATACCGCATATCCACGTCGATTCAGTCTATATCATTCCAGATGTTCCCTTAGCAGTCCACGTGTTCACATCCAGCAAGAAATTCACCTCAAACGTCGAGCTTGCTCGCCAGCCTCTCCCAGTACCTGCGTGTCCCATATTCATTGCCCGCTCTAGTAGACAATGACTACCAAAACACCCTTCGTTCGGGTTTACGACCCATCAATCGACTACCAAAACGGCCTCCACGTGGTATGTGTTTCAGCACCATCTCATCGATGACCGTTATCCTGACAAAAGCTGTAGTTCCTGACAACCATCGACCCAGGCCTTGACTGGGAGCCAGCGCGAACTATAGGCTCACATCTCTGGTACAAAGCCTACGCCGATATAACTCCAGAAATATGTTACGTATTAGATGATGGCAACGGACGCGTGGTGGGTTACTGCATCGGTGCGGCGGATACAACGTCTTTTGCACAGCGCTGGCGCGACGTGTTCGCTCCGACTGTAGACCCAAACCTTGTACCACGTCCGAACATAGTCACCGATAATCCGCAGATGGAACGAGATGATGTCAAGCACTTCCGAAAAGCTGTGTATGAGGCGGACTGCAGTATGCTGCAACCTTGGCCGCAGATGCTGGAGCAATATCCGGCGCATTTGCATATCGACATCTTGCCAGAGTATCAGAGGAAAGGGTGGGGAAAAGTGCTCATACATAACTTCTTGGGTACTGTCCTCAGTCTGGGTGCGAAAGGAGCGCATCTCGACATGATTCAGTCGAACACAAGCGGGAGAGCTTTCTATGAAAAGATTGGATTCCAGGTCTGTCCGCAGGTGCTGGATGATGGAGCCAGTGGCCATCCTGGTGTCAACGGCATCGTAGTCACATTGGTATTCAAATTCTGACCAATTCAAGTATCATCCGAGTTACTGCGCATGCTCTTGCGCTTGACCAACGATTGAAGTTCTTCCTACAATATCATCATGTTTGAGCTGGCATACAGCTGAGTACTAACTAATTCCCACGTGGCCTCTTTTGTGCCTCTAGCTTGTCGCCAACCGCTACACCAACTTGAGACGCACGTGACGAATCCACATTTGTGAGATACTCCATCAGAGGTTCTCGAAACACAACATTCATCCCTGAACAATAGTATCGGGCACGTATGAAGCTGCGTCAACGTACATCGTGAGTTGTATCAAGATAGTCCAGCTTCGTTATCCAGATGAGACATGCTCAGATGCCAACAGTGATCATCGTCAGTTGTTGTGACAGAACCCCGGACAAAAGATATTTAAAGCCCTCTTCCGTCTTCTAGTTTCTCAGCTGAATACCGACAGTCACCCAGATTACAAAACTGAAGTGTCATCTGTGTCATGCCTCATTCAACACAGCACATGGTTCACGAACCTGACGCTTCCGACAATGTCACAGCTATGCAAGAGAGCTTGATCCAACCCAATGGCTCTGACAGGACCTACGGAGGGAAATTCCAGCAACTATCGCATGCCCCGGATCGGCTGGGAACATATGAGCTAGGCGGTACACCCGTGTACAAGCGTTCTTCTGCCCTATTGACTCAATCTGAACCACAAAAGATGGCTACAATACTTTTTGAAAACAAAAGAAACCGTGCTGAAGCTGTCATATGGAGCTACCATTTCGATAATATCTCACATTTCCATCCAAACGACGCCACACCAAAGGAGCAAGACAAGCCGACAGTAACGCTCTCTGAAGCCAAAACAGACCTGGAGATTGCTCTTCCAGGAGCGCAAGACGCTCAGCTGGCGACGACAGCAGCTCAAGAGCGTCTAGCAAAGTCTCCGCCTACCACCATCCCAGACCCTCTTTCTTACGATGACTTCATCCAGCTACTCCGAGACGAAGGGCTAACGTGGCTTCTAAAGTACATAGACCAACTAAACAGCATAGCTGATTTCGCCGTCGCACCTACCGCTAACCCCAACAAGAAACGTTGCAAGGTCGGGCGACCAAGGGGTAAGATCTTGAAGAGGGAGCAAAATGACGACCTCGCGAGAAGGTTGTGCTGTTTACACCTGGATGCGGCGGGCTTTCAGATCCAAGTCGAAGGTCAACATCGAGATCCATGGACTTGTTGGCCGCCGAATGCGGATGAGGATGTGGATGTGGCTGTCGAGTAAGATAAATATGATGTTGACCCGTTATCCCGCGTTCATCAGGAATAGATGAATTGATAATTTCTTGACTTGTAAACACGATGTTCCATCTCATAGTACAATGTTGTAGGAACAAGAAAGCTCATCAAAATCACAATTCAAAGTAAGCGCGTGTGTATCAGAGCAAAACTACATTGTATCCAACACCCAGCACCCAACATCACTCCCTTACTTCCTTGGATCTTACTCCCTCGGCTTATTCTCTTTAATCTCTCCAGTCGTGAAAATAGTTTCGTACCACTCCATCTCCGCCGCATCTCGCGGCGAACGAGGTCCGTCGTCCCATATATCTTCGATGCCAGGGTTAGCTTCGACGTCAGGGACATGTTCATCATTGGGGACATGTTCAACACCAGGGCCATGTTCAACACCAGGGCCATGTTCAACACCAGGGCCATGTTCGACACCAGGGGCATGTTCGACGCCAGGGGCACCACCCGTAGTGTCCTCCGTAGTCATGCTACTAGTAGAAGGGCCGTCTGCTTGTGACTCTTGCTGAGAATTGCCTTGTGAGGTCGCAGACCCAGATGCTGATGAAGCGTTGGACAAAGACGAAGTGCTAGAAGCTGTTTCAGTGGTCTTGTGTGTAGTCTCGCTATTACTTGATGTTGAATCGCTTGTGTCGGCGGAGGGGGAGGTCACATTGTTGTCCTGAGGAAGGCTTTGAGCGCGGTGAGGAGTGGAGCTAGTACCATGGCTGTCATGATCGCTATTATCAGGTTGATCGGTGAACTACGGAACCATTTTGGTGCTGTGTCCTGTTGTTGGAGGTATTGTTGGGATATGATTTCGGGATAGGCAGGGTTTCGTGAGAATAGTATCGAAAACTGCTGTAAGGGTGAGATATAATAGACATGGCTTCAGGAAGGAAAGCGTTGAATGTGTCAATTTCAGGACGAAAGTGTCTCAATTCCAAAAGTCCTACATGTTCCCGCAATGTCCGCAGCGCTGAATCAAGACACCAAACGCATCTTCTCAAACCTAATACCCGCCAACATCTCTATCACCTAGCAAAACCCTTTGGTCCGGCCCACTCTCCCCTGACATGATACTTCCCATACACCCATGGGAAAAAATCCTTCTTCAACCAATAGAAAGCTTTCCTTGGAACGCCCTGATCGATACCTAATAAACCGTTGAATGTCTCTTTAGGCACCCCACCATACTTGAACTCAGCGAGCATGACCTCCTTCTGCCCAGTGAGCAACGGGCAAGACGTATACCCATCATAGCTAGCTTCCAGCGGCTTGTCCGCCATCGCCGAAAGGAGGTTGGAAACCAAGACGGGTGTTTCAGCGGTAATGGCAGCGACAGTCTTGGAAGTGGGTAATGAGGATGCATCGCCGATGGACCAGATGTTGGGGTATTTAATGTGTTGGGTAGTGGATTCGGAGACGGAGACATAACCCGCTTCGTTGGCCAAGGGGCTGGATTTAACGAAAGGCCAAGGTACGTTCTTGGGTGCGACATGCAGGAAGTCGAAGTGCTTTTTGATCGGTTCGGAGTTTGCAACGTTGAAGGTTGCCGTATTGCCGGAGATTGAGGTTAGGTCGTGTTGGAAGAGGCCCTCTACGCCGCGTTCTACGCGGAGTTTTTCTAGGGCTGCTGCGCTGAGGGGAAGTTAGTATACACTGTCCTGATATCCAACGTCTGATATCTGAGCGAAAGAAGATGGGAGACGTACTATTTCGGCACGCCAAACATGGAAGGTAGACCCGTAGCAAAGCTGATGTTGATATCAGACGGGTACAGTCCAGCGTTCTTCCAGTAGTCCAACGCGAGCCACATGATCTTCTGCGGCGCTCCAGCACACTTTACCACTCCGGCCGGTTGTGTAAAAACTGCATCACCTTTCTTGAACTTCTTCACGTTCTCGTACGCCTTGTCGCAATACTCGTAGTCGTAGATACTGCTTACCATGGCATCCTTCTCGTTCAACGCCTCTTTCAAGCCCTTCACACTACCGTAGTCCAGTGTGATGCCGGGCACAACAACCAACTGCTCATACGCAATCTTCTCACCAGCTCCTGTGGTAATGTAGTTTTCTTCCGGCGCGAAGCTTCCCACGGGGGTATTGTAGAATTTGAATTTAGGGTTCATGAGATCCTTTAATGGACGGCGCAAATCCTCCTTATTTTTCAGACCACCTCCGACGAGCGTCCACCCAGGCTGGTAGTGGTGCCATTGCGCGGGGTCAACGATAGCGATGTCGTCTTGTGAGAAGTTTCCTTTGCGGAGGAGTTGGTGCGAGAGAGAGATGCCTGCTGAACCGCCGCCAACAACGACGATTTTGTGGTTGCGTGTTGCAGTTTGAACTGGTGCTACCGTTGCCAGACCGCGAACAGAATGTTGGAATATGGGTCGTGTGATCTTTGAGTATGTAGCCGCCACCTGTTGTGGTCCGCGGTTTCGAGCTAGTGCGGACATGGTGTCAAAATCTGGCTGCAGTCCGCAATAGCTAGGTCAGTAAAGGAAAAGTATTTGTAAAGACAGACACAGGGCCGACACAAAAAGGCGTGTGGTGTTTCCGATACATCCAACTGAACGTTTCATGCCACCATGTGGGTCGCAGACTCGTATCTGATGGACAACCAATGAACGAGGCGAAGACATCACTAGCGCGATCACGACATCGTACAAAGAGTAAGCCAGCAGCCACAGACGAACGCTGTACGTATTATTTGGGAGAGACATACACTTAATTGCAGCGCAATTTCATGCGTATCCACGAATAGGATCATTGCAAGATAGAATAAGCTCTTGCCTACCTGCGGGAGCGATAAGCTTGTCTAATCCACAAATACATATCCAAGCAAATTGGTAGGCAGTAACGTCTAGCGAGTTTAACTACAAGTTTCCCACAAGTAGCAGCTTACTAGAATCTGTGACTAAGGTCGTGATGTTGAAACAACAATGTTAGGGCACAGAGGACGGACACCGTGATCATACCTACATAGCATGTATAAGGGACAGCGGAATGACATATACACAACCTTGCATTAATCATTGGAATTATGAAACTATACAACAGACATCATAGGCCACCGACATCTTACAAGCGCGAAAGACCAGCAATCTCCCTTGGAGCGTGGTAGTTGGGGACCTTCATGTCCAGTGCGCTGCCGCTGTAGCCCAGATCCTCAGCCGTAAGCATTGCGCACTTCTCTCCAATGAGCAGCGCAGTCGAGTATGTGTTGCAACCGACGTTGTCGGGGCAGATGGACAGATCGGCGACCTTGAGACCCTTGACGCCATGAACGTTGAGGCGCTCGTCAAGGACACCGTGCTTAACAATCGAGTTACCGTTCTTGGGGGCCATGGAACAGGTACCGAGCGAGTGCCAGGTGGTTTCAACGTGACCTGTGGTATGTTAGTACATATCTGCATCAAAATGTATGAGAAATCATGAGTGGGAAAGACGTACGCTTGGTCCAGTCCTCAATGTGCTTGATATCCTCGGTAGTGTAGTGCAAATCGTCCAGAACCTCCTGGCAGTTTGAGCTCAAGAAGTTGGGTTCGGGAGCGCGGCCCTTCTTGACTGGAGAAGTCCAGGATCCGTGCTGAATGCCGGCAGTGATGTTACCAGGAAGAGCGTAAGCATTGGTAGTGGCAAGGTCAAGGTCGTTGGCACGGGCCGGGCTGTCATAGGCGTAGAATGGGTGCATGGCCTGCACCTCACCAGCATAGGCGTCCATGCGGCGGGCAGTCTCACGGGACTTGATGTATCCCCAAACCATAGGAGCCATGTCACGCTTGTCGTTCATGAAACCAGCATCAAAGTCGGGCGCCTCATATGGGTTGGGTGAGACAATGTGCGTAGAACCGCGCGAGAATGGATATTCGAGGAAATGGAACATGGTGAAGAACTTGCCAGGTGGCATAACCATGTGGTCACCGAACCAACCAGCAATGACTGAGTAATGCATAACGGGCTTGTCGGGCTTGTTCTTGAAGTACGAGTCCCAGCCTGAGCGGAACTCCTTGCAGGGCCAGCTGTCCATCATGTCGAGTTCTTCTTCAGTGGGTCGAATCTTGACACCAGCCTCGATACCGTTGGTAGCGAGTGGGCCAGTGCCATTGATGTTCCATTGCTGGAAGACCTGTTCCTGGACCTTGGGGTCACCACGGACGAAGTCATCGAAAGATTCAACATGAGGCTTAGCACGGTAGGTGGCAAAGGTCAGGTAGTGATCCTGGAAGTTGAGACCAACACCAGGAAGATCGACGAGAGGCTTGACACCGACCTTGCGAAGCTTCTCTGGGTCACCGATACCAGAGCGCTGGAGAATGAGAGGAGAGCTGAGAGTACCACCAGAGACGATGATCTGCTTGCGGGCCTTGATGATCCTGGACATTTGCTGATCGGGGTGGAGAGGCTTAGTTGGGACGCACTTGACGCCAACGGCGCGGTCGCCTTCAAGAATGACCTTCTCAACCTTGTTGCTAGTGAGCAAGTGCAAGTTCTGGTGGACAGCGCGAGTGCTGTGGACGTAGCCATGAGCAGAGTCAGATCGTCGTCCAGTATCGCGGTTGATCCACTTGAGCCAGTGCTCAGCACCGTGGCCGGTGGTCAAGTCCTGGAGATCATCGGTGGTAGGAATGCCCTGGGATTCGGTGGCACGAAGGAAGTCCTCTTTGATCGGGTAGGTGTAGTTACCAAAGGAGACCTTAATGGGTCCCTCGAATCCGTGGATATCGCGGTTATTGCAAGAACGTTGGTAGGTTTCGTGCTTCTTCATCAAGGGAATAAGCTCCTTGGTGGTCCATCCCTTAGCTTGGAAGTCGTCGTAGTCGGAAGCTGAGGCACGAGTGTACATCTGAATTATATAGTCAGTCTCATTCATTCAGTTGTCGTTCCAAATGAATATATCTTACCATAAAGTTGATCGAAGAACCACCTCCGAGAATATGTGCAACAGGCACAACAGCTCGGCGGCCATCGAGCCACTCCGAGGGACGGGAGTAGTAGAAAGTGGCAGTCTTGCTGTCCAGCTTCATGTTCCTCGGGTAGATACCCGGACGGAAAACCCACGGGTTGTTGAGGTTGTTCTCTCCAGCCTCAATCAAGAGGACCTGGAGGTTGTGGTCGAGATTGGCGAGACGTCCAGCTACAACACAACCACACGAACCACCTCCACACACGATGATATCGACCTCATCGGGGATCGTCATCTTGAAAACTTGTAGTAAGATAAAGATGTAACTGGAACGATGCTGTGTTGTTGTTGTTGAATCGTTGACCGCAGGAGAGCAAGTCAACTGGGCATGATACTCTGCTCAGTTGGAGACACGATGTCTTTTTAAACTGTCCAAACCCCGCATCTCCACGATCTTCGGCCTCAAGGAGGGACCGCCATCTAGGCTGTGTCACTATGCACTGTCCACCAGCCATCAATTCCGATAACAGCACAATGCATGCATAGAGGAGGGGACACATACCGTTTGGCCAGCCTCTCAAGCCGAAGAGGCTTAGCTGTTGGCTAGGATGCTACATCATGAGATCGCAAGGGTCGCGGTCAAGGCCATTGAATGCAGAGCATTGTGTTAGACTTGCGGATCCGCAAGGTAGGTTGCGTCTCCGCTGGGTAGGCGCGCACGTAGTGATTGGCCTACGTGCTTGCACGAGGGTACCTACCGTTCCGACGGGACTGGATAAAGACAGGACTGGGGTAGATGCTGCAGTTGTCGCATGTTTGTTAGTTGGGTGCGGAGAAGCATCACATCCAGTAAGGAGACATGCTCGGTTGCGTATGCTGGCCCACTTTTGAGTGTAAGTATTGCGGACCCGAAGCTGAGAGGCCGGTATAGCGTCTCCAGGCGTCGACCTCCAGCGTATCACGCGTTGGTAGGAGTGAACGGGGCGTCTACTGTGAGCCGCAAGCGAGTGAGACGCAACTGAGATGGAAAGGAGTGTCGAAAAGGTGTATAATGAAAACATTGACCAGAGTGCTCTGACACATGCTGCGTGATTGCGAAACAGACTCGAGCACCCTATGCTTTGCTTGCCAGAGCTCAAAGTACCTACAAGAATGCGGATGTGGGGTGCAGCAGTCGCTATGCCTCATGAGGCTCACGTTGAGAGGAGGTCGAATCTTGGCATTGAGTCTAACGCCACTAAGTGCGGGGCTAGCTCCGCTTCGGACCACGGAAGAACGATAGACCAGTCGTTGCAACGGTCAAGTGCGGGATTGGAATGGGCATCCTGCTGAACATACCCAGTCAGTAGAAATAGACTATATTGACTGCTAGATGGCCGCGAACCACAAACTAAAAGAGACCCTCGATCTCACGATGATAGCTTATTCCCGGGGATTGCTAAATTCAGTAAACTGTAAAGCTCAGCGATGGCATTCTACACCGGCTAACGGACAGCGAGATGAACGTGTCCTACCGGATCGTACTCAGCAGTAGCTTCAATAGGAAAGCAAAGAGATTTGGCGGTCTTAGAGCTTTGTCCAGATCGGCAGACTACTGCGCAGTTCCTTTTTGAGGCTGCTGTACGAGGCTACGCGGGACACGCCACCATGTGACTGACTCGTCATGAATGCATGAGCTAAATCTTACGTGGAGTTAACCATGGAAGACAGTGACCGGGAAGTTTCCGCTTTCCCAAAGCGACACTTTGCGCATCGACGAAGAGGCTGGTGCACACGCTGCATTCGTGTCTTTCTTGGCTTCGGGCGGACCAGAGATCCGCCAGTCAGCGCCAGCTTCGCCCTGGCCGACCTGAACGGTCCTTCTTCAAAGTTACCCGATCCTGCGAGTCTGTCTCGATCCATAAGCTTACGTTTGCATTGAATATCGACGATGAAACTTCTGAACAATATCGAATTACCGCTGTTTCTAGCAACACCACCGGCTACTGTCCTGAGTTACTGTATATTGAGATGCGGATCCGATGGAGTCTACACCGCTTGAAGCTGAAATGGAATATGATCTGTAGAAGGTCCGAAACTTTAGGAATACATGATGCGTATACTCCTCATGATATCCATCGTGATCTGGGCATCGCGTTTCCAAAGTCCAACATGTCTCGTAACGCCGAAAATGCATTTTTAGAAGAGGGGAGAATGGAGACCAAAGACGCAGTATGTGCCGAACATGTTGCTGAGAAGCGGATCAAAACAGAAACTCTCAAATGATCTCGTGTCTCTCCCAACCAGTGGGCTTCATATGCGCGAGGTCCTTTGTTGGATGAGGCTGCTCTGGGTTACGGTACTCGCTCACATATGGGTTAGGGTCTTCCTTTTGATCGAGATTACCGAATGTGTGATTGACTTCTCGATGCTTGGATTCATCTGCGCGAACTGGGGATGTATTAGTGGGCTGTGCTGCATGAAAGGATCAGGGGTATACGCACTATAGAGGAGCAGATCTCGCATTGTGCGGTAACCTTCAGGCATCTGCCAATAGTCTACCGCGATCTCGGGTGCATCCATCTTCTCCCACTTTGGCAGGCGGCCTGCATCAAGGTCCTCAATCTGGCGAGTGTATGTGATGACAGCTTCCTCTTCGAGATATCCTACGAATCGGTGGACGGTACGAGGACTGAGGAGGTAGGCGAAGAACAAGGCATTGCACCACACTCCTTGTGCTCCTAATACCATCAGACGCATGAAGCGCCCTGGCCGTTGCATCTTGAGGAAGACAAGCAGGTGCATTCGTTCGTTGTAGCTCTCCTCGAGTAATGACTCGATCCTAGTGAGCAAGACGTCAGCCAAGTGTTGTTATTTTCCAGAGTCAAAGTACATACCATCCATTATCGCGCTTCATTCGTCTCATTGAGTGCAAATGTCGAAGCATGCCAGCCACCATTCCAGGAACGCCGGCAACACTCTCCAAGAAGACGTTCCGAATCAGATACTTTTCTTCATTCATAGCAAAAGCCTTTCGCTTTGCCAGTGGGGCTTTAGCATCCACGTCCACAGCTTCCTGATGTTTATATCCAGTTGCTTTGTCTAGACCCCAGCGTAAGATCTTGACGGCGGTGAGGGCGACCTTGTCGGACATGGTCTTTGCTTCGCGGTGGGCAATCGTGACCTGATTCATCTGCTGTTCGGTGTATACTGACTGGTATTAGCTAGCCATAAGAGTGTTCTGGGCTTGGAGTGTACATACCTGGATGAGGCCATGCTGCATGTGTCTTGCGAACCTTGTCTGTCGGATGCTTCTCAAAGAACTCTTTCACCTTGGCTTCATCATTGGACGAAGAGGTAAAGTGCCTCTGGCCAACTTGCGATTGGAAGTGCTGTACCGCGACGAAGGTAGGTCGAAATCCGGCATTGTAGCTCTGGAAGGACTTGATAAGCTGAGCCGTAGCCTGCTTTGAGGTTTTCGATCCTCTTGTTGCTGCTCGGGTGGGTATCATCTGCGGTTAGAGATGCACGTGTATATCTTAGGGTGTTGGGTAGTGTAGAGGGTGTCGTCAACTGTAGTGGTAAGTGCCGGTGGTTAACAAGAGGCAAGACTGAGGTACACGCCCGTCCTTTATATCAGCGAAGACATGATGCTGACAACTAAAAAAAAGACATGGACGCGGTACTGGTGCTTGCCCGGCACGCTCAGCCATCAGGGCGAAGTAGGAATGTGCATGGGATGCCGCCGCTACACCGCACCATACCCGTTCTGCGGCGGGCTCGGCGAGCAAATAGACTTGCCATAGGAGGCCGAGCACGTCAGCGAGTCGTCGAGAACGGTCGCATACGGTCGCGTGCAAAGACGAGTTTGCGACGGCTGAGCGAAGTGGTGATGCAGCTGACGGAAAGAGTCGGGATGGCTCTGCCAAGCCATTTGACCTACCCCTATCAGAAGCTCAACGGGGACTACGACGACGCAGAAAAAGAAGCAAAAGCATACCTGATCCATTATGCGTACATGTGTGGTTTTCTTCGGCGGTTGCATTCAGTCAAGGGATAGTGTTGATGCTTAGGACATCTGGTCGCTCCTTCCGGAAGATGCTCGTCGAGGTCCGTCTCGCAGAACTCGGGGACTCGTTGTTCGGCATCAGACCCACTCTGGTAGGGCTGATAGTGCAACATCGGGACATGGATCCAATACATATAATGGCAACATTTCGTCTTCGCTGAGGCTGATTTTACCATGTATGTTCGGATCTACTGTCAGCCTTGGTCGAAACTGTTGTTTGCGTTGCGCTACCCAAACTGTGATGCAACGGCACCGGCAGCCTCCCAATATTGTCCCTGCAGTCAGAACACCCATCCTTCATCAGCATGTGGAAGGCGTCTAGGCTCAGTCGTTAGACTAGCAACGGGCTCTTGCTTCACTTGGTATGAAAATTTGCACGTATTGCAGATCAAGAAAAGACAGTGAGCTTGCCGTTCTAGCGGCAAGGACATGCTCGCGACAGTAACTAGGAGGCTTTTTGAGCAAGTAGTTTCGCCGGTGCACGAGACGTATCACTTCACTGAGCTCAGTCTTGATAGTTGAATAGCTGCAGAGCTCATGACCAAGGATGACGTTTTCATATCTCGCAACATGGCATATATGCATTATATGTTGTGCTTCATCGTAGAGTCCGCGTGAGCTACGGCAGCGCACAAATGTATATGCTTGACAAATACTCGTCCATAGGAATCGTCGCCTCGCTTGTGTTTGACTCGATTTGTTGGAGGCGCTGTGAATAGGCTATTGAACGTTGAAACCGCTTTCGCCATCCTTGGTCGACATGTCTGAGTGGTCAACTTTTGAGACGGATGCTGCCGGCGGTCCCTTGTTCAAATGCTGGACAAATTCTTTGACCTTGTCCTCGCTGCCCTGAGCCTCGCCCTGGACCTGTTCTGCGTGAGTGGCGGCAAACTGCGAGTCTAACACAAGTACGCACGCTTCCATCGGACGCATTTGTGACGAAGCCAGTGACGCCGATACTCTTGGCTTGCTTCTGGGTGAAGGAACGGAAGTTGACGCCCTGGACCTCGCCTTCGACCTTGTATTGAATCTGTGCGCCTACATCAGTCGTGCCACTAGCCTGCTGGGCGGACAACGCACTCGCTTGCTGGACATTCTGGCTGTGGTTGCAGAGAAGCGTCTCTTATAAGTGAGTCTGTCACGGGAGGTTGTGTCTGGTTAAACCGAGTAGATGCACATGCCTGGGTCTCACATAACGATAACGAGTCCATGCTCCTGCAGGCATGCGACGTCATCGCCATTGCGAATTGGTACACGCTATTTCGGGAAGGCACACCCTTGCGATCTTTCACCTGGAATGCGGGGCCAGAAGCAAGCCTTAGTCAGTCGGGAGGTGACGAGAGCCGCAAAGGAGAATTTCCTTTTGGACACATAAGCACGTCGGACGGCTATCGCCATGACTATGCGTTCACGGCCACACGGAAATTGCGTCGGAGAGGACGCTCAGGGCGGTGGTGCCGCTAGTACGCGTTGTTTTCGGGTACAATCTCGCGTCGCTCCCCGTGACTGAAACCTCGACTGTAATCAAACACGCCCCTTATCCCTACCCAGAGTCACCCAGCAACAACCGGACATTGCCCAGGTGGCTCCACAAACAAAGCGAGTGCTTGATAATCCACCCTCGTTCCGTAAATGCCTAGGATTCGCAAACACCGAATCTCTCTGCTGATAAGGAGTCTCACGACTGCGACGGCCCTGCACTTACCACCCCTGTCAACCACCATGGACACACCCAACTCCCCACCCGCACGCTCAACCTCGCCCGACCCGTGGGCGACGCCGTCTCTGGCTATCGGCGCCATCCCGCCGCTGGACCGTTCCGTCTCAACAGCCTCGTCCGTCTCGTCGGCGCGCTCAGTGAGCTCACGCCTCTCCGATGGCGGCCGGCGACGTGGATACATGAGGCCTGAGGGCACCGAGTTCTCCACGTCGGCCAAGAACAGAGAAAGCGTCATGAACCTCGGCACCATCGCACATCTGCAGTACTACTTTGCGCGCACCGGCCTGCTCGACACGGCGACCGGACGTGTCGCCAAAGGCCGCAAGCCTGGATCGCGGACTGCGAGCGGCACCGAACCAACCTCGCCTGGACTCGACGCCGACTTCTCCTCGTTATCGCTTGCCTCACCCGACGGAATGACGGAACACCGCCTTGGAGAGGGCTTCGTGGAATCACCGCTCGACGAAACAGCCTCGATGGCATGGGAGGACCCCGAGCCCATGATGCTCCCGCCCACCGTCAGCACCTACAAGAACAACCCCGTCTACGTCCCACCACCGCCTGACATGACCGTCCTCCGCCGTGAACTTCGCGAGTCGCTTGCCGAGTCCATGAAGCATCTACACGAACTGGAGAAGGGCTTCTCCGACGTCCAACCGGACGGGAAGACGGCGAAGAACGGGGGCGAGGAAGCCTCTGGTTGGCACGAGGTTCAAGGCATCAACTTGTTGGATGTTACCACGCTAGCGATCCGCGCCGCGAAAAACTACTACACCGCACACGAAGAACCACAGCGACTCTACGCCATCAAATCGGAACGGACAATCCGAAAAGAATTGTACGATACACTTGAGGTTCTAAAGCGCCTTGCCATTCGCAACTTCGGAAACGGTGTGCAACCTTACGAAGTCACACAACTCAAGCAGTGGATTATTGACATTGGCACACTGCTCGACACCGAAGAAGACAAAGAGCGCCTGGAACATGAAGAGAGAAAACTGGTCGTGGCGCGAGGGTGACTGGACGGGCAAAGAACGCGAGAGGGAACTCCTCTTCCTCAAGTCGTTCGACAGCAGCCTAGACGCGCTTCCCGAATGGACCAGCACTGCTGACGCCGAGCTCCCAACACCCTTCCTTGCCGAATTACAGAACGGGCTGCGACTAGTCCACCTCCACAACACTCTTGTGCGAAGGTCAAAACGACACTTTGAAGAGATCAAGACGTACCACACCGACACGGCCAAGCCATATCGCTGCGCCGACAACCTGCGCTACTGGGTCAAGGCTGCGGAGCTGCGCTGGGACATCAAACTGGACGTTGATGTCATGGGCGTAGTTCACGGCGAAGAGGCAGAAGCGTGGAACAAGTTCGATGCTGCCATCCTGCAGTGGAGCCAGGGCGTGCGTGAGGAAATCACGTCGGAATGGCAAAAGCAGAAGAACCAAACGAGAACCCCTACACTACAGATCGACCCGAACTACGAGGCGCTGTGAAGTGGCCCCTGCGGCAAACATGCATGGATCTCGACCTATTTCTTTCAATGTCCATGTTTTCACATAGCACTTTTATCTAATTTGCACGAAGCTCATGTCACCCGCATCTCAACTCCAGACATTAGAAATCCTTGAAGAGTATTCCCTGGTTGGAAACAGGGCTCTTTTTTACCGTTCCGCTCAGAGTGCGCCGACAGGAGGCGACTTGAGATAGATACCCCTTTGCACCAGCGACTTGTAGTCGTATAGTGTTGAATACAGTCAGGTCGAGTCAAATGTAAATATATTTCTACACAAGCATGTAAGCCGAGTGGTCCAAGATGCAACCTACATCAAGTCGAATCACAGTACTTTGGCAACTGAAATCTTACCGACACGAGGGCAACCAGGAGTGTGGGTCGCATGTCGTGCATAGCATTGATAGTGAACATGTATAACACGAACGATAAGATGGACCGGGCACTTCCAGAAAGGATGGCACAGACGGTGGCGTTGCAGCTTGAGTGCCAATGAATGGGCATGAATGGGAATGAAAGCACTGATAGCAGGGAGGGGGGAGCTGGCGGAAATTGGGCACAGCGGCACCCGGTGAGACACAAGCGGGACGTTTTGTGAAGGGCTTGTCGTGAGAGCTGTGGGAACGTTTCCTCCAGACCACGCAAAGCACACATGCCGCTCGCGCGTACACTGTAGAGACGTTCTCTTTGTTGTTGCGCCACACCGCCATTGTTGTCAACCGGAGTAACGCGTGAACGAACTACAGTAGGCTAACGCGATTTCGGCGCCATCCCAAAGAACGTCGATTCATCTCCCGATTGATGCGGCATCCGTGCATGCAGCGTATCCAGTCGTGCGCAGCCTCCTCTTTTGTCTGAACGCGACCTGGAGGCTTCCTCGAGGTCTACACAGACATGCTCAATGAGCGACACGGCCACGCCGCCTCCAGTTCTCGACAGCAGCCCCGCCGCGCCTGCCGTTGACTTGCCAGCGAAGACACCGCCGAACCCAACCCCGACGACGACGACCACCACCACTGCCACCTCGTCATCACCCTCGTCGCCCAAACCCCTCCGGCACATTCCCGCCCACATTGAAAGCACCACCAAGCTCGCGAGAAATGTTTCGCCGGGCCTCTTGGCGCGCATGAAGTTTCTCAACCAGATCAACGACAACAACAACAAAAGCGCCGTCGACGTCGGCCGCATCGAGGAAGACCGCCTGCGCCGCCTGGACGAGTTCCGCAAAGCCCGCAGCCTTGACGTCGAGCGCCGCGGCACCGCCTGGAGTGGCAAAGGCGCTGGCCAGGGCCCGCCAGCAGCAGTAGCAGGAGAAACGCCGCTCGTGCCCCAGTCGACGGGCGGGAGCGTGCCTACGCTGCTCATGGAGCCCGACTTCGACAGCGACCACAGCAGCGTCGTGTCCACCAGCGACAAAGTGCTGCCCTCCGAGTCCGAGGCCGACCTGGAGCTCGACATGCAAAAGTACCGCCTGCCCGACGTCACCAGGTCGGAAAAGGCCCTCGGCGGCACCATCGCCGCTGCAGAGCCCATGGCACCCAGCGCACCTGCCAACACCCAGCCCGCCGCACCCACGCCCCCGCCCAAGGACACACCACCCCTTCCCTCACCACCCGCACCCGCCGCCGGAGAGGAGCCGTCCGTGCTCGACGACAACAATGGCATCGACATCGAGTCCTACTTCCAGAAGCGCCACTACCCGCGCGCTGGCTCCATCTACACCCTCTCCAAGGCCAGCTTCACCAACCAGATCCAGCAGTTGACCGCGATGAAGCTTCCGCCCACGACCATCGCCTCCGAAATCACCGCCCTCCCCACGTCGACGCAGGCCGGACGCGCCCTGCACAAGGCCGCCAACGACATCCGGCTGTGGATCTCCAAGACGAAGGAGGTCCTCAGCGGCCTCGACGCAGACGACGACGTCGAATGGGCCGCAGCTGCCGGAAGAGAGGGGCTGGAGGAGGTGGATGCCGCCATCGGCAAGTTCGAGGGGCTCGTCAACGTCTACATCGGCGCCATCGAAGACCTGCAGTCGCGTTCCGACATTGCGCTCCTGCCCACCAGAGATCAGACGACGCTCGTGAGTCAGATGGAAGACATTGTGACCAACTGGGGTCAGATCAAGCAGACGCTCAAGGGCATCAAGAACCAGGTCGAGGTAGCCATGGAGTGGGAAGAGCTGTGGAACAACGTACTGGGCGAAATTGGCGCCGAGGTCGAGAACCTCAGCCGTCTAGTGTTTGAGATGGAGGAGCGCAGACACCGCGTCATCTCCGACTCGGTTGCCGAAGCCCCGGAGAAGTTTGATATTTCTGAGCTTGAGACCATCGTCGAGGACATACCCCGAAAACGCGCTATACTGAACAGCAAGCGGCTTAGTATGCCGCCTACGCTCACCGTCGTTTCGCCCACCTCACCCATACCACAAATAGAACAAGAGAACTCGCGCCTACTAGCCCTCTTCGCCAAGCTGCAGCCGCTACGTGCTTCGCTCGATTTCCTTCCTTCGCGACTGAACGCCTTCCAGATGCGCGCGAGCACCATCTTCCCTTCCGCGTGTGACGAACTCGTACGGAGGAAGGAACAGCTGGAAGCATCCGAGCAGAAGCTCGAAGCCGAAGCAAATGCGCTGAGAGAAGAGCTGGGCGAGGACAAATGGGTGCACAGCTTCCGTCAAGCTGGCAGCAAAGCTGTTGCCATGTACGACTCATGCATGAAGAGTATCCAGCGCCTGCAGCAAGCCATCGACGACAGCGATGAGGAGAAGCTGTCTACACGTATTGCCACCTACAAGGACAAACGAGACCACTACCCTCCGTCCATGAGGCGCGTACTTGAGCTAATTGACATTGAGATGAAGCACAGGTCCACGGTGAACGGCGAGATTCTTCGTATTCAACAGGATGTTCGTGCAAAGGTGGGAGACCTAGAAGAAGTGACTGGAAACATGGACACCATCTTGGACGACTTCACCAGATCGCGCAAACTTCGTGACTCAGTCTCCACTGTACTGACCGAGGCCTCGCTCCCACAGTCAAATCTTGATACGCCAGGTACTTCTCCTGCTTCGAGTGTCGTTATGAGCCGTAAAAGCAGTGGACATGGAGCCGCTATTACTTCTGCAAACAAGAAACCTCGTCAGTCAAGTGTTGCGAGCTCAAAACTGTCAGCACCTCTCAATCGGCGTTACTCGAGCATACCCAAAGGCGAAAGCGTTGTTTCCCGCAAATCCACGCCCTCGGCACGCTTGGACTTTACCGCCTCCCGCGCCATGTCCGGCACTGCAGCTAGTCAAGGACGCGCAAAGACCCCGACTGAGAGACCCATCCCGAAGCCTCGCTGGAACTCCGACTTTTACCACGTGCGTGACAGTGTCGTTGGACACAACTCCAAGCCATTGACCCTGACTACGCCTTCGCCCTTCCGCACAGGCACAGACTCACCAGATAGATCGCAGAGAGGCTCTACAAGCCGTTCGTCCATACCCCTCAGGAGCCCATTGAGCCGCACGTCAGCTCTTTCGCCGCCTGCATCTAGCCGTTCCGCATCTACTACTCCAGGACAGCAACGCCCCGCTCGATCATTGGCTGGCTCAACCAACTCCCCCGTTACCCCTGCAAAAGGCAAACTGCCGATACGGTCTACACCTCTTTCTTCACCTCAGGTGACATCAAGCACGCCTGCATCTAGCCGCCGTGTCTCAATAGTGGTGGGCGACAGCAAGAGCCCTGCCAAGGAAGAAAGCCCCGCGGCCCGTCGCGCATCACGCCCTCCGAGTGTCACAGCCAGTCGTCGCAGCAGCCTACTGCCTACGCCAAAGTCGTGCACTACATCCGCTTCCAAGGTCACCGAGACAACTCCCCCTAAACGCGCCAGCAGCAGGCTTGACAGCTTGGCTGAAAGTCGTACTTCCAGCCGTGTTAGCGGTCGACAATCGAGTCAAGGAGACAGACCCGTCTGGAGATAGGTTCTCACAAAGCGGACATCTCCTCGACACACCTGAATACACCTGAACGATGCACTTTGGCTCTTTAAGCGAACAACATCAACGTCAGCGAAACTTGCCCAGCTTTTTCTCATCACCTTCAATTCGCCCCTGGATCCTGGCTTGGTCCTTATATTGTTCATCACTATCGATTTCTAGTACCAAGCACTTGTTTTTCTTCGAGGAAAATCTTCTCTCCCCGATGTACCATCGATCATCGATCATCGATCTCACCTCTGGATCCTTCATCACTTTTTTGTGCTTTTTATCTGGCGTTTTAGCGGTTGGGAGAAAGTGTCCTATACCCCGGGGGTTTATTGGGATATATCCTGTTCCACTTACCTGAGCGAGAGTGCGGCGAATGGAGTGCGAGTCAGCGTTGGGCGTGTGTGCTTAGCACTTATAGCATCGGGGACATCTTGCGAGCATGCATCGAGGCGTGATTTTAGGTTGGTATGGACTAGATCGGTGTGTATAGGTGGACCGGGATAGTGGCGGGCTGAGTGTGGAGCGGACTAATTCTATGTATGAGTGAGTGCGTCAGATAGTTGAAAGACATAGAATTGATACCATAGTAAATCGACGCCTTTACTACATTGACTATTCCGTTCACGTGTCTCACCCATTGAGTGCAAAGTCTAAAGTGCGTGACCGTTGTCTCTCTGGCAATACAATACAGACATGCAAACTCTATTGGATACCAGTAGTTGTTCTCAACATGTAGGCCTTGTGACACCTCGGTCAAATGCAAGACGACTAACCATGAATTGTCCAGCTGACCCAAAGATCAAAAACATGATTTCTCCCAAGCTGTGCTCAGCATATGAAGAACCACAGTGCATCGACGCTGGTCCTTGACAAGAAACAACACCACCCAGATTCACATGCACACCAGTCGATGCAATCCTATCACGCCCAAAAGTACAGTACATTGTATACCCAATCCATGACTCGACACCCTTTGTTATTTTCGCCCCTCCCCCATCAGGCATGCCACTAAACTGTGCAACAGACTGTACATTCCGCGACGTTGAGCAAGACAACGTTGATGCAGCATCATCATCTGAAGAAGGCGAATCGCCGTTGTCATCGTCTTCATCTTCATTATCGCAGACAAGTACCAGCGACATATTCTGCATAACGGGAACTATTTTTGCAGATGCGAGCGCAGAACTCGAGGCACCAGACGATGCATTTGCTCAGAAAGATACTGCTTGCGCTGTTCCGTCGGATGACGATGGTGCTGTGAAGCACAAGGAGGAGGAGGAGGAGGATGGGGATAAGGATCCACATACCAGCATTCATGCATCAAGTCCTAGCTCGGTATACAGCAACGATAATCCTCTCGAGGAACATGGCAATAGTTTCAATACATTTCAGGATAGCGATCACGATAGCAACGGTTGGAATTTCTTGGATCATGTACATGTTGCTATTGTGGCTTGGCTTGATGCTGGGGGTCTGGACATGGCGAGGCTGGGGCATGTGCCGGTTTTCAAGAGTGGTTCGTGTGGGAAAGGGAGGAGGAGGAGGAGGAGGCATAGTGTGTGAGATGGAGTGGTAAGGATGCTTAGTTTTGTCACTGCGTAAGAATTTGTTTTTAAGGTACGACATTATGTGTTCTTGTGTATGAGTGACGTGCTCATATTGCCTGCAGGCTGTAGAAAGAAAGGATTTGATTACAAAAGTCAATTGAGATGCATGTATTCAAAGAACTGATGATTTAATTAGTAGCGTCTACTAACTGTAGCACAATTCATTTGTGCGCAGGAATAATACAGGGCCTAGGAACATCTTCTCTATGGACCAACTCCCGGGATCCAGCGGGAGGGAAATGCCCGCTTCATTCTATGGAAGAATTGCCTTGAAGCAAATCGGTCTGTTGATTCTGTGGACTTTGACAGTCCAAAGAGATAAATTCTGTATGATGCCCCTTAAGTGAAGATTACGAGCCTAACAATTTGTGAAGGCTTTCGAACAGGCTAATATGCACACAATCGTCTTGGAGGAAATCTCCTGGGTTTTCTAAAATCTCGTCTGTATCTTCTTTGACAGGAGCGCTGGTGAGCGCCTAGGTGCGAGTGCAGATGTGGCATGCGCTTTGAGACTGTTCGTCGATTCGTTTCATATCGACATCGTGGGTAGCTGCACAGGCTCTCGCTTCCAAGAGGATTGCCAGGTATTTAAAACATTCTGAGAGGATAACCTCACTCAAATTGTAACGCTGAATGTAGTCGAGCTGACGTGAACAAGGCGAATTAAAATATCATGAGTGTCTGACGTGGCTTTGGAATGACTTGGTCACTCCACGTGTAAAAAGAGGAAATGGCGGGGCGGTACGAGTATTCTCCTAAGCATGTACATAGTACTGGTAGCGATGAGGTTGTGCGTGACAACTTACCTCACATACGAAGCCACCCAGTGTGGCTGCACTCGGGCATTATAACCCAACTATCAAGGACACCAACACCATTTGAGGCTGCGATTCTTTGCAAATGGTCTTCTCACAATCAGTGGGAATTTACAGAAACAAAAAACCTCTCAGTGCGTGAAACACTGATGGTGACGGCTACGGATGAATATCGGTCACGCCAGCTGCATGCTGTGGACGGCACCGATCTCGTTACAGTACTTGCCAGGGTGACATCGATTTTGCAGACCCATTATTAGTCACGCCCATTATTGGTATCTTGTATCTTGACGCGCAGCCTACGACGATATACCTCATTCATCGCCACATACAACAGCATGGCTACTACTACTACTACCACTAGCAAAGACGGACGGGCGCCCGGTCTTCCAGAGGCAGTCATCGCGCTTCAGGTTATTATATGGATATTTTTCGAAATTTTAAGAAGTGGGCGCCGGGTATTTGTACCAGAGCCACAATATCGCTTATCCCTAGAAGGTGAAGCGACAACCGTGACGAGTCTTGTAGCTGCATATGGGAGAACGATAGCCCGTCTAAAGGAACTGCAACGAGAGCTCGTGACGTCGGAGCAAAGCTAGACGTCATAGTAATGAGTGTTCTGTTTACATTTCTTGTTCATTGTGCTGATCAAGCCTTTTATAATAGGCGTTCAGATTAGTTCCATATCTAAGCGGTACTACGAGGCCTTTTGGACTAAGACACGAATTATTCAAACGAGGTGTAACTGTTTAGTCTTGTCATTGTATTTTCTACTACTAGCAACATATCATTCGATCCTTATGCGTTCTAGATGTGGAAGCTTCCAATCCTCAGGCAATGATACCTTCCAATAGGCAAGGCCAATCCGTCTGAATGTTTGAGTTTCATCTTTCATGCCGTTGTCGCGGTCGTCGTCTTCGTCGCTTTTCGTGGCCACTGGCAAACGTTCCAAGACAAGCATATAGATACGACGAACATCCCCCACTTCCGATGAACTATCGTATTGCTTGTTTCGTTTCCTGTGAAGTTCTTCATCGTTGCTCTGGGTTCCCTCCTGATCCGCATCATCTCTCTTACGCTTTTCATTCCCGCTTCTGTTGCTATGCCCCCTATCACGCCCTTCCATATGATCTGCTTTAAGAATGTGCTCGTTCACTGTCGTCCCCTCTCCGTCACCCTGGTCGTCTGTATTTTCCGTGTCCTCTTCACCCGCGCTATCGTTTTCATCCGCGGCAGCCTCAAACTTAGCCTCTTCAACAAGGATGTATTCAATATCGTCTTTTTCAACATCCACATCAGAAGTCATGCATGGCAAAAGAAAGCAATCCCTTTCTGCATCATCTGTATCCATCGAGCACCGTTTCCATTCACCTTCACGCAGTCCTGGGAATGATGTTTCCAAACATCCAAGAGAAATGCCTTTCGGGTGACGCTTTTTGTTAAGATACTTTGCCGGGTATAGTGTACCTGTCACTATGATATAGCCCCCTGTGACATGTCCAAATGATCCTTGCGAGCTTTCCTTAACATCTCCTCCTGCGACGCTGAATCCCGGGAGTAGTTTGACAGTGTCTACTATCTCTTCTTCGTGATGGGGGTAATGTACACTCGCATCAATTGAAGCCCAACTCCATGATGGAGCGCGATGCGTTCGTGCGGAACCCGAAGGTTTGCGTAAAGACATCGCACTCCACAGGAAACATCTGGGCATCTTGTGATACCAAAGTCCCGCTAGATATTTCTGACCATCCTGATCTTGAACCCCCTGATCTTGAACCCCCTGATCTTGAACCTCCTTATACATGGCAGCCAGACCGCTGAACGCTGGCAGTTTGTCTGCTTGAACTGACAATTGCCTGGAAGTATACTCTTCAACTAGCATCTCCCATCTCCAAGTCAAGTCGTTCTGATCGTGATAGTGTCCAGCTTTGGATGAAAGGGTCTGAAACGTGATGTCGGGGTCCCGCGAGCCACCCGCTTCATGCCAGGAAACAGTTCGACATTCCCAGAACAATCCCTTAAGAGTATAATGGAGTATTCGTGAGGAGAGAACTCGTTCTTGTAATGTCCACGCTCTTTGATCTAGCTTTTGACCGGCCCAAGAACCCAAATTTGATTTCGTAACAGTCAGATGCCGACGAGATCCATCTGGAAATGCATATACACCGATAGGTGCACCATGGACAGCTTTAGTCGTGCGCGGCTGGAGAAAGCCTTCGCTGCTGTTTATGGCGTCGTCAGCAGCGATTGTGAGAGTAGAGTTGCGATAATATTCGCCCATCTTCGCCGCTTCTTGCTCCCATTCACGACAATCGTCTTGCACGATGCATAGTGCATCGATCCAAATGTATCGAAACCCAAGACGTCGAGTGATAGTAATAGTATCCTGAAACGTTTTTGGAAGTTCGGAAAATCTCACTTCATTCCGGTAACTGTCAAGATTGCTAGAGAGACAGCTTTCCGCAATATTTCCGCCCCAGCAATGACTCAATGTGATGTAAGCGGCAGTCCGGCCACCTGACTGGTAGAGGAACGGAGGTGACTGCGAACTACCAACATCAAGTACCCGTGTTGGGAGTCGAGGGGTGCCTCGGTGATCCTGACACAGTGAATGACTGCGAAGGCAATCATCCAACCATCTTGTTGCAAGCGCGTAGCAGATGGACGAGGTTGCATGTCTCGATACAGACTTTCCTAACCATGACATGTTTGGGAGTGGACCTTCCTCCCCCCTCGCTTATGTCATCGGGTTCGTAGGAAGGGTGGTGGGAAAGTGGAGCTTTGAGGTTCAGTAGGCTGTTTTGGTCCCAAGTCTCCCGAAACATGAAACTGGTGAAAGGCAAAAGTCGTTCCAACCTTGACCCAGGTGGCGTGCCCACTACAAAAGCTCTGCTAAATGCTGACTTCTTAATCGCATAAGCCGTTGGTAATCTGATTCCAATTTCGAGGAGGATGATCTGACAAAGCCAACACTCTCGACAAGAACGAATGAGGGGAGTTGAGTGCGCATGATGCTTTGTGGCCCAGATGGTCCCTTCTTTCTCGAGTGACCACCTTGTATTTCCCACCACATTATCGTTCAGTATGTCATCGACCAAGCATTGGCAGACCTTACAGATGGCCTCTGGGGTGATTTGAGTGACCTGACTCGACAATGGAGGCGGTTCTGGATTGGATGTTTTCACTTCGCTAGAAGTCATTGTTGGGTAGTGTTCTCAAAGCCGGCTCTCTGAATCGTCACCCTAAGTGCTGGCTGTACGGTATTGAACAATGTTGCGGATGAAGCTCTTCCTAGGATCGAATCTTTATTTCAAGGTGTGTTTGAGTCCAAGAAGTGGCAAGCAACACGACCATCCAGGGCCAATCGTAAGCGAAATCGTAGTTGGGACCACAGCTTCATGCATACTGAGAGGCGCAGTAGTAGTGATCGCTCAGCCTGATCAAGTGCCACACTGCCACACCATTTACTCATGTGGGAATTGTGTTCGGGGGCCTTTCAGCCGGACCAGTTAGAGCAGAGCCTAGACCCAAATTGCTGAGGTATTAACGCACAAGGTCCTGCGGCGCGGAGACTGGGGCAAGGCAGAACTTCTCATCGAGTGGATGACACACAGCGAAGGGGCAACAGTCACGTGCTGATGCCAATGAGCCTCCGAAGGCTTTGTTGGTGGCGCATAGAACACGTCGTAGGTATGAGAGAAGTGCAGCGATAAAGAGCGGCATGACAAGCGGTAGTGATTTTCGTGGTACAGTATCTGCATTCTTGTAAGTATTTCTATTCCCCTGCGAAGCAGGACTGTTTGACTTGGAACATATGGGACGAAAGCAAAACTTCTGATTAGCCGATCAAATCTCGACGCTTATTGGCTGTAACTGTAGTTACTGTGATCACGAAGGCTGGCGCAACACGCGGGCCGCACGCACGCAACGGACTCGAAAACTTTAACGCGACCTTGGACAACGTAAATCGCTCGTAGGTTGTCGTCCAGAGGAGGGATGAGTAAAAGAGACCTGCGCGGCTCAGTATTGCCATCACGTGCTATGTGGTTCGTGTGAGGAAGTTTAAAGTTTTGGTCGATTGTCCACTCCTGTTCGACAACGTACGAGTAATACAATCTCGACCCGTATTTCTATCCGTTACACTAAATCAATAAGATGACTGTGTCTCCGCACGCAATGCCTAATCCCGAGCCTGTGCGGCTTAGTCTTGAGCATTGAAGCCTCGTCGGCCTCTAGTCGGAAGGCGCTCGGCCGCAACCACCTGTCATTGGCTGCCTTCTACCAAAGTTTATTCAGATTCCGCGGCCCATTCAACATTGGACGATCTCCACACCCCAGATCTATCGACCCTCCAACATCTCCGACATATCTCATCTTCAGCCTCCTCCTTTTTTTTCTTGCCAATCCTGTTTGTCTCATACATATCATGTAACTGCTTCGACCCTTACACCATCAAGCTGAGTGGATAGAAGCGCTCATAAGCTCGTGCAACAATGGGTCTCGGCATCCTCCCTGACCATGTACTCGAACGGGTCCCTGGGACCGCGCAGGTATTTGAAGGCGAGCAGCGGAGGGAAGTAGAGAGAAACGCAGGAAGTAGAATAGGGAGGTCCGATTTGAAGTACGATAAAACTGGGAAGATACTGCTTGTTCCACAGCCGAGTGATGATCCGAATGATCCGCTTGTACGTCCTTTGAACCTCCCAGTCTTGAGCAAAGCATAGGTAAGTGCAGAGAGTTGACTGATATCTTTACAGAACTGGTCCATCCGTCGCCGTGACACCATTCTCCTTCTTCTGTCCCTCCTATCAGTCATCGCAAGCACCCTCTCCCCCATCCTCGCCGCAAACACCATCTCCCTCGCCATCTACTTCGGTCGCGACCTAACCGACATGGCTCTATTGACCGGCTACCACCTTTTGGGGGTCGGCGTCGCGGGATTTCTTTTCGTGCCGTCAGCGCGTATCTGGGGAAAACGACATGTGTATCTTCTAGGCAACGTGGTGGTGGTGGTCAGTTGTGTGTGGGGTGGCGCGATCGGAAATCATTATGCTGGATTTCTGTGGGCGAGGGTGTTTCAAGGCGTGGGGCTAGCGCCGTTTGAGGCGCTTGTTAATGGTGAGTTATACAGGCAGGGATTGAGCGCTCTGTGTCTGAGTTGAGTAGATGCTAATCTTTTGTGTAGGTACGTTGGATATCTCCTATTCCATGTGTGCTTGGGACGATGCCCAGGTTCTTCTGTCATCAAAGCGACAGCCAAGTGCTGCTCCGTTGAGACGACTTCAGGCATCGTCGCAAGGCGTGGATATGTCCGAATCCTACTTCAAGCGTGCACTAACTTTGCATCTCGATCTATAGCTAGTGTTGGCGATATGTATCACGTCCATGAGCGCGGAGTCCGCATGGCGCTGTCAAATTTCTGCGTCTTCGGAGGCGCGTTCCTCACCCCAGTCTTGGTAGGAGTTATTGCAGATCGAATGGGATACCAGTGGACATTTTATTTTGTCGCCATATTCTCGGGTATCATGCTACCCCTGGTAATACTTTTCGTCCCAGAAACGGCGTTCAAGAGGGCACAGAAATTTGATATCGACACCATGGGAAACTTGCTGGTTTTGGATGGAGAAGAGATGAAAATCCTGGAGAATAGAGTCTCGAGTACTACATCAGTTGAGCACGAAACAGCTGGAAATACGATCAAGAAGGGAATGGGAAACTCTCCGGACTACCAACCGGTCGGCGGTTCGCCACGCAAAGATACGTTCCTCGAAAGTATCAAGCCGTTCAATGGACGGAAAACAGATGAGCGGTATCTGCACCTCCTTCTGCGTCCTTTCTCACTGTTCTTACATCCGGGTATACTATGGGCTTGTCTCATCCAAGGAACTCTAATCGGCTTCACGGTCCTCATCGGTGTTACGCTTGCAGCGATTATGCTCGGCCCACCGCTTTGGTTCGGAGAGGTGGAAACAGGATACATGTAAACTTCCTCCCCACACCCTTCTCCCCATTCTTCCACCCATCCCGCTCCTATCTTGCACCTACATATACTAATTTCATGACCCCGTGAAGGTATACAGGTGCCTTCATCGGTGCACTCCTCGGCTTTGCCCTCACAGGCCTCATTAGCGATTGGTCCGCCAACTTGCTCACGCGCCATAACAACGGCGTATACGAACCCGAATTTCGCCTGGTGCTCGTAATCCCACAACTCATACTAGGTTGTGCTGGCATCTACGGCTTCGGCTGGACCAGCGCAGATGCGGGAACGTACGGGTGGTTCTGGCCTGATTTCTTCTTTGCGCTGGTAGTTATGGGTATGGTGTGTGGTGCTGTTGCCAGTGCGCTATACATTGTCGACGCGCATCGTAAGTCCCCGAGATTGTGTCATGCTTTGAGATACTAACGTGTACAGGCGGCATGTCCATTGAAGCTTTCACGTGCCAGCTCGTCTTCAAGAATGTTTTCTCCTTCGGCCTGACATTTAAAGGCTTCGACTGGATCGTTGATGCTGGACGGCGGAGTGGGAGAGGTGGAGGCGGGGGAATCAAGGAACTCTTTGTCGCTGTCGGTAGTGTGCAGGTTGCCATTTGTGCGTTAACGATTCCCATGTGTAAGTTTTAGAGAAAGAGATGGTGAGGTGAGGACACAAGCTAATACGTTTGATAGATATTTTCGGCAAGAAGAACCGGAGTTTCTTTCACCGCTATAATATTTTCTTTGCGGTGACGGATTGGGTTGCAGATAAACTGACATTTTGGTAAGAGGTTGTTAGGAGGCTGTTTTTTGGAGATAATCGCTTTAGGTTTATTAATGTGGACTTTGATCTCTACACTATAATTTACTGTGCCTATTCTTTTTTTTTGAAATATTATACATAGGAAGCGATCAAAGCGCACGCTAAGGCAGGCATAAGAGAGCCTGAGGACCACAAACTTCCAAGGAAGAAAGTAGACGAGGAGTTGAAGCACCGGGACAGTTATTCCCGAGTTCTCGGTGACGTCTATGCGAGATGAGGCAGCAGGAATGCGCGAGGACCAAGATAAATGATGGACAGGGACACAAGTTCGAAAGAGAATTAATATGATTACAAATTGTTCTTTTTTCTCGAAGACTCGCAAGGTAATTAACACTATGGCTGACGAAAGACCATAAAGAGACCAAAGCCCGGAAAAAAAAGCTCCTCACAAGCCATCCTTGCGATTGATGGACCCAACTCCGACGTTGAGAGAGAGAGACTGTACTCGTGGCACAATTCGGCCGCGCGACAAGCTGGACTTTGGAAACATTAAATGCGGCCGGCCCTGATAGTTATCGATCCTGCCAAGGACAAAGAAGTTTAAACGGCGTAGAATTTTACAACAGACAACAAGCCAGTGCATGTCTTCAGTGTGACTAATCGATCTTCGCACGAAGACTTTCTTGAGGGGCGACTCGGGAAGTGTTCTGGTTCACGATGCGTCTGATGCATGGCTGGGGTAACAATTCGGAATATTGGGCGCTGGGCAGATGTCCAACAGCGTAGAGGAACAACCATGTTCTTCTACAAAGCAGCGAGCAGTCCAAACATGGCGAGTCCAAGACCGACTCCAGCACCTGCGGTCTGGAGGGGCGCTGCTGCAGTGCTGCCTGCTGCCGATGCTGAAGTGGCAGAGGCGCCTCCTGAAGCCATAGAGGTGCTTCCTGAAGCCATAGAGGCACTTCCTGAAGTCATAGAGGCGGTGCCTGAAGTCATAGAGGCGTTTCCTGAAGCGGTCATAGAGGCGCTGTCAGTCGCTGAAGCGCCACTGGAGCTGTCTGCAGAAGGAGTAGCGCTGCCAGATGGGCACGTGGGTTGCGTGTTGACATCGATATTCTGAAGCCTGCAGAGTTGGACGGCGAACTGAGTAGTTGCTGTGAAACTTGTTAGCTAGCATATAATGCGGAATGGCAGCGACGTACCTTCGATATCCGACTGCGAGCAAGATGAAAACACACAGCAAGACACATCGTTGATGGCACTGCTACCGCAAATGCATGCAATGTCGGCAACGCCACAGGTTCCCAAGTTGCTACCGAAGCAGGTTTGCTGCGTCTTCTTTAGCTATCATTCGCTAGTAGGCATGGTCAATTACTCACAGCACATGCCGGGATCTGATCAAGAAGGCCTTGGGCCAGAGCTGTGGAGCTGAATGCAGCGACTACGGCGATGATGGAAAAGCGCATATTGGCAAACTTGTGTTAGTCGGGAGCGGCTGTGAAATGATAACAACGATGGAAAGGTGCTTTAGACGATTGAGACGAGATGGAATGGGCGAGGGGAAGATCAGGCTTTAAAGGTATGCGCTGACCTGTGGCAGCACCCGGGGAGAGACTTGGACTGAGGATGGCTGGCTGGGTCATCCTTGATCTCTACCTGATTGGCTGTTCATTCCACCAGTTGATTGTGGCTCAACGCCCCTTTTGGCAGTCTGCTGGGGCACGTTCGGGTGGGGTCGTTCCACCATACGATTTTCTAATTGGCAGACTTTCCAGCGATCGAGCCGATCCACAGACCTGGCTCCCAGTCCGGCGTACACGTCCCAGCAGTCAGCACGTGCCCCATCTGGCTGGAAGTCACAGTGTGAGCCGTCGATCAGCTTACTTGCTGACAAGTCTGCCAATTGGTAGTGGCGTACTGAAAAGCGGCATAAACAAACAACTCGCTGCGCTTTGTTGATGATCAAGGACGGTCCGATTAAACACAATTTGACAGCACGTCGGCCAGTGTGAGACGATGCAGCCAAGTGCGGTCAGGGAAGCTGATGACTCTAGGACCGCAGGATGCAACAAAGTCTAGTCACCATCGCATGACCATGTGATTGCAGACGACTGAATGTTTTCAAGTGTAGTATTGCACCGCGTGGGTCACCCCAAGCGGCACCACATCTACTGCAAAATTCAAACATCTCCCTCTACTATCCACTCACTTTACTCCATCAATACTCTATGGAATTTGATAAAGACGTACCAAACTACACGCCGAAAACCTAGGCACTGCAGGGGCTCGACAGCCTCTTCCACAAGAACTGCGTCCATTAGGTCGACCACGAGTGTTTCAGCAAATAGATGATGACAACGGCGATGCAGCACATTTTAAAGTTCGTCTAATACCTCAACACGAGGTAAAATCATACTATGTAGACTCTTGATACTATCAACTCGGCCTCGGCGAGGCTTGAGCGCGGAAGCTTTCGGTGAAATACAAGACGGCCGTGATTAAGATTGCGATTGAAGATGGCCGCCATCGCGAAAAGGCGAGCTAGCAGGAGGTTGACCACGCCGCTGACACCAAGGTACCACCAGCCGAATGATCACTAAGTAGACGAGGAGCCAAGGAATGGTACCTGAAGAATCTCGGCGTAAGCAGGAATTGTAGCCGAATCCATTGTTGCAAAATGTCGTGGAGAGTTCACCCGAGCTTACTAGAAACAGGCAAGGAAGGTGGGGCCAGCCACATGGCTGTGGCACAGCAGGTACTGGACCCTGGAAATGTTATTTTGGTGACTGTTTCTGGCCCCGCAACGACTCATTCAGCTGAGCGCAAGACTCACAAACAACTCGTACGCTTCAGCTGAGCTTGATACGACAGCCCTGTATCGCTGTTTCCGCTCGACTATCCTCTCGTGTCTTTTGCACTTCTTCATCTCCTTTCTCCGCCTCAAGTCAATTGGCACAACAGCTGCCCCTCTTACCCCACCACGGCCGACACAATGGCAGACCCCGTGGCGATCCAGCAGGAGATTGCTGATATTGAGAAGAGGATTGAAGAAGCACAAACACAACTCAAGGATGCAAAGTCAAGATTACAAAAAGCCCAGGAGGCTTCGTTCGTCAACCCTGGCGCGAACATGTCCGAGGAAGAAAAGATGGCGCTTATCAAGGTCAACTTGGCAGAGGTGCTAAACCCAGAGATCATGGAGGAGGCGCTGAGGAAGCGAGGGCATTTGAAGGTTTACTGGGGTACTGCGACGACGGGAAGACCTCATTGCGGTTACGTATGTACACACCGCGAGATGCGGTCGCGTGCGCTGCTAACCATCTACGCTGTAGTTTGTACCTATTCTGAAGCTCGCGCAATTCCTTGCTGCAGGCTGTCACGTCAAGATCCTCCTCGCTGATATCCACGGCTTCCTCGATAACCTGAAGGCTCCAATCGAACTCGTCAAGTTCCGCGCCGAGTACTACCGCTACACCATCACCGCGCTCCTCAAGGCTGTCAAGGTGCCAATCGACAAGCTAGAGTTCGTGCTTGGATCAAGCTACGAGTTGAACTCTGACTACACTATGGATCTGCTCAGACTTGCGAGTATAACAAGCGAGGCGGCAGCGAAGAAGGCTGGCGCAGAGGTTGTCAAGCAGACTGAGAATGCGCCTCTGAGTGGACTCATCTACCCACTTATGCAGGCTCTCGACGAGCAGTACCTCGACGTAGACGTCCAATTCGGAGGTGTAGACCAACGCAAGATCTTCGCGCTCGCAAAAGATGTCTTACCTAAGATCGGCTACAAGGAGCGCGCACATCTGATGAACCCCATGGTTCCTGGTCTGCAAGGTGGAAAGATGAGCGCCTCAGACCCCGACTCCAAGATCGATGTACTAGACGACGCAGACATAGTGAAGCGCAAGCTCAAGAAAGCACATGCCGCACCCAAGGTTGTCGAAGACAACGGTGTGCTCAGCTTCGTCGAATACGTCCTCCTTCCTGCTGGCCACCTCATCTACGGCGAGCCCAAGTTCGTTGTCAAGCGCCGCGACGCCGAGCCCCTCACCTACACAGACATCAAGAAGATGCAAGAAGACTACTCAAACGACATCCTTACACCTCAAGATCTCAAGCCCGCCGTCACTGAGGCGCTCATCACCCTCCTCGAGCCAGTCCAGAAGGAGTTCCAGGCTAACCAGGCATGGAAGGATATTGAGCAGAAGGCTTACCCACCGCCACCCGTGGTCAAGAAGGAGAAGAAGGTTAAGAACAAGGGTACTTTCCACCCAAAGCGGAATGTTGAGGCAAAGCCAGATGGTCATGTCGAGGGTGATGACAAGGCCAAGGTTGACGTTGGAACTGAGGGTGGAGATAAGGCTATCGAGGGCCTGACTCTTGAGGAGAAGAAGTAAATGAGTCAGACGCCAGCAATTAGTGACATCGCGTAGACGAAGTATACCGGTTGCATTCGCCGTCTATTCGTGTTTGCAGTATCCCTGAAGCTCAGAGGTGGCGGAGATTGACGTGACTGGGTATATCGTGCATCCTGCAGGAAGCGTAGACGAACCTACCGCTATTTAGACTGGAACACGTCCAGCCAAACACGATTATCATCTTCTTCTGACAATGTCACCGAGGCAACCGGTCTATTTGAAAGCAGTCGCCCTCGAGTCACTCAAACAATCTCTGTAAGTTCGTATACATATGTCTTGGTCCGATGCCTTCAGGAGTACAACTCAGCCTCGTCCACCCGCCTCATATCCGACATACCACCCATCTCGCCATGCCCAGCATGTTCCGGTCTCTTAAGCGCGGTGCCCTCCTTCAAGTAGAGTATCAATCTAAACGCCGCATTACCATTAAGATAATATCTATGCAACTGTTTACTCCTTATAAACCCCAATCTCTCGTACAATTTCAAGCTTGCGGTATTCGACACCTCAGTCTCTAGTACTATCTCGTCGGCGTCGCGCGCGGTCATGGCATCGATGGCTAGTCGGACGAGTTGCGTCGCTATGCCTCGGCCGCGGTATTCTTCTTGTGTTGCAAGCATGGCGATGTAACCGCGATAGGTGCCGCTGCGGTGCGGTTCGAGTTTGCATGTGATTACGCCGATGAGGGTGTTGGTGGGGGAGAGGGCCTTGGGGGTGGGAGTTAGTTTGGGGTTGATAGATAAAGGGGTGGGGATAGGATTAGTACCATGTAGCACAGGTCGCCCCATTGATACAGGAAATACCGGTATACATAGATACTGTATGGCTCAGAGAGGTCCTTGGAGATCAGTTGGCGGATCGCGGGGAGATATTGCTCCTCTTTCGAGGGTTCGTATTGGACATATTGGAGGTCTGGTTCCTTCAGCTCTTGGGTCTCGGTTGTCTTTGCCGGCGCATCGTTTGTGACGTCGCCATCTTCATTGTCGGCCATGGCGCGTAGGAAAAGAGAGCGATGCGCGGCAAGTGGAGGGGCTGCGATAGCGGGAATCTCTCCGGCTTGGCAGCATCAGGAACGTGCTTCTCTTGTATCCTAGTGCCGATCATTCCGTCACATGTCGCAGGCCTCGGTCGTTGGGAAAGATTGACAAAATCCCCCGTGGCAGGCGCTCGTGTTCCCTTGTACAACCCCGTGTAGATACTACATCGCCGTGTACATGTCTTTCCTGAGACGCCGCTTCGGCGGTGGCGGCGGCGACGATAGCGAGATCTCGACGCCCGACCTGTCCCGCGAACCTTCCCCAGGACCGGACGGTAAACGACCCGCGAATCTACGCCTCATCACCACCGAGCAGCTTCAGACGCTCAGGAAGAAGGGCCAGCATAAGAAGAGAAGAAATGTGTGGGTTTTTGGACTTGGAGGTATTTTTGGACTGCTGCTGGCCGGCTTCTTTGCCAGCAGTAACGACATGATTGATCTGAGTAGTCTGGAGAGTGTCAATCTAGAAAGCATCATAGAAGCGCTACCGGACAACTTTGTGAAAAGTGCGCAGCAGTTGCAGGTACGCGACACTCACACTCCCCCATGCGAGAGGGCTAGATCAGAGGAACCACGAGTTGATGGGGATCGAGGCTGACTGCCCCAACTCAGTAGAAAACAGAACGAGATGCCGTCGACTACGATTCCTTCGCTGTCGGTCTCCACGCGCAGAAACAAGGCATAAAAGCCAAACATCCCGTTATAATGATTCCTGGCGTCATCTCGACGGGTCTTGAATCTTGGGGTACCGAGGAAGGGTCAAGACAATACTTTCGCAAGAGACTATGGGGTTCGTGGACGATGATGCGCGCGCTCGTCCTGGACAAGGCCCAGTGGAAACGACATATCATGCTCGACAAGGACACGGGTCTCGATCCACCAGGCGTGAAACTACGAGCAGCTCAGGGTTTCGACGCAGCTGACTTCTTCATAACGGGGTACTGGATATGGAATAAGATCCTCGAGAACCTTGCTACGATAGGGTATGATCCTGGGAACGCCTTCACAGCGGCTTACGATTGGCGCATGTCCTACATGAACTACGAGATTCGTGATCAATACTTTACCCGTCTGAAGTCCCACATCGAAGTTGCAGTGCGCGTGTCGGATAAGAAGGTCGTCCTCCTGTCACACTCCATGGGCTCCCAAGTACTATACTACTTCCTGCACTGGGTAGAGGCAAAGGGTTATGGAAATGGCGGGTCAGGTTGGGTGGACGAATACATCGATAGCTGGATTAACATCAGCGGATGTATGCTTGGCGCATTGAAAGACATGCCTGCCGTCCTCTCTGGCGAAATGAAAGACACAGCCCAACTAAACGCCTTTGCAGTCTACGGTCTCGACCGTTTTCTCTCCCGCTATGAACGCGCCGAAATCTTCCGCGCAATGCCCGGCTTGTCCTCGATGCTCCCCCTCGGCGGAAACGCAGTTTGGGGCGACGAAACGGGTGCGCCCGACGATGCACCAGGCCAGAACGTCACCTACGGCCCCTTTATTCGTTTCCGCAACGCAAACTCCACCATGACGCAGAAGAACATTACCGTTGACGATAGCCTGCCATTCCTCTTCCGCAACACAGAACCCTGGTTCAAGAAGATGATTCAAACCTCCTACTCCCACGGCGTAGCCCACACCACCAAACATGTCGAAGACAACCAGTTCATTCCTGCTAAATGGGTCAATCCTCTCGAGACACGACTGCCGCTCGCTCCAAACTTCAAGATATACTGCTTCTATGGTATCGGCAAGGATACGGAGCGTGCGTACTATTACCGCAGTGATGATGATCCCATGTCTGGGTTAAATGTCACGCTTGATACCATGTATACCCAAGGCAATGTCGACCACGGCGTCGTCATGGGCGAAGGTGACGGAACGGTCAACCTCCTGAGTTCGGGCTACATGTGCACAAAAGGATGGAAGATGAAGAGGTATAACCCCGCGGGGGTCAAAGTTACGACGTTTGAAATGAAACACGAGCCCGATCGGTTTAGTCCTAGGGGTGGTCCTAACACTGGTATGTCATTCTCCCTTGTTCACGTCTCTCTTGTTGTGGGCGTTGTCGCTGACGATTGACGTGAAAATTAGCGGATCATGTGGATATCTTGGGAAGGATGTCGTTGAATGATTTGATTTTGCAGGTGGCGGGTGGTAGGGGCGAATTGATCAACGAGACTATCCATTCTAATATCAAGGAGTATGCTGAGAAGGTCAAGATATATGAGGAGGAAGAGTGAGGCTCAGAGGAAGTGGATGGGTTTGGGGTAGTGGGACTGCATATATAGCTATTACGCCACGACGTCAGATTATGATTATGCTGATGAGGATAACTAGTGTGATTGTGACACTTGAGCGATGAGGGTTGGATGGAACTTATTGAACTTGGAATGATACCATAGACTAGCACCTATTCTAAACCCCCTCCCCTTCTTCCTGATTCATCTTTGCTTTTATACAAAAGGCAGCACAACATGACTGGCCCGCTCCCCACCAACATGCACCTGATGCACGCCCTTACTCCTCCACGTGAGGACTACTCTCGCTCAAGGTCACCGCAAGCTTCCCAGGGCGCAATGGCTTCGAGTGATGGGGGTTGTGTCGCCGAAATGTGAGTTACCAGTATAATCGAGCCATTACATCTGTACATGATTAGCCTATCATTTGAGAAATATGTCCACTAAATAGTAGCACAATTGATTTGTGCGCATCCACGAATGATGTTTCTGGATATCTTTGTTTACGTTTTCGGTAAAAAGATTGGTAAGATGACAACAGACATGTGCTCAGGATGAGCAGCCGGATCACCAAAGTGATGGGACACAATCTACCTGATGGATACGGTATATTCTGCAGGTGGATACTACCGAGGGCCTTTGATTTGAGCCACAAGGATGAGACAGTAATACGCAGTATTATATGCTGAACTTCACTTGACAGTCAGTCACAGCATTTCATGAACAGAAGTATATTTTTCACATGCCATTGACAGTGTGCAAGGGTATCGCAATAACTCGTTGAGCCGCCGCTCCATAAATGGCCAAGAACTCCGGTAGTATGCCCATGCCGTCGTACGCCGTCCATGCTATTACTCGTACATCGTCATCGCATGTTCATGATTAATGACCTCAGTTCTCTGCAAAGTCTTCTCTCAGGTCCTCGTCTACTTCGCTCTCCTCGTAAGCTTTCATAATAAAGGGATGCTCGAGCGCTTCAGCCGCCGTGATGCGCTTTGCAGGGTTACACTCCAGTAGTCGGTACAGGAACTGGACAGCCTCCTTCTCATCCTCGTCCAGCTCCCTCTTCGGTTGTGTCTTATCGCCGGTGCGACCTGTGCACCAGAGAATGATCTTCTCCAAACTGTGTCCGCCCTCGCTGTAGCTGGGCACGTTTGTCTCGAATGCCTGTCCGTGCAGGAGGGCTGTCTCCCGCATCTTCTTTCGACCGAATATGGTCGTGATCTCGAGTAGCGCATCGATGTCGTCTGCACTGTGGAAGAAAGGGAAGCGCTTCGAGAGCATGGTCAACAGGATGACACCGACACTCCAGACGTCGATGGAACAAGTTTGCTGAGTGCACTTGAGCAGAACTTCAGGCGCACGGAAGCCACGGGTGCCTGCGCGGTTGGCACGACGACTGTTCCGCGTGTCGTTCTTCGGGTAGGCAGAAGTGTTGTGGCCTGCTGACTGGGTCTGCGCATAGACACTGTACGTGATTTTATGTCGGCGATCTTCTTCCGCCAAATGGCAAACGCAGTTGTGCCAGTCTGTACCCTCGCGCTCGGCAAGACCAAAGTCGACAAGAACTCCGCGGGACTGCGACGTATTGTAGAGAAAGTTGGTAGGTTTGACGTCGCGATGAATGATGCCCTTTTGATGTACGGCCGCTAGTGCTGTGAATAGACTCTTGAAGTAGCAGCGCATGTGAGAGATGTCCATGTCGCGGTAATAATCGCGGAAGTCGCGATGCTGGAAGTAAGGCAGCACAGCAACAACCTGATCCTGGTGGCGAAAGGCGGTAATGAGCGGACATACTGAGTCTGAGTCCCTCAGATCGTACAGCAGTTCTAGTTCGTTGAAGATTCGTATCGGACTGCTCGTGACGTAGATCTTCTTGATGGCGACGTAGTGGGGCTTTCGGGCGGACTGCCTCTTGTGTGCTGGGGGCATGGACTTGGTCTTCTCCCGCTCGTCAATGTCCCAGTTGTTGTTGTACTTGGTGTATTCCAGGTCCTCAGCCTTGTATACGGTTGAGAAGGTTCCTGTGAGAAAGAGTGAGTCCCGTCCACTACCCTGCATACTGCAAGCCAATAACACAAGACGTACCCTCTCCAATGCGGTTGATTAGCCGAAACCGTTTGTTGATGCCGGCGAACGACTCTTCAAAGCGCGCCATGTCTTCTTGAACGGAGTCTTCCACTTCCTCGTCGCTGCTGTCAGCGGTGCGCCCGCTCTCTTCGAGCGGGTTCATGCTTTCGTCCTGTGTCACTTCGGCCTCGTCCTCTCTGATATCGTCGTCCTCATGGACGTCAATGGCCTCTGCATGACGCAGTGATGTGCGTGCCTTTGCCATTGTGGAAGGTGGCTTGTGGAGTTGTGTCAGACGATGCGCGAGTCTTCTTCGCGGTGTGGACGGCAGACGCGTTGGACCCTTCTTTGCTAGTCCGAAAGGGGCATACTGATGACAGGCTGCACGGACGATAAACACCTGCTACGCGCCTTCCGGGCAGGTGCGACGGTTGCGGCCGCACCTTCGCTTTCACCGCGCAGACACCCCCACCCCCACCCTGGCGCTCTTTTCGTCGCTTCTTGTTCCTGACTTCTGATTTCCCAAGCGACTCTGGTCATCATGGACGATAGGGTGGGTTTTGACATTAATGAGGCGGTCAAGCTGTTCGACAGCGACCCTTCAGCGATTCCGACCCCCGAAGCCCCGCAAGCGTTGCAAGACTGCGAAGATGAGCCAGAATCGCTGTCGTCGCCCGGATTGATCAACAGCGAGCTGAATCCTGTGGTCGATGCTGTAGCGGGGAGTCCAGATGCGATCACTCGCAGCTCTGTATTCGACACGCTGCAGTTTCTCTTGAAGTGCGTTCCCGCGTATCCAAAAGACGCAAAAACATATGAGACGGAGCCTAACAGTAACCTCTTCCGGCTATCTAGGCACTCGTCGCAAATACCACCAGCGATCCTCAGCAAGATCCTCGACCTCATATCCTCGGCGCTGTCCACGCAAGCCGAAACCATACACGCAGATCTCGAGGCCGAAGATCAAGATGCGATACCACACCACAAGAACCTACTCGAAATGTACGGCTTCCTCCTTAGGTGGACCATCTCCGCCGTTGAGACGAGGGCGCTCGAGAAGTCAGCGTCCGCGCCAGCAGCGAGGGGGCGGGGTAAGGCTGCAAAGACGAAATCCGGCGGAGGCAAGGAGGTCATTTGGGACGCCTCAGCACAGCTCGAGACGGCTCTCGATCGTATGAGTAAGGTACTAAGGCTCAAACTGGGCCGCATTTTTGTCACCACATCAGAGCGGGACACCTTCATTGGCCTCTTTACCAAGCCGGTATACCACATTCTCGAGAACGAGGCTAGAGTCAAGAACAACGTGATACGCAATCACTGCTTCAGAGTTCTGTGCTTTGCTGTCAAGTCGCACGGACATGCTTACAGTAGGTACGAGATGCCTCTAGTAAGTGCGTATGCTGACACTTGCGGTAGCCGCTCAGACATCCATCAACCAGAGCTTGACATACTTCGAGCACCTGGCAGAGCCCATGGCCGAGTTTCTTTTCACCCTGGCCGATGCTTTCGACTACCCGCAACTCACTGAAGATGTCCTAAAGGACATCAGTAGCAAAGAATTTAGCTCTACCGATCTGAAAGGACCGAAATCCATCTCGACCTTCCTCACTAAGATCTCTGAGCTCACCCCACATCTCGTCATTCGCCAAATGACACTGCTCGCCAACCTGCTCGACAGCGAGTCATATACCCTTCGTTGCGCCCTCATTGAAGTATGCGGGAATCTGATTATTATGCTTAGCAAGCTGAGCCAGGACGACCGCAGCGAGAACCATAAAGCGCAGATTCGCATCTTCTTTGACGTGCTCGAGGACCGTTTCCTTGACATCAACCCCTACTGCCGGGCTCGAGTTATGCAGGTCTATATCAGGCTTTGCGATCTGGATCAGAAGTATACTAAGCGCAGGCAGAAGGTCGCCGAACTTGCCGCACGTAGTTTGGAAGACAAGAGCAGCAATGTACGCCGTAACGCAGTTAAGCTGCTTGCAAAGCTTATTTCAACCCATCCCTTTACTACTTTCGATGGTGGATTGCTATCGACCAAGGATTGGACACGGAGGCTGGACGATGTCGACGCTCAGATCAACGCCCTACAACCTCCAGAAGAGCTACGAGAACGCGCGCCTGGTGACCAGACTGTGGACGAGAGTCTACTGCAAGACGCAACACAAGCCGATAACGGAGATGATGAAGGACCGAAGCATCCTTCTGAGATGTCCGAGGAAGAGAGAGTCGCTGCGATCGAAAAGGCCCAGAAGGACGCTGCAACTGCGCAAGAGCTTGAAAAGTTCCAGGCAGTTCGCAAGTACCTATTGGAGGCGCTGAAGTTCATTGAAGTCATCAATGACGCTGCAGAGGTGGTCACGCAACTGCTATCATCCAAGAACAAGAGTGAAGTCATCGAAGCCATGGATTTCTTCGTAACTATCGACGCATACAAGATCGCGAATGCTAAGCTCGGTATACGGAGGATGCTACGCCTTATCTGGACCAAGGGCAACAGTGACGAAGGCAAGGGTGTCCAGACACATTTGCTGGAGTGCTACAAAGGCCTTTTCTTCGATGCGCCACCTGGATTTGACGACAATGCGGTTGCTAACTATATCTCGAAAAACATGATCAGTCTCACATTCGGCACAACTCCTGCTGAACTCACGTCTCTCGAGCAGCTTCTCAGTACCATGAAAAAAGCAGGGATTGGTCAACGAGTTGGTCATCCAGAAGCTTTGGCAGATATACGGATACCAGAAGAAGGATATCTCCAAGAACCAGCGTCGTGGAGCAATCATCGTTCTCGGCATGTTGGCACTGTCATCTCCAGACATTATCCAACATGAAATGGAAGCATGTCTACGGATTGGCCTCGGGGAGCTGGGTCGACGAGACTTGGGACTGGCTCGATACACCTGCATAGCGTTGCGTCGCATGAGTCCCCCGCCTGGCAAGCAGGCTTCGAACGACGCGCCGATGCAGACTGTCAAGCTCCCAAATGACCACGCAGTTCTCGTCAGGCTAGCCGCCATCACCGAGATGACGTCGGATAGTAAGGAATGGTATGGGGTTGCGGAACAAGCTATTGGTGCCATCTATGTCCTTTCGAAGCATCCGGACGTCTTGTGCTCCGAGATCATCCGTAAGGTCACAAAGCGGGTATTTGGGGGGCAAGTCAAAGCTCAGTCGCGACCCACGTCGAGTTCCAGTGCTGCGGAACCAATGGACATCGATGAGGAGATGCCCGATGCGCCTGCTATCGACGAACTACAGGTAAAGAAACAAAACTCTGCCCTTGCATTATCGCAGCTGCTTTTCGTCGTCGGGCACATTGCCATCAAACAAATCGTTCACTTGGAGCTTTGTGAGCTTGAGTTCAAACGCCGCAAGGCTGAGAAGGACAAGAAGACAGCACCAACACCTCGGAAATCCATGGCTTCGTCAGAACCCACACCACTCAAGAAGGGTCGGAAGAGGGGATCAACGAAAGAGCCAACACCAGCGCCCGAGGAAGCAGATGAGCTGGACCTCATGGCGGGAACGACTGAGGATGACTTCACAGAGGCCATCGCCCATGTCCGCGAACGCGAACTCCTATATGGCCCCCACTCCCTCCTCGCGAGTTTCGGTCCGCTTGTAGCAGACATCTGCGCCAACAACACATCGTACAACCACCCCACGCTGCAAGCGCAAGCTGCACTGTGCTTAGCTAAGCTCATGTGTGTCAGCTCAGAGTATTGTGAGACTAACCTCGGTTTGCTTCTCACCATCCTCGAGCGAAGCCAGGATGCAGTTGTGCGTAGTAACCTTGTCGTGGCACTCGGTGACATGGCCGTTTGCTTCAACCATCTCATTGATGAAAACACCGACTTCCTCTACCGCCGACTGAACGACGGCGACCCCAGTGTCAAGCGAACATGTCTCATGACCCTCACCTTCTTGATTCTAGCTGGACAGGTCAAGGTCAAGGGTCAATTAGGTGAGATGGCCAAATGCCTTGAAGACAGCGACAAAAAGATCGCAGACATGGCACGCATGTTCTTCACCGAATTGTCAACCAAGGACAATGCTGTGTACAACCAGTTCATCGACATGTTCAGTGTACTTAGTGCGGATTCAGCGCTGAGCGAGGATGCACTGAAGAGGATTGTTAAGTTCCTGGCTGGGTTTATCGAGAAGGTATGCTCACTCTTCCGCTCTATGCCTCTGTTCAGATGCTGACCATTATTAGGATAAACACGCCAAGCAGCTATCTGCGAAGCTCGCCTCCAGATTACCAAGAGCAGAGAACGAGAGGCAGTGGAATGACGTCGCATACGCATTGGGTCAGCTCCAGCACAAGGACGAGGAGATACAGAAGATGGTCTCGGAAGGTTTCAAGGTTGTTCAAGCAAACGCTTAAGCCGCGTCTTCATATTTCATGTTCGATTCGTTATGACTGTATGAACACAATGATACCCTGGGTTCGGTCGGATCGGGGTGGATAAACATTGGCGTTCGGGACTGCATAGGGTACATTGATGTATATAACATATGATGCGGTTTCTTTGTCACTCTAGCAGAAGCAAAAGGTACTGCTCAAGCCATGAAGCCTGTACCTACAGCAAGGGAAGGCACCATCCATTCTACAAACGTCAAGGATGGTCGGTCCACATTTGCTGCGCCTTGCAAAGAGGTAGCCTGTGATGGCAGCGATCATGCATGGATTTGCTCACTTTCGTCATCCTCGGGACTTGCAGATCCACTCTGCTCCGCCGCCTGTTGGGCAGGCAAGGTCGGCTGCAGTGGTGTTATATACAGTTGAGATCCTATGTACCCGCCTAGGAGCAACACCAAGCGGTGTACCGACGACGGTCAGAACCTCAGCATGGAGAACGGAAGGAGTAAACAGTGGAGCGACTCTCGTCCTACCAGATCCGATATACCCGCTTCGTATATCATCATCCTCTTGTTGCATTCTTCACATCTACTGTGTTATTGGAACGACACGGGTATCCGGCTAATATCTGTCCACTAGCCAAGATCAGATGCGATACTACATGTATACATAAGCGACCCTGCATCCGCCTCAGATTCATAGCACCAAACTTAGTTGTAGTGATCACGATGAAAGACGCGATACACGTTTGAGAGATGAAATGCGAGCTCTATCTACTTCTTACACCCGCCATACTACCCCAAAGCAGGGGGGTGAAGGAGCCATGGGGAGTGCAGGTTCCGGCATGCCAAGAGTCTTGGAAGCGGATGGCAAGAGGAAATCCAGCACAGTAAGGCGTTCAATTGAATATCGCTTCTCTTCTGAATACTGACTTGGTGTCCTGGTTTTGATATCTTGGTTGGTATATTTTGGCTACTTGTTGTTTTGGTTCTATATTGGCTGGATGTTAAATTGTTATGGATGGCGTGGGCTTGTAAGGCTTTGGGCAAACGGGTGTTCTGGTGTGTATGTTAGTTGCACCCGAGAGGTGATGTGCAACCAAGTGAAGTTGATGTAAGAAATGTGCCGGGATGACATATAACAGAGGTTCAACCATGCGCTGCCTTCACTCGTTATGTGGACAGTTTTGAATGTGTCTGATGTATACACAACATGTTTTACAATTCCACCTCGTGAATCACCTCATGCGGTCTGCTTTCTCGCAGCTTTAACTTTGCTCTCTGCCTTGGCTTCTGCCTTCGTCTTGTTGCTCTGCTGCATTCTCCTCTCCTTGGCCGTCTTCTGCTGTCCAACCTGCCCACCATGCGCCTCAACCCGTGCCTTTTCCGCCTCGGTGTGTATTTTCATACCCTCCATAGCTTCCTCCAGGGTTGGTATCCTTAAGCCCTGCTTCCTCGCCTGGGCCAATCTCTGGATGCTCGTCTGTCTTCCTCGCTCCGCTGACCTTACGTCCTTCAGTAACCGCTCTTTGATGCTTTGTTCGTCTAATTGTGCTTGGGAGAGGACTGGTGGTCGGTTTTCTACGGGCTCGCCAAAGGGCGCGACGATGGATGTTACGACGTGGCGGATGACCTTGGAAGTGCGGTATCCGGATGTTATGCGCACGATGTCTCCTTCAACGACAGAATTGTTCGGGTCGCGGGCTATATATGTTTTGGGAGCTGGGAAGTGCTGTGTTCATTCGTCAGCACTATTATGGTAGAATGTGCAACTGTCAGGCCAACGCACTTTCCGAAACTTGTTATTCCATTCTTGTTCTGCGACGCGCACTCTTACTGCCCTCGACATCTTGCCCGCTGACACCACAACGCCAACTTTCTGACTTGAAAAACATTGTGGGATGATCGGTTTGCCAGCTACTGCTTTGGTCGCCATAGACGCCATAATGGGCGGGGTGGTATGCAGCCGGGTCAGAGTGGTGGTGTGTGGTGATTGCGGAGGTCTTGCGGAGGTTTCCTAGCGCGGGCTGCGCGCACGAAAGTTTAGTTGGAGGGGCGTATAATAAGACGGCAACTCAATGCGTCCTTATGTTGTATCCAATCGTGTGCCTGAGGCGTAGGTGGTGATGCAGCCTCAATTGCCTGCCGTCGCGCTGGAATTGCTTCGCAGAAAAGTGAAGTCGGTAATGCCAAGGCTTAACCCCGATTGGTCGGTACTCTACGTTACTGCTATCGTGTCCCATTCGCAACTTCCCCAGTTGAAGTCACTTTACCATTCACGCACCTCCGTTTCCTTCTTTTTGACGTCACCTGCTCTCGCCCTGACTCTGCGAACTTCATGTAGGCGTTTGCCTTTGCAATTGTATCGGATACTTATATTCCGTCCATTCACTTTCGCAACTCGACATCGCCGTGGGCGCAATCCATAGCACAAGATGCTCCTGCGCATAGCGCTGTTTCTTGTGGTCGCCTGTCTAGCACTGATCGTTGTCGGTGCAGAAGATTACTACAAGGTATGCAGAGGCCACATTTGCACTTGCCTTGGTCTTCACCTCAGTTCCAGGCTGAAGCACATTGGCTGACATGGATAATGTAGTTACTGGGCCTCAAGAAGGACGCCTCGGACCGCCAGATCAAGAAGGCCTACCGAACCCTGAGCAAGAAGTACCATCCAGACAAGAACCCGTACGGTCTCAATCCCACAGCTCCGGTTTAGATTCCTGACATTCCACAGTGGCGACGATGAGGCGGGCCAAAAGTTCGTCGAGGTAGCTGAAGCCTACGAAGTCCTCAGCGAGAAAGAGACACGCAAGATCTACGACCAATACGGCCACGATGGCATCCAACAGCACAAGCAAGGCGGCGGTCCACGCCAACACGATCCATTCGACCTCTTCTCGCGCTTCTTTGGAGGCTCAGGGCACTTTGGACATCAAGGCGGAGAACGCCGAGGGCCGAACATGGAAGTGCGAGTTGCATTACCTCTTCGCGACTTCTATAATGGCCGAAAGACTGAGTTCACCATCGAGAAGCAAGCGATATGCTCGGCCTGTGAGGGCTCGGGTTCGGAAGACGGACATGTAGAGACATGTGGCACATGTGGTGGACGGGGTATTAGGATACAGCGACAGCAACTCGCACCTGGCCTGTTCCAGCAGGTACAAACGCACTGCGACCAATGTCACGGCAAAGGAAAGACAATAAAACACCCATGCCCCGTCTGCAGCGGTAGTAGAGTTATCCGCGAGGCCGAATCGCACACTCTTGAAATCGAAAAGGGCATGCCGAAGGGCGTACGCATCACCTACGAGAACGAAGCGGATGAAAGCCCCGATTACGTTGCTGGCGATCTCATTGTACACCTCACTGAGGCGGAACCTGCTATGGGAGAACAAGAACACGAGCGCACCGACGGGACTTTCTTCAGAAGACAAGGCAAAGACCTTTTCTGGCGCGAAGTCCTCTCTCTTCGGGAAGCATGGATGGGTGGCTGGACACGTAACATCACCCACCTAGACGGCCACATTGTTCAACTCTCCCGTAAACGCGGCGAAGTCGTACAGCCCAATCTCGTCGAGATTGTCAAGGAGAGAGGCATGCCGATATGGCATCAGCAACTCGAAAACAATGAGGGCCTGCAGTTCGGTGACCTGCACGTCGAGTACGTGGTCGTACTACCCGACCAAATGGAGAAGAGCATGGAAAAGGAATTCTGGAGTGTGTGGGAGAAGTATCGCGCGAAGAAGGGCGTTAGCATCGATGCCGAGCTTGGCAGGCCGCAGGAGCCTATCAAGATGCCAGAACCGGATGCGCATGACGAGTTATAGAATATTCTCCAGAAGTGGATGCCTCCGGCCTACTCACAGCGTATAGGGGACACATGGAAGAGGATACTGGGATGAGGGATGTGTTCAGTGCTTGTATGAAATGAGCGTGGTATACCCGGTGATGACGCGGAGTTGGGGAGTCCAGTGCGGCATCGATTTGGCATATAGACCGCTTTCTGATATATTAGAACGATACATGTGTACTCATGAATGACAAAGTGTTGAGTTTGCAAGGATAACTCATAGGGATGTAGCTGTTTCGCAAGCAAAGACTGACACGCCTAGAAGTGGAATGTAGGTATTTTGAAAGCTCATTGCTAATACATTTACAGACTCATTGTTTTTTTTTAACTCAAACTCGAATTTGTGCATGGCATTACACTATTAAAGACCAGCATGTTGTTTCCAGAGGCTGCAGGTACATTTCTGCTAGACCGACGATACCGTCGGCTGAGCCGTGTTCTTCGTCTATCGTACCCTAGCAAGAAGCGTTATGTGCACGCGCGGGAACTACCCATCAGTAGCTCGTTGCCTCATTTGCTGTTGTGTATTCAGTATTTTAGGCAGGCGAACTCCTCACGACAATGAGTGGACGCGTAGTCGAGAACCCACAAGCTGCGAGTTGTGAAGGTCAGACCAAGCATTAGCGGCGCCTTCTCTAGCGCGTTCGGTGATTGGCTCAACGAGGATCTTAGCGTCGATATTCTCTCGGGTGCAGCCACGTGCAGCTCCCCGTTACCCAAATATCCCACACTGGCGCCCTACTTCAGCTGCTTCACATGTATAGAATTCTGCATGATGCAAACCTTAATGTCTGACAATGGCGGCTGATGATCGCTCGCCAGCACTGTGGCCTGACTGCATTCCTTTAGCACCCATGTATGGCGACTTCGGGAGAGATCTGAGGACCAAAGCCTGCTTTTAGCCGTCGTCTCTGGCGACAACACCACAGGGTGCGGGATTTAAAGAGCTGCGACATTGACCCCAGGGCTTTGTGGCGTCGAAAAGCAAGCTCCACGAGTTACATTTCCCCCACGCCGACGCTCAAAGAAAAATGCCGCAGTGCTGCGCCTTCCTGCCTAAACAATGACCCAGCTAACTGCACGTGGGCAACTTGCTCTCACGATAAGCACAAGGCCAAGAGCCAACCAAAGCTTTGCGCCAGCAGTAGGAGCTTGTTACCAGATGGGATTGCCAGACAGCCACAGCCTTAGCAAGATAACGAGATGGTATAAGTCCTGCGAGAGTGCTTTACTGTCATTGCGTACAGCTTCAACAGCCTAACATGGATGCCTCAATACATTTTGCGGATGCAGAGGTACATCCAGTTCGGTCGCACTCCGTGGGTGGGGTATACTCTATGCGCTCACGCACCAAGTCGCATGGGAACAGGACTTCCGTAGATGCCAAGATTAGCGAACTGGAAGATGCGGAGGATGAAGATGCAGGCCTGCGCGATGAGCGCGATTTTAAACGCAGCCAGGTAAGGGAATATACCACTGGTGCAGATCCAGCCTGCTGACAGGACGAAGGTCTTCAGTCTTACACAGATCCTCGTACTCGCATACCAATCCACGGGCGTCATCTATGGTGACATTGGAACATCCCCACTCTATGTTTACTCTTCGACGTTTACAGAGGCTCCCACTCGAATCAATCTACTTGGTGCTTTGTCGCTCATACTATGGTCTATCACCTTGATGGTCACAGTCAAATACGTCTTGATTATCCTACACGCCGACAACGATGGAGAGGGAGGTACGTTCAGTACATACTCTCTTCTTTCCAAATATGTATGCTATAAACCTCGTGTGTGATGTCCCCTCACTAATACATGCAGGCGAACATTGCCAATCGAGATCCTCGCGAAGCCACTTTAATACGTAAGTCTGCTTCCTGCCCTGTTCCCCATCTATACTAACTAGTCGGCAGGCATGGAAAGACACAACACGAATGATCTAGGCCGGTCCACGAGAAACATTCGCTCAACGATCGAGAAGTCCATGTTCTTTCGTGGCTTGTTGCAGGTCATTGGTGTGCTTGCCGTTTCCATGGTAATGGCTGATGGTGTTTTGACCCCCGCTCAATCCGTCTTGGGTGCCGTACAGGGTCTCAACGTCGTGAAGCCCGACATTGAGAAGTCAACCATCATCGGTGTTACATGCGCCATCCTGGTTCTACTCTTCGTTGTGCAGCCATTGGGTATTTCGAAACTAACCTTCATCTTCTCGCCTATCGTTATTGTGTGGTTGGCCCTGAACGCCGGGTTCGGTATATACAACTTGGCCAAGTAAGTGTTCTCGCTGCTTTACAGGTACTCCTGACTGACAACTCTAGGTACGACTTTGCCATCTTGAAAGCCTTTAACCCCTTCTATGCATTTGACTACCTGATAAGAAACAAGTATGAAGGATGGAGGAGCCTTGGAGGTATCCTTCTCGCCTTTACAGGTGTCGAAGCTCTGTTTGCCGATATTGGAGCCTTCAGTCGTCGTGCGGTTCAGATCAGTTGGCTTGGATATGCCTACCCATGCCTTCTCCTCGCCTACAGCGGTCAAGCTGCATACATTAGCGTACACCCGGACGCCTACTCCAATCCTTTCTACAACTGCGCACCGCCAGGATGGCTCATCTTCTCGCTTGTTGTAGCCATCGGTGCTGCCATCGTTGCGTCGCAAGCCATGATTACAGCGACATTCCAGCTTCTTACCCAGATCATGAAGCTTTCGTACTTCCCGCAGATCAAGGTTGTTCATACTTCGACAACGTACCACGGACAACTGTACATTCCCAGCATCAACTGGCTTCTCATGATTGGAACTGTACTTGTTGCAGCCATCTACAACAACACAACTTCCTTGGGTAATGCCTACGGTGTATGCGTCATGTTCGTTACCTTCTTCGACACATGCATGGTTACACTCGTTGCAATCTTGGTATGGCGCATCAAGCCATACTACGTACTACTTCCGTGGCTTACCATCGCTTGTTTGGACGGTACCTACCTATCGTCAGCACTCACCAAAGTACCAGACGGCGCCTGGTTCACCATTCTTCTCGCCTGTCTTGTCGGATCCATCTTTATTCTTTGGCGTTTTGGCAAAGAGCAACAATGGGGTGCGGAAGCTAGCGATCGATTCCCAACAACACACTTTGTCAAGACGCTATCAGACGGCCGTCTGGAACTGACCGAGCTATTCGGCAGCAAGCCTGTTGGTAAAATGGAGGGTTTCGGGATCTTCTTCGATAAAGCTGGAGAGACGACCCCTATTGTCTTCAGTCAGTTCATTCGGAAGCTGGTCACGATTCCTGAGGTCATCGTCTTCTTCCATCTTCGGCCACTAGAAGTACCTTTTGTCGCCCCAGATAATCGGTACAGCGTTTCACGACTAGCTATTCCCAACTGCTATCGATTGGTAGTACGCCATGGGTATATGGACGAAGTCATTACACCGGACTTGGCTTCCCTCATCTATGAGAAAGTTCGCAACCATATTGTCGCACGGGCTCTTGAACGCGAAGGTGAGATACCCACGAAGTCAACGGGCATTCAGACGGAGAAGAACGGTGCTACCGAAAGTGTTGCTGGAAGTGGACTATCTACTCCAACACGCAGTTCGACGACTTCTGCGCGCTTGGAAGCGCTCGAACGCGCGTATAATCACGAGGTGTTATACATTATTGGCAAGGAAGCAATGAAGGTCAAGGTTGGCACAAACATCATCCGTCGGTTCTTCCTAACGGCTTTCCTGTTCATTCGGGAGAACTCAAGGGCGAAGATTGCAAGCTTGAGTGTTCCTATGGATAAGGTCATCGAGGTTGGCTTCGTAAAGGATGTATAAATCATGCAACTTGCAATAATCAGTAGTGTTTAAAGGACAGGAAAATCTCGTCGTGTATCGACATGTTTGCACCTACGTTTGTGCAACGACTTCTGGTCTTTCAACACCTTGATGCGTTGTTATCTCTCGATTGCCTGTGCTAATAGTGGTGTGCTTTCCTAAACGTCATCTGTCCCCTATTCGGACCAGCCGCACATCGCTAACGGTAGTTCACGCAATACCTGAATACCTTCCTGCTTAGCCTCACTCTGTTCGATCTCTCGCAGCGTCTCGTATTCTCAAACAGCTTGCACCCGTTTGCACCTAAGACGAAAGCAGTACCGCTTGTGTGCGTCACCATTGTCAAGGTGGAGGAGCCTTTACATAGCCTGTCTCGTCGTCGCGGCCAATCTGTCTGCAATGGAAGCACTCTAGACTAAGACCAGAGGTAAATACAGCTCAGCCGGTAGTGATGAGCTGTCCCTGGAGAAGCCATACCATCTCTCATTCAAGCTTCGAGGCTGGAACATGATCTCACAAGCAATGAGTCACAATAACTTGCTATACACGTTGAGTCAGGAATGAATATATCGTGTAACATACTGTTACGGCTATTGGAGTTGCTCGTTAGGGAAGTTCGTAAGATCCCGTCTTTGCCCGCGCTAATGAACCGCAATCTATGCCACCTGCAATCGCATGTCGCTAATGTCCCAATTGGGCCAAAGTTGCATCTCGCTACTCTAGAAAGACCCAAGTTTCGAATCCAAGACTATAATCCCACCCATATGTACCGCTGTACATCTTCTGGTTGCTCAGAGCCAGCGAGAGGCTTTGTACAAAGTCGAGTAATTATCGGCGACCTGAACTGCATCAAAATGGGGTAGCTATGGGTCAATTCCGTTGCAAGCATCGGTGTCTTAAGTTTACTTGTCTGGCGTCGGTATTTCTCAGCCATCAGCGACATCCCTAGGCCCTTTGCTGCTTCTTTCACTCGCCTTTGGCATATGCACCGCATCCTGAAAGACGATCAAAACCTCGAGCTAATCCGATTACACGGGCAATATGGTAAGTCTATACGATGCACAAGAATGTGTATCGTTGACTTTCCGCGCACACGCCTTCTAGGCCACTTTGTTCGCACATCCTACGACGAAGTAAGCGTTAGTCATCCAGATACCGTCTCAAGGATCCTTGTAGCCCCCCTTCACAAGGTACTGTGTCAAAAGATCTTTCCGGTCCAACAATCAACTGACATGATGACAAGGCAAATTGGTACAAGATTCATGCTCTGCCAGACTACCGCTTCCAATCGCCTATGAGTACCACGGACTCCAAGAAGAAGACGGAAAAATCCAAATACATAGCTGCGACATATACTGTATCCAACCTACTGCGTTCAGAAGAGCACATTGACCGAACCTTTGTATCTTTCTTCGACTGGATGGACAAATATGCCGCGGACAAGAAGTCAATGAATTTCAACACCTTCATCTCATACGCAACGTTCGACGTAATCGGCCAAGTTGTATTTTCCCAATCCTTCGGCTTGCTCGACCAAGGCAAAGAAATCGGTAACTCAATCGCAAACTCCCTAGCACTAAACGCGTACATTGCAGTAGCTGGCTACTTCCGCTGGATCAACATGGCCCTCCTAGCCAACCCAATCATGACCTGGCTCTCCATACTACCAATGGGCCATCTATTCGACACCGTCAAGTCCGTGTTGGCCGATCGAGAGAAAAATGAGAACGTCCGTTACGATGCAGTTCAGTACTGGCTCAAGCAACACGAGCGACATTCGGATAAATTTACCATACGAGACATCAATGCCCAGGCGCTTGCTGCTGTGGGAACAGGATCGGACACCGTTGTTGCGGGTATACAGTCATTTGTGTATCACATGATTCGGCATGCTGGTGCATGGGAGCGCGCTCATACCGAGGTTGCCGAAGCTGTCAAGAAGGGTTGGTGTAGGGATCAAGCGGTGTCTTATACTGATGCGTAGCAACTTGGGTAAGTGAAAAGATTCTCAAATACCGCCCATGAAGTCGTGCTAGGTCTAACGGGGAACAGGTTCTTGCAAGCTTGTGTGAAAAAAGCTCTTCGTATCTTCGGTCCTGTACCTATGGGTCTTCCACGCATGGCTCCCAGGGGAGGTCTGAGTATTGGCGATCGTACCATACCCGAGGGCACTATTGTTTCGGTCAACCGTAAGTAGTGCGATCTCGAGAACTTCACCTAGCTGCTGAGCTGACTTCGTATGTCAAACTGCAGCATGGGTTATACATTTCCCAAAAGAGATATGGGGTGCCGATGCGCATGTCTTCAGACCAGAGCGATGGTTGGAAGAAGACAGTGCCACGAGAGAGAAGTTTTGGATCCCTGTGGGTCGAATGGATTCTTTTGTAGTAGTTTGAGATCCGCGGCTGTGTACATATGCTGACTGATTTGCGTAGTTTGGGGCAGGTTACGGCGGTTGTCCAGGGCAAATCATTGCGAAGATCGAACTCGCCAAGATTGCGGCGACTTTGGTCAGGAATTACAAGATCAAGCAGGCGGACAAGACACAGGAATGGCAGTGGAAGGCCTACTTTACGGTTGTGCCGCACTCGTGGCCTGTGTATGTGGAGAAGAGGTGATGTGATGGAGGGTATGGATGTAAAGATGTTCATTAGTGTTCCAGTTCAATCGCATGCGCATGACGGGGTATGTAAACGTAACGTTGGCCAAACTCCAGACTCCAAGACCTCAAACCCAAACCCAAAGAACTTAAACCTAAGACCTAGAACCTAGAGCCTAAGCCCCAGAACCAAAACCTAAAACCTAGCAGACGAACTCCAGTTTGCCCTTAAGAAAGAAACTACACCCTACATCCACCTGTCCATAGTCCCAAAAGGTGGATACTTCAATCCACTCGGTCTTCTCCTCCTGATCCACCTGCCACCGCCACTTACACTACTGCCCACGGTACTGCTCACACAATCCCAGTCCCACGGTGTTTGTTTACCCAAGACTTCGTAACCGGCTACTCTGCGTAAAGCACCTCGCGTTCGCTCTTGTTGTACGCTGTGAAGGGCTGCGCGGGTGCTTTCTCGGACTGTTGCACGTGTAGCTGGCTCGACGATCTGGGTGTGGTAGGTGGGTTCGCGAGGGCGGGAAGTTGATGGACAGCGAGATGGCTCGCGGGTTGGTGGCGGAGGACAAGGGGATGAGATTGTGCGTCTCCTGCCTGAGCCTCGGAGGCGAACTTCTGTGATGTCAGACATGCCAAGACCGTGGTGGTGATGATCATGGCCGTGAATGGGATGCATGTGCAACGGGTGCAGATGTGGATGTCTATGATGGTGATCCAGGTGAGCTTCGAAGTGCGTGTGATGGTGTCCGCCCTCCTCTTCCACCTCAAGGCTTATATTCGGCACTTTGACGCGGACGTCGCTGAAACGCGGCGATGCTGGACTACGATGGACGCGAACGAGTTCTTCCACACCTGAAGATTCTGTAGAAGGGCGATGTTGCCTTTTCCCTTTGGCTGGTGTGAGGGTGAACCAGCACATGTCTGCTGCGCGTCGAGGATATGTCGACACCAGAGTCAATGCGCGTGGGCAAGGGGTGAAGTCGTGTCGGCGGGGCAAGACGATGGTAACCAGTATAAGAGAAAGTTGGAGTATAGATTGAAGGTGGTCTTGAAGGACGATAGTATGAATAAGGTGTTGTGTCGTGACGGGGCATTCAGAAGACTTGAAAGAAGACGAAACAATGGAAACAGGCGATACTTTAACCTACGACTGACACACAATGTACAAATGATCAGATCCTTTCTTGCTTTTTCTCGTGAGGCGTCCTCCTGTGTATATAACATTGCCCTCGAAGATCATTCGTTACCATCGTGCACGCAGCGCGGGACTTGCACGCGGGCCACACATCTGCATGCAACGAAGGTGACAAATGAGACAGAGTGGGTAAAGACGGTGCCTGCATGATTGTTGATGGTGCCTGCATATAAGCAATGCAAACATGTGTTCAGGTCCGCTGGGCGGGTGACGGACGCTGACGAGGGTGGGAGATGAGCGCGTGGGTCGGCGCGATGTCTTGCCTGACCTCGAGTCTCAACGGACGGCATGTGACGCTTGAGCCCCGACGCCCTTTCGTGCCCTGACACGATGAGGGAACTTGCACGACTCAATGACGTACGCAAGAATGCAACACGGTCGCACAGGAGTCCTTTCTACTGCCTTTCCCTCTTTTGCGATGTGCCTATGCCACCTCGGTTGGTTGGTGTGTGCAATGCAGTAGGCTGTAAGTGTGTTTGCGATTCCGGAGAATCCATGTCTGGAATGAGATACTCCATTCGCCTCTATGCCTTGTGTTTAAGGAAATCAGTGCTATTACGACAGGTAACGATGTTACACGCCGAACTCGCGATCTTCATCATGGCTGTTTCTGTGCGAGTGAAGGTATCTGCAAAGTCGAAAGGAAGTATGAGGAGATGAGTAGAATACATGCCGGAGCATATAGGACTACTCCCTGGCACCGACGAAGCCTAGGCGCAAAGGCGGTTAGAACGCGGCAGAGTATGGTGTAGTAACTAGTTAATGGTGTCCGGAATACGACTGTCCAGGTGGTGGAGGCAACAGCTAGGACGCGGCTACGTCTTGGCATTACCGACAACGCCGGAGCTTGGAGCTCACATCACTACTTCAAACAGTCAAACAACCCCACCACAACCACTCGATCACACTCCTGATACCCTCTGATCTCCGCCAATACAAATCGTCGCAACCATGGATTCATTAGTGTCGCAGTACAGTCGACCGGCGTATGCAGAGGAAGGCCCGTCAGAGGAAGACCAGTTGCAGCTCTACAGCGGCACCCCAGAGCTATCTCTCAAGTTTGCCCTACCACCAGTAGCTCAGGTGCGCTCTATGGCCCCCGTAAAGTAGAGGGCGTGGTATACTAACAATACCAACGCAGTCAGCATCATGGCTCCGCGCAATGACGGACGACTACTCCAACCCAAACTGCCCCATTAAGATCGCCCACGGTACCACAACCCTCGCCTTCCGCTTCAAGGGCGGCATCATTGTCGCCACCGACTCGCGTGCAACAGCTGGAAACTGGATAGCTAGTCAGACAGTCAAGAAGGTCATTGAGATCAACAACTGCTTGCTGGGAACCATGGCTGGTGGCGCTGCTGTACGTGCAATCACCGCGACAAGAAGGAGCCTGAAGGAGGCCTGAATACTGACATAGGATAGGACTGCCAATACTGGCTCGCATACCTAGGCATGCAATGTCGCCTCCACGAACTCCGACACAAGCGCCGTATCTCCGTCGCAGCGGCCTCCAAGATCCTAGCCAACCTCGTCTACTCATACAAGGGAATGGGTCTGAGCATGGTACGTTCCTCTTGTCCCTCGTCGGTCTTGATCAATTTCCTAACCTGAGATCCTACGACAGGGAACCATGTGTGCCGGCGTAACCCCACAAGAAGGCCCCGCCCTCTACTACATCGACAGCGACGGCACCCGTCTAGCCGGCAACCTCTTTTGTGTCGGCTCCGGTCAAACATTCGCATACGGTGTGCTCGACGCACAATACAAGTACGACCTTGAGGACGACGAGGCGCTCGAGTTGGGCCGAAGGAGTATTCTTGCTGCTACCCACAGGGACGCGTACTCTGGTGGTTTCATCAACTTGTACCATGTCAAGGAGGACGGATGGGTTAAGCATGGCTTCAACGACACGAATCCTATCTTCTGGGAGACGAAGCTCAAGAAGGGCGAGTTCTCAAACGTTACAAGTGCGTTGGAGTAGGCTGGCTAGAGGTACGGATGAAGTCTGGATGCTTCTGAGGCGTGTAGTAGTGCCGATGAGAGCTATGCGTTGATGGCAGCTCATTAATGCTGCTATGTAGCAGTTTATAAATCACGACTAGACATGTCCAATGAAATGACGGAATATTACAAGACTTATTCGTAGACAGTGCCATGTTTCCTTCGAACATGCTTCGATTTCCATGATGGGTCGATTAGTTCCAATCATCCATGCTACCATACATGCAACCCGCCAGAGCCAACGATAAGAAAAAGCACAGTCCGCGCTGGCTGACGAACGCCCACCAGCCCACCTGACGACTAGAAAGAAAGAAAAAGAACAAAGTTGCAATATATACACTATCCCAGTGTCAAGTAGTTGGGGTATAAGCAAAGACGCCGCGCGCACAAATCCCTCCATCCCCTTACAGAGATATGTTGTCTTCAACGCCGGTATCCCAAGTACAATGCAGAGCAAGGAAAGTGACAATGTAGAAAACCCAAAGAAAGAAAATATCCTTGAGCGATAGTGGGCGTCCAAGACAGACAAAGAGATGAATGGAAGTTTCAACGACTCCGTCTCCTCAATCCCAAATCCTCTTGTTGCAGTTGCTTGATGAGGTCGAAGCTCGCTTGGTCGAGATTTGGGTCAATCATGTTGAGCATGTTGCCCATATTCATACCGCCATTCATACCCACACCGATGCCCATGCCCGTCCCCATGCTCATGCCATGTTCGAGCTTGATGCCGCCAGTGTTGTGGTCTTGCCGCTTACTAGGCGTTGTTTTGGGTGTCTTGCTGTTGCGCCTAGCGCGCGAAGGCGTGTGGCTGGGTTTGCGGCCTGACGAGTGCTGTGTGCGAGCTTTGTAGGAGTTGTTGAGCGTCGGTGTAATGGGCGGGGGAGGGAAGTCGGAGTTTGTGGTGAAATTGTTGTAGTTATTTGTAGCGGGAGAGGTTATGTAGGGGCTGTAGGTGTGGTTGTTGTTTGTGTTCGTTGGGGGAGATCCTGCGGAGACATGTCTGGGTGAGACAGGCGATGATGGGTGGCGGACGGCGTGATGTTCTGGTCCGGACTTTGAGGCGAAACCATTGGTATGCGTCTGCGAGGAGGTGTCATTATGAGGTGGCGGACCAGGTGTGAGCGGCTCTACGCTGGGACCGTGTACTTCGCCATTGTGCCCTGCGAGCTCCATTCCGTCCATGAGCATTGGATCAATCGGTTGATACTCGACCGACGACATGACGGTATCGCCGTTTGTGTGATATGAGTTCGTCATGTCTGCATGGTTGTAATCGCCGTTGGTATATGCTTGGAGAGCAGGATCAACAGGCGCAAGATCATCATCTTCGGGGCTTTGGTCTAGCGCTTGCTGGGCGGAGTAGGCCATCTCCTGGAGGAAAGACGAACCACTGCTGAACTGATTTGGCAGAGAATGTCGCGTGTGTATGTCTCCATGCAAATATTCATCATCATATGAAGACTCGTGTCGCATCCGCTTCGCTCTTGACTCTGAGTCTTCATCGCTGACCCTTCGTTTCTTCGACGCAGAGCCACGTGGAATGGGAATTTCGTTGGCCTTGACAGGATCAACATTGCCGTATTCGTCATGTATGCAGCGACGCTTGCTCTTCCTGCAATCAGCACAAGCCTTGACTCTGCCAGATTTAAGGGCATAAGGGTCGCCATTCACGTCAGCCATGATTGGACCGCCGTTCACTGGCCCATTGGCGGCGTTCGATAAACTATCGGCAACGGAATGGTCACTGAGCCGACGTTTGACAGATATGCCATATGAGCCAGAAAGGTCAATGGTGTGCATGCCTGGCTTCGATGTGTCGATCAGCTCATCTTTGTGTTTACATCTGATTCGGCGTTTCCTACACGCATCGCATGCAACACGTTTCGGGCCCAGCTGAGACGTTTTCGGTGTGGTGATATGCGGGTTGTTTGCCGACGGTCGCAGGAAACCAGTCAGTGGGCCGGAGGTGACGGGAACCATATCGAAGTTGTTGTAACCCTCCACCTCAACTGGAGGCGAAGGCTCGGGGACCACGTCGGAGGCCTTGATACGGGCTGAAGACCTCTCTGCTGTTGCCCGTAAGGCTTCATGAAGCGTCTCACGCTCCAGCCTCTTGACTTGGGCAGCACTCAGCTTCTTTTCAGTAGTCTCCATTACTTTGGGCAGAACAGCATCAGAGAAAGCCCAAGACGGTATAGTCTCATTCCCGCGTTTCCATGCGATCCACATTGCAAAGCGTCGCGCCAGCACGAGCGGCTCGCCGTGGCCCTTGGGGATCGACTTATTGACAGCACTTCGGGTTTTTTGTGGTACATCGATCTTTCCCTCAGTGATTAGAACTGTTCTCCAGATGTAACTCAACAAATCGCTCAACCCTTCTAGCTCGTGCTTGGAATAGTATCGTTTGTTGTAGTTCTGTGCGCCGAGGTGGGAGTTGTGACCGAATCTATCCGGCTCGCAGTAAATCGGTGTCGACCGTTTGAACTGCTCCCCACTCTGGAGGAGCTCTTGAACTGGATCCGGAACGGGATCGTCTTCTAGATATTTGATGACAGTCAACCACATAATCTTCTGGAAAAAGGGATACCGAAATTGAAGAGCCACCTTGGTGTTCTTCTCAATTTCCAGGATCTTTATCTGCATGCCGTAGTGTATGCGGGTAAGAAAGTTGCCTCCGATAACGAGGCTGTCCTCGGGAGTCCAGACCGCGTGGATCCAGCCGGACGGAATCAACATGGTATCTCCGGGATACAGATCCACTCGGTAACATTCCTTTACTTGTTTGCCAAGCCAGTCGTGCCCTTGGTTCGGGGAGAGACACCAGTCTTCGTACTTCTTGAGGTTCTGCTTTGTCGGTGGGATAAAGAAAAAGACCTTCTTTCCCTTTACGATGTGATAGTACACAGATGAACCGCCAAAGTCGATGTGGAAGTCGGTGAAGCAGTCTGCGACAGACATCAGACAATAGAACTGCACTGGTGGAGGCGCAAACTTGTCGTCCTCCCGCCATACAGCGTCTTGTAGGTCCATGTCTCGAACAGCCTTGGGCCGTCTAATGAGCTTCCCTAGCCTACTTCGAGAAACCTCCAGACTGATGACGTTCCGCACGGGCTTCTCTCCCTGTTGCTCGTAGTAGTCTGCCCATTTCCCCATAGTCCACTTCTTGGCTTCGCCTTCTTGTGCTTTGACATCGATCACGGGTACGGGTTCGGTTGGACCGTACAGCTCCGCTACACGTCGAACCGTCAGGCCTTTGGGTATGACCATGTCAAGACTGTCCTGACCGTCGTCGGCGACTGTCCTGTACCCGTATTGTGATTTTGGCCCATCTGTCTGCCCGTCCATGTCTTCCATAGCAACATCTTCTTCAGTTGTCGCCACGGGATCGTTCATATCGCCAGGAATCACGATCGGTTCCCTGAATCCATTCATCTTCTCGAGGAAGTCACCAGTGATGAGCTGCGCCGGCACACGCGCAAACGTCTCTGGAGTGAACTCGATGTCGCCATTCTTGAAAGCTGCGATGTAGTGATGTTCCGGATTGTCGTCGGATGTTTTGAGAACACCCTCGTTTAGACCGGCGTAGTCAACAGTTGTGTGGGCTCTGACGGATTTACGAACCTCTGGACCATGTTAGAACTATAAGCCCAATGTGCGTCGGTAGACCTACTCGTTGTTTCACCAAACTTGGGTCTACACGGTTCGCAGTAGAATTTGTTTACCTCCCGTACCTCTCGTTCGCTGTTGAAACCAGCGCAAGGGTAGTGATACCACTCTTTGCAGCCATCGCAGCCAATCCATTGCTCGCCGTCGCCGATTCTGGTAGGTGATTCGGACGATTTGCAGTGGGCGCAAATAAGTTCTGGTTCGAGCGGAGCGGGTGCGGGTTGAGCGACCGTATCGACAGGAGCAGGGACGACTATTTGCGTGCCGAGGGGTAGTGATTTCGCACGCGAGTAGATCGAGAGAGGTTGGTCGTCTGGTAGTGCTAGAGCCGACGTGGAGAAGGAATGGCGACGGGCTTGCGAAGATGAGGTTTGGGCTGGCTCAACTAGTGATGCGGTAGGAGCAGAGCTGTCTGGTGGTATAGCAGCAGACTGATCAGCGGATAGACTCAGTGGTGACTGAAGTTGATCTGGAGCTCCCGCGGTACTTGTAGAAGTCGCGTTCTTTAGCTTGGGTGTCGACTTCTTCCGTTTGTTACTTGCAGAGGGGGTGCTACGAGACGCGCGCCCTTTCCCTTTTGGCAAGCCCTGGCCCTTTTTTGCCTTTAGCTCTTCTGCAGGAACGGCACCTTGCATCTCAATGTCAGGCTGTGTAGCCACGACGAGAGCTTCTTCAGGCGGTGTATGTGTTTGCGCAGCCGAGGCAGTTTGGGCTGCGTCGGAGGGTGCCTCTAAAGGGAGTTTCGCATCAACGGGTGCCTGCGCAGGCTGGTTGTAATGGTCCGAAGGTGGCGGCGGCGGCGGCGGTGGTGGTGGTGGTGGTGCTACGTAAGGGTTTGCAGGCTCCTGCTTGTGTTGTATTTGTGGTGAGGATTGCTCGGCCGGCGCTGATTGTGAGAGGATCAACCGCTTTGCCGTCGAGGGCGGGGAATGTGCGGTTTGTGTAGAAACGTTGAAGAAATCCAGCAGCAGCTGAGCTTCGACGAGGCGGTCATCCGGTACGCTACTGTTCTGGTGCATGCGATTGCCGCCATCTGCCATTTGCTCGACGTTGAAAGACCAGCCCGGGTTATGACTCGTCGCTGGTCTCGACTGAGAGTGCCCATACTGCGGAGAGCCATGCACTTCGGAGCGCGCCCTCTTCGCAGGTCGCTCATCAAATGGATATGAAGCGTCTCTAGGGAGAGCGTGTACGGGGGCGCGTTCGCCGATCGGGTAAGGGACGGCCGTGGGTGACGCTGCCGATCGCGAAGCATAGCGCGAAAAGCCGACGTACTGCGTGCTTGTGTGCTGCCTAGTCATGGCGATGTCGGCGAGGGCCTCAATGGGCGATGCCTGCGCCAGAGAATACTGCGGCGGCGGAGGTGCGGAGCGCGACGAGTGCCCATACGTCACCGCGGGCGACGACTGCTCCCCAGACGCGCGCGCGCCTTGTCCCGGATCAGATGCACTGTTCAGGGCGTCGCTGATATGCCTTGTGCGTGATAGCGACGCGGTTGGGACGTTCGCATTGCCGGCGGGGTGCGCTATCGAGGGCTCTGTCGGCGGCAGCGTGGGCGACAGCGGCTCGTAGACGGGCGGTGGAGGGGTAGGAGCACGCGCCGAAGCTCGCCTGTACTGCTCCTTGAAGGATGAGATTCGTCTCATGGTGACTGTGTGTGTGCGGACGTGGGTGGACTGGGGCTTCGGAGGTGCGAGGTACTCGTCGGTCTGGCGTCTCAGACAGATGCGCGGCTATGGAGCAGCGGCACTATCAGCTGAGAGAGGGGCGAAAGAGCAGGCGGGCACGGGCATGTCCTGCGTCGAAGCGACAGTTGGCGCGGTCGAGGGTGAGCGAGCGTAGGGGGTGGTTTGGGAGTAGGGTGATGGTGGTGGAGAAGTCGGCGGGGATGGTATTGGGAATGTTGCGACCAGACACCCAGACACCCAGACACCCAGACAGTCGCTGAACCAGACAACTCGGCCACGCCAGCGCCCACCACACAGTCGGGGCGCAATAAGTGCAAGGAGATGCGGCGGCTGCACACACAACTCTACGCGCATGTGTCTGTAGTGTGCAGATGTCTGGACGGCTGTGGGAGCTGGGAAGCTCTAACGTAGCAGTCGACAGGCCGCTTCATTCGCTGCAAGTCCGCGTCTCCGATTCGAGCGTTCAAGTATCTGGCACCAGGTACTACAGATGCGAAGCTTAGTTGCTCCAGGGCTTTTGCAGGTGCCGTCTCTCGTCTCTCCTCAGTCACTATGCAGCCCCATCATGTGTGAACACCGTCTCCCTGGTAGTGCATCCACAGCATCATCTCGGCGTTGCATGAGTCGCTCCCTCTTCCCGATCGTATGCGTTCGCCACGTGATGCGGCCTTGCCAGCGCTCGGACGTGCACGCCATCCATGATTGATCCCGCATGTTCACCAACCCAACTTCACACTACAACCTCCCCACCCGCCGCCCTGAATTACACACCCAGCAGCCCGTCTTTCACCGTCCATCTCAGTCGCCAAAGTATGAGTCGAGGAGGAAAATTGGCACCGGAAGTCAACCGGTATGTCCGCCTTCTCCGCATCGCGTGCCAATCGCAAGCCTGATGCGACCAACTCACACGACATGTGCGCTAACATGTCATTTCTACTACAGAGCTCTCTTCGTAAAGAACCTGAGGTCAGTCAGAGTCCGGGCTACCCAACCTGCCATGCGCTAATGCCTCCCCCAGCTTTAACGTCACCCCAGAGGAACTCTTCGACCTCTTTGGCAAGTTCGGCCCAGTGCGGTATGTCGTCTTCCTAATGCGCTGGCGCATCTTGGCCTCTGCGGTCGCTTCACATGACTAACTCCAGCACAGCCAAATCCGTCAGGGAATCGCCAACAACACCAAGGGCACAGCCTTCGTCGTCTATGAAGACGTAATGGACGCAAAGTCGGCATGCGACAAGCTCAACGGCTTCAACTTTCAGAACCGATACCTCGTCGGTACGTAGCAGGCGCCTCTCCAAAACAGCCATCACTGACAGTTGCAGTATTATATCACCAGCCAGACAAGATGCTCAAGGCCGCGAATGATCTCGCCGAGCGCCAAGAGAACTTAGAAAAGCTCAAAAAACAACACGGTATTGATTAGGGGTGCGAGAGGCCTCAGGAACAGGTGACATCGCGCGAGCGAAGTAAAGACAAGACTCCTGTGGGCCTCAAGACCGATAGCGTAATCTCTAGACGCTCTTCGAGCCGCGGCGGCGATACGCGCACCTCGACGACCAATTCGATTTTAGCGGAAAAGACCGGCGCTCCTTCCCCGACGACTACAACTACCGCCTGTCGCAGCTGCGACTGGCGTACTGTCAAGCAATCATTGAAGGGCTTATTCAAGTCGGCACACGGCGTTAAGAGGTCATGACACGTTCACGAACCATGATGGATTGTTGCATTTACTTGGAGTGAAGTGAGATCTTTAGGATAGGGCTATATCAGATATTAACAGGCCTCGGCTTCCGCTACACCAGACAGTCGGCATGAGTCCGACTAGTAATCAAGGAATTCTTGTTCCAGCACTTGCATTGATACAGTGAGTTTGCTAACATGCTGAATTCGTAAAGGTAACTGCTGGAGGTCTGTCGCACCTTCCACGTGCAGCTGCCATCTCCGGAACCAACACACCCACTACCCATTACGGAATTAAGACGGCCATCTGGCCCAGCTCATGATTTGCGCCAACCCGGTCAAAACCCTCTTCGAAATGTTCGAATTTGGACTCCGTCACCGCATCGTGACCTCTCTGTTTTCCAAGCTTCAGCACCCCCGCTTCAGCCATCTTGACAATTTCCTTCACATCCTGTCCCCAGTACATGGCATGACCTTGAGCCCGATCCCTTTGGAGTCCACTATACGCAACAACATCCACGGACAACTGCAACAATTCAGCAACCGTATATCCCAGCTCTTTACAAAGCCGATTCTCATTCAACGCCCAAAGTACCTCCAAAGGTGCTTTCGCACACTCGGCAAACGTAGCATATCGCCAGTTCTCAGCAAAAAGCTTCTTGGACCCTTCGCTCGTGCTTTCCAATGCGCCCCAGAAGATCCACGTATATGGATCATCGCGAGCGCGGATGAATGGTTCGAGCAAGACCAGTTGACCGATAGTCAGAGATGTCGTGTCTGGTCCTGTAGCGGCGATCCTCCCTACAGCCCGGCCGCCGGGGATCATAGGCACCGAGTAGGTGAAACCAGCTTCTCCCGCCAGAATGCCAGGAGTCCGATGTTGAAGGAAGTTGGCGACGACTTTGACGACGACGAAACCGGGTCCGGGCTACGGGGTTGGGACTTGCTTGAAAACAAGAGGACAGTTTTTTTTGTCTCTTGAAGGAGGGCCTTCATGGTTGGGGGGATGGGGATGGAAGACATGCTAGGATGGGTAACAGTGGGATTCCCGGCGGTTGAGAGGTTTGGACAAACAAGTAGTTTGAGAGTGATGTCGTTTCTACGGTCTCTCCATTCTTTCTGGTTGCGCGCAGCTATACTTATACTTCTTCACCACGACCCATATCCTTTCTACCATCGCATGTCCGTCTTCTTCCCGCGAAGCGATGTGCCACCTCTTCTCGGAGTTCATGAGCCCTAGGTACCATAGTCACTATACACAAAACATGGAGTTTACAATGCAACATCCGATCACCCATATCATAGAGGTCTGGCCCAATACACCTAACCATCTGCTTCGGGAGCAGGTTTCGAAATCCGCCACGCAAATCAGACAAGCGCAGTTTAACGCACCCTCCGCCTCCCTAAACGTCCAATCAGAGTAGCGAGTCAAGGTTAGTTTTGTTGTGTGTGGTAAGCTTTTGGGTTTGCTGGAGGGGAGGGACTAGGTAGGTTGGGCTGATGCAATGTGTGGGTTGGAATAGTGCGACGAGACGAGGCCGCGATGCGCAAAATGCATGGCTTATGGTGTTGATTGTGATTTTGGTGGCGACAGGGGCGAGTTGGATGGTCGTGTGATGGTTGGTTTCGAAGAGGTGGTGATGGTCAAGAATACGCCCTCGGATGCTTTGTCAAGTGACTGGATGAGCAGGAATGCAGGCACGCCATGGTGTTTTGTGTCGATCAACAGCACCATGGCTTCTATGATTGAACATTCTCTCCGATCTGGGTATTCAGATTCTGACGCGTGTTCAGGTACTGGTGCTGCGTTACCCAGTACCAGTTCGTCGTAGCGATTCTCAGAGACTCATCTTGACATCCTTACCAGGTTCCAAAGTAGGACGTCTTTGACTGTTGGAAGTACGAACCAAAGCCTAGCACATGATGGAGATAGTTCAACATTGACTGACCACATCTAGATGAGAGAATAGCCCCAATATACAGAGACATAGTATGTCAACTCGCATTAAAGGTACCTCGCGCCTCCCTCTACCAACTACGAAGTAACACTAATCTCCTGCAGCACTCCTTCCTAATGCACATGCTCCTCGGCCTGACACTCATGCACGACTTTTCTCTCGCTCTCCACCACTCCTCTTCCCAGTCCGCAGCCCTTAAACGCTCCTCGCTCCACCATTGGGACCACGCAACCACGCTCTACCACGGCATCCTATCCAGTCCTATCCAGTCCTCTTATCGCGACGCCATCTGGGCCACCGGCGTGCAGCTTGGCGCCGCATCATTCTGGTACCTCGGGTCCAACGACCCCCACGCCGCGTGGCCTCTGAAGCCCTCAGAGCCCAGTGATCTCTCTTGGATGAAGATCGGAGAGGGGAAATGCCATCTCTGGCGGATCGCCGATCCCGCAAGAGAGGACAGTGTGTTCCAACGTGTTTTGGCAAAAACACATAGGTCTTGTCCTACTACGCCGCCCGAGTGGATGGAGAGCAACGACGTCAGTCTTGTTCCGGGAGATGTGAAGACTCTTTTTGACATCACGCCGCTATCTAACAAGGAGAATAACGCATATCACCTCTCTGTTCTTATTCTCTTGCGGATCCAGCATGTACGACTGTCGCTTGGCACTGTGTTGGACTTTTTGTATTTCACGGCGTTTGTCACGCCGGAGTTCCTCGAGTTGCTAGAAAACAAGGATTCAAAGGCGGTGTTTTTGTTGGGTTGATGGTATAGAATGTGTCAGGATGACACGCTGTAGTGGATGACTAGACGGGCGAGAGTAGAGGGTGAGGCTGTGAGGATATGGCTGGGGATGGTTGATAGCAGGCTTTGTGAGTTGTTAGAAGAGAAGGGCAGAGGAAGGGAAGAGTGGTTGGATGAGGGGACTTGGACTCAAGGGGAAGGATATCGACGGTGGCATGAAGACTACAAGGGCTGGGGATTTATGTTTGGGTGAAGCATGCTCAGGAACAAATGACTGTCTCTGCGTATGGATGCTAGGTCAAAAGGAAAGGACCAGGCGAGTCAGAGAGTGTATTGGAAACATACATGATATGACGCTGACGAAGCAAACGGTACATGGTACTACATCTGGGTGAGTGCCACACAAGTTCTGACCCTGATCGCCACTCCGTGTCACATCCACCACGCCCTTTTGGAAGCACTCTCTACAACGTGTATATAAACTCTGGATTCTCCCTATCCGTCAGATCAAGCCATCTAGACATATTATTAGCACTCAAATAGCCCAGCGATATAGCCAAGTTGAAGAACTTACTCTTGGTTCTCAAGCTTTACGTATTCGGACGATGCACGAATCTGCGCCTTCTTCTTATTTTGCCAGACGCAGTAGAAATGAACGAAAGCTAAGATACCCAGGCAAACGCTCCAGCACACGATGATGGTAATCTCTGCAGAGACAAAGCGAGGCGCGTCCTGGGGGCGAAATGTTTGTGGACCTATACGTAATGATTGTGTTAGTATGGGCTGATCAAATCTCTTGGAAGCATACAAGTGTGGCGCACCGATGATATTCCCAATACAATAGCCAATCAGATACATGGCCGCTACAGTCGTTTTCTTCGTATATCCTGCCACATTGCTGGAGATGAGACTGAGCAGAGCGACAAAGGGGGTAGGACTAGCTTGCGTCAAATAGTAGCCAGCGAGGCGGCCGGAGTTACTGGATAGCGGAAGTGCGACGATGAGGATCATGCCTAGGATAGCAGTACAGAGACCAATCATAGATATGAGAATACGGTAGCCGTATTTGTCACCGGCCCAGCCGCAGGCGATCAGGAATACCACTTCGACTGCACCACCAGGTGTACCATAGAGGAGCGATTCTTCGGGTGTGTAGCCGAAACCAACGATGAGTTGGGAAAAGAAGTTTGATAGGCCACCTTTCGGATAGGTTAGCAGTGGTGATGGTAGAAGCATGAGGGTAGTGTCTTGCCGTTTGGTATATCAGCAATCAGCGCATAGAAGAAGAATGCCCAACTCAACGGATCAAGCAGCGCCTCCTTCAGCTGGTACCACTTGAAGTGTTTGTTACCCACACCCTGCGCATTGATCCTAATACGTTCGATCGCCAGAATTCGATCTTCCTTACTCAGCCACCTACAGTTTAACTGGTTATCGGGTACGATCCATAGGAAAGCAATACCCAAACAAGTCGTAAGTAGTCCAGTAACTAAGAAAACAATCTTCCAGGGCTCCAGTGTAGTACCCGACTTTCGACAACCTACAGCGATACCATAAGCAAGACATCCGCCAAATATCTGCGCAAAGCCGTTGAAACTAAACCAGATACCAGTGCGTGAACCCTGCTCTTTCTTAGTATACCATTGCGACGTGAAGAGGGCGAAGCCAGGTGTTACTGCTGATTCGAAGACGCCGAGGAAAAACCTAATGGCGATCGCTCCAGCATAGTTCTCGACTGCGGCGAAGCAAGACAGTACAAGGCCCCACATGATGATGTTGAATGCAGCTTTGGTACAACATGTTAGTCAGTTCCGACTCTCAACATCTCGAAATCCGGAGCGGTAGAGGTGAGAGTGACATACAGTATTTACCCAGCGGCAGGACTTGGAGCAATCGTGTAGTAGGATATTCCCAAGCGATATATCCAAAGTAGAACATGCTACCCAGCCACGAATACTGGTCCCCAACCAGACCGATACCAGAAGCTAACTTGTTTTCCGAAGGAGGGAGTCGCAGGCCCATGATACTTGCGTAGCTCAACGTAGTTTTGTCGAGGTAGTTCAAGCCATACACAATACACATAATCTACAACTCGTATTAATCCGTATTCATAGATCTCGAACATGTCGCAAACAGATTAGGATACTCACAGGCATCATGTGCATGTCAATCTTCCTCAGCAGCGCCTTGCTCTTCTCCTCTGTCAACTCTACAACCTGACCCTCCATGCCCTCGTACGCCTTCATCGCCGCGTCCGCATCGTGTGAGTGTTTCAGCAGTTTCTCATCGAGAGCTTTCTTGATGCCTTTGCTGTTGTCTTGGACGATTGCTTCTTTCCCCACATCTGTCGGCGCAGAATGCGATGATGACATGGCTTGTGAGAGTGGGTGGTGAGCGGCAGACGCCATGGCGTGTTATCCCCGCTTCGATATCCGAATAGCTAGTCAGACAGCAAATCGTTCTAGTCGAGTATGCAGAGATGCGCGAAGCAACAATCGTAAAGTTTGTTGTTCCGCAGGCTCATAGATCGACCGTCGCTCAAGGATAGAGGTAGATACCAAAAGTGCTCAGCAGGCTGACAGAACGATAACCAATGTCTCATGGCGCCGTTGACGTCCTTCCATGTTGATAAGCTACCCCTGCCTGAACGCGATACGCTCACATCTGCATGTGCCGTAGCTGCACCACTGCGGGGTATCAAGAGCGTTGATCCGCGGGCTACTCAAGATAGGCCAACCGTCAGCAAAAGCGCTACATGATAGACAAAGAACCTTGCGTAACAGGAAGCTGCGTTGGCTGGTTGGTCTGAAAATTGAATACATTGGGTAATAGCGGTACTGACGTTTAATGGAGGTGCAAAACAAGGCATCGTAAGAGTTGGGCTTGGTGTGATAGTGGGCTTGGCTGTATGCTGGACGAGTGAAGGGGCTGGTTAGTGATGATGATGTCAGCACTAAAAGCTTATCGCTAGACGCGTTCAGACATGTCAACTTTAAAGCAACTCTAAAGTAGACGTCTGGGTCGAGCAGAGCACCGGTTGGCAGAAAGAAGTACGATCATGGCTTAAACTCTGAATTTGCAGGAGCAAGTGCCTCATAGCTAGCGCTTGGCGCATAAACTTCGTAACGAACAAAGTTGTGACAATTACACAGTACACCATAGAACTCCAGGCCCGATTACTGGCCGATGCTGTAAGCCGCGCATCCCATTTACCCCCAGCCCCAGGCTTACCATGATTTGTGCATGTAGCCGTGATACCTGAACGCCGCCCATATGCAGTTCGTAAATGCTTCAAACACCCTCCCACACTCAGTGAAAATGAAGAGTACAGGGTAAAAGTGTCAGAAAGAAGATGGAAAAGATGCCACTTTAGAGCAGAAGAAGAAGAAGAGTAAGACATAGACGGCAAAACACTGCTATGATCGCACGAACACGCTGTTGAGCTTGTTCAGCGCACTGCTATCTGCAGCAGTGCTGTTCTTAGCAAGTCTTTCCGGTGCCAAGTCTCGAGGAAACCTCGCTGCAGTGTTGGGACTGCGGCTGCCTGAACGGCTGTTGTTGTGGTTATCCTTGTCCTGGTTGTCCCCGTTGAGGAGCGATCCCAATGTAGGAAGTGGCCTGGAAGCTGCTGCTGGGGCTGCCCTATTTGACTCGGGCGCTCGTGACTCTGACTTGTCGGAAGGCTCTGGGGTCGGTGGCTTGTTTGCACCTGCAGCAGCAGCAGCAGCAGCAGCACCGTTGATAGCGGGAAGCTGGGGGCCTTGCTCAGGAATCACTGGTGCGGGCACTGGAGGAGGTGCAGGTGCACTGGAGCGTTGAAGGTGTTGATGTTGAGCCTGCTCAGCTGTGGAAGGATGGCGGACCGGTGGTGTCGCCATATATTGCTGAGCAGCAGCGTGTGCGGCATGCGCAGCGTAGGCGGGGTGCTGCATTAGCATGGGATGGTGGCCTTGAGAAGCGTGAGGATGTGCCATTGGTGGGGGTGGGCGATCAAAGACGTGTTGCGGATGATATTGAGGCTGCGCGTAGATGACACCGGGGTAGAAGTAGGGATGCTGTGAATAGTACAGTGGAGGGGTGCCATTTGGCGGCGTGGGAGGATAGACTGGGACCGCATACATGGGGGCGACAGGACCACCACGAGTGTAGGGCGATGAAGGTGCCATGCTATGCCCTGGTGCGCTGTATGGCGAGCCAGGCATAGGACCACGCGTGACAGCAGGCACGGTCTGGACTTCGTTCACTGCCGACTCTGGGTACATGTTCTTTGGTGGGCGGATGTGTCGCAGTTGCGCGTCGTTGGTGGGCTGCGGCAGGTTGTTGGAGTTTGATCGCGAGTAGTAGCTGATGAGGTGGAGGTGCTGTCCGCTCTGCGTGGTTATGCTGAAGGACTGCTTCATGAGACCATCGGGCTTGTACCGGTAGCCATCTGGTCCCTCGCCCTCGGAGTCGCCGGAGCCGGAGCCGTCTGGCGACTTTCCACTTGCTCTCTTAGCCACTGGGGCTGTGGGCACGGCGCTGCCTCCCCGCTTGCCCTCCATCTCTCGGTATGTGAGGAAGCTGCCAGACACGCGACTCGCACTCCATGATTTTCCGTCGGTCCACCGCCTCATGCCGGCCTCGCGCTCGTCCCATACGAATACTGAACCTGACTTGATCTGTTGGCGTTCCTTCTCAGACAGCCGGCGCTGCACTCGCGGAAGTATGCCGATACGACAGGCCTCGAACAGAATGATTGCATCGTTTGGCGTGCGAACGTGTCCATGGTAGGTCTCCATTGCGAAGACGTTTGTAGGTAAAATGTGTTACTGGTGATGTCGACGAGTCAAGACCTCATCGATGCTGTTCGGCGTGCGTTAGTCTAAGCTGTGGAACGAGTTTCTCGGACACAAGGCAATGCGACGGTTGTAATGGCCTTGGATCGCAGGCTTTCCCGCAAACCCGGAGAAAGCGAGGGTGTGCATGCATGGCAGTCGGAATATTGCAGCCCAGGGAACAGCTAACGGAAAACGGGGCGGAAGAGGCCGCAAGCAGAGACGAAACGTGAGATAAAGACTTACAATAGGATGTGTGTGACTGTGACGAGCAGTGTCTACAGAGGCGTCGCAAGCGCTGTATTGGGCAGTGCGATGATGAGATCAAGTGTGTCGAGGTGCGGTGACGTGGAACGGGCCGGGGTTGAAACAGAGTCAGCGTATTAGCAGGTGTGTGTGCGGCAGTAATCCACTTGGTAGAAAAGCAGCGCTGGGTTGGGTGGTGGGAGGCTGGGGAAGCTCGGTCGGAGAGCGAAAGGGTTGCAAAGGCACCAGCAGTCGTCCGCCCTCATGTACTCGCACCGTCTCGCAGCAGCGCGGGCTTGGGACCCAGCAATCTTCCTTTGGCGTCTCTGGCCCTTTCTGGGCGCTGGGGTCGTTGTCTTGATCGCCCGCCGAGATGTGGAGTGGCGTCTGATAGCGAAATAAGGCGCGCGACAAGCTTTATTTGGACCCCAGTTAGCTGCTCACTGGCCGGCCGTTCCAGCGGAGCCACCCAGAGGACCGCCAATCCGCCCACGCAGCGCACACACACAGCCTCCCCCCCCCCCAAATATCCACCATGCCGCTCTGTGCCACCAAACAACACCCTCGCCAGACACGCAGCGTCGTTGGCAGCGAGCAGCGAGCTTGCCCCCTAGCGCCTCGCACACGCCGAAGCCACTGCGTGCCCAGTCGGGCCCAGCGCCCAGCCGCGTTGGCCTCGATCGGCCAAGCTTTGCAGGCCGGATAACTCTAAACGAATCTTTATTTTTGACAAGCCTTCGATCCCTTGGCAGACCCACTACAACCCCAGTGCTGACACCTCCCAAGACTTCGCGTTGTGGTCCATTAGTCCGTTGATCCGACTTGTCATCCTTGGCCCCTGCTAGCACCAATACACCAAGCACAGCCAAGGCGTTCCAAAAGTCTGTGTCGATCCAAAACCAACTCACTTTCGCGGCTGCTTCAGATTGTGGCAGGCCATGGCATGCTTGGCCTCGGTCCTCTTAGAAATCCCCACCTGTCGTGCTCTTGGCGCCCTTTGAAGTGGACAAACATCTGACCTGCAGGGGAAAGGAGGTTCCTTAGTGTGACGAAGGATTACTTGCACGGCCCGGCCAAGGTATAGCCATTCTGTGCCGTTTGTCCTCCAAGGTACTCCGAGTACACTGCATTCATTCGTCGTCGTCAGTGCACGCAAGCAAACAACTGCCCGTAGAACTTGCTGCGTACGTGGAAACTGTGCCCGCCAACCAGGCCACAGCTTCACACGCTTCACTCTGCTCTGAGAAGGCGTCCGCTCCAATCCACACTAACGTAATCCGACGCTTGCTACTTCTCAGCTCATTCGCTTAAATCCTCGGCCAGCACTTCGATTAAGCTTGGTGCCTGTGGTTTGAGCTTACTACCGTCCCATGAGGTTCCAACTTACCCACGCTGGCGGTATCACAGCGCCATCGCACCTCCGCTTCCGGAAGGAAGAGCCGTATCCAAGCCGTCGAGCTCTCTCATCCTGGCACAGTCATCATGGCAGTGCTTGGCCAGTGACGATATCTCACTAAGACGAGCTTCCCGCGAGCTTCCGCAACATGGTCTACCAAGTTGACAGCGGACCTTCTCATCGGCAAGACTCATCCAAGACGATAGAGTGCGGACAAATACTCGTGCAAGACGCCATGGAACCTAGCGTCTCAGCCGCTCGACAGAGACAAAGGCCCGAGTCGAAGCCATTGGCGCAGTCGCACTCAAGCCTGCCAAGTAGCAAGTAGCATCGTTGTTTCCGTGGGCCAAGTCATCCTTTTCCACGTTCATGACAACGTCCGCTGCTTGTCTTATCAGCCTACTCATTCAAGAGCCGCGTCATCCGACTTGTCAAGCCTGCCCAGCGTTGGCTTCTCCACAAGCCGGATGAATTCGTCCTGCGACCGGAATTGCTGCTACATCCTTCTCTCAATACCAAGCACAAGTGTCACAAAGAGCCATTCTGTTTTCCTGCGAGCACAATTTCTCACGTCGAAATAGCCATGTGCGTGAACAAACGGCGATCTGCGTGCTCAGTCATCGCATAATCGCTTACATCTGCAAGGTTGCAGATAAGGTTGGCGCAGACTTAAGCATAATTTCCTTTCCGCTGCTGTCCCCAGGGTTTGGCTCTCGCCAAAGGCACCCCTCACAAGCATGAGTCGCAGCGCCCCGTCAGCCATGATTTGCTCGCACCCGCTCACATCAATTTCACATGCGCAACGTGTCCACTCGCGATCTACGCATTCCACTCCGATTGTTCGATCGCTTTCAGCCTACCACCTACTGAATACGAAGCAAGGGAGCGATAGCAAGCCCATGTGCTCTGAACCGCAAGCCCAGAACTGCACCATCCGAGCATCGTACCGTAAAATGGCAGCTCCTGGCACGCGATTCGAGGGGTCGCCCGGAACCGCTGGAAAATTAAGGTAGGCCAAGCGTCCGATACCTAGCGCCCGACTTTTCCCCAAAGTTTCCAAACCTTTCCTCGACGACCGGCGCTCAGACGGCTTAAATTTATCCGTCTAGGGCCAGCACGCCTGGTGCGATTATGGGGTTGCTCAATTAGTTGTTGGCTGTTGATTCGCTACCTCTACATCACTACACCATACCAAGATGTCGACGTGCCAAGGTGTGTATAGTGTATCGATATTCGCACGCGGCGCAGAATGGCGGTACTGCTTTTCTAGAAGCAATCCCTGGCTGTATCCGCTCCAAATGACTTGCGAGATATTTGAACATCAGTCCAGCTTTGTCGGACGTCGTGCGAAGCTTGTAGGCGCAGCATCGCTTGTGTATGGTTCGATCTCGCACTATAATATCCACATACCTCGTCTCACGCACACACAGCTAGGTTTGTGGTTCGATCCATCATCTTACGTATGATACGCCGTTGTTTCGTTATGTGATGTTGTAAAATACCTGTCATCGCTGCACCACCGCATCTTACCTCAGACGCTTACACGCAGTATCGATTCAGATAGCTGTCTTCGATGCCCAGACATATTGACCCTCAATTTAATTCCATAGGTGATCGGTGCATACATATCGCGCATCTTGTCTCTCTACAGACTCCACTATAGCATCCTACATCCCAACAAGCCCTCTGAAACAGCACGTGTTTGACGGGACAATGAGTATTGGACGGAATTATCCACAAACTATGTTTCATGGTCCGGACTTTTCCGTGGTAACATGAAGGACCACAGCCTAAGGAGCTGTGGCGTCGTGTCCTGTGGGCTTGGCCAGAGGCTTGGTGGCGCGGAGAGAGACTAGGAAATTGATCAACGCACCAGTATGGACGGATGCAAGCTCCACTATCAAATCATTAGGTCAAGCTTGCTCATGTTCCCAGGCCTCTGGCTTTCAAATTTTAAAACCTTCCCAGATCTGTTATTTTTGTCTGAGATATCGATGCTTCGCTGTTTCCAATCGCATCTTTACTTTGCTCTTGGCTTGCAACCATACATCAACAACTATCTAGTGTTGGTATCTACTTGCGACTCCATCTTCAAGTTTCCACGCTGGTCATGGTTCAAGGCTATCCATTCCTCTCTTCCCACCTTAGCGTGTTCATTTCGTCACTTCCCTTGTCCATGCTACTATCCACGACACAGTCCAACATAGACACCCGTCCTGAATGTCGATACTCGAACCTACATCGCAATGAATATGCGAACGAGGAGCGTCATGTTGGAGCCTATTGCAATACGATGATTGCGCTCTCATATCAGATTTCGAACAGCTCCCACGAATTCCTGATCCACGGAGGATTGCTACGAGCGTAGAACCATTGCCTCTCTTAGACTCTGCAGATAAAGAACCATGCTTTCTACCAAACATGACCTCACACAGTCTCACATAGCATGCAGATATACCTGCTTTAGTCAAATTGGAAAGAAGTCTGCTATTGTGGATAATGAATCGGCGTAGTACATTCGTAAGCACATCTGAGACTAACATCTAGCTGACATAGCCCCAAGAAAGTGGCCTAAACACCACTTCATCAAGGACAGCAGAAAGCCAGTACTAGAAAGTCCATTAGTCCCAACAGCGGCATCTCGAGCGCGGAAAAAAGTTACATCGTGGCGAGAAAAGTTTTTCAGCGTCGGAACAACCGTTGGAAGCACAATGCGAGGTAGAGAAACAGGCTGACCAAGCTGCGTAACGTCTACATGTGGATATATGCTGAGATGACAGCAAAATACTGCTACGTCAACCTCTTCATCCAGGTACCGACGGTCGGAGGTAGAGAAGGTTCCGCAGCCAACATCCCGACACGGTGAGCACGAATCAACCACTTCATCCCCGGCGAATTTCATGCAACTGCGCTCTCAATACATGGTGCGCTCTGCGACACCACTCAAAGCGCTTGAAGCTGTAAATGAATTACCATCGATATAATAACGGCTAGAGTACCTGATATGTCATAAAGCTATTAGACAAGAGCCTCCACATCGATATACTTGCTGCACTGTAGTAATCAAGGTGGTGTTTATGCATATTGACATGCACGTGATGGTACTGGAATTATGGCATTACAGTATCAATGCCTGCGACTGACCTTTAGCAATTCGCCTTATTCTGGGTATTGTTGTGATACAGTCGATTGCAGTAAGCCTTGTCTTGTACGTCGTCTGTCTAAGCGCCAAGATGAAGAGAATGCGAGCTGATGCTTCTGGTGAACACTCGTTTTCCTTGCCCATGTCGGGCAAGTATGCAAGGTACGATATTTGCTTGATGGAAGTCAATGTCAATCGTTCGCTGGGGTATTTTCTAGCTCTACAGCCGGAACTCTCATCGATCAAACGCGATGAGATGTTTTGTTAGCTGCTAAGGAGGGATAAAGCAAGAATAAATCGGTAGATCGCACATCTGGTCATATTCTGTACATGGATATATACGTAGTATCTAACACAAGTCTCTGTCATTGAAGACGGCATCTGGATAAGCATTGTGTCTCAGACTCGTCACTGCCTTTTCTGATTCATTCGTCCTACATATATCAACCAAATATCCCTAGGTTTCACCCAAATCTTCCCACAAACAAGGTTCAACGTGCGGCAAGCTATTCTCGAGGGCTCTGTTTGCTTTTACAGGGACCTGAGCGACGAGCATCCTGTCCTGGCCAGGAAATGTCGTAATATGACACTGTGCAGCGACTTCTACTAGATCAGCTCCAATCAACATACTCTGTCTGCCACCCTGGGTCTAGACTTTGTTTGAGTGGGTCGGGAGACCTGAGTTTGGTGCGGAGATGTGGGCGAGGCCGGCCATGATGAACGAGTGTCTTGGGGAGTCAGTGAGTGAGGCAAAGCGAGTGACTTTGTATTTGTCCAGAGAAGATGAGAAATCAACGAGTAGATGGTTAGACAAACGCTAACTCACTACGCTTGTATGTAGTTGTTGTCAGTTCCTGTCGTCGTGTTTTGCGGTATAATGCCTATCAAGGCATCGTCAAGATCGCCAAGATCAACGTTCACGGCGCCGCGACTAAATACTGGTAGTGCAGATAGCTTCCAGAATTCAAGACGAGCGACGCTGTTAGCGGCGACGACAGCTGTGATATTGAGGGAGGCTGCTTTGCTGGCTGCGATGCCGAGGGTGGGCAGCATGCAATTGACTACTTGGGGTGTGAGTTTCATCCTGAAGATCGACATGTCGAACTACATGTGCTTGGGTACGATGACTGCAGTGGTAGAGGTGTATCTTCCTGCAGAAAGTACAGTCGTCGCTCGCAGGTACCTAGACGGCGACGGACGCAGGTATGCAAGGGGCTGGTTGCATGTAAGATTGACCTGAGCATCGTGGATTGATTGTGTTGAGCGCAATCAAGACAACTACAAAGAAAAACGTCAAACATCTCTGGTATAGGTAACCAGAGTATGTTGAATGTTGAATGTTGAATGTTGAAAATCAAGAGTCAGCAACTCAGAATCCCAGATTAAGCCAACTGCTGAGGCGTGTTAGACGAGTACTCAGGTCCGCCTTGCCTGCGCCGCACCCGCCTGTGCGAAAGCTTACTCTGTCCTCGTTACACCAGCACGATCCTGTCTGTGGTATTTCAGCGCGAATGTTGACATCAGCGTACCTCTTGTCGTGTTAACAGACGCGCTAAGAAGCTGCCGGAACATAATTGCACCCTCGAGCAGGATCTTAGACGTCACCAACAACCCGCAGCGCTCGTACCCAGAGATGATTCAGGCGCCCTGCATGATACTGGATTTAAGAGCGCAAGAGTAAGTCGGTTCGAATGTCCGCAAGATGTGTTGAGATCATAACAGGTAGCGGACACATAGTCATGTGCTGCAGGTAGCCAAATATTCATGAACGAGAGAAGCAAAAGTCAAATTGCTTTGTCGCGTTGCCAGCCATCTGTGATGAGACTGCGCAAGTGGCGTTTGATGTGATTTTGTTTTTCGAAAAATAGATTCCTCGTCTACACTTGTACCGAATCAGTCCTATCAGGCCATATAGCATCAGAGTTCTCATTGGGAAGCGGTTACGAAGTGCGCTGGACTATATCCAGGTAAGTACGACCCAATATCTCGGGTCGCGCCCAGAGACTCAGCATCGTGCCGTATCGGCATCTTCTCCCTGGTACGCTTTTGCAGCGTGCCCCGTATCATCGTATTCAGTGGTAACAGGTGATGCGCCTACTATTATAGCATCGCCACACGCAACCGCAGACGAAGCGAACTCGAAAGACTACCGGCAAATCGTACGGGTCAAAGACGATGAATCCGTCGTAGAACAGACTCTTTCCAAGCATTCTAGTATACCCAATCTCGTTTACCAAGTCGAAATGTGGGGACAACGCAGAATACCCAAAGAACAGTACCGCTGCCTCGGAGCCATCCACGGCACCTGTCAAATCCCAAATTCCTGGCTTCAGGTTCTGTAGTAGACAACCACAAATTAAACGGCAGTTCCAAGCAAAGTCCCCGCATACATCAATCCAGAATCAGTAGTACATGTGCAATGTACAAGGCTTCCAGGGCCAACCATCTAAAGAGCCATGGTATAATGTTACTCCTTCTACCGAGTTGCCCGTGTCCGTGTCTAACATCCACGGCACCTGCACCGTGTGGTGCGGCGGCTCCGCGTCAGCGATCGTTTCCAAGACTTTTAGCAATAAGCCACGGCTAGCTTGTAGAGGAAGAAACCAAGCTCGACTTCGCACTCCGCCCGCTTGCACCGGTAAAGTTCCGTTTTTGGGGTAAAATGAGGTCGTCCTGCTCGGGGTATCAATCACGCGAAAGGTGTTAGATGCCGGAAACCATGCCTAGGGTAGCTCCTCTTGGGAGCGGAAGGAAGTGAGTATCGGGATAGTAATGCTAGGATGCAAGAAGGAGCTGACGGCATAGAGGTATTCATATTGGATTTGTTGGTGGACGTGTTGTAGCGTTGGTAAGACGGCAACAATGTTCACTGCCATGGAACGTGGAGAAGAGTCGTGTTATCAGACCCGCCTCCAGCGTGGAGAAGACAAGGTGGAGTGAGGAATCCGGAGTAGCAGCACACATCTGGGGCGCGTTAGCAGGGCCTCGGATAATTTACGGGTCTGCTCCGACGAAACAAGCCAGAAGCGGTGCGGGGATGCAGCGCGCGTATTTAGCACCGGAACAAAGCTTTGCAAGGAGGTAGCTGATAGGCCTCGCACTGCGACGATACCGAGTCTAGAGCGAACAAGAATCAGCCAACTGAAGCCACCTGCAAACCAGTGCAAAGCGTTGCTTCGCGCTATGCTTACTTCTGGTGAGCGTTCCGCTGCTAAGACTTGCCCTCGTCGCGTAGCCGCACTCCGAAAACGAGGTCGTGACAGCCGAATCTCACGGCTTGGGCCCTTGCAAGTGTGCGCAAGGAACCATCTGGATAGCTGGGTGTTGTGATTGATGGAATCTGCGTCTCGGATTCCTTCCATGTGCACATAGCGCTGACAGGGGCCCACCACCTAGGTGCGTACTCGATGCATCTTTGGGAATTAGATGGGGTATGGGGTGGTTCAAGCGCAACTGCACACATCCTAACATGCCTAAATGCCGTTCCGCCAGCTCACATTAAGCCCCGCGTCCATGTGCCTGTACTGTTTATAAGGTGGAGACATTTCCCCGGTTTACACGTCTTGCTCTGCTTTTCTTTGCCCTGCCATCGTTCTCTCTCTTATACCCCACACTTTTGCTACCCCCGGCCCACATTCGCAGATATGGGTGACGCTGTCGGCCCCAACAAGGACTATGGCGGCGATGTCCACGTCGAGAAGGCCATCTCGCACGTCGATGACTCGGCTGCTCTCGATGAGAAGGCGCAAGCCGCTATCTACAAGACGCAGGCTATGGATGCAGAGACTGCGGAGCATGACATGGGTGTAGTGCAGGCTGTTAAGGCGTATCCCATGGCTGCTCTCTGGGCGTTCATCATGTCTTGTACTATCGTACGTCTTCTCGCTTTGAAATCTTACACTTGAGAAATCTTTGCTAACAGCACTTCAGATTATGGAGGCCTACTGTGTCTTCCTGATGGGTAACTTCATTGCCCTACCTGCCTTCGAAATGGAATACGGTATCCCTCTCACACACGAGGACCCGGAGCGTCCATGGGGCAAGATTATCGCGGCTAGCTGGCAATCGGCGCTTCAGATGGGAGGTCCAGTCGGAGCCATTATCGGTGTTTGTCTGGCTGGTCCCCTTACCAGCCGCATCGGATACCGGTGGGCGACTATCGTCGGTCTCATGCTTCTCAACGCTTTCATCTTTGTTTTCTACTTCGCCAACTCGCTACCGGTCATGTTCATCTCCCAACTGCTCGAGGGAGTCCCATGGGGTATCTTCATTGCCAACGCACCCGCATACTGCAGTGAGATTACGCCAATCCAGCTGCGAGCTCCTGCTACCCAGATGTTGCAAATGTTCTGGGCCATTGGTGCTATCATCGTCAACGGTGTCGCCTACTACTACAACCCCAAGCGCGACTCGAGCGCGTACAGGCACGTAGTCTTCTCTTACATCCATTGTGCATTTGCTAACGTGAAATCAGGGTTCCTATTGCGCTCCAATGGATGTTCCCTACCCCTCTCGCGATTCTCATCTACTTGGCCCCAGAGTCCCCTTGGTGGCTAGTACGAAAGGGACGTCTCGCAGAAGCCGAAAAGGCCGTCGGACGTCTGGGACGCAAGGGCCAGCTGAACCTCAACGAGGCTGTTGCTATGATGCGCCGAACCATTGACCTCGAAAAGTCTATCAAGGAGCCCAGTCTTTTGGAATTGTGGAAGGGCACCGACCGATACCGAACCCTTATTGTGTGCGGTGTGTACGCCGCCCAGAACTTGACTGGTAACCTTATTGCCAACCAAGCCGTCTACTTCTTCCGTCAGGCCGGTATCTCAGTAAACACCGCGTTCGCCCTGGGTCTTATTACATCCGCCCTACAGATGATCTTCGTTATGCTGTCCTGGGTCCTGACTACGTACCTCGGCCGACGAACCATTTACGTTTGGGGTTCGCTTATTAATGTCGGATTCCTAGTCGCCCTTGGTATCGCAGCCTCCGTTGGTGTTTCCACGGCAGCATCGCTAGCTCAGGCTTCCCTGGGTTTGATTGTTTCCGTTCTGTTCACTTTGGGACCGGCGCCCGCTTCCTGGGTCATCATTGGAGAGACATCTTCGATTCGTCTCAGGCCTTTGACCACCGGTATTGGACGTGGTGCCTACTACGTTGTCAACATTCCCTGCATCTTCCTCGCGAGTTACATGCTCAACCCTGATGTAAGATTTCTTCCACTCCGAACGCTGCCATATACATGTTACTAACAGAACGTAGGAGGCAAACCTCGGTGGCAAGTGCGGTTACGTCTGGGCTGGAACTGGTTTCTTCTGCTTCGTCGTTGCATTCTTCTACCTTCCTGAGATGAAGGGCCGATCCTACCGTGAGATTGACATTCTGTTCAAGCGCAAGGTCCCAGCCCGCAAATGGACAAAGACTGTCATCGACATCCAGGACGACTCGTAGATGGAGACGCGCCTATCATGGCGAGATTGGGAAAGCTGCAGGGGCAACGCATCTGTACGCGCTCGATGTTTGTTTTTTCAGAATCGATGTAGTCGGTCGAGTAATGCATACCTTGTGCACCTATTGGTGACAAGAAGAGAAGACGAATAAATCATCTTAACACGATCGATCAGAAATATGTGAATGATTGTGTGAAAGCGCATGTGGACGCTGTAAGACACGAAGCTCTGCGTACATAACATCGAACATAAGATTAGTGTTGGAATGTGAACGGATGTGCGATGTTCGATTAACGTCAGGACCCGAGTTCTCCACCACGATGTATACCAAGCCACTAGTAACCATTGGGACACTCGCTCAATCGATGATAGCGCACTCCGCTATCTATTCGAGAAAAAGTAGTAGCAGCACATAGCCTTGAACTTTAGTACCTATGACTGATCAGTCTCAAAATCCATTTCTCAAATGAATGTTTGAGATTATAGTCATCGTTAGCCAGCAAACTTTGTAGCCATCATATAAGCAGCACCTTGACGGTGTATGGTACAAGAGTACTCCAGGCTGGTTAGTTCATCTGCAAGTCCATGTAAGGTACGTTGTTCTGACCAGGTACAAAAGCTTACACGATAACGTGGTATACAACACAATCAAGACGTAAATATATTCATTGGAATATGGGTGAATCATTTGAATCCCCCTCATCTCCCTTACGATCAGCAAGTAGCCAACATGCTCGTCAGCGCACTCTTCTCCTCACTCGTTATAGTCAGCGCATAAACGCTCTTGACCTTGATCCACATCTTGCTATAAGTGCAGTAGTAGCTGGTTAGCGGTGGCTTCCAGGCTTCGGGTCCCTTGTCACCCTTTGCTTGGTTGACGTCGTCAGTCACTGCGATAAGCTGGGGGTTGGTAAGGTCGTTGGCGAAGGCTTGACGACGAGCAGCGGTCCATGAAGCAGCGCCGGACTGTAAAGTAGTTAGTATAGAGACGTCAGAAGGTAAGAGTAGGGAGAACGCGCCTTCCAGGCATTGCTCAAGGGCACCATGTGGTCAATGTCGACATCGCTGGCTGCTGTCCAGGTAGCGCCATCGAAAGGGCTGACCCAGGTTCCAGAGGTTGATGCACAGGCAGAGTTGGTAACGACATTGGTACCGTCACGCTGGAGGACTGTCTCGCGAGTGTTGCAGGATCCGGACTGAGTGATCCAGTGAGGGAACAGATCACGAGAGTAACCAGTCTGAGGACCTTGAGCGGCGACGGCAAGACCAGCGAGCTGTGTAGTCGCAGCCGATGTACTGGGAATGTTGGGGGGAGCGCGAGCATTAAGAACATCTGGTGTTGGAGCTGCTGAGACGAGGGCGGCCGAGGCCACAGCGACGAAGATGGAAGCCTTCATAGTGATGTGTTGGAAGCGGAGTAACCGAGGCCGTACGAGGGAGGAGACTGCGCTACGAAGCAGAGTGGCTTTCTATCGTCTCTGGCTTGTCGTCTCGTTACGACGCGACTTGGTAGGCGCTTATATACTCCCATTCTCCAAAGCCGGATTCGGAGCCTTCCACTTCACACATCGTCGAGCCCAATGGTAAGCACCATGCGCATCGCCTACGGTATACCCCTTGCTTCTGTACCGCTAACCCGGTCTTCGCACCACCAAGGCTACTGGACACATGCGCTACCACTCTCGCAATCCCGAAAGAGGCAGGTGAAGTTGGTAGCCAAGTCACCGAAACAATGTCCATCATCTACCCATTGGGGGTGTGTACCTGACCAGCTGTGTTTACATGCTCGCTATACGCCATGAGTGGCTTGCCTTCCTTTCGCGGGGCCCGGAGCCGACCTACTTGCATCGTAGCGCAGACATGACTGGCAGGAGGCAAGATTACTATTGTAGCAAACAAAGTTGCAGCTGATCGCAGGTGTTCTTATCTTGACGTATGATAGGGTGGCGGGGTGCTTTGGCGTGGGTGCAGATCGTCATCTTGATTGGCAGCTCGATATGAAGCCTCCGACGACGTGCCGGCGCTTCCTGCGGTTCGAGACGTTATCCCTTTGCGTGATCAAATAGAGCGAATGAATGGCAAGGCGTAGTAAACGTGAAAATGAGTGTGCAGGGGTACTTGAGATGAATTTGGGAGGTAAGAACGTGGTTGAGATGGAGGTTGATTGGTAATTGCCCCGCTTCATGCTACACACGATGCCAAGCGTTGGTCTTGGCTGAAAGAAGAAAGCTGTTAGCCTCATCAGGAGGTGCCAAGCCACAATTGGTGAAGTGTTGTCCGGATGGCGCGGACCCTAACACACACAAGTGTTGATTCCTGAGCTGATGCTGCGAAATGAAGGCTTTCCAAGGCGATGAAGATTGCGCGACGAGTGTCGACGAAGATAAGATAGCTCGGGGGCTCAGAAAGAGGTTTGGCGAGATTGGAGCTTGGTATGCCAACCCTTTAGTGCAGTGTTGGACACTTTGCTGCGAGAACTGCCGTTTCGAGTAGATTCGCAGCGACGTCGGGGCTCAAAGACTTGGCTTAGAGTCGATGTCGAATCGGAGGCAACATCAGAACCATACTGCTATCACACAAGCTCTGGCGAAAATGCGCAGAGAGATATCTCAGTATCCATGTGGGTAACTACGACTATCATACAGAGAAATCAAAGTCCTTGAACGCTTCTTTGAACTGTTCAACATCTTGCTCTTCTTGAGCCTGTGTCTGTCCGCAGTTCTTCCAGTCAACGCGATTATCCAGCCTCAAGAGTTTTGCCAATACCTCACGTCCAAACTGATTATGGAAGCGGATCTTCTCATCAAAGCGCATGACGTAGCTTGTTTGCTTGTCAGGGTCATCTTTCGGGTTCCACACCAAGACCCTGAAGAAGTCGCTTGTTTCCTCAAATCCATCTCCAACATCCTCTTTCTCAAATTTTGGCCAGTGTAGATTCTCCGCTAGCGCCTTGAAAGCAGCCTCGACGAGTCCTTTGCTGATGAACTCTGCGCTTACTGGAAGATACTGCCAATGCGTATGTGGTAAGCTGGATTTGCTGGCTTCCCAAGTAACGGAACCATATGCAGTGTCCGCAACAGACTTGAGCATGCTGTTCATCGCGCGTCGGTAACGTTGCATCTCCGCGTAGGTCGCGTGACGTTCCTCTTCTTCCATGGAGCCGAGTGTGGGTTGGTGTGTGAAGGGGATAATTAGCATGTGGCTTGGGAAGCCGAGTTTGGGATATGTTTGTGATGTCGGTAAGGGACCTTTTGCGGTAGTCAGGTAGGAGTTTTCGCCGATCGAAGTCACCAAATGTGTCGCGATGTTTTCGTTTGCTAGACAGAAAAAACACTCTGACGCTGTAATTGGTCCTCGAGACTCGCCCTTGCGTCTCTTGTTGCCCCGCCGGCCGCGGTTTCCGTCATCGTAGACAAGGTGCTGTTCGCGGTGCCCCGGTGCGACTCGCTTCTTCTCTGAGAGGGTCACAGGGCAAGCAGTCGAGCCAGCTGGCGGTGAGACAGGATAGCTTGCTGAAGGCTCAAGAGAAAAGGCATATATCCATTTCTGCTTATTAGGATTGCCGAAGGAAGCGAGACTAATGAAGCGAGTCACTGGATAAAGGTTGTCAGTCTCATCACTGGGCTGATGGAAAAATGGCTCCCGTTCGTAAAAAGTGCCTCCGGACGTTGAGAAGTGGTACTTGGGCTTCAGTACCACGTCTAGGTCGGCGATGCACTGTTGCGTAGACGGCTGTACCTCGGGGTCGAACTCGACCTTGGAACGCTTTCGGATACCCTCTGGCCACTCGTTGGTAATCAGAATGTCCGTTGTAGTTGCTCCTCGTAGGATCTTCGCATCCGTCTCGCTGTAGAAGGGCGGGTACTTGTCTTTGGATTGGCCGGTAACGATGTTCTGATCAAGTTGTCCGCCTAGCGCGACAATGCGAATTCCTTCAGACGTCTTCATAGTCGTCCGCTTCCCCCAGAAAGAAAAGGTTGTGGCATAGTTCGTCACTTGATGATTCTAGTTTGTGGACTACTGCTTGCGGAAGAGAATGGCTGCCAAGAGCGAAATATGTTGGTAGTGGTATATCGATGTTGCCATCGACGAGCGCCTGCACATCTGCTGCATCTGCGCCTTCAGCCTCAAGTGAGCCTGCAAACAAATCGCCTGCAACGATGGCGAAAGCGAAGTTGTTCTTCGCGTGTAACGCGCCCAGCTTCTGGAAGACGGTCTTGAATTGGCCGTTGACGCCGCCAACGACCACACTGCACGCGTCAGAAGGAATTAGCGCGTTGACACTGCATTGCACTTACATTTTTGAGGCCATTCCGAATGACGTAGCTAGTGAATCAGCCGATGTTTGATGTGGTGGCACACACAATTAGAGGCGTAGTTTCGCGACTCTTGAAGCTTGACAGGGCCGTATGGTCTTGGATAGCGACTGTAATCTGCTGAAATTATGCTGGTACGTCGGGCGTTGGACTGTAGACGCGTGGTGTTGAGTATAGGTGATTGGCGCGTCGGACATGTCGGTGGTGCCAGGGTCCAGCTTTTTTGTTAGCGCAAGGAAATTCTAGTGGAGCATCATCGAGTGAAGATACAGCCACCGCACAGCCTTGAGCACTACACCACCACCACCACCACCACATTATGGCCGCCATGTCACGGGGCCCTACCACCAAGCCGGCTGCAAAGCCCAAATTCAACATCTCAAAGCCGATGCGCCCGCAGAAAAGAGTCAAGGGCGGCACCGAATCGACGCGCAACCATGTCTTCAAAGGCTTCACCCAGCGCATTGCCCAACTCAAGATCGAGCCCATTCGCCGCGGTCGCAGCACCATTCTTGACGATGCCGAACTCGAATCCACCTTTTCCTACTTCCGCGACTCGTTCATGGAGTGGAGGGAGCTCAACATGTCCGAGGGCTTCACAACTTTCGCCCGCAAAGTCGCGCCGCTATGCGACAGCCTCCCGCAGGTCCTCCACCACAGCGATCGCATATTTGAGTTACTCGTAGAATACATCGAGAAGGGCGAGAAATTCAGCCAGGAACCGCTGCTTAGTCTCACGGCGCATCTGGCACACGACCTGGGCGAAAGATTTGAGAAGCACTTTGAGAAGGCAGTGAAGACGGTGTCACACTTGGCAGCTACACACGCTGATGTTGAGGTCATCGAATGGGCTTTTGGATGTCTCGCATGGCTATTCAAATACCTCTCACGACTCTTAGTGCCAAACTTACGCCCCGTATTCGATCTCATGTCGCCTCTGCTGGGCAGAGAGCGCCAGAAGACCTTCGTATCCCGTTTTGCCGCCGAATCGCTCAGCTTCCTTGTCCGTAAAGCCGGTGCTGGCTACCACAGAGACAAGATGCCGCTCAGAACCATCATAAAGCACATATCAGACCAGCTGAAGGACCAGCAAGAGTCGGGCAAGGACTACGCTTTCCAACAGGGTCTCATGTACCTCTTGACCGACTCGCTAAAAGGCGTACAGCGCGGGTTTCACTCGAGCGCTACGGCAATATTGCAGGAGCTCCTAGCAGAGACATACAACGAAGAGCACGTCCAACTCCGGATTCCGCCTCTTGAGCCCGTGCTAGCTGGTGTCGTTACCGCCGCGATCCATCACACGGATGCTGAGAACTTCCGGACGCTACTCGAAGTGATTCTTGCACAGGTCGATAAGACATCTTCCGATACACGATACCTGGGCCTTTCGTCTCGCCTGCTACTAGTCGCGTGTGGTGTACGACAGGGTGACCGCATTGACAACTGGCAGCCGGTTCTGGTCCTAGTCAGTCGTTTACTGGACTCAACACAGGCATCCACGGCACTGGATCCTGTTGACGCATGGGAGCTTTTGTCTTTTGTCTCTGTCGTATTCCAATATTGTGCTCTGGATGCAGCGATACCCCATGAAAAACTGCTCGAAGGGCTCAGCCGTGGCTCATGGGAGCCCTACTTCTTACCTTTTTGCAATCTGTTTGCGGACTTGGGAGTGGAGAGATTCCGGACGTTATTACTTCCGTATTTCAAGAGGTTCATTGCACAGAAGGCACACGAGCACGGATCACAATTTTGCGCTATTCTTCCCCGATTGTACGACAACGGTGCGCTAGCAAGTGGCGCTCTACAACCTTCTGAGCGCTGGCAGACGAGCTTACATGAGCCGTTTGACAAGCTTGTAGAGTCTGCACGCTGTGGTGTCGATTCAGACTACGAGACTTTCTACTGTAATGCTTTGTTAGGCGCCATAGAGACGCTGCGCATAGGCAATGACAAGACACGTGAGGTATGGAACGACCTTGCAGAACTACTCAGGAACGCCGTAGATATTGACAGCGCAAAACCCCGACGAACCGTGGACATCTTTGCTACCGGAAATGGCTTCCAGTTTCTCATTGGGAAAGGCGACAGTGACGACCTGACAGCAAGCTTGTGGCCCGCGTTGTGCCAGGCATCCACTATATACGGCCGTTCTGTAGCCTTTTGGCGCGCGCTCCTAGGCTTGTTACAGCGAGAGAAGACCAAACTCGACATTACCGGGCCGCATATGGAGCCTCTCAAGCAAACTCTTATGCGCTGCTTGGGTTCTCCATCACATGATCTGAGACTCACAGCCATATACGTTCTGCAGGTTATCGTAGGACAGCGCGAGGAGCACCAGAACATCCTGCATATGGCAATGCTGGTCGAGCAGACGCCACTGAACCTCGAGACTCAGAGGTCCGTTTCGATGCGGATTGGACAAATCGCAAAATTGTACCCAGGTGTATGCTCCGATCATTGGGTAGGGAAGGCTATGTCTGCATTTTGTCTAGGATTGCTACATGTTCGACTAGCTTCGGTCTGGGATGATAGTTGCACGGCTTTAAAGGCAATATGCGAGACGAAAGAGGGGGAGGGCTTTGTTACTCAAATCGTTTTCGACTGGCTGACTACTGCCAATGCCGGCCAGGGTGCTACCGACGAACCTCAAGCAGCCTCTCCACAGCGACCCTATGCCACCGATTTCGAGTGCACCAACCTCTTGCAGCTACAGGACCACGTCTGCAACATACAGTCTCAGGCCGACAGCACTGAGGAGCAGTTGGAGATTCTATTCAAGGACAACCATGCCGAAGTACCTTTCCATAACTCATTCAGTAGGACACAGGCCCTTAGAGTCTTGAGTTCTTTGCCACATATTGCAGAGAAGCGGTCGCGTCTTCTCGTACCTGTACTCTTGAACTGGGCGCTGAATCAAGCCATACTGGAGTCCGCAGATGTCCCCAATACAGAAGAGGAGGTTGATGCTGTCGCTCAGGATCGCTGGGCAAGAAAAGACCAAAAGGCAATGCTCTCGATCTTCGCGAAATTCAACAACCCCAAGGTTCTGTACCGCACAGATGAAGTCCGTGAAGCTTTGCTTGCTCTACTAGGCAACGGAGACATTGAGATCCAAAAGGCTGCACTCAAAGCGCTTCTCACCTGGAAAGATCCCGCCATCGTGGCATACCAAGAGCAACTGCTCAATTTACTCGATGATGAGCGTTTCCGTGACGAGCTGCCAATCTTCCTCAGCGAAGGAAAGCTCCAAAACACCGATGTGGACCAAGTACTTCCGATCGTGTTACGACTATTGTACGGCAAGGTCATAGCTGGCAAACGAGGGCTTGAGTCGAAGAGGAAAGCCGTTTTTGTCAGCCTCAAGAACAGGTTCGGAGACAACGCCATACATCAATTCTTACAGATCGCTTTCGGGCCTCTTGGCCATATTTCAATCCTGAAAGACTCAGCGGTCGATGAAGAGCTGTTGCAAAAAGATCTAATCAAAGCACGAAAGCAGGTCGGTATGCTAAACCTACTGGATGACTTACTGGGTACTTTTGGAACTACATTCACCCCATTCGCCGGAACCGTCGTGGACCCCATCATGTACTCCGCCATCAAGGCATCACGAGAGCTATCAAAACCGAACGATCGTGAAGATGATGAAGGTTGCGCAGCGAAGACGTCCTTGCTGAAGACTATAAGGCAGCGCGCATTGCAGATTCTAGGAAGGCTGTTCGAGAATTGTCCGGAGTTCGAATGGAAACCGTACACAGCTGCTCTTGTCAAGGAGATGGTCGAACCTAGGCTTGAGCAGTTGCCCATTGAGACGGCTCAATCCGTCTCTGGGCTTCTGCGATTGTTCGCGGCATGGTCGAAATCGAGTGCAACTGCCTCGTTCCTAGTAGAGTTCAACTCTGCCATCTTGCACAAGGTCGTCGACTGCCTCGAAGTACCGTCAGCCAAGGACGATGTCAAGTGCTTTGTTCTGAACGAAATTATCCGAAATATCGTTTCTCTTGTCACTGTTGAAGACGAAGTGCCAACGACAGACTCGAAGCTTCTTCGGAACCGTATCCACACAGACATCATTCAGCCGTACTCAACTGCGATACTCCACCGGGTTGGTCAACTACTTCGTCAAAGCCCTAGCAAAGAACTGCTCGAAGCTGGAGTACAAACAGTTGCAGACTTTGCCCCTCATGTGGTCGGTGCCACGGAGTCGCGTAGCATGATCGAGATCGCAACCTTCCTGCTTCGCCAGCCTTCGAAGCGCGTGAACCCAAGAACCAAGCTAGGATTACTCAAGATTCTTCATGAGTTTATCCAGCGTTGTGACAGTCAGGGTCTGGCCGAGCTCTTTGACACAATCTACGATGCGGTCTGCCCTATGTTCAGTTTCGTTCAAGATCGAACCGCCCGAACCTTGCTTTGCGATGTCCTCCAAGATCTCTCCGACACCAACAGCGACCTTATGGTAATTGCGAAGCTGTGCCGTGATCTCAATTCCTTTGCCACTGGCCGCCTCGACGAGCCGGATTTCGAATGCCGGTCGCAAGCCTTTGATGCCATCAACGAACAAAGCTATCGGTCTTACACGCTGGCACAGTGGAAACCTCTAGTCTACAACATGCTGTATCTTATCAAAGACAATGATGAGCTCAGCATTCGGGTCAATGCGTCTTTGTCTCTGCGTCGCTTCAGCGAGGTATCATCAAGCGAACAGTTCAGAGCATTCGTCTCGGCAGCCGTCCTACCGGGCATCCACGCTGGTATGCGAGAAACCTCGGAGCTTGTGCGGGTTGAATATCTTGCTGTACTTGAGCATATAGTCAAAACCCACCCCGACTGGACTCCTGTAGCGGATCTGCATGTGCTCCTTTCGGAAGATGATGAGGCATCGTTCTTTGGCAACATTCTTCACATTCAGGGCCATCGACGACTGAGAGCTTTGCGCCGCTTAGCCACAAGTGCGTCTCATGTGCGCGGTACCAACATCTATCATGTCCTCATACCACTCCTTGAGCACTTCGTCTTCAATAAGGGGGGATGACGAGGCCGCGGATAGCCTTTTAGGAGAGACAATCAAAACACTTACGTCGTTAACCGAAGGTCTAGAGTGGCCGCAATTCCGCTCTTTGCTCAAACGTTACATCGGCTACTTGACAAGCAAGGAAGACCTGCAAAAGTCAATCATCCGACTGATAGCTGGTCTGATGGACGGATTGAATCGCGCAGCACACGCCAAAGGGTATATTGCGAAGGCCTTGTCTGAACAAGATGACTACGCTGCTTCTGAGAAAGAAGAAGCTTCAGACGCGATGGATGTCGAGGAGCCTCTGTCCACCTTGGCCAAGACTCTCCCACAACGGGACAAGCTGAGCATCGATCTCATCAATAACTTTCTGCCGGATCTCACCAACTTCCTGCACAAGAAGGACGAAGCTACTGTCAGTCTACGAGTGCCGATCGCAGTCGCAATCGCGAAAATTCTTCTGGTGCTCCCGCCACTCGAAATTCAGACACGCTTACCGGGAGTTCTTTTGGACATCTGCTATATCTTGAAGAGTCGTGCGCAAGAGGCTCGCGACATGTCGAGAAACACACTCAGCGACATCGCTACGCTAATGGGCCCGGGCTACCTGGGGTTCATCTTGAAGGCTTTGCGAACTGCGCTCCAGCGAGGATACCAGCTCCACGTTCTCTCGTTCACTTTGCACTCTATTTTAGTCAAGCTTGTCGACCAAACGAACCCGGGTGATCTCGATTACTGTTTAGCGGATCTAGTTGACGTGGTGAGTATCTTGATGGAACAAGTCGCACTCGAGGAAATAAACTGACACTGGTTTTAGGTCATGGATGATACATTTGGTGCTGCAGGTCAAGAGAAAGATGCGGAAGAGTACATCTCCAAGATGAAGGAGGTCAAGAGCAGCAAATCTTTCGATTCTATGGACATTATAGCACGATCAGCTACGCCCGCACACATCATCAAGCTTGTGCTCCCAATCAGGTCGCTACTGATCGAGAAGCTCAACGCCAGAATGGTCCAAAAGATTGACGAGCTCTTGCGACGCATCGGACTCGGTATTCTCCAGAACCCAACAGTCAACAACAGGGATATACTAGTGTTTTGCTATGAACTCATTCAGGAGGTCTACGCCGCAAGTACATCCACCGAGAAGAAGGCTAAGATCGATCCCAAGAACAAGCGGTATTTAATCAACAACCGTGGCGCGGCGAAGTCCGGCGCGAGACTCAGCACGTCCTCGTACCTGTACAAGATGATACGCTTCGGTATGGACATTCTCCGAACTGTGCTCCGCAAGCATGAAGACCTCCAGACGCCCCAGAATTTGGCTGGCTTCCTTCCGATTATCGGCGACGCCATGGTACAAGGACAAGAAGAAGTGCAAGTTTCAGCTGTTCGTCTTCTCACGACCATAATCAAGGTACCTATGACGGAGCTGGACACGAACTGCCCTGTGTACATCGATGAAGCGATGCGCGCCATTAAAGGCGCACTGTCGTCCAACACGGAACTTGCGCAGGCTTCTTTGAAGCTAGTCTCAGCTGTCCTGCGTGAGCGACCGAACGTGCAAATCAAGGAACGGGATATCGGACATCTCCTTAAGCGCATGATGCCTGACTTGGATGAGCCAGACCGCTCGGGTGTCAGCTTTGGTTTCCTCAAGGCTGTCATGAATCGACACATCGATGTTCCTGAGATGTATGAAGCTATGGATAAGGTAGCCGAGATGATGATCACTAACCAGACGAAATCCGCACGCGATATCGCTCGTTCACACTTCTTCCAATTCCTGACATCGTATACGCAGAGCGAGAAGCGCTTCAAGAAGCAGATTGAATTCCTCCTCAAGAACCTTCGATACGAACATGTAGAAGGTAGGCAGTCAGTCATGGAGGCACTCGATCTCATCATCGGAAAGGCGCTGCCTCGCTTCCCTGAGAAGGCACAGTACGAGTACCATGGAATCATGTTCCTCCCGCTGATCAACACTGTGGCAAACGATGACTCGAACAAATGTCGTGAGATGGCTAGCTTGCTGATCAAGAGCCTATTCCAAACTGCCAGCGACAAACGACTTCAAAGCTTTGCAACCGACCTCAAGAGCTGGCTGGAACAGGACGACAATGTCGGCCTGAAGCGTCTCGGCATCCAATGTTTCGGTTTTTACTTCGAAGCAATGGAGGAGGATGAAGAGCCAAAAGAGCTAACATACGTTCTTGATCGACTAGACTCAACAATTGATGAGTGCTTGACACGACGTGATGAAGACGACTGGGAGTTGCTATACTACTCTCTCACGCTACTCTCGAAGGTCTGCAAGAAATACACAGATACTATGTTTGCATCAAACAAAGACAGCCTCTGGACCGCGGTGCAGGCCAGTGCAACCTATCCGCACTTGTGGGTCAAGCTCAAGGCTGCAGAGCTCTTGGGTACATACTTCGCACATTTGGGAGTATCGAACAAGGATACTGGTCTTGAGGCACTGCCTCTGGAAGGATCAGGTGGCTTACAACTAGCAGAGCAGAGCATGACGCAGCTCTGCAATGCATTTTTAAGGAACTTGCTCAACCCAGATGTCTCAGAACAGCTCTGCATGCAAAGCGTGAAGAACATCGCTTTCCTGGCCCGATGTCTCGCTGTCAATGGCGCCAAGTGGCATTGGCAGAAGATGGATGACGACGAAGAAGTGGGCGAGACTGTGGCTCCAACGAACGGTGATGCAGCAGGTACAGAAGATGAGGAAGACTTTTGCGGCTTCTCACCTGTACCTGAGACTGCAAACCCCAAGAAGACAGAAGACGCTCCACCAACAGCCATCCACCGCCTGATGATCCGCCTCTCGGGTATTGTTCGCAAAGATAAGAGCACCATGAACGCCAAGACGACCATCATGAATCTTTTCGACACTATCGCTGCCAAGTTCCCTCTCGAACCTTTATCCACATCTCTTCCACACCTTCTCACGACCCTCTCCACCCTCACCGATGCCACTGCAACCTTCCCCAAATCTTCTGTCGCCCTCATCTCCAACAACGCGCCTAATGATCCGTACAAATCTCTCGCCGACAAGGCACGCGAGGTCATGAACACATTGCAGAAGCGCCTCGGTACGCAAGAATACCTGAATGTCATGGCTGAAGTGCAAAGAGGTGTGCGCGAGAGGCGCGAAGAAAGGAGGAGGAAGAGGAAGGTCGACGCTGTGTTGGATCCGGAGAAGGTTGGCAAGGAGAAGAGGCGGAGACATGATGTTAAGAGAGTCAAGCGGAAGGAGAGGAGTGCTGAGGAGAGGGGAAAGCGTAGGGGTTGGTAGGCTGATGTTATGTGTCTGGAAATGATGGATTGTAGTGGGTGTTGTGTATGCATTTTCATGGCGTTTGGGACAGGGACAAGCAAAAGTTTAGCATTTGAGTGAGTGATGGAAGCACAACTAGTGAAGATGGTAGACTGCAAATGGCATGTGATACCCTTCATCACTGCTCTCGTGATTGCAGCTTTGACACTGTCTGTACTTGCTCTATTTCAAGATATATGGAAGTGATCATATCCCTTGAATCGTACTCTCACAGCGTGGCATATCATAATGATATTCGCCGTGCATATAAACTAGTCTGTGCCATCACGACACGACACCTCACGACTGCTGCACGGGCTTCACTTTAACCATCAAAGCACCCTTGTCCCAGAGCGTGAAGACCTTCTGCTCACCCATCCAATTCCTACCTTTCTCCACAAGTTCTAAATCGAAAGCGAAGAGCACTTTAGCGAGGATGAGACGCATTTCCGCATATGCCAGACTAATGGAAAGAGAAAGTCAGCTCGAGGTTCTTTTCCTTTTTCTCCAGAGACAAAGCAAGTGAAGAGAGGGGCATCACTAGGCGAAAGGAAGAAAGAAATAGTATACGTACTTCTTGCCCAAGCAGTTCCTCGGCCCAAAGCTAAACGGATTCAACGCCGACCTCTTGTCATCCTTGTATCGCTCCTCGCCCAGCCAACGTTCTGGCACAAAGAGCCCTGCGTCCTTGTAATTGCGCTCAGAATGGTTCATGGCGTATTGGGAACAGTATACCGAGGTGCCTCCGGGGAGGTAGTGACCTGAAATATGGTCGCCGCCCGCTGGTACAATACGAGGGAAGCCTGTGGGGACAGGTGGGTAGTATCGCAGCGCTTCCTGGAAGATGGCGATGAGATAGTCTAGCTTGTTCACTTCCTCGATAGTGATCTGGTCGGCAGAGGAGAATTTAGAACGGATTTCGGCGACAAGCTTAGTGTACGCCGAGGGGTTGCGGAGGAGGAGGTAGGTAACACCTGAAAGGGTCGTAGCAGTAGTTTCGCTACCTGCAATTAGGAAGATGACTGCATTACTGTCCATATCGTCTCTGGTCAGTCTCGTTGCTTTTTTTTCTTGGTTGTTTACTATGTGGGTGAAGAAATCTGCTCTTTCCCCTTCCTTCTCGCTGTCAATCTTCGCTAGTCGCTTACCCACTTGGTCGTGTGCGCGCTGGAAGAACTCGACTCGTAACCGCTTAGGGCTTGAATTGTCCGAGAGAAGACTGCGCAAGGCGTCGGCATATGCGAAGATGAAATGTTTCTTTTGAGAAGCGCGAAGACCAGTGGCCATTATTGACTTGAAGGCGATGGCAACCCAACTATGTTTAACGGAGTCGCGTAGGCAGTAGAGCGGTTCGCCGAAGGTGAGATCGGATATGATATCAAAGGTTGTGTAGTCTATCGCACACATGATCAGTCTAAACGTGGAGTACAAGATGGCACGTAGGTTACTGACTGTACCACGTCATGATGTCAATGTCTTTAGCTTCAGTCGCGTGTTCGCCCATCCGCTGGACGAGTAGATCAACATAAGACTGAATCAGACTTTCTTGTCCTCGCAGGGCTTTTTCACTGAAAGCATGAGAGAGATTACGTCGCATTCGCGAATGTCCCGCTTCATCTGCTGTGATGACCGAATCAACACCATTGGCAGCTTGGAAGCTGTTCTATGATTAGCGTCTTCTCGATCGTGTCTGCGGACACATTTTAACTTACTACCACCTCATGTCTTTGAGATAGTGTCCAGTATTCTTGCTCTTGCCCGTGCGGAAACCGTAGATGTCTTGCCAGGCGGTCTCTCCTGATGTGAAACTGACTTCATTTGGTGCCAAACGAACTGCATCGCCGTATTTGTCGTGTGACTGTTTGGTCCATCTAACCATACTGCCATCACGCAGGTGTAGAGCGTTAGGGATACCGCATGCGCGTGCCGCGAAAGGTCCAGGAATGTGTTTCAGAGGATGGAAGAAAAGATTGTACACAACTGCGTAGGTGGCGTACAGGATGGTCTGTTTGGTTTTAGTTGATGTACATGGTTTAACCCAATTCGAATTCTTCTTTCAGGGCTAAATGTTATGTTGGAATCGAAGCAGTGAACAGATTGCCAAAGAACAGGCAGGAGGTGACAATAACCCAGGGAGCGTAGAGCATGTACTCACCAATCCCGATAACACTACGAACCAAGAGACAGCACCTTCAAAGCTGAAAATGTGCAAGTCTGCAGGTAATACACTCGCTAAGAATATCATGGTTGAGTTTGATGACGATCGCAACTTGCAGTGAATGTGTCAATCTTGGGTATCTTTCAAATGTAAGCATGACATGAAAGCTTCATATAGCAATGCAACCGCCTAATTCGCCACACGAGAGATCGCCAATGCATCGTCATATCCGTTGCTGACGGTCGGCATCGACACGTTGCACAGGACGTTTATTCGAGGGTAGGTAAGCGCCATTGAGCTCCAGGCAATGCTTGTGTGAGAATCAAGCTAGCACGGATCGATGTTAGATCAGCACATTCAGACTTCATGTGCCCCTCATACAGTGCGCAAGCGTCGGCCGAGGTGTAGTTGACTCTCCGCCGACCCTGTTTCTTCGCTGTTTCGCTGTTTCATTGTGTCGCTCCCTCGCTGTATTCCCTTTATCGCCTGGGAAACTGTTTTCTCATTCAACCTTGTCTCTTCGCTCTGTTCCCTCTACGGCCTTTGAACCTCGCTTATTGACTAATCTGGAGCTTGGGTACGGAGAGAGTGTGTCTTCCGCGGAATACCGACTTTATCATCTATGATGTATCATGCAAGCAGGGTCCTTGTATGCGTTGTGATGTTGAGCCACCCTGCGAAGTTACATTGTTCTGTCCGTCCGCAGGGTGTAAACCTTGTCCCTGTTTGTTGCGTGCGACTTCTCAAGCAGATGTGAACTAATGCAGACATCAACGTCTACCGCTAGGATGCCGATGATGCCGGTGTTAATGTTAAAAGCCGAGTGAGTGTGTGCTTTCGGGACGCAATGACTTTTTGATTTTCGTTTCGTCTGGCCATACCGACGGCTGGTATACGATCAGTCAGCAGTACAATGAAGCAGACCATATTGATAGAATTCAAGCAGAACTCGTCTTTGCATTCACCTGCCTAAAGATACCATAGATGCAAGATGTGTGCACCAAATATCACCACGGGTATCAACCCCTATGCATCTTATTGTGATATAACCGTCCCAAGAACTAGTGAGATGTCCTACCGATCATCCTCACGCATATCGACACTTGATCCGAAACAAATTACGACATGGGTTGGCGCATGCTCGAAATAAAAAGGTATCGTAGAAAAGAAGTGTCGATTCGAACTCGACTCGCACCTGAACCCATGACTATCGGGTAGGCTTCCGCGCAACTGGCGATCCGCTATCATAGAGTCAGCATTGCAGCTTGCGCCTCATGGATCATCATGTACAACCTACCCTTCTTGCGCAGCGTTCCACGTCTTGATGAAGGCGCGTTGTGTCTTGTCTGTATACGTCTCTGTGCTGACCTCCTTAACCCCGACCTTTGCGCCGTCTTTCGTGAAGACGACGTTCTTCTTTTCCATTTTCTTGACGCCGCGCTCGGCGAGCTCGTTAGAGTATAGGAAGATCTAAGAGACCCATACGTTAGCTAATTAATGCGCAAATCGTGAATGAGGTAGAATACCTGATAGCCCACCCATCCTAAGCCTCCCATGACTGCGAAGAGGATCACAAGTGGGATGAGGTTCAATGCGCCCATGGTTGTGATAGTGATGACGTAGTGAGGCTGGTGTTGTGCTGACGTTTTGTGGTGGTGGGGTAACCTTGCGAGATTGTTGATTGTGCTGTGAATGAGGCGGAGGATGGCGCGATACAAAAAGAAGTCGTTGAAAAAGAAACCTGCCGGTTTTCGCAAATTGTTGAAGGGATGAGGACCCACAGTTGTCCGTCTTTCTAGATGCCATGGCTGGACAGATGAAACCCCGAACACGAATTGAAGGGTCAACCTTGGCACGGAAACGGGCCGCAGCTGATCGCGCCCCCGGATCATGCATCGATCAATGATTGCGACATGTGAGCGGCGACGCTCGGACGGACCATGTGAAAGGTGACTGTGATACCTTTTTATCACGAGGACTATATCTGGGATGCCTGCATGATGAAGGGTTCTCCACATTGATCGTCCGTTTCGAACTGGTGGGTCACAAGATCACTTGCTCGATACGGATGACTATTAGTGGGACAATAGGTTTGCTTCGTACTAGATCCGCCACTCAATTCTTGTTGCATCCATGAACACATGAACAATACACATACTGTTCCACATATTACGCACGTGAAGGAGTCGATTTCACTGGATATCTTACAGGACCATCCGCCTCTTTCAAGTCGCGTCAAGGAAACATAGGTCCGCATGTCAGAACATGTCTCCTTGCTAGGACCAGTACCTGAGCACTACTCAGCCCAAACTTTGTACCAATGACCGACAATCGACCAAACAGCCAGTCGCGTTGTTCTTGCGGTACAGTCTCGGCGTTTGCTGCGACATATAGCGGCCACACCAATGAATACCCTCCAAATGCTTCCGCAGCTGCAGACCAGTTAGCGCACACTGGTCGATTTTTCTATCCAAAGGATTATGACATACCATTCTGTTCTTGACCCATCTCCTTGGCCACGGGCTGCAGTTCGTAGCTCATGTGAAATGGCACACATGCACTGATCTCGTCCACCATCATCTGAATGACAAAGACACTCTTGTTCCATGCCTCCTCGCCATCCGCGTAGTTACCACTGAAGCTCAGCCACGTGACACATGCCATGATTACTCTCCTACAGAATATCCGACATACACGGTAGTCGTTCATTATACTCGCCAACGGCACGTCGTGATATACATGCTGCTCGCCTGGCCATCTTTCCGCCAGCGCGACATCCTCGGGTGCGATTATCTCGCTGAAAACACCTATGATGCGATGTTTCCATTCGGGGGGTAGTGTGCGGTACCACTCTTCGAGGTTCCCGTCGACCATCTGTGCAAATTCGAGAATTTGCTTCGCTTCTGATTTGTACGCAGGGTTGTAGGGCGTGGTAGTGAGGGTGTTTGCGCGGGCGCGTAGGTTTGGAAGATCGATGCAGATGAGTGTCAGGCGGTTGGCAGCGTTTTCCTCGGATATGTCGCCGTTACCGACCCAGCCTTTGGTGCCAGGGAATGTGTCGACAGGTTTCGAGCGTTGGACGCAGCTTGTGATCTACTCTTCATTAGCGTGTGAGATGTGAGATGTGGCATGGTTCTTTCTACCATCATCGTCCGTACGGCGCGGAACATTGCATGGGACATTGGGTCATTGAACTGATCCATTCCTCTTAATTTCGTCAGTGCCACAGCACCGTCAACATGATTTCCCCACGCTGCGATAGTATCGTCTGTACTCATTATCGTCTGGCATTTGTTAGCTCTATCAGTATATCACACAGTGATGGAACAAGCCACGAAGACGGTCAAGAAGTAACTCAACCACTTACCTCGTACAGAGAAAACATGAGAATAGCAAGCACAGTCTCATCACTTTTCGCCATCACAGGATCTTTCAGATCATCGTTCAGCTTCTTGATAGCTTTGCCATATGTGGATACCGCCTCGCGGAGGAGCTCTTGCCGGCCAGGGTACTGACCGCATGTCGCCATTGCAACAGCAGTAGTGGCTAGGTGAAGAACCGAGGATGGACGAGCGCGGTTGTAGAGGGGCACCAGATATTCGAGGTAGCCTCTTGTGCTTTCGGCTTGTTGTGGTAGGGTGATGAAGTTCTTGAAGAAGAAAGGTACGGCTTCGGCTTCTGGCGCAAGTGAGATGGTCGGTGGTACTGCATTCTCGAGATTCCACACGAATGCTTCAAAGTCAAACGACTGATCAAGAGGCAGCGGTGGTGTCGTGTAATTGGGTAGGGCCAGTATTTGTTGTCGTGATTGAGTCAAATATGACGGTAAATTTGATCGTGACGTTATCTGGAAGGCCTTCTCTCCTGGTACTCCATTCCCTCCGGGCGATACATCAAACGTCGAAGAAGGTGAACTAAAAACGTCAGTAGATATCTAAAAGGCAATGTAGATCTATGACTCGGGCCTATCACATGCAGATACCTAGGTACCCACAGACCATATGACATAAGGACCAGGGTACCCAATTGCTCGGCGAAGATTATTGGTATTCGTCAAAGGCATGAAGCGGGGCGAGACAGGCAAAGTAGTGTAGTACATACAGATGCGGAGAAGTGTTCGAGCTTGACGCCCCGGTACTATTGCTTGATGCAGTCGTCCCAGAAGATTTCCTTGCCTTCTTGGCCATAGCTTTATTCTCATCTCGAAAGACCAAATCGAAGTCATCGGGATAGCCGGGACATAATCGGGCAGACTTTTTACAATTGCCACATGTTGGTCGCTTCTCATCGCACTACGCAAAGTCAGCAAGCGAATCCGAATACGTAGGGTACCGACATCGCGAACTGAGAGGATAGAGTAATTGTAGCGAGGTACTAATACATACCTTTATCCTGCGACTCTTACACATGCCACATCCCCGGCTCGGCTTTCCGGTGTAGACCATTGTGATACAATTGTAATCCAAGCAGCTAATGAAGAGAACGAGGTGGCTTTTTGACACTCCAAGCCCGAAGACAACACTTGATTCCCAAATCCAGCCCTTGGCTTATGACTTTAAAGATTCTGTGAGTAGAATAACGATATTCCCAATCGGTTCTCAGGCAACTCCGCCCCTGAAGCCTACGACTACCATGAAGCCTACGTTACCGCTAATCCCAGTGACAAGCTTCAGCTCGCCAATGTCCGACAAGCTTTGTAAATCAACGGAAGCGTGAATTACCACAAACCGAGGCACGCGACGGTAAGCCCAGAGAAATTGACGTTGACGTAAGTTGTGCAAGGCGTACGGCCGGTAATGCATACACTCGCTAGGGAAGGAATTCGCGATCGGACCACCGAGCGTGTACGTAGCGTATGGGAACCGGCCTATGAGAAGGGCAGGAAGACAATGACAGGACTGTAAACTGCATTCTGAAACCGAACGAAGGATGGCATGGCAGTCCGAGTCGGTTGATCTAGCTCACTGAGATGCGCATCGCAGGAAGGGGCCATTGTTGTGGTTGATTTTCCTCGCAAGCAATACCAGATTGGGTTTAGGGCTGCGCCAGAAAGAGTGGCGCAGCGGTGGTTCCAACCGTTTCTGATATCACCGGCCAAGCGATAAGACACGAGAAACATGCTCTAAGGCGTTTTCAACCGTTGTTGTCAGGCGTTTTCAATACAGGTGCCTCAGGCAGTGACGCAACCGCTTACACATGTCGCATTTTGACCCTCTTCGGGATTGTGGAGGTTTAGTGGGAAACGCCGACTTGTCCGGGCTCGAGGTATTAGCTGCAGGTCAGCGATTGCGCCCTTTGCGCAACGTGTCCTCTTCTCTAAATCACGATGGAAGATGGGTTACGATGATGAAATGATGCAAAGCGACATACGAGTGATAGGAGACGAGGATGGGTGGAGTGCACCTGGGTATACACCCTCAGAGAAGGTAAACTCATAGTTGAAAGTTTAGCTTGTATTGTACAAGACTAACGAAGCTGCTCAAAGGCTAAGCTAACCCAAGACAAAACAGTATAGATAACTCGGATCAACGCCCTCACAGTGCTAGTGAGTCTATATAGAGATTGCCTGCAGCCGCCAAGCAATTTACAGCGTTTTCAGAAGATATCCGCACGACAACAAGGTATAGTCTCCGCAGGCTAATCTTGCCCGACAACGAGCTATTCTTGTTGTTACGTAGTTTGTATCATAACCGTCCGGTCTGGAATCGCGATGGGTGTTTGCGTTAACGTTATGCCCATCTTAGTTGGTGGGGCTTGCACGAGCAACGGAAAGATGTCTTGGATGATTGACTCTCGTACTTCGGTAGCGATTGTAGGAGGAGGCTGTTTGAGGCGTTAGCATACTATACGGGAAGTTATAAAGTAGAGCAAAGCTTACGAAGCTTGTTGATTGTAAGGTATTATTAGTCTGCTGTCGGCTTGCAAACAGCAGATAAACCGTTCCGGCCATGAAGAAAAGTTTTGTCAAAAGTATAACCCATGACAACAGCAACCTCTTAACTTCTGCGGCACTTGTAACAGCGCCCCGGACGCGAATAAGTTGCAGCGAGTGTGCATTCTTCTGCGCTTCGAGATCAAGATTGTACTGCATTTCTGCGGTGCGCGGAATCGTTGCTTTGGGGCTCCACGATGAACTTGACGTACTGGTAGCCATGAATAGTTGTGTAATGTAAACGATTGGTACCTTTCGACGAGTGTGAGTGTATCGAACAGAGTGAGAGGTTGAGTCTTGAAGAATAGAGTCTTACTGATTTGATATCGCAGGTGAGTGACGCTGGAGAAACGTCGGTAGGACCGGGGGGATCAGCCTTCTAATGTGCATGGCTACCTCTGCACTTGCTAGAGGTCCGGAGGTAAGATACTATAGGCGGGAGTGTAGAGCAGAGGTTTAGTTGAAGCAGGCAAGCACAATTGATTTTGAAGAGTAGATGCGAGCGCTGCGTCTCAGTGAGAACCATGGGCGGTCTGGCAGTGGAAACTCTGGCAGCACCAATCACCGCTATAACCCAGGGCAACCACGCGTAGTCAGCTGGCGCCACCCGCATATTACCTGCAGGTATAAACCCCGTTGATTCTTTCACTCTCCCTGGGTGTTGCATGCACAGCAAATGACCATACGAATGCTGGCACGATAGATGTTGCGGGATCGAGGACTATATACCAGGCTGAAATGCTGGCATATAACGATATTGTCTGAGCGTTGTCTGATGAAGTGAGTCCCATACCATAATATGTGTTACGGGATGCTACGAACGGTAGATTAAGTGCTTCTAGAAAAGTGTTCGTTATAGTTTTGTACCTTATTTGGGGTAGTACAAGACGTTGTTTAAGGGAACAGAATTAGCAGGCACAGGCGGTACGTAGTTATCGATAGAAACAGTGGACATGGCGCTAGGCTCCAGTTTGTCACGGGGTAGACAAGCAGGAAACACAGGTGCACGTGATCGGTATATCGACTACGTACGGCTGACAGGGCAGGTTTAGGCTAAGACGAGGACGTACATAGTAGCTCAAGGAGCATACGACGGGACGCGTTGGCGCAAAAATCTCAGCGACCGCGCAGCTGCTTGCTTAGCAACTTGGCGCACTCTAATTGGCCATCTGGTTGAATGTCGTGACACAGCTGGCCAATCAGCAGAATTCAGTTCTGAGAGAGCTATGGTAGTTGCTGTGACGTACTTACTAACTTGTGATCTACGTCACGCAACGGAAAAGGCATTAGGATCTGTACTACTGCAATGCACGTATGAGACTATTGGAAGAAGAAAAAGTTGCACGTTTAATGCACAAATATAGCGGAAAGAGCTTCTGTGTGAAGACCGTCCTTGGTAATCTGGGTTCTCGAAGAATGAGCGGGCGACGATGGTCGATGTGGTGTACCAGCACGATGAGAAGATGGATGCTGTAAGAGCCTAGCTCTAGACCACTAGACTAACACACCTCTAAAAGAGTAGTAATAACTAAGATAGTTATTTCTTGTCTAGAATAGTATATGTAGGTATAGTAATGCTTCTTTGCACTAGCGTGTTTGTCTCTTACAAAGCCTAGTGAAAGCAAGTCCTTACAGATGCAATACCACAGGGCTGAGAATTAAGTACTAATCTTAAGATTGGGCACATGCTTAAACACAATAACCATAGGGATGCATTGTCTACTGTCTTTACACTTGTGCGAGAGTCGCATCGACTTCTACGAAAAGGTATGATAGTCGTGCGCGCTCCTGTCGATAGTTCTTGGCGTCGTGAGCAGTTACGTGACGGTGTACTTACAGTCAACGGTTTAGAGGATTACGATCTTAGTCCGTGCGGCTGCGGCATGGTTGCAGCGTAGTTGTGAGCGTTTTGGCCGAAGGCCGCAACATTCTGTTGCGAGTAAACGTTAGAGGTTATCTGATCCGTCCGGTACCGGTCCGTATGAACCAAACCCAAGTCTAGCTCTATTGAGGTACATCGGGCACATTACTCTAGCTGCTCTGCTTGCAGGGCTCCAAGGTTGTAATGCACAAGACGAAAGCGTGAAGTGTGATTGGCTAGATCAGAAACGTCTCCAGGGCTGTGATGAGCTCAAGACGTGATGACAATGATCTCGTAGGTCGGCGATTACTATGAATCATCACGGAGGTCGGCGATTGAATGCGGGGAGTCCGTGCGCAGAAGCCCTGCGAAGCGGGATGTCTTTGGTCCGGACAGGAACAATTTCGGATTTCAATGCCCAATCAGGCTGCATATCCCGCCAAGTAAGAAAAAAGCGCGCCCAGCAAGGTTTCTCTTACGACATCATGATCGGGACCATTTTGTAAGCGTTCTCGCAATGTCTCTCTTGCAGGTATAAGTATACCACGAAATTCTGCCAGAACTCTTATGTCACAGTCGTCGCACCACTACAGCATCGCCTATTCTCGATCCCGATCACAGATTCTTGGTCAAAGCTGCAAAGTGTTGGATATCAACTCCCCGGAGACTTTTCAGATCATACAGCTATGAGGGTATCTTCGATTACCCTCCCTGCCTTTTTGGGAGGCTCGGCGATAGCATCTGCGATACATGGGCCCAGTCACAACACGACAGGCGACTCCTGTGGAAAGCCTAGCACCAGCACCAGCTTCAGTATCACTCATATCATCACTGCGGCCGCCATCTTTCACATCAACGATATCAACCTTCTCACCGATCCGTTCTTCTCTCCGAACGGCACCGTATTCCCCGCTGTTCCTCCCGATTTCCTCACCGTACTCGAGGACCCGGCCATATCCCCAGAACAAGTACCCCCAATCGACGCCGTTCTCCTTAGCCACGAGGATCATCCAGACAACCTCGACCCAATCGGACGCACTCGTTTCCTCGACGGCCGCAAGGTCGTTACCACGCCTGACGGAGCGAAGAATCTCTCCCCGACCGGGCGTGACTGCACTCCAGCCTTGGCAGACTATCCCCCTACGCGTTGGAGGGGAAACCTGGAATGTTACTGGTACGCCATGCGTGCACTTGCCTGGCGGTGAGGTTGTCGGTTTCGTGCTTCGTGGCCCCGAATTTGGTTATACCGACGGACTTCCGAACGCGATCTGGTACTCTGGCGACACCATTTACCTCAAAGAGCTATCTCAGCTGAAGGATATGTTCCACTTGCGAGCGGCTGTCTTCAACATGGGTGCTGCTATAGCCGCCTCTCCAGATGGCACTTCCATGCGCATCACTATGAACGGTTCCGAGGTTGCACAGATGTTCAAAGATGTTGGCGCCGACATTTTGGTTCCTATGCACTACAGCCCTTGGTCTCACTTTTCCGAGACTCTTGAGCAGGTGAGGAAAGATTTTGAGGATGCTGGAGTTTCTGACAAGGTCACTTGGCTTGTCCCAGGACAGCGCACTCGTATCTTCTAGAAAGTGTTCGGTACAAGTAATGTGTAGGAATCTACTCTAGATCTAGCTTTCTAGATTGTAAATATGTACAAATGTTAAACAAATATTCATGATCAAACAAGTCATAAGTAACTAAAGTTTGTGTTTTTACTAGTAAAACTAGAGCGTCAAGCGACCTGGGGCATTAGGCGCACTAACACGGTAGTCCTCGTTCCTCCGCATATTTCTTCATAAGCATAGTGAATGTTAGCCTACTCGTCGCAAAAGAGGAACTAATCAATATTTACTGCATTCCGCCAATGTCGCTACGGTTGCGAATGTACCTACTACGACTTTGACGAGTCGCAGAATGTGCCACAGCGAACTGAGACATACTTGGAGCTTTCGCCTGAAGAGGAATGTAAAATTTGATATATACTTTATCAGTGCTTGGCATTCAGCTTACCTTCACTCCTCGCCGTTGAGAATCCCACTAAAGTATAGAGTTTCGTCTAGCAGACTTGGCCTGCTGCCTAGGTATCTTTCATGTGTTTTCCAGACAATATCAAAAACTTCGATAGGTTTCATGCCATCCTACGAAGGAGCTCGTTTTTAGAGAGTTCTATCTCTCAGCATAAAACCTGCCCTAAAAGTACACACATAATTTTCTGTTGCAGCTTAGAGAGGAAAACAATAGTGTGTGCCTTTGGGGCAAGTCTTAGTAGAGGTAGAATTTGGAAAAGAACAAGCTTCTTCGTAACACCATTCCCGATCTTGCTGCGATATCCCCATGGGCTAGATCCAAGTTCTGACGTAATTTCGCAGGCATCACGGCCTCGTTTCGCCATGCGTGAGGAAAAGGAAAACAAAAGTAAGATAGCAGCACGATGAAAAGAACCTCCTGATATGGTGTTGCGGAAAATGGCCTTGATGTTCTAAATGTCGTTCACGATGTGGTTCGGCTACTGCACGTACGCAGTACTGTAGGAGTATGCAGGTCGCAACTCCGGTCGCGTCGCATAACAGTGGATCTCACGCTATCGGCCCTTCCTCGTATAGGATTTCATTGAGACATTCCTCAGGGTGTGCGCCGGTGCGCGCCTGTCGTTAGCATCCACAGTGGAAATCTCGATGCCATGATCTGCGGAGCTGGCCATGTGTGCTGCAACTTCAAACACATGGGGAAAAAACATGTTTGTGGCGGCGTCCCTTGTGCAACCACAACGTTGCGCCTCGCGTGCAGATGCAGGTCTTGTTCCTGCGTCGATCATCGTAAACTTTATTATTAGCGCTCACAACTTGGCATTGTGGTGGGGTAGAAATGCAGCAAGGAACAACGCACGAGAGGTTTTGTCTATTTTGAAGCGGCCCGGGAATGAATCGATGATGGAAGGTATTTCTTATTCCCTACCCGAACTACTCCGAAGTAGTATCGCACTGGGCTCACGATAGTAATCGCGGTTGATGGGATTGTCAACTCACAGAACCCTCGGTCGGAGACCCAATCTCGTGCCGAATAACCGTGTATTATTGTACTATTGATGCGCGAATTGACAATCGGCAATCTTTTTCCTGGTGTAAGCGTCAGACTTGATCGGCTTTCGGTGTAAGCTATGACCCACGATCTAGACCGAAAAGGAAAAAGGCTATGCTTATCGTGCTCTTTGTTGGCCTGATTGTTATCTTGGGACCACGATACAAATGCTTGGTGGTTTACCTGGGCAAGATAAAATAAGGTAAGGCTCGAGCGAATGCCCAGCTGTCCATCAAGTCTTGTCATGCAGGCTATCGCTACTCAGGGGAATGATCGTCATGGCACAACACCCGTCGCGTGTTAGCGCTGCAGAGAAATTTGGGACGGCAGCGTGCGCGTGGCCGCAAGTTTTGTGTGTGTACCTGTCAGGGACCAACCAGGGCCATGCTTTTAGTATCTGTTCAGGTGGACTCGGGGCGGCCGGCATGACGTCGAGCCAGCATTTTCTTTATTTGTTGATGGGTAGGCGTGGTAGACTTGGCCAGACTTGGAGGAACGCATGGATATCGGCAATAGAAAATTCTCATGATGTTGAATTTAAGGCTGCAGGCTGTTTCGTGGCTTTGTCTGAGGGTTGAAAATATGTCCGTTCGCAATGCTTCGGATGAAAGGTGCCGATTTATCTCCCGACCAACCATGCGACCTTGACCTCGTTTACTGGCTAGCGATGACAACAGGTCCATGCATGGCATCTCACTGGTCGCATAAGCAGAAGTTCTGGTATCGCGGCCGACCTTCCTAGAACTGCTAAACGCGATGGTGTTGTTATTGGCGCAGGCCAGATGTGTGGTTTGTGTGTGCTTGACAGCCAATCCTTTGCGATCTTTCATACCGGGGTCGCCCCTAGGCAAGATGTTGGGGATGGACACATGATCGCCCAACGAATAACTGATCCCAGTCACTTGGTAAAGGTCCTATCGTATCGTGGCACGCCGTCGGTAAAGCGCATGGTGCCGGTAGGCTAGCTCTGCACGGTAGGAACGCGCCTGACGAAACCTTGCTAGCACCAGCGATATGGGCTACTCCCACAGTCTGTATATAGACTCGAGGCTGCTCCTCTAGCCCTTGGCAAGCTATCCGTCCTACCTTCCCGTCGCTCGCTTCCACATTCGCTCGCTTACGTTTGCCATTCGTTACCAGTCTTGATCATCGTCAGTCATTCAGTACCACGCCGGATAATATCCATAATCACCGTTCGTTATCCATAATCTACCATCGCCACCGACGCCCCAAAACAGCCCACTTCACGATGTCTCTGAAGTTCCTGTCCCTCGCTCTGGCGGCTGTAGCAACTGCGTCGCCATTTGAGTCCATGGCAAAGGCCACCAACGATGACCCTTATGAAGCATGCCGACCGCAAGGAGCCTCTGGCACAACTCCGCCAGCAGTCGGCACGGGCCTTAGCTCTCTCTACACCGATATCCTCTCTTCTATCCAGGGTATCACTTTCGACAAGCGATCCGTCCATGGCCGTGCGGACGGTTTCGGATGCCGCCAGAGCCTGGACTGTGTCAGCGTAAACAACATCAACATACCTATGTGCTACGACAAGTTTACCACGAACTTCCAGTTCCCAGACGGCTCTTTTGGAAACGTCGCTGCCGGAACCTACAGCTCCGGAGGAACTGAGGTCAACCTCATCAGCGGAGACTACACCAAAGATGGCCAGAGTGCCAACATCTACTCTAACAACGAGGCCGAGAAGCCCAACACCTCGACCCTTTCGATTCCTCCGCTGTACACAGGTACTGGTGTCGGAGGCGCGATCCCAGTCACAGAACTCGGATCTATCATCGTCTACACAACCACTGTTTCTGCCGTAACATACTCGGCGCCCACCACTATTGCGGAAACGGTCGAGGTTGCAACCGTCAGCGGACTGGAGGTTTCTACCACCGTACCCGCTACCACCATCACACAAGCCACAACAATCGCTGCCAAGACCAACGTTGTAACACAAACAAACACCGCCGCAGCTGCACCCACAAGTACCGGAGCCGCTGAACAGGTGTCTGTGGACACCACAAGGTCCTTCGGAGTGTCGGTTGTTGGTGTGTTGCTGTACGCGCTTTTGTAAGCAACTCGTTTCTCGAAAGTCATGCTCGCCGGAATGAACTGTTTGAGCGGATTGGTCTTGAAAGATATATTCGAGGCATACCTGAATGGATGATACCCGTGAGAGTCTTAGCATATACATGTTGTGTACACACTGTGGCAAACCAGTATTGATGTGCCACGCTTAATGGATAATCTTGTACCTTTCACTCACTCTTTGCTGTTTCGTACGCTACTGTCGACAGAGCCTCTTGCATCTTGCTCACTTCCTGGTTGTCCACATTCTCTCCAGATGCTGTAATGGCTGCTGAGTGAAGCCATGTTATGTGAGTCCTCCTCTTGAGCTCCTCGATATTTGTGCTTCTGACCCCACCGCCGGCAATCAACGAAAGATGTGCTCCAAACCTCGACTGTAATTGATGGAGCTGATCAGCGCCTTCAAGGGCGCTCCTCGCGCCGCCACTAGTCAACACGCCCTTGAATCCGCAACGCACCACCGTTTCAATAGCTTCTTCCAAATCTTCTGTCTCGTCGACTGCACGGTGAAAAGTACATGGAAGCGGAGTTGCAAGTTCAACCAACTCGCGGTTGCGAGCGCCGTCTATACGATGGTTGGCGTCTAGAATGCCAAAGACGAACCCGCTAGCCAGAGGCTTAAGCATCTTCATATCTTTCTTCATGAGCGTGAACTCTTCATCGGAGTGGTTAAAGTTGCCGGCCCGCGGTCTGACCATAACATTGACTGGGATCGTGACTTTGTTCCGTACAGTCTGTAGCGTCGAAAGGGAAGGCGTTACCCCACCAACTGCATAGTCGGCACACAGCTCGATTCGATCAGCACCTGCTTGGGCTGCGGCGATAGCAGAAGACGCGTTGAAACAAGCTATCTCGAGCATTGTCGTGTTGATGTTCGCAAATCAGTATGTCAACGTGTAAAGCTGGCAAGAGAGTGACAGGTGGGCTGTGGAGCTAAGCTTGAGACAGGCTAGTGCTGCAAGTGGATTGGCTGACGACATGACTACGCTATAAGTTGAACACCTTCTTTCCAAGCTCTTGAACATGAGAAGATAAGTGCAGAGGATGGAAATTGCAAGAAGGAATGAAGAAAGACGCAGGCTGACTTAATCAGTGAAATGCGAGACATCGAACAGAGCGCAGTCTCAAGGCTTGTATCATGCATACCTCATGTGTAAGTGACGTGACGATGAATACCAATGTCTAACAGTAGGTGCTGTCGTTGCCTTCTCGAAAGCGCATGCGAGGCTCAATTCACCGTGACGAGTTTTCATTTTGGAGGTACACGCCGCTACCTCACCACTCCCCTTCCTCTTCCAGACGGTATCGGCTCACACACTGCAGATTCGACGTGAAGGTGATTTGAGGGTCGCCATGCTAACCTCGCTCTATGCTAACAAACAACGCTGCCTTCTCTTCTCTTGTTCTTAAACATCTCCTCGGGACTAGAGCACCTCCACGTTTCTACCTCACAACAGTAGAACAGTGGCACGCAACACCTTAACTGCACTCGCAACATCATCATCGTCGTCAGCATAACCAGTCAAGATGTCCGAAGCAGAGCAGAAGATACCAAACAAGACAGGCGCAAGCGGGGCTGCTTGGTCTGAGGCCGAGAAGGTGAGTACTTTCCGCCTACTTTCCCCTCCGTCGACTGACCAGGACATAGATCGGGTACCTTATCGTGCTCTGCGAGAATGAAGGCAAGATCGACGCCAAGATCGGTGTAAGTACTCCTCCTAGCTGGTAGACTCAACAACATGCTAAATACCATGGCAGAATGCACCCATCCCCGCTGGCCGCTCCATCGTCTCGTGCAAGAAGTTGCTTGTGCGCCTGAAAGACAAGCACAAGAATGACATGGAGAAGATTAAGAACGGCTTACCTTTTGGTGCTGCTACTGCTGATGGCGAGGCCACTGCTACTCCGGAGAAGCCCAAGGCAACGCCTAGGAAGCGAAAGACCAAGGTCGTTGAAGGTGCAGATGCTAACGGCGAGGAGGGTGCTGCTGAGGGTTCACCGAAGAAGAAGGCTACCCCGCGCCCCCGCAAGAAGAAGGGCGAGGTTGTCGAGGAGGTCAAGAAGGAGTTGATTGAGGATGACGAGATGATCTAAACATCTGTCTCTTGGTCATGCATCAGGTTGCTGCGCTGCCACGTTGTGGTACGTCTAGCGGACGATGAAATGGCGCGGCATTTTAGAGTAGCTGTCGGTCACCATCGGTCGCCATCGACTCCGTCTCTTTTATTGCCTTGTCCAAGTGACTCGGCTTGGATACTGCCGTTGAGCGACCTAAGAATGATACCTCTGTAGGATTTGAACTGAAACTCTCTTTCCTCATCCGTGTTTGACGTGGCATTAAAGTTGATCCCATAGCTTTTGAAAAGGTGCGCACAATGTCGCATGCTTGAGATAGAACCGGAGCATGCATTCACTGCTTGTATGAGGTGGATGCAAGTGGAGACGAATGACGATGGTTCGCGAGGTGCGGCGACTTGACCGGGGGACCGTGGCGCATGCAGCTGCAGGGGCACTCTTCAGGCACTTTCCTCGTTGGCCTCGAAGCCATTCCGTACTCATCGACTGTCTTTTTGCCCTTCTTCTTTGTGCCTGCCAACTTTAATCCACAGTAGCTGCGTTTGCGCTGCTTCCTTTGTTTAGACGCCGCACCCAGGGTTGGCATGCTGCTTGGCCGAGTGTCTCTCGCCGCCTGCAAACGAAGTTTCCTTGCAGCGCCTTCACGCAACCTACCGTCGCCTGTATCACGACCGCTCCCCCTCTTTCACACGCGATACCTCACGAGGCTTCGCAACCGTAGCGCACTTGCCCTCGGCAAACGCCCCCTACACACGCACACGTCGACAAAAACCCCACCGCCAATGGAACAGAATGGCACAAGCAAGCGCAAGCAACCGCCAACTTCACCAGCAACAGACCGTCCGTTGAAGCAAATCAAGCCCGAAATAGACCCGAGTACCTCCAACGGAGTCATGTCGCACGCGTCCAACCACGAGGAGGCCATGGACGATGCGCGCAGCGGATACAGCTCTCCCGAGGAGCTGCCCTCATCGGCGCATATCACCGCCGTCACAGGGCAGGACACGGCGGAGTGGCAGAGGACGATAGAGAACGTGGTCAAGAGTGTTGTGTCGATACACTTCTGTCAGACGTGTTCGTTCGACACCGACGCGGCCGTCAGCTCAGAGGCCACGGGCTTTGTCGTGGATGCTGAGAAGGGCTACATCCTCACCAACAGGCACGTTGTCGGCGCGGGGCCTTTCATCGGCTATTGCATATTCGATAACCACGAGGAATGTGACGTCTATCCCGTCTACCGCGACCCCGTCCACGACTTCGGCATCCTTCGCTTCGACCCCAAGAAGATCAAGTACATGCCCGTCACCGCTCTCAAGCTCCGCCCAGACAATGCCAAAGTCGGCGTTGAGATTCGCGTCGTGGGTAACGATGCTGGAGAGAAACTCAGTATCTTGTCGGGTGTTATCAGTCGACTGGATCGCAATGCGCCCGAATACGGCGAGGGCTACTCTGACTTCAACACCAACTATATCCAGGCAGCCGCTGCGGCCAGTGGAGGGTCTTCAGGTAGTCCTGTCGTGGATCGCGACGGATTTGCAGTTGCGCTGCAGGCCGGTGGACGTGCTGATGGTGCTGCGACCGACTACTTCCTACCTCTGGACCGGCCGCTACGTGCTCTCGAGCTTGTCCGCCAAGGCCAGCACGTCTCTAGAGGCACCATTCAGACTCAGTGGATACTGAAGCCGTTCGACGAGTGCCGGAGACTCGGTCTCTCACCTGCCCTGGAGAAGGAGATCCGCACCCAATTTCCCAAGGAGACAGGCATGTTGGTCGCCGAGGTTGTCCTTCCCCAGGGGCCTGCGTCTACCAAGGTTGAAGAAGGTGATCTTCTGCTGCGCGTCAACGGAGAATTGCTTACACAATTCGTCCGACTCGACGCGATCCTTGACGATAACGTTGGCAAGACCATCTCCGTGACCATACAGCGTGCCGGGGAGAACATGGATGTTGAGCTGGACGTTGGCGATCTCCATGCTATTACCCCCGACAAGTTCGTCTCTGTTGCAGGCGCATCTTTCCACGACCTCTCATATCAACAAGCCCGTCTCTATGCCATCTCGCTCAAAGGCGCAGGTGTGTACGTCTGCGAAGCAGCTGGTTCCTTCAGGTTCGCGGACGGCTACACATCAGGTTGGTTGATTCAAGAAGTTGACAACCAGCCAACACCCGACCTTGACACCTTTATTGAAGTCATGAAAAAGATCCCAGATCGTAAGCGAGTGGTTATGATGTACAAGCATCTGCGCGATTTGCATACTGCGAACACTAGTATTACTGCTGTGGACAGACATTGGCATGCAAAGATTCGGGTAGCAACACGCAATGACACAACAGGCTTGTGGGACTTTAAACCACTCGCTGATGCCATTCCATCTGTGCCCCCTGTCCCTCGCCGTGCGAACTTCGTCAAGATGAGCTCAAGCTATCCCGAGGCTGTAGACATCGTCCGCAGTTTCGTACGAGTGCATGTTTCTATGCCTATTAAGCTAGATGGCTTCCCCAAGATGAACAAACAGGGCTACGGACTTGTCGTTGACGCGGAACAGGGACTAGTCCTTGTCTCAAGGGCAATCCTGCCATACGACCTTTGCGATATCTCGTTGATCATCGCTGACAGCATCTTCGTTGATGCCAAAGTTGTCTTCATGCATCCATTGCAGAATTACGCCATCGTCAAGTACGATGCCTCCCTCGTCAACGCCCCTGTAAAGACGCCCAAGTTCGCCACCGACTTCATCAAGAAGGGAGCAGAGACCATCTTCTTCGGCATCAACCAGAACTTCCGACCTGTCGTAGCTAAGACTGTCGTCACTGATATTACCACAGTCGCAATCCCAGCTAGCGCGATAACACCCAGATACCGCGCGACCAACTTCGACGCCATCACCGTGGACACAAACCAAGCTTCGCATAGTGGCTCCGGCGTGCTGATCGCTGAGGATGGCACCGTTCAGGCTCTCTGGCTCTCGTACCTGGGCGAGCGTACTTCACACAGCGGCAAAGACGTTGAATACCACCTTGGTCTTGCGACGCCCAACCTCCTCCCAGTGCTCAACGAGATCCGAAGTGGAACGACGCCCAAGCTACGTATCCTCAACGTCGAGTTCCAGACAGTCCAGATGAGTCAAGCTCGCGTTATGGGTGTGTCAGAAGAGTGGATCGAAAAGACCGAAACAGCTGATCCAGAGCGCCACCAGCTCTTCATGGTCCGCAAGGTCGACTCGGGCCATGGCGACGGTCTCAACGAAGGCGATGTCCTCCTTACGCTCAACGGCAAGCTCGTCACACGTTCGCCTGACCTGGATGTCATGTATAACAACGAGTTCCTGGACGCCGTTGTCGTGCGCAAGCGTGAGGAGAAGATTATCAAGGTCTCGACTGTCGCAACAGAGGACCTTGAAACTGACCGTCTAGTCAGCTTCTGTGGCGCCACTTTCCATCGCCCTCACCAAGCTGTACGCCAGCAGATTAGCAAGATTCATTCGGATGTTTACATTTCGTCGCGGGCCCGTGGCTCACCGGCATACATGTACGGGGTAAGTGCGAATTCTTTTTATTTTTCTGTTCCTCCTATTCATTGCTTTCCTACCTTCGCAAAACGCCTGGATTCACCCTCACGCTATAGCGCGGTTCGGGTTTCGTCGCCGGACTGTGGATCTTCAACTGCTGGATGCATTTAGGCCTTGCTTTCGGCAAATTGTCACCTATCAGCGATCCTACGAATACCTTACTGACTACCTAACCAGCTCGCGCCCACAAACTTCGTCACACACGTGAACAACGTCCCCACTCCGAACCTATCGGCCTTCCTCACCGAAATCAAGAAGATCAAGGACAACGAATACTTCCGCATGAAGGTCATGACCTTTGACAACGTACCATGGGTCGCGACCATGAAGAAGAACGAACACTACTTCCCCACCATAGAGCATATCAAGGACGCTTCTACGCCACTGGGATGGAAGAAGATTATACATGAGTGCGATACTGGTGGTGCGATGGAGGAGATGGGGCCTAATGAACTAGAGGCCGATGGCGGCGATGAGTAGATACCAGATACTGCGTGATCGATACCGTGGGTAGAACGCGCCAATAAAACTTGTTGAAACTCAGGCTTAGTGACATTCCAAACTTTTTTGCTGATTGAGAGGGATTTTTTGAAATTATTGTGAGGGCCATGAGCCTTGGGTTTGGTCAAGTTCCATACATTGATGATGTGGTCCGTGCAGGCGGGCCATAACTCACGTTCCTACACGCTTCCTCCTGCATCAACTCTACACTCTTCTCTCACCACATCACCACGTCCGAGGCCACACCACAAATCGCAACCATGACTTCGTCCATATTTTACAAGTTCAAGAACTCGAGGGATAGCGAACGTATAGTATTTAATGGCACCGATCTAAGCGTTTTCGAGCTCAAGAAGGAGATCATCAGCGCAAGCGGCCTCGGCGACGGAACCGACTTCAACCTGCACATCTACCCTCAAGACGACCCCGCTTCCGAATACAAAGACGACACTACCTTAATACCGCGGTCCTCTACGGTCATAGCGATTCGCCGCCCAGCGCCGAGAGGGCAAGGCAGAGCCGCCCGTTATGTCAACGGTAAGGCGCCTGTGCGCGCTTTCACCACCCAAAGCAAGCCTGTCGCTCCTACTCCCCAGACAAACAATGCGACACCAGAAGATGCCGAGGCAGCATTTTTGGCTGAGTCGGCCATGGCCTGGGACGCGCAAAAGGAGGCACTTTCGCATGCAAAGCCCGTCTACCGCAAGAACAACACCAAGAACGTCGTCGTCCCTTCACATCCTCCCCCACCAGGCTACGTATGCCGCCGTTGCAACATCAAAGGCCACTGGATTCAAGCTTGTCCTACAAACGACGACCCCGATTTCAAACCCGTTTTCCAAGCGAAACGCACGACCGGAATACCACAATCCTTCCTCAAGAAGGTCGAGAAGCCTGTCGACGAAGAGGCCGCGAAGGGCGTTATGCTCAATGCCGACGGCGAATACGTGCAAGTCATGACAGATCAGAAGACGTGGGACAAGTTTCAAGAGAAGACAAACGCATCACGAGCACGCGCTGCAAGCGCCGACGCTGCAAGCAAAGAGCTCCGCGAGCGCGGTCTTGAGTGTCCCATCGACAACCAGAGATTTGTCGATCCAGTCAAAACACCATGTTGTGGTAAGACATACTGCCGTGAGTGTATTGACAATGCGCTGGCAGATGGAGATTTGATTTGTCCAAACTGTGCAAAGGAGGATGTTCTGATGGATGATCTCGTTGCCGACGACGATATGGTCAAGTCTCTCAAGGCATACGACGCAGAAAAGGCAGCAGAGAAGGAGAAGGCAGCAAAGGCAGCAGTTGCTTCAACAAATGAATCAGTTAATCAATCACTTGCTACTGACAACGCATCTTCTTCTATCGCAAATGACGATACAAATGCCACCACTGCTACTACTCCGGCAGCGGCGGCGCCTGCTGCGGCTGACGAAGTCTCGGATACTGACTCAACCTCTTCAAAGAAGCGCAAACAGCCTCCGACAGACATCAAACCACCCACCGCACCGAAAGCCATGCGTCAAGCGGCCGACCCCGCCTCGAAGATGGAGCAAGATTTTATACAACAGATGGAGATGCTCAAGAACGCTCCGATGGGGCCTATGGGAATGCCGATGGGTATGAACATGCCAATGCCGATGCCTCCGCAAATGGGTTTCCAAAACGGCTTCCAGATGGGCTTCCAGCCACAACAACAGCAACAGATGCCACAGCAGCAGTGGTTCCCTCAACAGAACTTTGGCTACGGTCAGCAGCAACAGTTCGGTCAACAGTACAACCAGCAACAATACGGATGGGGTGGACAAGCACAGGGACAATGGGACAACGGACAAGGGCAGACACAAGGGCAGCAGGACCCCAACGATGCGTACGACAGGCAGCCGGTCAACCCTCGAGGTCGCAACCGCAGGTCTCGCGCACCGGATTTCCGTTATTTATGAGCATCGGGAATGCTACATTTTTCTATCATCACACCACCACATTACCGCATTTGAAGCCACGCGATAAATTACAAAAATGACTTCATTGATCTTCTACCATGAGCATCGAGGCTGGGCGAATGTCCAAGCGGCGTTTCTTTTACTTTTAACACAAGGGATCTTGGGATATGCATCAAGGGCGGTTAAGAAATCACTAGTTTATCATAGAAGCTAGAGGATGAGGCGGCTTTTGAGTTCTGATTCTTTTTCGGCGCTTGGGGATGAAGTCGACTTTTCCTTGTTCTGTTTTACGGATGCCAGACAAGCTTAGTTGAATCTGAAATTCATATCAATCATCAAATCACTTCACTTGAGCTTTACGATAACGTGACGTACGTGTCTACCTAGGCAAGAACAGTGTATTCGAGGGTGAGACGGGAGGTTGTCGCCGAGGCCTCTGGGCTTTCACTGTGCGCACGCAGAACGAGGGGGTTAGTCCACTTCTCACAGCCCTAGCTTAGCACTACAAGACGCGTTATACATATATAGAAATAAATCGTGTCATGCTGACTAGGTACACGTTAGTTTTAGCCCTCTTACCACCATCTGTTGGGAAAACGGGGTACAAAGAAGACAGGAATGCTGGAATTGGGTTATACTCAAACGGGTTAGATGGTAAGTCAGTAACCATGCCCGGGTGATTTGGCAATGTGCATACAGAGAAGAGGTTCTGTGACTATGCTGGTGTCATTTTGAAGACCCTCCTTAGCATGTGTATGAGTGCAGAAGGGAGGATGATGTAAATTACGGTAACACTACTGACAAACTTACATACCCAGAGTGATCTAAACATATGTCTAGTGGTTGGATAGGTATATTACATCATAAGCGAGATATGGATTGCCGTTCTCCCTTTTTGTGACCGACTGAGAGGAATTTCCCATAACTCTCGGAAGCGTGTTGAACAAAACGTCATGGCTAGAATGTGCTCTACCACCGGTTGACTGTGTGCGAAGACACTTGACTTGATAAAGTTAGCGCGCCAAACTATGTCCCCTTCGCCGAGGCGACGAGAAATCCTTGTATTGACGACCACACAGGATAATAGGTTAGAGATGTGGAGCTTTATATCGATAGGCAGTGGTAACGAAAGAGTGGATCGAACCCTGTGCAGACCATGTGCAATCTGCAATAATCCTCCTGGGTCAACTCCCATGACCACCGAACTTGCAAACGCCAACAAGATTGGATAATGACAGTGATTCCGTGGTGTTTGTGACTGGGAGAGGCAGCGACCACTACTGATGACGTGAATTCTAGTACCCACTAGGCAGCCTTGAAATCCACCTTCGCTTCGCTGTTGACGTTGAAACCACTTCATTCATCGCTCTTTCCAACGGAAAAACTTCTTATTGGATGTTCTACTCTTTACGCAGTCATTGCGTCCCAAACCAAATGCGCAGTATGCTGGCTACCAACACAACTGCTCAAATATCGCCCATACCAGAGGCTCACTTGCCAAATTCTACCTTGGCAATACGGGGTATCTTCGATGTTTCTGTGCTCCATCTTCTTCTGGTATTTGTAGTGCACAGACCGGGAATTTGATCCAGAGCGTAGCTTGGTAAGGATATGAACAGGGACTTGTTCGTGGGCTTCATCGGGACATGGCTCACACACTTACCATCAAGTTCACAGCAGTGGACCATGAAGCAGCTGTTCCAAACTCAGCTGTGATCAATTACGGAAACGATCTCCCAACCCACGTGCGTAATCTTGTTACTCTGGATCCGGCGCATTCTCCCACGAACCTGGCGACTTAGACGAACCGTATTTGCAGGAGGACAACTAGTCACTGACGTTCATCATCAATGTCATTCGCTGACACCCGTCGTCTAAAGAACCAGCAGCTGAAAACAGCATAGAAGGAAATTTTTGTGGCACACCTCGTGGCTTCGCTACGAAATGGATAGAGTTCATATGGGGAGTATGACGATACAGCCAGCCATTATTCAACCACTGCACTGATCTTCGCTCCGAATATGTTTCCTATTGAATTTAGCTAAGAAACAATATTCGTCTCTCAAAAGTCCCATCGAGCAATCTCTCTTCCCACATAAACTTGATAAAATATTCTACAACACACACTACATACCAGAAAATGTCTTCGGGATCCTACAGCCTTGGACGCATGGACAGCGTGCTCAAATACCAGAATACACACGACACAGGAATTATTTCGAATAGCATCTCTAACATCCTGTTTTCCCCCTCCAACAATGACTTTTCTACGGCGGCCACCAACGCGATCACTAACCGGACCTCGTACATACAATCTGTCCCCACGTACAATTCCAGTAGTGTTTCCCACAATGGATTCAGCACCCCACCTTCTACCACCACAAGCAGGTACATTCCTCCTGCCAGCCGCCTACTTTCCACCCACCACGTGCACAATGTAGCCGACAGCTCTCTTAGGAGCATACCCAGGAGCAGCAGCAACAACAAGAACAAGAACAATCAGAGCTGTAGCAGCCAAAGTTATAGCAACCCAAATCATAGCCAGCAAAGCCGCACCACCCTGACCTACCCCAACCAGCTCTTTTCCGCCCCCTACCGCCCATCACCCCCAAGCCTCTACACACAACGGGGAGTCAATCCACTCCAAAGCCTGCACATACCACAAGCCCAGAAACTACCTTCGACTCTTCACTCTCAACAGAGTTCCAACCCACCGCCAAGTACTTACACGCAACAAGGCCGCAACCCACCTCCAGGCCTAAACACGCAACGAGGTCAATACCCACCGGAGCTCTTCACAGCTCTGCTTTACCAGAACAACCAGACCGGTTGTCCTGGATGTGTGCACGAGAGACTATGGCCGAGGGATCTCAGTACGCATCACTGGCCGACTTGTGCTGTAGCTGAGCGGAGGGCGATGGCGGGTGAGAGGAGAGAAGATGGCTGGAGTGAAAGTGCAAAGGCACTGTTTGCTAGATATCGTGGGGGCTAGATGTGCGTGCGGCCTCCGGGACAGACCTTCTTTGTTTCGGTGGAGAATTTGATCGAGAGGGGTTTCGGATCTGGATTCGGAGGTACGTCGTGTTAGGGAAACGAGGTGTTCTGTGACGAGTACGAATAGATATGTAGTCTTTGCATGTTTGAATGGATGACAATGATTACACGTATACTCAAACACATACCGTGACCCCTAAACACCAAAGCTCTGCTTTCGTCATGCTCCTTACTCAACGCCGACGCCCAATGTATCCCTACATAGATTCTCCCGTCTCAGCCCTCGGTCTTATTCCATCAGGCGTAAATGTCCACCCCCTTCCCTCGGTAGGCGTCATGGCCCTCCTTCTCTCCACAGGACTCCACTCCATCATACCAGGCGCTGGCAGTCGCGCAATCGCCGCATCATCCCTCGCCCTCTGTCGAATGCTTTCAACAGAAGCCCTACCCTCTTGCGTGACTGCATTCGCGCCTCCTAAATCCTCGGTATCAGTAACCAGCCTGACACCACCAGTACGCTGCCGTTCCCTCTCCTTGACCGCGCGTTTCCCCTCTGCCTTTTTCTTTTCAAATTCGATGATGAGAGTCTTGAAATATGCTTCCGCGGCTGTGGTGGCCGAGTAATGAACAGGTGTCCAACTATAACTATTACTCGCCAGCGGATTCGCTCCATACTGTAATAACATCCTGAGCGCCTTGAGCTCGCCTGAAGCAGAAGCGTGATGCAGCGCCGTGTTACCCTGCGCATCGCTTGCGGAGAGTATACTCGGTCCGTGGAGGATCAACGTGGGGATGAGATGTAGCGTCCCCGAACCAGATTTACACGCCAGCATCAACGCGTCAAGACCGGCTTTGTTCTTCCAGTCTACGGCTTCGGGGAAGCGCTTCGCGAGGTAGACACCACATTCTTCTTTTCCGGCGGAGGCAGCGAGCATCAGGGGTGTTTCCCAGTCGTTGTTACGACTTATCATCCCGTCTTCGTGGCCGGCGTCGACGAGGTACTCGGCAATGGTTGTGAAGCCATGCTTTGCGGCGAGATGCAGCGACGTGTTTGAGCGGTCGTCGAAGTCGGGATTGCGTAGGTATTTGTGGTTGTTGCGGATTATGCGTTGGACGAGGGCGAGGTCGTTGAGTAGAATGGCGCGCCGGAGTCGCCGGGGTACGTCAATCCTGGAGGTGGACATTAGGGACGCGTTCGGATAGATTGTGTGTGGCGGGTTGAGTTACTCTGTGGGATACGACTTACATGGCTGCGGCAGTGAATCATGATTGAATGGTCAGACGGTACGCGGAGGACAGCAATCGCGAAGTGACGTTTGGAGGGAGAGCTGGTGTGGGGCGGGAGCGTTGGGCCTTGAACAGGCTGCGGGGATATTCACGGAATCTTGCTGCAACCGGACTAGTACTCGCGTAGATGCGCAGCATGGATCCGTTGGTGAGATTAGCGACTCTTCTAGTATCTGTCACATGTCGCTGGAGTCCTCGATAGTCTGCGATGACGTCTCTGGTTTGTTCTATTCATGCATCATTAAGATGTCTGTCCCACACTGTCTGGAACGTCCATCAATGCCAGCCCGTATGCGGCTATCTAACACGCTCACGAGATGAATCGTCCAAGCTGCATGACCCTCTACAAGCCGTCAAAGTCTCCAGCCGCATCGTCCTCGTCAATATCACCATCTTGGATCTCCTTGGCCAGCTCACGTTCTCTCTCGCGTGCCTCCTGAGCATTCTTGAGTTCCAGACGATGCTGGTTCATGGGGTAGCGCATTGCCTTGACGCACTCGTCGTGCAGGGTCAAGCACGCCCGGATGCGCTCGTGGAATGCCTCACCGGGCTCACGAGTTGCATAGATGTCGCCAGCGACCTTGGTCTGCATGAAACCCTTCTCGTGATCGATTGAAGCTTCTATGACTCCATCGCGAATAGCCTTGGCAACAATGTACTCGGCCGACTCCTCGCTCTCGAGACCAAGACGAATGCAGATTTCGCGGAGCGAGATACGCGAGTATGAGAGCGACAACATGCGGATACCGGTCTTGATGACGTTTTGTCGCAGACGGAGGATAAGAGTGTAGGTGCCATCACGGTGGAATACAGACGAAGACGTCTGTACCACTTTCAAGAAACCCTGCAAGTCGCCGACACGGACTGCCTGAACGAGGCGGAAGTAGGGCTCCATGGCACGCTCCAGACGGGGCTGGCTGAAGACGTCGCGCTCGGGAATGTCACCCATCAGCAGCTCAACAACTACCAGGAGCTTCATCGAAGCCTGGTAGAAGCCTGTTGCGCAATGGGCCGAGGGCGACTTGCGGGTGGCACTGATCAGGTGCTCGTGTGCCTCGGTGTAGGACAGCTGGATAGCGCGTATGCGACCGAGGTAGTACAGGTATCTCGCAACCTGGTTGTTGGGGGCATTTGGCGGGAATTGTGTCTGCGCAACAAGGAGATCGGCTTGTGTGATATCGGCGGTCGAGAGGTAGTTTCGCAGCAGCAGTGTGGTGACGGACGCCTGCGTGTCTGGGTCTTTCCTGAGCACTGCGCTTCGGAGAGCAGCGAGTAGCTTTCCGCGGATGTTGATGACGGGCGACTGCTTGGACGGAGGCTTGGGGTCCATTTCCTCGTGGAAGAGGGAGAAGTAGAAGTAGGCCTTGGCTGCTAACGAGTCCAGTGTCCGCCTGTTGAGCTCTCGGATCTTGTCTACCAGCGTCTCGGCGAATTCGGCGCCCTCTTCGTACTCCTTCTGGTCATAGAGATATACCTGCGCTTGTTAGCGATGGTACCATGCCGACCATGGACCAACATACCTGTATCAGAATGGCTATGTACACGTCCACCTCGGGCAGGGGCTCCTTGGTGTTGTTCTTGTTGAGCTGCACCTCCTCCTTGTACTGAGACACGACGCTCTGTATCGCCTCACTGTCCATGCCGATGTACTCGATGAAGTTGCGCGCCGTGGCGTTGTTGGGCGAGTATGTCAGGATGATGATGGAGCATAGTACGCGGTCGGTGAGCCTCTTGCGCAGCGAGGATATTGAGCGGAGGGCGCGTAGCGTGAAGCGCGTGTCGAACTGCGCAACGGCTCGCTCAAGGAGGGCAAAGTTGGCCCGGATGTCTGTCGTCGTCGGATCAGCACGCTGGTAGAGATACTTGCACGCCACAACCTCGGTGGCGATGATGTGATTCGGACACATCTTGCGGACCGGCCACGACGTCGTGCAGTTGGTACAGGGACACTTTGAGGTGAAAGGCATGCTGCGCGGCGAAGTGGCCTCTACTTACCAGCAATGGCCTTCTGCTCCACATTCTCGCTTTTGGGCTGCTCGCCCTCGACGACGACGCCTTCCATGCTGTCCGCCATGATGGGTCGCGCTTGGTGTGTGTATGCGGAGGAGACGGAAGGTGCGGGTGGTGTATGGGGGAGGGGGGGTAAGCGGTGGCGGGTGAGTGTTGGTGTTGATGCTTTGCTGAGGTTGAGCTCCCAGCTTCACTGACGCCAGCGCGGCGGAACATCGGGGAATAGTTATCGAGCACCGACATGCCATTGTTTACACCCCCGCGTCACCTCAGCATAAACTCTCCCATATACAGCTCACGTCCGTCATGACACTACTAGATGCGCATCTGGAGCAAATCTCACTGTGCGCGGCGTCAATTGCAGAGTTGCCGTTGGTCCACCGTCCTCTCACCCGCTATAGCATTCGACTAAACACTCCCCAGCTTCGCCCCGCCCAAGATCTTCACCAACGCGCTACTGCAAAACCATGATATCACGAGCCTGATTCGAGACACTGAGATTCACGAACGCGCTCTATTCTCGGTACCTCCGCCACCAGCAGCTCCAAAGCATGCTGAACCAGCTCCATCGGCCAACAGGCGCAACACCATCTTCAATCCCAACGGCGGCGGCGGCACAAGCACATCCGGAGGCGGCGCAAATGCCGTAAGAGCACCCAGGCGTAACACGGCTGTGGCTGCAGTTCTCGGAAATGAGCTGGTGGAAAGGATACGACGAGGCGGTGGAGGGGGAGCAGGCTCAGGCCTGGGCTACAGAATGTACAGTGGCGACAACAAGAACGCAATCGATGTAGAATCTCTGTTAGAGGGAGCCGAGAAGCTTCTCGGAGTCTAGTACGTCCCGGGAAACTAGAAGATGTTCTTCGTAGCTAACTAAGCATAGCCCCATACCAGGAGTCCATGACAGAATCGCGTCCATGCGCCAACGACACGCACAAGTTGCGGCCTCGGTAGAATATTACGAAACACGTCTTGCTGAACAGCAAGCTCAGCTCGGCAAGCTAAGTCGGTCACGAGGAGACTATATGGACGAGGATGTTGACGAGGTGGAAGAGGAGCCAGAGCCCATCGCGGCGCCATTGACAGAAGAAGACCTAAGGCGAGAAGAGGAGGAGATGCGTCAACTCGAGAGGAAGAAAAGGGAACTCGAAGATCGTGTTACATCCATGTCAAGAGACATATCTGGTCTGCGATGATGACCCGGAGTAGTTGTGATTGTGGTTTGAACTTTGGCTAGGAGTTACAATAAGATACCCCGTGTTTTCCCCTCACAACCGACTTCATCAAGTATTCATGTTTAATTCGTAAGTCATTACTAGGGATATCTCATGTGTAGCAGAGAGAATCTGGACCAAGAGTTCATCGCTGTCCGCTAAGCTCGCCATTTCATACTAACGAGCATATGCTCGAGCAACGGCGCCCAGTTCCCAGGCTCTCGACCGTCAGTCCATATGAAGCTAGCTAGAACAGCGCAGTACCAAGCATAGCACCACCAAGGAAACCAGCTGCGATAGGCAGACCAGCTCCACCTCCATAGCCGTATCCATACGGCCTACCGTAGGGTCCAGCAGGACGCATATACCGTACACCTGGATTTCCAAGCTGGCGGCCTCCGTATGGGTCGTACCCATAAGCTCCCCTTGGTGCATAGGCTCCGTGAGGTGGTTCGATGTACACATCTCTGCCCTGACGGTCCTTGCCTAGTAACTGCGGCTGCCCTGTTTCCATGGCGCGTATGATTGCTTGCCGTGTACGAATGTGCTGGAGGTATGCTTGACGCTCCTGCTCTGCGCGACGGGTGCGGGCTTGTTCACGTTCCTGATGGGTTTGACCAGTGATTTTGTCCTTTAGCTTGCGAGAGAATTTGTGTATGCCTGTGGGTTCACCAGGCGCCACAGCACCCTTGCTCTTGGAGGTAGGTCGCGGGGGGAGTTGGTCTTCGGCGTCAGAATCCTCAGCTGTGAGATCATCCAGTGTCATGGTCCTGTGCATGCGTGCGTGCTTCTTACGCTCTTCGGGGCTCAGAGTGTTGAGGAACTCTTCGTCATCGTACGGATGTGTCCAGATACTACGCGGAGGATCTGCTTTCGTGTCGACAAAGAATTGATGCGAAGTCTCTGGGTCAAAGCTACGTACCCAGCCGGGAGGTAGCTCGCGCATCTCATCCTCCATAGAGCGACGTCGGTCGGGTGGAATCCCATTACGCTCGGTACGCGCTGCAGGACCATCGGTGGAGACACGATGTATACCAGGTGAAGGCTCCGCATCGAAGATGGCCGCTTCGTAGCTCGGCGGCGGCTCGTTAGGTGGATGTGATGTCGCCATGGTGGAATTAGTAGGTATTAGAGAGTGGTAAGGTGTGTTGAGAGACGTCCTATGCAGTACAATTGAAACTATGCGTTTCAACGGAAAACAGTGGGTATTACAGGTGTATAGATTGTAGGTTATAGCAGTGTGAGTAAGTGCAATAGTTTCGTTTGGCAAAAGGAGTGGCGCGAATCATGATGACGTCAAAGTATCTGTGGCTGTGCGCGTCGACGGGGTGATCAACGGAGCATCTCCGATGGGATTCTTGCATGTGATGCTCGCCACCCCCTTTGCTTCCACGATCCACACCACGGGCTTTAGCAAACATCACTACAATAACTCAGAATCGTGGGCAGCCACGGGAGCCATTTGAACCCTTTCCGGGTGCACACCAGCCTCGTCTCTCCACCATGTGCGCTTGTCACACTGCAGATTTCTCCACACGGACACAAGGCGCATGTCTCACCGCGGTCTCGAGACCGACAACCGAGACTCCGGGGCTGGTTTCGGTAGTCTGAGATCTCGTGTCCAACGCTTCTTGCGCCTGGGAATTTGCTGGTTACATCTCCAGCATCATCACTTCTTGAATTCTTCAAGCCTGACCGAGGGCAGTATCACGAGGGCGCTGCGAAGATACCGAGCATTGTCTTCCAACCTCGAACCATACCAGCCGCGCTGGTGGACAAATTCATCTCTCATATGAAGAAGACAGCTGTAATCCTCTCATCTGAACAGCGTGAAATTACCACCATGGACTGTTATTCACAAACCCCAACTCGGCATTTCCTTATTCATCGAGAACCACGTCGTCGAGTAGACCACCCCAGGTTGGCATTACGTGAACCCTGCCGGTCACCTGTCGCCTTCGCAACATTCTGTCCTTTATCAGAAACATTTGGTTCCGCCCTTCCCATTGAATCGATCCTCCTCGAGCGGAGTTCAGATCATTAGTAACTACTCCCGAATGCTTTAGGAACGTTGCGCCGAACCTTCACTGCTTCTTGTTTCCTCTGGGAAAGCCTGTGGACGACCGGAACACGTTGTCCGATCATGCGAACGAGCCACGATTCCACATGCACGGCAATCATGCTCAATGCATCTACCAGCTAATCCATAAGCTCTAGTAATATCTACCGCTACCGCTTCTACGCCATACACCTTACTGCAAGAGCATCAGACCTGCCCCCAGAACTCCACAAAATCACTCTCTGAGACAAGGACTTATATCACCGAGTTTTAATCGTTACTAGTGAAGACTTTGCGGGACAATCCGGGCGCCACAGTATTCTTGTGCGCTAAAGCATCCAATGAGCTAGTTTCTAGATCTATAGAATGATGAGGCTTAGGTACTCGAAAGTCTTGTACAATGCGGGGCGAGGGTACGTAGCTTCGGAGGAGATTATTTTGGTAATCTAGCTGCGCTTAGGCTACTAATCCTCACACTTGAGCTCATTGTCTTAGGCGTAGAGTTCGACCTTCCTATAGTGAGCTTGGACGTCAACTGCCCTGTAAAACATTCCCAGGGCCTCAAATCTCATGGCTTACCTTCCTAGGTTATATATCTCGTCTACCCCCGTAGCCAGGCACTCTCTACCGGGTTACCAATACATTACTTCATCAACCCCATATCTGAAGCATATACACATACTACGCTTGAGTCTCTGGACAACACCGCTTTCTTCATCTTTCGTTCGCTTAGAAACCCTTGAATGTTAACATGGCGAGGCTAGCATCCCTGCTGATCCTGATCCATCTCTCCTCCTCCGTTCACAGTTTGCCTGCAGGTGGAGAAGCAGAAAGAAACGCAGGCATCGTTATAGCCCGTGAGATAACCTTAACGGACGTCTCAGTCACCACAAGTTATAGCACAGCTATCACATCGTTGCAGTCGGCCTTTCCCACTAGCGAACCATCCAACTCGGGGGTATGTTACAACCTTGCATGGGCCTTTGCACGACCTCTGGAGAAATGGAAACTTACTCCCGTTAGAGCTTCTTGACAGGTCTTCCTTCAGGTGGTTTTACACAAGATCCAGCCGATGGCCCAGGAACTACAACAGCCACCAAACCACTGTGTCCTAACGAAACGCCTCTAAATCCCGGTCCTACAGCACCTTCCAATCCGGCTTCGTCGAACATCTTCCAATCCATCGCTAGCGGGCCACCTCCGCGGGCCATCTCTTCGAGGACAGATCATCCAGTTCAGAAGCAATACATTGACGACAAAGACGTCCCGATCCAGACCAACAAGTTCTACGCAAACTTCTTCCTTGGAAGCCAATCATTCTCAATCTGGACACATCCCTACTCTCTATCATGGGACAGTGGTCGCGATGGCTCTTATGGTACGTAAATCCACGCGGTGTGGTCAAACATATACTGATCCATACCTCTCCTCACTGCAGGCATTGCTGTTAGTCATACCACACGGGACAAGTTTGCTTTCGTCCCTGATACGAACAACACACGATTCTTCATCTCACCAATCGGCATCCACCATATTATACTGTCCGCTGCAGAACTAGGATCAGATACGTCCCTTTCGCTTGAACGCCTGGGAGCCTTCTCTACATGGGTGAATCTGCGACCAAACAACATCCAAGGTACTCGTATCTTGATGTCTCTTCCCGTTGTCCAGGGTATGGGCGTAGTGACAGCCGTTTACGACAGGGCGAAGCCAGTTATCAAAACGACTGTCTTCTTCCTCTCTCTGGACTGGGTTGAGCTGGTCAACGAAGTCACTCACAAGTACCGAATTGTACTCAATGATGGCTCACACTGGCTTCTATACGCTACATCAGACGGGTCCGTCGGTACGCCTCCCTTCGTGTTGGATGATAGCACTACAATCACCGGTCCGGCCAATTTCGTAGGCAAGATCCAAGTCACTAAGAATCCATCGGGCGAGGCGGTAGAGAGCATATTTGATTATAGTGCTGGTGTATACGCAGTCGATGCAACCATTTCTGCGACGGTCAACGGAGCTCTTGGAAGTTACACGATAGGTTGGGCCAAAGGCGGCGTAGTGAGCCGGCCGCTGCTGATGTATGCGCTACCTCATCACGTTGAGTCCTTTGACCGACAGACTGCAGCCGCTTTGAAGGATATTACACTGGTTACGACAACGAAGGGCTTTGCGCGAGTTATCGTTGCTGATCGGATGACCATGATAGAGGACGACCTTCCTGACAATATCGGTTTTGCCCCGTGGGCTAAGAATCCCAACGCAGCTGGGGGCTCAGAGAACATCAACCTGAATTCCCAGGCTCTCGCGCTCATAAACCAAGCTGGTATAGCCGAGCTCAGTCAGAGTATGATTCCCCAGACATCGCTTAACAGTATGTACTACTCCGGAAAGGGTCTAGCCAAATTCGCTGCCATCACCTACATAATGAACAGCATGACAGGCAATAGTCAGTATGCTGCCGCTGGCTTAGACCGCCTCAAGGATGCTTTCAATGTCTTTGTCAACAACACCCAGCCTGAGCCGCTCGTTTACGATCAGGTCTGGAAGGGCGTTGTCTCGGGCGCCAGCTATCGAGGAGACCTCGGATTGGACTTTGGAAACACGCTATACAATGACCATCACTTCCATTACGGATACTTTGTGTACACCGCCGCTGTCATCGGGCATCTTGACCCTACATGGCTCGGCCAAAGCAGCAATAAAGCTTGGGTCAACTCACTGGTGCGCGACTTTGCCAATCCAGTAGCCGACGAGTATTTCCCGTTTCAGCGCTCATTTGACTGGTTCCACGGCCACTCATGGGCAAAGGGTCTTTTCGAGTCTGGCGACGGCAAGGACCAGGAGTCGACATCCGAGGATACCTTCGCTACCTACGCACTCAAGATGTGGGGCAGAGTCATCCAAGATCCTAACATGGAGGCTCGCGGCAACTTGCAACTCGCTGTGCAAGCGCGCAGTATCAAGAACTACTTCCTCATGGAGGCTAACAACACAAACCAACCCGAAGGCTTCGTCAGAAACAAAGCCACTGGCATCCTTTTCGAGAACAAGATTGACCATACCACGTACTTTGGAGGAAACATTGAATACATCGAGGGCATACACATGATTCCTCTGAACCCCTCGTCCGCATATACACGTCGCAAGCAATTCGTCCAAGAAGAATGGGACACGTACTTCAGCAATGGCCGTGCCGAGCAGGTTCAAGGCGGCTGGAAAAGCATCCTAAAAGCCAATCAGGCACTCTTCGACCCACAGGCCTCGTACGATTTCTTCGCCAAACCGGATTTTAATGAACAACTCGATGGCGGTGCGAGTCGTACGTGGTATTTGGCTTACTCGGCGGCGCTATTGGGTGCGAACAAAGTCGGTGCGCAACGGGACCCGCAGATGGATTATGCTGGTCCAGAGCAGCCGTTAGGTTCTGCAAAGAAGATTGAAGCGCGTGGGTCGCAGATGGTTGAGGATGACCAGGGATATAGTATTTGGTCTTCGGGGTTCAACTGGCCTTCTCCATCTCCATCTAGTACTACACCAGCTTGGTCTTCAGGATTCAACTGGCCTACACCACCTGGTATTGAACCAACAGCTACTCCGACGCCTACGCAGCCTGCAATGGTCACCATGGTGGTCGATGCTGATACTTCGAGTGGACAAGATGACGGGAACAGCCTGTGGGATCTGGTTCTCTGAGTGGGAGGCAGTTGATGTAGGATAGTTGGAGCGTGGGTTCGGGCGTTTGGTCTCAACCTTAGAATTTTGTATGTACCTATTCCCGTAGATCTTATACCTAGAAATGGGAACAACCAACAGGTCTTATTCACGGTCTCGTTGCAGTATATTAGTAAGGTGCAGATGGCTACTTGGGTAGCGAAGGATAATAACGTGAGCTTCTTCTAGTGCCTTGGCACGTTTGTTTCCCGTTTCTTCCTCGTTCTTCTTTTCCGCGCCTCATGTCACTCCCCTTACCACCGTTACATCGCACTGGCACGATAGAAGAGTACATACGGGAGAATTTAGCAGAAAACAGCGACTGTGGATCGAAATCGTATCACTAATCACGTGTCTTCTCACTCGTGAGTCCATGCTTTCACCGTATCCAAAAATTTTGAGACTACATGCCCTGCTAATGTTTCAGCAGTTGGATCCATCAGAGCCTGAGGCAGCCCTGGAGGACCATAAGGTACTTTCACCGCTTCTCCATACTTTAATCTGGGGACACTGGCGGAGAGAGATGACCAAAAGAGAGCAACGTTCTCGGCCTGCTCCTAAGACCAAGAGCGCAAGCGCACAAATTGAACAACCCACTATGATGGAGCCCCCCTGCATCGCTACCCCTTGTAGCGCGATGATAGTGGCGCACATGTGTGGAGCAGAAAACCGAAGTCTCTAATTAGCTCAGAGACAGCGGGAAACGTACCGCTTTCCGCACCTAGTTTATTTTTGGCTGAGGGATGCGGACGTTACTCCGACCAGAGTATCACTGAGAGCAACAGCGCGTCCGCCAAGCACCAGGCACATGGCTAGGTAGCCATAGGCCAGCACACCTCTAAGAAGGAGCACTTGCAGCTTCTATTGTTTCCATCGGGCGGCTATACTACGTACGGCAATCGCTGTTTGAGAGTGCATACCAATGAATCGTCGAATCAGGCTCGGGCCCAACCAGCGTGCCTGGGTGTCTCCCCCGTACACGAGGAAACTAGTGATCTCTTGCCGTAGCTTCCGTAAATGCTTAGCACCACTGATGGCATATCGGTCTTCATGCTCATTTCTCCTAAACCTCCGACAACGCGACTTATCAGATAGACTATTCGTAAATGGTCGGAGGAAACTGCCACACGTCTACGAGTCGAAATTCCCACAACAACTTTTTACAAGTTCTCTACAACGTCCATGCAGCTCGGTCGACTAGAGAACTGGACTTTCGAGTTGTTCATCACAAATTTGAACGTGCACCCTCATCGTCTCTTGAGTATGATACCCATGTAGGCAGCACGAGTCCATGTCTTCGTATTAAACTTGCGTGGGCCGAGGTGACGCACTAGCCTCCGCGCTTGATGCTGAGGTTACAAGGTTACGTGTGGGTACTTCTGACGTCTGGATACGAGATGCTGTTGTATATAACTACCAGATCTTCAGCTCATCTACATCACTCATCCCATCCATCCCAATACCAACTCAACCAACACCAAAACAACAGCCTACCATAACCGCCACCATGCAGTTCACACTTCCCCTTCTCGCCCTCGCCGCTGCTGTCAGCGCCAGCAGCCCCATCGAGGCCGCCTGGAATGTCACTCGTTCTTACAAGGACGTCAGCCAACAGGTCGTATCCTTCGAAATGACCGCGGTCTTCGTTTCGGAAGAAAACCCCAACGGCCTCGAGGCCAAGTGCAACTGGGTTGAGAAGGGCCAGGTCTACGGCGTCACATGCACCCCAGATACCTTCTCCGTTGAGCCCCAAATGGATGGCAGCAGTAAGTCTACGTTACACGAAAAAATACTAGAAGACTTGAGGCTAACATATGACTTCCCTGCAGCCCTGAAGATCCAGCAGACCATCGAGAAGCCTAACCAACAGATCGTGTACGGAGAGGGCAAGGTTCCCCGTGCGGGTCACGCTGTCATTCCTGTCAACGCTCGCGTAGCTTAAACGCCTACGCACTGATGGAAAGGCAGAAAGGAAGATACAATGAATAATCTCAGGCGAAAGCGATTTGTGGAAACCCAGAGTAGCAGCATCTCATGAGTAAAAAACAAAATTTACTGTTTCCCGGAAACATTTGACATGGTTCAATGGTGTTGATTGATGACGTGCAGGAACATGCTGATTTTAGCGCGCCAATCCCTTCGATGATCCTTTGCGACTACCCCACACATGAACACCTTACTTAACGTACAATACCACACGGCGAGACTGCGTAGGTAGTATTGCGAAAAGCCTGACGTGAACGATAGAAGGCTGATCAACGCGACAATCCTTACAATGATGCACGCATCGGTACTAAGCTTTCACTATATGCGTTATTCTCTTGTCACAAGCGGTCTATAGTTTGAAGGACTCGCATGATACCGCTCTCGATTCATACTTAACACGAGGGTACAGCCACCTCTCGGCGACCACTATACCGTCTTCAGTCCGAGTGAGGCTGATTGGAGATGAAACCCTAGTATATGCTAAGTAGAAGGATCCAAATCTCAGTGCTTGAGCTTCAGCCTTGTATGTCTACATAGGCTTGCATACCCCAAGGCATCTAGGTGCATCCAATGCTCACGCAAGGCTTTCTGGAAGGCAGAACTTGCCCAAAACTGATAGGTCACCGCCGTACGAAGTATAAGTCGGCGTAGTCTCCCTAGAATGCTGGTATCTCACGAAACCTTCCATCCAGCCTACATGATGGCTTCTGTACATCATTATCTCAATCGAACTCAAGTCATTTGGCAAAAGTTCAGTTTTTCCGATGCTAAGCATCTTTCCGTCACGGAAACCTGGAGGACCGATCAGAAAGGACCCGATGCCCTGATTTCGGTACACCGAGAAGTTAGTAGGCCTCAACTTCTAAGCTGGCTGCAGGAGACCAATGGAATTAGTTCATGCACCGAACCTACCGTCAAGAGGTGTTGTGTACTTCGAGTTGCTTGGATCCTTCTTGACGCAAAATGCCGAATCATCGACGTCGAGGCTGCTCTTTTTGGAGATATATGTGCTGCATTTCGTCATCAGCCGGCACAGACCTATTGCACGACACAATACGCAGGAATAGGCCGTATGGCCGACCAGGAAACAGGAAACAACGTATATTTTCTGTGTAACCATCCGAAGCTTGCCTTCACATGGTCACACGATACAGAACTTGGCGTCACGAGCGTGATTTGTGTAGCGGACCATTGCAAACTCAATATTCTTCAGGAGATGATGGAACACAAATTCGTGCAGGATCTGGCCCACCACGAGATGACACCGGCATTGATGAGCGCTTTGATGAGCTCGAAAGAGATTGACGTTGAAGCTGGTAAGGTCAAGAATTCAGTTCGGGAGGTAGAAGTGCGGACGGGTTATCACGAGTGGGTAGGGCGCGCTGAAGACTCCGCGAGAGGTGATTTAGTGGGCTTATCAGCAAAAATGAGCGGGTGTGGAACGAGAATTGAGTCCAACACGCGAAAGTTGGGAGTGATTGCGGAGTTTAGCCAGTTCATCCGTAACCGCCTGGAAGATGAGCGGGACGTTGAAATCAAGGAAGAACTGCTAGCACTCAACCACCTTGTCGAGCAACGTACCGCTATGCAGGTCCTTGACCTGAAGTATACCCTTTCGCGAATTCGGACTCAAAAAGAAGCGGTAAGTGATTCTGAATGTCTTTGTATTACCACTGCCTTGTGGGAGAGATCTATATACTGATTCCAGCCACAGCTCTTCAACCTTATATCCGCGAACGATTCTGCATCTGCCCGACACATCGCTGAAGAATCCCGACGAATAGCATGGGTTACTAGAAGCGATGCGCAAAGCATGAAGCTCCTTGCTCTTATGACGGCAATATTCCTACCAGGCACATTCGTGTCAGGTCTTTTCAGCACGCCAATGTTCCAGCGCGAATCCAGAGACAAGATCGACGATACCATTGTCAAGGTCTGGAAGCCAGGACTGTTCTTATACATTGCAGTTTCCCTGCCGCTGCTGATGATGACGCTCCTGATCTGGGCCTTGTCGACCTTCGGATACAAGTTGAAGAATGAGAAATATGTTAGGGTCGCAAGGAAGCGTCTGTTTTATACTGTCGGGTGTACAGAGAAGGAGAATCTGATCATGAGGCAGAATACCATTTCAGAGGAAACTTGGTGAGTTATTGATAGATAATCACCCCCCGCTATTGGTCTTCGAACAGGTATACAGGTAGGGAAAGCTGCTCCAATATCTTTTGTATCCGTTCTCTGTATTTGCTCATGCTGTGCATGACAAGGTCCCCGAAAAGTATCGTTTCCAGTGCCGCACAGTCAACTTGCAGTGGTACAAGCCTCTCAACGCCACCAGACCGATTCATTTCGCATTTGAGAACGACTTGATCCCCACTTGGAAGGTAGAAGGGTCGAGGAGCCTCCCATTCCGATTTGATCACAGGTTGCGTATATGCTTGTACTAGGCTGTGTACGTACTTCTCTTGTGCAAGAGGAACAGGATCTCCCTCGTTGATGAACGATATGAACAGCGACGTCTTTGTCGAGGGGCGTGGAATCGAGGGCTTGGAAATAGGTGGTCCACCAAAGGTGACGCAATCTATGCAGGTAATATTATCGACTTTCCAGAAAGCAGGCCAGTCAGTTGGGAGTTTACAAACACAGTGAGGTTACTTACTTGCGTTGAAGCGCGCCATTGGCGAAATGCCCGAATGCATGAATGCAAAGAGGAGCTGCGCAATCGCAGCACCACTAGAATGACCAGTGAACAACAAGTTTGTCTCGCCGGTCAAGCGATTGGCTAGCAGGTCGTCCAACTTTGCTGCGACTAGACGTTCCATCCTCTTCGCTAGGCTGAAAAGACCGCGATGGATTTTTATGTCTACTCCCAGCTCTTCGCAGTCTACGGATTCTGCGTTCGTGTTCACTGCCATTTGCATTGGAGAGCACATTGGGTACCTAGTAGCGCGAAACGCGATGACGAGTGTAGTATGTCCATCGGTCTCTACAGTATGCAGGCAGAAGGGCCTCGTATTCCCGGTGAGGTCTCTGCTTCCATAGAATATCGTGTTTCCTGATGATTCATTGATCTTGTGTACGCGTACGGCCCACTCTGCTGCAAGACCGACTTGCTTCCATTGTGTCTCATTCCTGCGAACTCATTTAGGAACAAATAGATGTTGTTGCTCTCCTCGGTGGCTCACAGTTCAAGAGTTTCAAACTCACCACGAAGGCGATGGTTACCGTATTCTTCGATTCTACCAATATATTCGATGTGGGGATTCTTCACTTCGGTCTGTTAGCGTAATATTGCGGGTATTGTTGATCAATATCGCGGGTTCTCACTCACGTTGCTCGTCGATGTTGTACGAGAAGTCAATATCGTTCAGCTTTTTAAACGCTTTGGAGAGAGCGACCGAATTTGAGGTACTCTCAGTCGACTGCGACGCACTGTTCGAGGATGAGGCTATGGCTCCGCTGCTTTCCGCAATCGCCGTCCTCGTTGCGGACCTACGAAGCATTCTCCAAAGCGTCTTGTTCACTTCTTCTGTGGTCTTCGGCATCTTGCGAGATTGTAGCTGGCTCGATCATGCCAGAATGCGAGTCGTCGTTGCTGCCTGGACTCTTGGCATTGTTACACAGCTGAGGGGCATTCGAGCGAAACGCATCCCCGGATCTGTCACTTGCCGCACAACACAATGAATTCTGAAAACTCATCTGACACGTCAATTCAGCATATCCACGACGGAAATTACAGTGAAATCCTTCGTTTGCTCAGCACTGTCTACTGGGAAGGTGTGGAGCGCGAGATACGCGAGCTGGTTCTAGCTTACCAGGAGATCGAGAAATATGAAGTTCACCCTATACCCGATGAGGGGATTGAGTTGAACCCTGGCGATTGCAACTTTCAGCGTTTCTGCACGTTGTTGAGTATGTGAGCAGCTGATAAGTGCAAAAGCTGTAACAGACACACACTGATCAAACAGCAGCACCTTATGTGGAGGGCGAGGAGACCTTCGATTCGGCAGCACTTTATAATCGAGCAGTGGAGCTAGCTCAGTGTGAGTAGAGTTCCGACAGTGCAATCTAACATGACAATATCTAAACGCCCCCAGCAGCTCATCTAGACATCAGTCACGAAGCACGCCGTAGCCGATGGCTTCTCCAAGCGCTAGGTAACTCAGTATCAAATCTTTTTCTATCAAACTTTTCAGTAACAGCGACTAGGGCTATTGGATATCGACGTTGTGCACGACGGCATGGATGATGTCACCATTGGCAGACATTGTCACGATCCACATGGTATGTGACAGCAAATTACGGGAATCCAGATTGTATATGTTGATTTAAGCTCTATAGGTGAGGTATTCGCCTTGAGCAATGACTCACGCGTCTTGTTCCGGGAAATGCGTTGCGAAGCGTGCAGGAATCCCTTGCGAGAATACTTTTACTATGAGTGCAACAATGGATGTGTGAGGTTAGTCCACATCGCTTCGTATTGCTTTCGAGCTTCGCTAACGCTATACGACTCCCAGCGTGATCCCAGATCTCCGTATCGAGGATCAAGAAGACAACGTGATTGACGCCTCAGCGATACCCTCTGAGTCTCGGCCGCCCGTAAGACTATGCGTCGCATGCACCCGCAAGGATGATCGACTGATGCGATGTGAACGAGAACACTGTCGTAAAATCTTCCAAACCAAAGTCGAAAGCAAAAGTATGTCTCTCCATTATTCTTCATCTCTCTGTATACTCAGACTCCTCTAGAATTAGTTTCGTTTAGAGCGAAGCTGCGAAAGTCTGAGTTCGGCACGGAAGCTTCATTCTACCCGTCGCTGAAAAAAGCAGCGCATAAGATAATAGATCCAGCTCATTTTGCAAATGCTGGACCAATCCATGTGGCTCTTACTTTTGGGCCTCTCATGATAGAGAATGGTCTAAAGCCGTAAGTAACCACTTAATCGCTCTGTGGCATAACATTAACTCGATCTCTTAGTGTCTACAAAGTAGATATCTCGTGTCGTCCTATACCATCGCTACGTTATGAACCACCTCTTATGAAGATGATTTACTCCGAAAAAGATGCAGAGCAAGAAACAGTCCTCACGGGACAGGTGTATGACGACAGAACCCACAAACGTGTAGTCAAAGAGCTTTACCAAAAGCCGGGAAGAGACCGTCGCGTCCTTGGATGCGTTAAGAAAGTGTGTGGCGGCGCGTTCTCTGGGCACAATGTGCATCTTGCAGACGGTGAACAAGAAGTGCTAAGAAGTGTGATCGAGGCCAAGTCTAGCTTCAAGCTAAACGCAGAGTCTGTAGGCTGGGTTGCTCGAGCGCGATCGAACCTGCGCACGGTCTCACTACCGATTGTCGAGGCCATCAAGAAAACCTTTGGCCACGAAGTCAGCGTATATCTCGAGCATTTCGCCAAGACGTTAGCAAACCAAGACATTCGTCTAGATTGGAATCTGCGAGAGAACAACTGTCAGACTTTTGCAACAAATCTTCTCAAGGGCCTGCCAATATATGGCACATTCCATCACATGCCCAAAGCCTTCCTTGAAGATGAAGATGTGCGAAATGCGAAAGACTGGCCGTGCCCTCGTTACACCATGTCCTTTGGGTCACGTATGGACACGCCGCTTGCATTACTGCGCCCACAGCCCCGGTCTCTCATATGGAACTTCTACCACAAACACAGGGACAATTGCGATATCATCGAGTTTGGAGAGGCCTACCGAAGAAAGCCTTGTGCTTTCCCGACCGAAGCATGGCAACTGCTCGACAGCATCGGAGACACGGGAGTAGCAAAGATTTCGTTGGTTGATGCTCTTTGGAGTATCCCAAGGGACTCCATATCCATCTTGCACACGCACCTTTTGCGCGCATCTTCCACGTATTCCAATACGGAACAACGAGTACCGACCCGGGGAGAGTGGGTCCAAAATCGTCTTCGCGTAATGCATCAGCTCGATGTTTTTGCTAGTCTGAGCGGTTCAATGACCGCAGCGCTGATGGAGCAACGTCTCGAGAAGGTGCATCTTCTGGACAAGTACATGCCTCCTCGTGCAGAAGAATTTGGCATCTTTCACGCCGAGGAGAAAATCGTGATAGTTGGTAATGTAGGCGGAGTCTTGATTTACTTTGTCTCTGGGCGTGAAAGAAACTGGCATAAACAAGAGACGAAGCATTTCATAAGAAAGTTGAGAAGGAGTTTAGGTGCGGAAAGCCGCGGAGTCTGTCGTCCTACTTGCGACGAGAGCTGAAGCAAAGTCGTTGAGCTAAGCGTGAATTAGAAGAAATATAAGACACTACCGTGGTGAGAACTCGCGAATAGTTGCTTATATGATTGTCAATCTGCTATTACACGATTTGTGTCAAGCTAACTACGCAGAAATCATGATGCTTCAATGCTATAGGTATTCGATAAGCAGCAAGAGCACGGGTTTGTGTGAATCTCCGGCAAATTTTCAGGAGAGACTCTGTCTATTAGAAAGGTCTAAACAACACTGAGCCTTGAACGCCTTCGTGATATCACGGTCCAAGGGCTAGCGTTCTTGAAATAGTCAAGATGGACTAGTAGGCGGATGCGTCTCGCGTAGCAGCTCCATCCTTGACCCATCCCTTTCAAGAAGTGAAAACATCCGAGATGTATAGGGACTCAATGGTTGTAGCCTGACTAAGCAAGGTAAATCCAAGCCACAGCCATCAGGCCCAACGCGAAAGCACTCGGTGCAGCTCCCACCACCGACGCACCAGAAGCCTCAGGAATGTTGTTGGTCGCAGCACCACCCATATACCAAGACCCGATATCCGTCAACTCGCCGTCTTGGGTAAGCATGGCAGTGTTGGCACCTACATTGCTGACGTCTGAGCGAAACGCACCGAAGTAAGAGTAATGTGTGATATTCCTGCACATGACGTTAGTCCGTATTCTCTTCTCGTACAAGATGAGTTGAAGTAGTACTCACGGCCAGCTGTCAAAGCTCTGAGCACTCTGGTTGTAGAAAGCCTGCGTCGCCTCGAGTGGCTGGTTCGGGTAACCGTACTCGGTGACCCAGACCGTCATGTTAGGCCACTTGGTTGTAACACTCCCGATATGGCTCATCATGCCCTCAAAGTTGCCGTACCAATGCACAGGAATGAAATCAGGGTTGCAGCCTCCGGCGCACTCGTTGAAGAAGTTGTCCAACCACTGCCAACCAGACTCTGCGCCGGTAACGGCAGGCGCACCTAGTTTAATGCCGAGTTCTTTCAGAGGCTCGATTTCGGCTTTCCAGCGAGCGGCCGCCGTGATAACGGCCAGATTGGATCCGCCAGTGCTGTGGCCGCCATCGGGTTCGTTGAAGCCAAGGACATGGGTTATGTTATGTCCGTCGGCGATTTGTTTCTTGACTGAGTCGAGGAAGGGGGTTCCAGTGTCGTTGTCGCTGGCTCCCCAGAGCATGGGGACGAATTGCATGTCTGGGTCGTTGGCGTAGGCCGCTGAGGGGTCCTTTTGGTAGTTGTAGTACCATGTCGGTGGTGATGGGCCGGTTGTCCATAATTTGTCGTCGTCGGGATGGTCATCGGAGGGCACATAGCAGAGGCCTCGTTTTGAAGACGTTGATGCTGTTGACTGTGCGGCTGTTGTGCTGGTGAGGACCGCCGTCGCGGCGGAGAGGAGGGCGGTGCGTCGCATTGTTGCTGTGAGGTTTGTCCGCTGAAATGCTTCGAAATGTAACGATATGGAAAACCGACTTTTGTGTATTTCAAACTAGGATTCTCGGTACCAGAGTCGCGAGGAGAAGCAGCGAATAGATCCCACGTATGCCACTACTCAGGGACAGCTCAAGATACCTTTTCGCTCGTCGCAAATGGGCAAAAGTAACGTAGAAAACCGAAGGGAATGAAGTAGGCAAGGTAATAAAGGTACTTTGCACAAAACTTCCCTCTCTTCTAGACAGCTAGGCCACAAGAGAAAGACTCAAAAGTATTAGGAGAAAGTCGAAAGCGAGTCGTAACGCAAGCCACAAAAAACGCCTTCACGACTCGAGTAGGACGAACACCTCACCCAGGAATTCGGGATTGAGCAAAGAGGAACAGAGCGAAGACCCAAGTACATACGTACCCAAATAGTACCTGCGCAAGCTAGCTTCCAAGACGGTCAAACGTCAAGACGACAAGCCTCTGCAGCAGAGCAAAACCCCCAGTCCCAAGATAACGATACTATCCAAAGTCAACAAGACCCCCCGCGCTACACCTGCACCATGCACGTTAGCATATCGAAAAGAGGCAGTCCTAGAAACCAAACCGGCTCCCTTGGTAGCCAGCCGGCTACATTTCTACCGCGCCGCCCAGAATAGAGTAAAGTCGTGACGCAGGTACAAGCGGCCCCAAGCCCTGTCCGGCGCGCGCCCGCCACAAGGGGACAAAACCAAACCCAAAGCAAAATCCGCGGGAGATCTACTTTAGCCGGACGGAGGCGTTCGGCGGGAAAGAGAAATGAAAAAAAAGCGCATCTTTTTGTGTGGAATAGGAGATGGAGCATGGAAACGATCTGCAGGTGCAAAGTTGGCTAGGCACGTTACGGGTTACGATTTCGTCCTGTAGGAAAGCGGCGTGACATGTTCAGACGTTCAGTCGAGGCGACCTTGTCGCTAGGATGTATTGATTCAGGGGTGGTGCATGCGTAGTTGTCCCAACATGTTGGCGCGGCGTGCTGCTGCGCCGGCGGGAGCGAGCGTTCAGCTCACACCTTTCTGTAGCGAAGAGGTTATCGGCCAAAGCTAAAATCGCACGTGCCACGAACCTTTCTGTCGTGGGCATTGGCGTCACCACTGCAGAGTCCAGCGAAGCCTCAAGTCAAGATTCGGCATTTTCTGGGCACATGTCACAAGCAGGTAGACAGAACCGTGGAGATGACACTTTGGTATTGGTATTCACATCTTCTCTATGTCCTATTTCGCATTCCATTCACAACTCCACACTCCATTTCCTGCAGTTCCGTTCCAATCCTTCTTCCTCACTCCACTTGACGATAGCAGAAAAGATAGTTGTGTGTATGCGCGAGCCCCAGGCTTACCGCTTTGCATAAGATTACAAGAGCTTGTATCTCATCTTTCCTTACACCAAATACTAAAAATAAACACAAAGAAAGATTCGTAAATTTCACGGGCGTTGTGAGCAGATGTGGTCCAGCCCGTATGCAAGAGAGATGACTTTGGATGTGGTTTGATCGCTCTAGGGTTTGTCAAATACAACCACCGCGATGCAGACAAGGAAAGAAAACAAAAGGAGATTATGCATAGATGGTGAGATGTTTGACCGTTCCAGTTCTTCGCTTTCGGAAGATTTTCAGGACGTCATTTGCCTAGTACGCATAGCCACCATTGTTACCTCGTGGTTGTTGAGGTTGCCATGGGGCGTTGGAGACGTAGCCGGGTGGTTGGTGGAAGCCATGTTCTGCCTCGCGCCCTGGACTGCTGTCGCGGCTTATGCTTCGGTCGTGCGTTGCTGTGCGACCGAAAGTGGATGCATCGGCGAGCAGGTGTCCTTGGTCATCTCCAAAGGATCGACCACCAGGACCGTTGTATGCAGTGTTCTGGTCGGCGAGAGGAACGCGGTCGTAGCCGGCAGTGCGGGGACCAAACGGCGAGGGAAGCGAGGTGCGCTTGTACTCTTGGGGGTCCATGAGCAGCGAGTTGCGTGCATCTAGAGGGGTAAGGTTGTCGAGGTCGCGAGCTTTCTCTAGAGGTTGTTAGATGATGTTGGAATCTCAGGGGAGGACTAGACTTACCGGCTGCCTTTCTCTTCTTGCGGTGGGGGTTCTCCTTGCAGCAGATGATGATGGCATTGACGGCGATGAGGATAGCAAGAACACCAGTCAGAGAAGCCTGCACGACGACAAGTACAAGGCCGGTGACAGTCTTGGTGGTCTGGCTCATACCCAGTTCTTCGACAAAGACCAGAATGCAGACTACTGACAAGACACGGACAACGGAGATGGTGATGTTGATCCAAGTGCTAGACTTGAGCGTGTATGGACGGGCCCACAGAAGCATGATGAGGAGAAGTGATTCGACAATGAGTTGACCAGCAGCCTGTGCGAGACCGTGGCCATCTGCTCCGGCGATGACGCAACCACGAGCAAACAGGAAGACAATGGCGGGCACAAAGATCCACCAGTAGCTCTTCTTGTAATTCTCGTAGAACATGCTGTACTTGCGCCAAATCTCCTTGTCCTCGTAAAGAGCGTCGGGCTTGCCCTCCATCTTCTTGAACTTGTCCGCGGTGCTCCAGATCTTCCAGGTGAAGAAAGCCAGGACTCCAGTGAAAGCGGCGAGAGTTACACCAGCAAGTGTCTTGACAGCCCACGAGTCTCCGTTCTTGAACTGGTAGACACAGTAGAGGACCCAGATACCGTAGAGTAAGAGGATCAAGTTGGTGATAGTCTTGGCCAGAGTCCACCAGTATCGCTTGCGGAAGCTAGTCAAGCGCTTCGGGAAGCTGCCGAAAAGGGCCCAGGTTTCCAGAATGACCTTGAAGAGAAGGATACCAACGGTGACGGCGGCGATGATGATGGCGAAGATGAGCAAGACGGTCATGAAGGCGTTACGGTCGGGAATTGTGTACTCTTGAATGAAGCCCTGCATGTTCTTGGCATAAATGATGACCTTGTTGTCACCATCCTCCTCGGTGGTACCGTTGATGTCCGTGTTCAGTTCGTCGCGAGCGAAGAGGAGGTCAAAGCTGCGCTTGGTCAAGGTCGTGTTTTGGTCGACGTGTACGAGGGTAGCGTTTTTGAGAAATTCGACACTGCTCTGGGTAAGATTGCCGCCGGTGTTCGCACGGAAGCTATCGATGGAGTGTTGCATGTCCTCCCAGTAGATGAGACCGGTACTGAAGGCAAAGTTCTGGGACCAGCTGCGGTATACACCGGGAACGTCGGCGCTCATCATGCCGTTCAGGGCCATGGCCTGGAACCATCCGATAACGTCGCCAAAGGTAGGGCTGGACTGCGGCGCACCAGCGTGCCCAGCACCGGCGAGCGAAGCCAGTCCAGTAACAGCCAAAGCAGCTCCAGCAATTCCAGCGGCAATGTATTGTACCCCGACCCTAGAGAGCGACTGTCCGTTGCTGACTTGTGAGGTAATACAAGCGAGGTCTTTGCCTCCGTCTACGGCCTTGAGTTGCAGCTTGGCCTGGCTGTCGATGTCGGGTATGTTGAAGGCGATGCTGGGGATTTGGGACATGATGTTGTCGGGGATGCTCTGCTCGCCCTGTGCACCAAAGGTACCCTTGGGAACTGATATACGTTAGCCTATACCAGAGACGGGCGCAGCCGGGGGCAGACACTTACCAGGACACAGTTGGTCGACCTTGTATTCGCCATCGCAAGGATCGAACTCTCGGTGGTACAACTCCCTGCCGTATGCGTTTACGGTGAGTGTTGCCATGACCTTTTGCTCGACCTCGTTGGTGCCGGACACATCGAACCTGATCTTCTTGGTGGAGCGGTCGAATTCGATGTTCAACTTGTTGACCTGGATGTCTCCGGTGCCGTCCAAGCAAGAACTGTAGCCGTTGGTCTTGAGGATATCGGCAGCCAGCACGCCCAGTGGCGCCGATGCCAGTAATATAAAAGGAGCGAGCATGGCCGAGTATGTCGCGTGGGGTCGCATTGGAGATGTTTTGCGCCCGCGGGCGTTCCTGGGAAGGGCGACTTTCGATAGCGAGCGAGGGTTGCGGCAGCGAGGTGTCGGGGGATGTTCGTATGCGTGGGTGGTGGTTGGCAAGCACAGATGCAGCACACGAAGAAGCAAGCAGTAGATTAAACGGGAGCCGGCTGCAGGTTCAACCTGTCTCGTGGCTGATGAAGACGGTAAACAAAGGCAGGCGTCGCAGTAGGCGGGCGAATGGACAGATGGAGTCGACAGCTGCGAGGGACGCAGAGGTGAAACGGATGATGAGCGAGCGAGCGAGCGAGGGAGCGATTGTGGTTGAGATTGTGGTTGAGATTGTGGTTGAAATGAGGACGAGGCGCTGAAGCCAGTATTCTGCCTCTCGTCTGAAACCGTGCGGCGACAGCCAAGGGGGCGCACTCCAATCAGGCAGGGACGCGCGGCGCTAGTCTCGATTGAAGCCGCGATGGCGCAGTCGCTGGATCCGACGCTATCGAAGGAAGAGCTGGTTGTTGGGCCGCGTTCGAGAACACGGCAGGCTTGGGCCGTCTACGTTGGGACGATACGGAAGTACACCTAGGTTGCTGTTCTACTGCCTGTCTGCACTGCTTCTTCTACAAGACATGCTGCTCTCACACGCCATGCCACCCCGCCACTACCGTCGTATTCATCGTGGCAGTTGAAGACTGCTAAGTCTATCACACTACCCCGGTCCCGCTCTAGCCAAGTCGACCATCGTGTCAGCGTTCGAGGGAGTTTCCTGCCTTCATCCCATGCACAAGGCCTTTTTTCCCTTCTCTCCCTATTCCTGACCCCTCTTGTGCACTGAGAATCGCTCGAATTCGTCATCAAAGCGACTTTAGTAGCCTGCTCCGATGGCCCCCCCCCACACCAATCGACGGTGCCTGCGTGGCTGTGCGTTCCCCCCATTGTCGTAAAAATAGATGTTCGGCCACTAGACGAGAATTTGACAACTGCTGCTGCCCAAAGAAACCAAGTGCTGCATTCAAGCATGACGTTCCCTCGTATACGGTAGGCCCGAAACAGTTTTGCTGCTGCTCAACAGTCCGACTTTGCTTTTCTTGTCATGGTGAAGTCATCCCTTATCGGGTAGAATGTTTAAAGAGATGCCATTTACCGACTCTACTGCCTTTGTGGTCAAGTTGTGCGATCGGCAGGTGGCTGGTCGTTGCGCGGCCTAGAAACTTTGCTTGACTTGGACGACCTGCTTGATCAGCCTTGGGAGTTCCTCACTAATTAGCCCCGACCCCCGACACCCGACACCCATCACGTCAGCCATGGCCACGCGCTATCGCTGCCTGAACAGGACACCTACACACCAGCCACCACAGTCGCGCATCGCCACTCTACAGCCAAGTCACTCCTCAGTAGGAACATCCGCTACTACTATTGCAAACCCACTCCAAACTATTTCCACTCTTGCATACCCCGTGTCCGCAGTCCGCATCCCTACACATGCTGGTGCAATCTCAACGTGTAATTTCGCATCCCCGCCACTATCGCTCCTTCAATAAAACCCTCCCGACTGCATCCCTCATCTCCGTTTCCTAGGTCGTAGCAATCTCCATGCTGTGAGTATCCTGCACCCGGCCGCAAAACAATGCCTCTCCATGGCCTCGTCTTGCGCCCTTCAACCACCCTTTAGCCAAGCTAGATAGATCACGTCACTTTATATGGACGTGTCTAGCTGGGAGTACTTCTTCATTCGACCTACAATACACTGTGTACTATTGCTGGTACCCCGATTTCGAGCCTTCACGCTTGTTACCCGCTCTGTCTACACCGAGGGCCATTTATAGGACATCCATCTCTCTAGAGTCTGGTTCCAACCACCGCTTCCAAGCTGAATGTGTACAAACAAATCCATATACTGCTTCCAAAAAATATCTCTTCCAACCATATAACCCAGTTCTTCAAACGTAAACGTCGCATTCGGATTCACAATGCAAAGCACCTCCGGATGCAACCGAACCTGCAATTCGACCTCGATGATATCACTGATCATAGCATCGGCGTCGCCATCCATGACAGCTTTGTAAACGGCGTTGTTGTCCTGCACCAACACAATAGTAGCCGCCTTCAGGTTGGCCCGGTCAAACGCCTCGTTGGTACCCCCAGGGTTGACAGCGACTTTAACACCAGCAGTGTCAATAGCCGCCAGAGACGACAACTTTTCGACATCTGCACATCGCACGCAAGCAGCCTTACCCACACGCTGGACTGCAGTGGAGAACAAGGCCTTTTGCGCACGGGCTAGGGTAATGCTGACGCCGCTCATAGCGACGTCGAACTTTTGTGCGCCAAGGTCTGTTGTGAGGTTCGCCCAGATAGTAGGAACGAACTCGACTGGACGTGGGAGGCCGAGAGAGTTTGAAAGCGCCTGGGCTACATCGATGTCCGCGCCAATGTAAGTGGTGTTGATGGCTGGCGTAGCAGGCAGTGCTGTTTGGTTCGTCACTTTGTATGAAAACGGCTTGTAATCACCAGTTGTGCCGACTTTCAGGTAGCCACGAGCCTGGATCTTGTCGAGAATAGATGTATTGTTGCTGTGGGACGTAGGCACCGAGTAGCTGTAACGCATCAGTTTGTAGACTCTCCAGATAGGTTGCACAGAGCATTACTTGGGAGAATAGTCCATGTCGTGCTCATTCTTTCCTCCTGAGGCGGCGACAAGGGGACTAACGAGCAGGCAAGCTGCAACGAGCACCGATCTAGGCTTCACCATTGCGATAAATGTCTTTTGTTGCTGGTGTTAACCTTGTAGCTGACATCGTTCGGATGGCAGGAAGCTCTCACCCAGTCACACTAACCACCGATGTTCGCAATGCCAATTTTGAGAAGCTCCGGCGAAAGCCCGCCCGGGGGTCTTGTAGGGCTGCCCACCACTCGGCTACCCTAGCTACCACTCAAATACGCCATGCATCTTTCGTTCAGTACTGAAACAGCAGATCTAGGCGAAGGCTTCGAAAGCCACGTCAACTACTTCTGAGATGAAGGTATACATTTCAGCAGCAACGCTTCGTCTCGCGTGTTAGGTCGCCTTGATTGCTGTACTCAACTCCTGTTATCCAAAATGTACTGCTTGACTAACAGTTCCATCAAATGAAGTCGGTATTTTTTCTAGGTTGCGCAGTTCTTTTCGGAATCGAGATCAGGCTGTGCGAGTTTCCGTCTCTCCAATCATGGCCTGGGAAACAATCAATCATGCGGTGCAACCACACACGCAATAGACTTATCCTCCTTTGTGGTAGTATCGAGACTCAGCCTCGGATTTCTGCTGTTGATCGGCTCGCACATTCCTCTACTTCTTCTCCCTTATTCCTCCAAAATCTCGCCACAAATACAGTGCGTGTGAAGTCTCTCGACGGCTCCTCGTTGGAATGATGGCTGCGCCATCGTCCCCTTACCCACTTGCTACCCTTCCTCAGCCGAGGCGTGACCCCTCATCCGATTGCCATCGTCGCTCCTCATCCATCTCTCGTTATACAGGTCCGGCGACAGAGTCAACAGAACCTGTGTCGGAGGCCACAAAACTGACTGCCGGAGAAGAAATCCGAGAAGCACTCAATGATGAAAGCTTCCCGAGTCGTCAGGAACTCAGCTCTCCAGGGACGAAAATTGTCATTTCGAGACGATGGACACCTGGTATAATGGCGAACTTGCCCTGGAAATTCGTTCTGGTCCTTGCCGGGACAGTGGGTTGGCTCGCCGGTTGCATCTGGGTCATCTTTGCCGCCGACAAGACAAAAGTCGACTCTTGGAAGATAGCCCCGACTGTTATCTTAGCTATACTTGGGCCGCTTGGGAGCATCATGCTTCAGTTTGCGCTATCGTGTGGGCTAGTGATAACCTGGTGGAACTCAGCGCTCAGCGGAACGACAATTGGAGCCTTACATAGGCAGTGGGATCACGGCAACAGTATATGGGCCGCAGGCACATCAGGACGATATATGGATAAAATTGCCGTGGCAAAGATTGTAGTGCTATCCGTCTTTGCGGTCAATCCGTTGCTACAACGAGCACTTAAGACCAGCCTAGCGACGGAACGTGCGGATGTCAGATTGTCGACGACTGCAGCCACAAACGTACGGTCCCTTCAGGATATGAACTTCACGGACGCTTATAGAGATGGCTTTCACAATCCTGTGCAGCTATCCCCAGAATTGACAAAGATCATACAGCAATTCACTGAGCGAGAACCAGTAGTCAGCGGAATTTCAGGCTGTATGGGTAACTGTTCCGGAACCCTTGTAGCTGCTGGTATCGATGCTCAATGCAACACAGCCCATAACACGACCTTTACTGCAGACTACGGACAAGGAGCCGGGGGTGCGACCCTGGTTTTCCAAGCCGGCACGAATATTATGAACTATCAAACTGGCACAGACTTTAACTTGACAGTATTCTACGCCGATATAAACGCTAGCGAAGAGGACGATTCAGCATACGATCAGATGAAATCGTGCCATGGCACCTCGACGGCAGTCACCTGCGTGCTTCAGCACGCAGTCCTCGCCTACCCCTTCACGCAAAGCGACGGCGTCATAAATCCCGAAACCAGTTCATCACGCGTCCAAATTCTCTCCACTGAGCCTGCGCTTCGGAGCGATTCACAGTCGCCCGACAACGACCCCATTTTTGGCGGCCTCAGTATTGCTGCGGATAGCATGTTCAACTCATCGGGCATCGTGCAAACTATGGGCAGATATGGATGGGCATTTCGCACAAGCGGGCCGCTTACCGCACCATATCTTGCCCGCGGTGGCGACGCAAGGACGTGTGCTGTTGCCTTCAACGATCCCACCGAGAGCATCATTGCGAAACTGAATGAAATCATGCTTCGTGTTGCTTTGGCGGCGCCCAATACTTCGAGTCCAAGAAGGGAATTTGTCGCGCAACAGCAGACTGTATCCGTCATCTATGAGTCTCATCATGTATATCTGTGGGGTGCCATGGCCGTGGCGGCTCTCGCTATGATGGCAGTTGTGTGGACTGTTGCAGGATTCCAACAACTGGGCCGCCCAGCCTCGCTTAGTCCGGTGGAAATCGCAAACGCATTCGGATCCTAGTTGCTCGGTGGGCCAGGGACTTCGAATATGAACATTGAGGAACTCATGCATGTTCACCGGGATACACGCGTCCAATACGTGTCGATCGATCTATGTGCAGAAGACGCAGTACGTGATACGGGTAAGAGGTTACAGATCGCTCGACCAGGACATGGCAGGAGACCGCGAGCCCAAGAACTGTTTGGTGGTTGACATAGCACTCGACAGATGCTCGGTTGGTATTTGTATGGGTGTCTGCAAGTCGAGATTGAGGTGAATGGAGTTTTCGGCTTGAACCTGTACGAATGTTGCACGAGAATCCACAGTCGTTCCGAGGTCGTTCTGGCTCTGTACAGAATTGATGCCAGCTGTTGTTAGCTGCGCCGCTTAGCATTTGATTGCCTGCATTTCATGTAGCCGACTGGATTGACCATTCTTCACTTAGGGTCGTTGTGTGGGCAACCCGTGGACGATTTCCCGAGGTTCGGTATCGCTTATTCTGGACGTTGAGCTTATGTGATTACACACCTTGGGTCATTCTAATGATTACTATGCGAGGAATGTTGTTGACCATATACTTATGGACGGTGGTGTCAGCAACCCCGCGGCACATTACACATTACGTCATAAATTGGCAAACTCAAAAATTTGTCAATAAATCAGTCAGCGTGGCCGAGTGGTTATGGCGTGTGACTCAAGCGAAAGCTTGTCTTCTTCTGAAGACACACTCTCAAAAGAGGTTTCTCATAGGGCAACCTGCGTGGGTTCGAGTCCCACCGCTGACATTATCTTTTTTGCCTTTTGTTGCTCTTTTTACTGTCAACATCTCTGTAGGTAGTGTTGTCGCTAGCAGCTTATACAGCAATCAGAGCGTCCAAGCATACGATCGTGTCGTTACCTTTTGATTCCACTATTATATCACAGAGTACGCTTATCACTGCTGGCTGTAGCGTCGCCTTCTCATGACCGACAGTTGCAGCTGCGCTATAGGCATGGAAGCAAGAGTTTCTAGTTAGAGTGTCTTTGCGACCATCCGCACAAGCCAGCTTTGCTCGAACTATATTCGCTTTCGGAGTTCTTTCTGGGGTTGTACGATGCGGGGTATTCTTGGCTGTCCAGCCTAAAAAGTGCTTTCTTGCATTTCATCTAGCCGATTAACATTGACTGTTGAGGCGATACCTGCTGCATCGCGTCGTGTCTGGTGGCGGGGTACAGTAAACACGTAGGAGGCAGCGAATGGCAGGACTTCGACAAACAGAACGTCATAACACGAGAAAGCTAGTGAAAGAGAACTCTATCGTAGAGGGGTCTTTGAACACAAATCCGTCCTGTGCTCAATACAGCCTGGTCCTACCGGAGTTGCCCTACCAGCTACTCATAAGCATCCTGAATCAGGATAACCCAGCCGAACATGTCGTTTGCAGATGTAATCAGCCATTCCTGACGTTTCCTACCATGGCATACGAACGTGGCGTCATTGCAAGAAGCGACAGGTGCGGATTGGATAGAGGAGAAAAAGGCAGAGTTGGTCTCGGTAAACCTCACGGTAAGATGGCTCAAATCAACATGGGTCTCGAGGTTGACATGATTGCGTAGGGTCTTCTACTTGCTGGCGACGGGAGCAGTGCCTTCCCCTGGCCAGTCATTGACTCAGCCCCGTGGACGACTCAGGCTTCGTTATATTCGTCTCTGATCACAGCTTTGATAGCTGTGAGCAGTGGAACACTGCAATACGTGACTTTGTCACGAATTCGCGTTGATCGCCTGCGGCTTTTCCAGACCGTGCTCAAAGGGAAACAAGGCTATTCAAAGCCACCATCTCTATGTTTGGTAGATGCCGATAACGCTGCTCGCATTCAGTACATAGTATCTACTGATCGATCTCTTGATCTTGCTATACGATCATGCCGCCGCGTCGTCTGCATGAGGCCACGATATGGAGGTAACCCATAAACACGTGGGAAGCAACATCGTTTTTGTTTCATTCGCTGATCCTGGTTTAGATCGCTGTTTTCACTAGTCTTGCTACCCTCTTCGCTGTTTCCAATTACCTGGTCGGGGCAATCACAGTCTATCGCCTCAATTCGCATCTCTACTCAGGCCAACACAATATCTCCGTAGACTCTGCCATAGTCCAGACCGGCGCCAGCTGGCCGTAGATTTGGAGTTTCGTCTCTGCCTGCTGTAATTCCTCCGCTCAGTCCGCGCCGGGTTGTGAAAATCCACGTGGCACCTAGAGACAGCGACAACGATCATATTCAGGTATGGTCTTGTTGGCAGAAGCGAACATGACGCGCTGCCATAACGTAGCGACTGTGTGCGACGGGCGCTAGAAGGGCGACTCTTCGCAGGGCAAATGGGCTGCGCTGCCGTATCTGAAGAAGCGTAGAACGCGGCTGGGAACAGGTGTAAATGAATCAATGAACAAACAAACAAACAAACCTCGGTGACGGGCATGCATCTTGTCAGCGCCATCTACAACCACATCATTACCACGAAGTAGCGATATCATCCCCCTTGGCAGCAGTCCCATCAATTGGTAGGACCGCCCCACTGGCCCCACTAATTCTATGCAAGGCCCAGCCTCTTTCAAATGATACAGTCTGTCGCTCGCTACCTGAAACCCCACGCTCTGGGGTATACGCAAACGGTCTTCTGTTGAAGGGAGCCCTTGCATAGCTACGCGTGTCTTGATACAAGTTGACAAGATCTAACAAATCAAAACTTGGACGTCGGATAGGCATGCCCTGCATGCTTTGGGGAGGATATGTCCTTGGTGAAGCAAGCTGATGCATTCGCCCTATTGAGTACTCAAGCCTTTGCTCACAGCTAGTGTGAACAACTCATCCCTGCTATTTGCAGCCCCAACACATCCGGCTGATGTGTTCGTCACTCTCATGGGTAGCTTAGTTGCTGACAGAGTGTAACGAGCAACTTGTGCGCTTTGAAGGATTCGCTGCACATTCCATCTTAAGGTCCATTCTTCGAATCCAGCCTCGTCGGCCTCAGCTTTCCCGTCTTCGTCAGCAGCAGCACGTTCCATAGGCTCAATTTGCGCGCCATTCCCTCTTCAACCACGCAGGGCGTACGAACTTATTACCTCAAGCTTCTCACCCAACACCTCCCCTCGCAGCCATGGCGGCCGCCACCCCAATCCAGGTCGCATCGCCGGCCTTTTGGGAGTCCTTGACTGGAATCAATAAAGACATCTTTCGCCACAACCCTCATGTGAACCCTTACAACAGCAACTGAATTATGTTATTCTGGATGACAAGCACTTGGCTTTCTTGGAGCTGCAAAAGTGAGTTGTTAAGTATGCTGGGTGCCTGAGGTCTGTTCCACCCGACCTTATGTTCCATTGTTCTCTGCGACCTTGACATCCTGCAAGTTTGTTGTTCTCCCATTCTCAAAAAGAAACCCTTGCCATGGCAGATCCTAGTTATAGAGCAGCTGAGCCAGGAGAATTCTTTTGTCCCCGTGGAGGTAAATGGTACGTCCATGGCCCAGCGCCAGAACTGAGATGACCTTTAAGGACCGAAGCGTGTATTAACAGCGCTACGGAGTACAATTCTAACCATTATCAGGTATGCTTGCGAGACTGGGACCAAGTTTGTCGGGTGCTGCATGTCGGATCCGTGCGTGAATGGCTGCTTCGGTGACATCCTACGACCGGCAGGTCGCTCCACAGCACTCGCTGACCAGTCACCCGGCGGATCTTGTGGTGGCCAGACACCCATGTGGACTTGTGAGATGGCGCCAACATTCTGGGGATGTTGCAACGAGGATCCATGTATGAACAACTCGACATGTCCAGAGGGAAAATTGGAACCGGCATTTTGGGATCGGCCAGACCAGTATCACTACTTTCATGATCTGAACATCGCGCTTTCGTCCACTACTCCTGAACCTACCGCATTTTCAACCGCCAGCAGTACAATTTCAACCGCCAGCAGTGCATCTACAGCCGTCAGCAGTACATCTGCAACCGTTAATGATACGCCAACAACCACAGCTACCACTAGTCCCAGTAAAGTCTCTGGTGCGGTTATTGGAGGTGCCGTTGGAGGTTCACTTGCTTTTCTGATCATCATCGCAGCAGCTGTACTCTCTTTATACCGCCGGCGGCGCAACCAGAAGGAAAATGGAACCGAGACAGAGGCAGCGAACAACTCGGTGATGCCAAAAGCAGAACTGGCATCGCCTACAACGTCTACAGGAGTCTCTCGTGCGTCTCTGTACATTTACCTTGATGGGTCTGGTTGCTGACTGTATGCAGCACCTCCGATATACTCTTGGAACCATTCCGGCCAAAACGCGCAACAGAAATGGGCAAACTACCGGATGAGCCGTCAAGAGATGGCGGGAGACACGACACGGTCTGAGCTATACTCGCCGCCAGCCAACGGGCCTGCCGAACTCCATGCGGGTTCAGAGGCAGGAGAGCTTGAGTCACCACAGAACACCCCAAATGTGGCGCAGGGAACGTTCGCCCACGACATATCGAAGCAGCAAGCTCATGGCTTAGGTGTTAATGTTGCTGAGACAGCGCGGTTAAATGCGCATACGTAGAGGGCTTCAGCCGTGCTTTGATGCATATTAATGTCAACGTAATTGTTCTTGAGATACCCATCAGGTGGTCATGCAACATGGAACTGAAGTGGTGTGCAGCCTAAGTTCATTACTGAATATCATCTTTCTAACAACCTCCAAGGCTGATGGTAGTTGAAAGCAAACAGTGGCAACATATAGCATGGAAATGCTGACTCTTCCACATACGCTACACCGGCCCATAATGACACATTACTATCTCCATCTCCCAAGGAAACTACGTCTTCCAGGCTGCGTTTGCGATCTTTTCCACAGTTTCTTCAGAGACGCTTTTGACTGATCATCCAAACGGCCTCTGCACCCGTTGAAGAACTCCTCTGTCACATTGAAGATGGTGTGATGCTCCAGAAATATTTCGAGTGCCTTACTGTCACCGGAGTCCTGGCTTGCTAGCTCAACTGCAGTTTGACCGCCGCTTGCTTGGCAGCTAAGTTCCGCAATAGTTGGGTCAGACTTTTCGACAAGTATCTTGAGGGATTTATAGGCCTTGTTGTGGAGAGCCTTATGGATGGGGTATATCTTGCATGATCCACATTTTTTCTCAAGTGATTGTGTGCCGTCATCTCCGGTCAGTTCATTGAGTACAGTACTGTCGTCGTCGCTGGTGATCGCGCGACAGAGGCTTGAGTGGGTGAGTGGCCTTTCTACAACTGACCTAGTAGACTGATTCGATGAACGAGTGATTTCCTTCCCCTTCTCAGGAGGTTCTGGGGTCTCTTTGACTGCTACTCTTGGGTTTCGTGCGTCTCCTGAGTCTGTGATGCCAACAGGGTGGTACGGGTAGTCCGGAGCTTGCTCGATGGTCTTCCATCTTACTTGGAGAGCGGCCATTTCCTTCGCCAGGTCACTTGCCGTAATTCTTCGGGAGCGATTAATGAGAAGGACGCGACGGAAGATTACTTGGAGTATGTTCCCTACGAGTTCTGTTTCTCTAAGATCGGCATAACAATCATGTAACATGTTCGACCATAAGATGACGCGCGGATTAACGGCAGCTTGTAGTGGTCCACTCCTGCTGGAAATGTCTCCGATGTCGGGGTCAAAGTCTGCCATATATGCGTATCTGGAGGCTCTTCCGCTCCCCCACGAATACGAATCACTTTTGTGGTAGAACAATCGTTGTCTTCCACCTTGCTGTTGAAAATCAACAGGAAGCATATTCCAAAGGTGTTCCACTTCAGTAACTCCCTTGGTCATGAAAGCTAACACCATTAACGTGACACATCCCATGGACCAGACATCACTTCGCCCTCCTACTCCACTAAAATCTCGTTCTTGAACTTCGGGCGCTTGGTAAGGACCTGCATGCCTCACTGCCTCGATCTCTGATGATAGTGACTCATGATTGCGTGAATTGCGCCCGCTTGGGTCGAGTCTTGCCTTAGTATTCTTCTCACGCGCAAGTCCAAAATCACTGAGCTTCCATACTAACTCTTCTCCAGCTCCGTCTTCGTTGTCTTGGCGGCTTGTTCCTCTTTCGAACACCAAAATATTATCGGGTTTGATATCAAGATGTAGAATATCGAGATGATGATGTAGGTATGCCAGTGCCTCCACAATGTCAACTAGCTTCTCGAACAAAACGTTCTTTGTCCTGTATTTTGCATATCGGCGTTCATCTTTAAGAAACTCTTCAAGACTGAACGTTGCAAGTTTGAACATGAGCGAGTGGCTGACCGGTTCGCTCGCTCCGTCGAGTATGGTGATGCTCCCCAAGTCCAGCATGACCATCTCGTGCTTGATTCTAGATTTCCGGATCCGATTCAAGATGTCACGCTCAACCCGGAAGTGCTCGGTGGCCTCTTCTCTACTGCGTCCCCCAGGAACATCTCTAAATACTTTGATCGCCACAAGCAAGGGCGCATCTGGATTTCCGGGTATGTACCGATCTAGATTATTAATCTCCCAATGTCCCCTTGCTATTCTGACACTATACACGGAGCCAGAAGAACCGTCTTTGATTGGCTCAGGCTTGCCTATGTAGGGCAATCGATCCCAATCTCTGAACTGCTGATGTACATCCTGCCGAATCAAAATCGGCCGGAATATGTTCTGGTTGTTGAGGATAGACCGATAACAATCATCGGGGAAATCGTTCGCTTCCAAGATGCCATCGTTCAAAGGCATGTCATTATCGGATGGAAAATCTGGCATCGAGAGCCATTTCATGAAGAGCGTGCGCAAAGATGGGCGTCCGTCGTAAAGAAATAGCGCAAGCAGAGCTAGTCTAGGAGGACGGCCGATGGTTTTTTGCACGTATTCACGAATAGTACTCTCGAGGTTTGCAGTCAAAGCGCCATCCCCGTCGCTTTCTCCATCCGCGGAAGCAGAGACAGAACTCGTTGGTAGGATAATTAGTTCTCTAATCAATCGTTGCAGAGACAATGTATCGAATATGTCCGTCAATTCGGTTTTCGGTAGGAAGCAATGCGCGTTCGCGTCATACTGGTTGTCGAAACCCGCTTTTGTATCGTCAACGGCTCGACAGATGCGTCGAGTAAGCTCCTTTACAGCAGTCTCGTGAATGGAGGTGGAGCCTGCAGGTGGAGTCGAGGAGATTTGGCGCGGACTCATTGAGTTCGGACAGACATTGGAGAAGTGTCAAATCCACGTCTCCTAAGCGTTAGAGTAATCGTGGGGAGCGATGACGTTGATGCTGGGGCTCGGCCCTCGAAACACGCGACGCCTGGGGCAGAAACAGCGGCCTCTACTGCACTCCACCTGTGGGGTCGGGAATGGGCAAGTGGAGAAAGAAGGCAGGCAGTTGACATACTTGCAGGCAACCGCGCACGTATTGAGCATGTGATGTGACGTGGGCCGCAGTGCTTACCTACCTAGTGCACCCGCGGAAGCGTGAACGTAGCCAGCTCTGCATCAAGGCTGCTGACCGTGGCCTTGCCCATCTGCCTCCAGGCGAAAGTCAGGCCGAAGTATTTGTCCGGCCTGTGGAGCTGCGTCAGCGAGCGTCTACGTCCCTGCATGACCATCTACGGCATATAAAGCGCATCGCCCAGGCGCCAATCTGCCTCGTGCCAGTTCCGTCCGCGCTTCCAAGATGATACAACTTATCATTTCTGATCGCTATCACAGTCGCGAAGGACTGCTGAGATTTCTCAAGGAGAAATTCGGCGCTCACGTAAGTTTCAACATCATCGAGACGGACGATGGGCATTTCAGGTTTGAAGCGCCTAGGAACCTTACAAAAGTAAGTTCTGCAGATACGAACCAGGCTTAGACTAGGCTGATCAGTTTGATAGGAAGAATGGAAGTAAGTCACATTGCAGGACGTGACCTGTCGCCGGTGAAGCTAATGAGGGGTGAATTGCCAGCAAAGCGAAAGGCTGAGATTCCGTGCTGTCAGCAATGATGAATCGTCCAATCAGGCTGGACTTGAGGGGAGAAGGCTGGAGTGAATCTCACCTGCGCCAGTAAATAAGTCCGATAGTTCAATACTTATACTGCGAGACCAGCAACAGCCAGCTTGCCGCCATATCCTGTCTACATCTCCTTGTTGAACGTCATGTCCACCGATACTCCCAATGCTGAGCAGACCAGCCATGATGCAATCGATGTGGAGTTTCTTGCTTTATCAGCTTCAAGAGTACGCGCAGCTGTTTTACATGACAATGATCAATTCTCGAGAGCCAGTGAGGATCATTTGGTAGAGCTCACTCGATTCGATTCGACAACCTCTTTGGCTTCAACAGCACATACTTTCACAAGCAAATCTCAGTTGTCCCAATACCTATGCACCAGCGCGCCGCTAACTCCGCATCAATCAACTTCTGTGGAAATATAGTAGGGATACGCTATGCTCACTTGCACAATCAGGGCTCGCTAACTAGGCCAGCTCGCTGCACCAGAAGGATACGTGGGCACCAGTTAATGTAAGCTCGGACATGGTCGTCTTGCTCATGGAACAGTACAATCTCAGCGTCGGATTCTTGCATATACTATCGTGTTTCCGTGACCGATATCTCTCGACCGAGGAGGGCTTCACAGGCTCATCACGGTTAGTGGAAACAGCCGAAAAAGTGGGTGAGTTTAGTTCTCATCTTCAACTACCGGGAAGAATTACTAAATGGACATGTTAGAATTTGGGTGGGTTTACAAGTATGCTGAAGAGAAAAAGGTCAAGCGCGGCGACCCTTGGCGTATTCGACACACGGGCATATACCACGTCCACAATCGTAAGACAGCGCGATCAACAATCTTCATCATCAGCCCAAGCCCTTCGGCCCATTTCAAGTGCTATTTACACCAGGTCTTGCAGCAGACAACAGTTCGGTCGACCATATTAGCAAATCCGATGTTGGTCCATTCCATGCTGGTGTCTACTCATCTTCACTCATGGAAGAGTTACCTTGAATATCGAGAAACCTTGTTGTTAAAACTGGTATGTGGATCTACGACAGGACACTGATCGTAAAAAAAGAGCTGACAGAGCAACAGGACATGAAATCTGCGTGTACTTCCTTTGAGCATCCATATGTCAGCTTCGATACCCTGAAGCAAGTCCGTGCTGTAGAAAGAGGTCTGCTTCCGCTAGACCCACTACTTACCTCATTTATGGACGTAACTCTAGATCTCCAGAAGGTATGCAATGTCTTCCGAGTCATGGACGGAACGAATGATGGTTCAATTGCTACGGTCCACTCAGCAATAAGTGACTTCCGTAAAGAGGCACAGTCGTACAAAATCCAGTCCCTTTACCTTCACAAGCGATGCCAGTCAACTGCGCAGTCTGTTCTAGACTCGTTGAACCTAGGGTATCAACAGCTTGCCCAGAGCCAGAGCAGGAACACCCTCGTAATGGCGAGATCTGCACGCGAAGACTCCGTAGCAATTCGTGCTATTACATTGATAACGTCGCTTTATATGCCATTTTCTTTTGTTGCGGTGAGTCTGGCACAACAATTGCTACTTTGATCTAAAGCTGAGTGTCTTACAGACTATGTTTGGCATGAACCTCGTGGATTTTGACTCGTACTCTCATGATCTGCTTGTCTCCAATCAATTTTGGCTTTACTTCGTCATCTCGATACCCCTTACAGTCGCGACGTTGGTATGTTGGAGATGGAAGATGCAGTCATACAGGAAAGCAAATCCGACCGGGCGCACTGAAAGCGACCAATGCATCAAAACGACGGGCCTTACCTCGGATATCGAGATGGTGTAGGTTGATAAATTACCGCAAGTACACTATCCTGAACCTATCGATCCTATTTTGCTACAACTCTCTCTCCATCATGCTCTGTCGTCCTTGCATCATTTCTAGTTCATCACTTCCGTGCTCATTAGTCAGCCCATTGGACTTGTTTGTCGCTTGATGCTGAAAGAATTCGTCTCTACGCGACCTCAGCTTCTTCCCATACCCACAGCTAGCCCACGACTTGGATCCAAGATGCAAACACCATTCCAACGGCTTCGTCACTCTCCTGAAGAGAGTACTCAGCGTGTATTGGAGGAGAAATCCCGTCTCGACTTCGAGTTGCTCAAAGACGTCTTCCAGATCTTCGTTACCTGTATTCGGCACAAGCCAATTACAGATGAACCATGCGAACAAGTTGGTTCCCGCAAAGAGAATTAAGACTTGCGACTGACCGAGTTCATTCCAAAGAACCGGCGCCACCACAGCCAGAAGGCCAGCGCCTAGGAAGTTCCAAAAAACGGCGAGGCTCATGCCAAGCTCTCGATTCACGAGGGGAAATACCTCTGCTGATATGACGAAAGCCGCAGGCCCCTCACCTATCGAGTAAGCCGTTACGAAGAGTATGAGAAAGACGTAGTGTCCAGCGATGACGTCGGTGCTAGGCTCATTATGAGATCCCGTAAGGACGAGAGCGGAACCCAGTAGAGAAACCGCCATGCATGGGAAAGACCAGTTGAGAAGTGACCTTCTTCCGTTGCCTCTATCAATAAAGAATAGAGCACCAATCGTGCTAACAAAATTCACACCCATCAAAGCCACCGATGAACCCAGTGATTTCAGGTTTTGACCTGGGTCTAAACTGCCGTGGCAATGAAAGACGGAATGTCGGAAAAATGTATCAGCGAGAAATGCTAGCAGGTTAATACCGCACAACTGCTGTGAGATCATAACAGCAGCAGCGGCCAGATGTGCGCGTCTTGTTGACCCACGCTTGAAGAACATCAACTGTACTCGAGGCCACCAACCAATATGCTCGATAAGAGCGACCTGAGGCCGGCCGGCACCATTTGACGAAGCTGACGGCCGAACGATTTCTGGTAGATCCTTCTCAAGGCGACTTTGTTCTTCAATCAAGCGCGTATACAACAGATACAGTTCTCCAGCCACTAGTATAGGGACCGGCTCACCCCGCAAGTCCAGAAGAGCGAGGTAAGCTTTTCGAACAAGGCTGTGTCTGCGGTCATCAGCATTCTCATGACCTTCGTTGGCTCCACTCTCTTTTAAAAGCCAACGTGGAGATTCTATGTGGAAAGGTTAGTTCTACATTGTCGCAGGATGTGGAAAGTGGAACAAAACTTACCCGGCGAGAACAGGATCAATGAGAGTAAGAGCAGCGCAGGTATGCAGGCTGCAATGAACATGTACCGCCAGCTCGCAAGAGTGTTAAGTTTATAGACACTCAAGTTGGCGACAGAACCAGCGAACAGCCCAAAAGCAACAAACAATTGCCAGAATACCAGAAGAACACCGCGGACATTCTTCGGCGACGTTTCTGAAAGTAGTATCGGCACGATCGATGCTTTCCCTGCCATGCCCGCACCTAGCAGAATTCTGAACCCCAGCAGATGCTCCCATTTGTGAACTGATGCAGATCCCACGACTGATATGAAGCTGAAGATGCCCGCGACGCAGATAGCACCTCGGCGACCGAAGCGTAGAATCCTAGCTATTGGGTCGGTGATGATAAGACCCAGGACAGCTCCAGCGAAAAAGGGAACTCCTACTGTGACTCCAAGAAGCCACGTGTGATTGTTGAGGTCAATTTTGTATCTTTCCATGCTATTTGTAGGCTCCGAGGATGTTCTGTTCGAGCATGTTGCGTTTGTCGTAGGTCTACCCAGACTTGGCATGACTTCGATAGCAGCACCTTGCGTTGGATTAGTCTTGCGATTTTCAGCTTGGAGAGCTATACTTACCCGCCATAGCAGCCTGGTCCCAGCCCCTAGCATGTGATTAATCTCCTGCCGAAATCAGAGGGATGATCGAGACTTACTGCGTCATTGCAGCATAGATACAGGCAACTATCAAGAGCCGATGGAGTCTTGAGAGATTTTTCAGTGTCTCTATCTTCCCTCTTGTCCAGGCATTGTACAAAACTTCAATCTCAAGTCTCGTGTAGTTATATTCGCCTATACGCAATTCGGTGCCGATAGGGGCCGCCAGAGAAGACTTTGCGAACCGTTTGAAGCGAGGTTCGATGAAGGCTTGATGACGGAGTGCAAGAACTCCTCGAATGAACACATCTCTTTCCACAGGTAATTTATATGTGTCGTAAAACGAAATGACATCTTGTTCCGTGACGCCGTTCAGTGGATATTTCAAGCCGACGCTGTTTGGTCAGTAAGGAGAACATGGGAACCGTACAGAGAATGTATTACTCAGCCTCGTTCTGGATGCAGATAGGTTCAGGCACCTCGCTGGCAGGTACCTCAGCGTTCGCCATGAAGACACTGTTGGTATTGTCGATGGTAGGAACAGCTCTTGTGGATTCGCTAGCCACAGCTTATGGAGACAACCGGAACTTTGCAAGATAAGTGGTACGAGAGGTAGACGGGAAATGATGTGGGAAAGATGGATATTGATAAGCGAAGCTTCGAGGGGGACATGTTCATAACCTGTGCGGCTCAGCGGCTGACATTGCCCGCACCGAAATCGACCGCTGAGACTCTCGAATGCTTACGAAGTGGCTTCACCTGTACATGCATGCCCTTTGGAGGATCTCTTCCAACACGTCTCCTATGACGTATCAGAGCATATTGAATCCGGGTCAGCATTCGTTCCCAGTCCTTGGACAAATCACGCCCACAGGTATACGCGGCCTTGGCAGAGGTCCTCCAGCAACGACGATCTTACCGGATATCTACGTCGTCCAATCAGCAGATGGGCTGCGCCCTCGAGGATATATTGATTTTTGAGACTAAGAGAAGGCAGAGGTTTTTGACTGCACGTTAAAATTCGGAAACCTTTGCCTGAAAAACAGCCAGCCAGCCCGCATAGGCTGTGGAGGAACAATCGTAATCAGCCAGACCAACGGCATGCATGTGGCTTATGCCAAGCCAGTTCCGCCCCCACGGTCATGTGTACTCAGATTTCTGTAATGAGCAATAGTTTGTGCAGCCTTGTTATTTGGCTCCTACTCGGTCACTGGCGGAAGTAATTCTAGCGGCATTGTAGCACTTCTCTACGCGCGCAGACGAAACACTTCCAAGGTCATGCGTGGTGGAACTACGCCCAATAACCTTGGACTTGTTAATTTGGAATGAAAACTCCTGAATGCTATTCAGACAATGTTATACAGGCTGCCAGATGCTGTATGAAGAGTCGACTATGTGGCTAGGTGTATGTGTCTATCTCGGGCGCGTAACGTTTAGTCTTGCGAGGGCTTCGGTGGCTCGGGCTGCTCGGCGAGGCGATTGTCGCCTTTCGGTTTCGATTCGGCATGGAATTGTGCGGATCGAGGAGTGGTGCTTCCATCGTCCCAGAATTCGACATCGCCCTCTGCACTCAGAGAGCCTCTTTTGACTAGGCTGCCCTTTTCCCGCATAAGGTCTTCGATGGTGACAGATTTGTCTGAGAATACCTGCCAGCCGTTAGACTACATCGCCAGTTCACGTGTTCTTCAAATATACCTTGAGATGGTCGGCAATCAGATGCCTGTTTTTGCAGCCTGGGCACTGGATCAAGACAGTTCCATGGTGGTAGCCTTGCTTAGACAAGCGATGCGACGACCGTGTCTTGCAGACGTTGCATGTGAAAGTGAGTTCGTATGACGGAACTTGTTCACGTTCTAGTCGTGAGTCTGGCGCATTAGTCGACGTGGGGGAGGCTGCATTCGACTCGAAGCGGACTGTAGAGGGTGTCCGTGCTTGCGATAGTATGAGTGAAGGGCGTATGGCAGCTGACGTTCGCAGCGTGTGGAAGAGGCGCTTGTCAGGCGCTGGAAGGCGCTCGGCGTAGGAAAGTCGTGCAGTTGAAGGCGCAGCGCTTCGGGCGATGCCGCGCAACAAAGAAGAAGAGGAGCGCATGGTGGTTTATCTTGGATAGGCGTAACGTCAAGAGAGCAACACACTAAGCTGGTTGCTATGAAACGAGGTCTCAAGCATGACGAACAGGTGATTGCAACGGGCGAAGAATAGTTGACCGAATGCCAAGCAATGACGACGGCGAGCTTCCGTCCAGCGGGGATCAGCCGCCCGCAACAAGCCCGATGCCTGGACTTCACCATCACTCGCGTCTGCTGCCACACGTGCCATTCCTTCATCGTCGCCCTCGCCATAGTACGTCTTAGCGTCTCAATGTCACCCTGAAACACGGCCGTCCCCCCCTCCCCCCGCGTCTACACAACACCAGGCCTCGCACCATCAGCCTTCCTCCGCTTCAGACGGCACCGGGCCTTGAAGCTCTGATCCACACGAGCAAGAGAAGACAGGAGCAACCATGATTGCAGGACGGGGTAGACAGCGGATACGGCCGCCAAGGAGGGTATGTGTTGCCCTCTCACCTTCACTCTCATCGCGTTCTAGTCTTCGCCGCTCAACTTTGCCCTCACAGATGAACTAGCCAGTCTATACGCTCAACTAACAATGGCACGTTCACAGGGCCTACACGGCGATGAGATCGACTTCGACAACACATGGGCTACCATCGAGGCGGCCTTCAGAGAAATCCACACAAAGAACGCGTCGAAACTATCGTACGAGGAACTCTACCGCCACGCCTACAAAATCGTCTTGAAGAAGAAGGGCGAGGCCCTCTACGAAAAGGTGCACGAATTCGAGCGAAACTGGCTGAGCACCGAGGTTCGAGCCCAAATCTCGCAGCTGCTCTCGCCGAATCTACTCGTAGACGCGCAGAGTGTTGGGGGTACTACACCAAATGAACGACGTGTAGCCGGCGAAAAGTTCTTGAAGGGGCTGAAGGGGGCCTGGAGCGACCACCAAATTTGCACGAGCATGCTGGCAGACGTACTCATGTACATGGTAAGCTGACGCTCCTCCAAGTATGGAAGCAAAGGACAATGGCTAACGTGGACACGTCCAAGGATCGTGTCTATTGTGCAGACCACCGGCGACCATCCATCTACAACGCCGCCATGGTCCTGTTTCGCGACGAAATCCTCAACTCTAAAATATCCCCGACCGACGCTCGAGCGATACTCAGCCTGCTGAACCACATTATCCTCGACCAGATACAGATGGAACGCGATGGCGACGTTATCGACAAGCAGCTTATCAAGTCTTGTGTGTGGATGTTGGAGGGCCTACATGAGGGCGAGGTGGAGGCAGAAGAGCAGCGACTATACAACACGTCTTTCGAGAAAGAGTATTTGGACACCAGCAGGGTCTTTTTACCATGGAGAGTCGGAGCTCTTGCTACGTGATTCGCACGCCGGCGCATACTGCAAACATGCGCGACGCAGGATCTATGAAGAGGACGAGCGCTGCAAGCAGACACTCCTAGAGGGCACGGGGCCCAAGATTCAAAAGGTCGTAGAAGACGAGTTAATCAAGAATCGGATACACGAGCTTGTGGAGATGGAGAGCGGTGTGCGCTTCATGATCAATAACCACAGGCTAGAGGAACTGAACCTCATCTACGACCTGAACAAGCGAGTAGACGAGAAGAAGATCGAGACCACCCGCGCCATCCAACAGCGCATCGTCGAAATGGGTTCAGACATCAACAAAGACGCAATCGCGGCATCGCAAGCGCCTGCTGTTGCAGCTGTCGCCGAGTCTGCCGACAAGGGCAAGGGCCCCACGCAAGAGAAGAGTTTGAACCAGCAGACTGTGGCTGCGATCAAATGGGTCGAGGATGTTCTAGCCCTGAAAGACCGTTTCGACAAGATTTGGCGCGAGTCATTTGAGTGCGATCCACTGCTGCAACAAGCACAGACAGCGAGTTTCTCTGAATTCATCAACTCGGTCACGTTCCCACGATCATCCGAATACATCTCTCTGTTCATTGACGAAAACATGAAGAAGGGTATCAAGGGCAAGACTGAGGCTGAGATCGACGCCGTCCTGGACAAGGCCATTATCCTACTACGATACGTACAGGACAAGGACCTCTTCGAGCGCTATTACAAGAAGCATTTATGCCGACGTCTGTTGATGAACAAGTCCATCAGCAACGAAGTTGAGAAGCAGATGATTTCGAAGATGAAGATTGAGCTCGGCAACAACTTCACGCTGAAGCTGGAGGCCATGTTCAAGGATATGACCATCTCTGAGGAGCTTACTGCTGGCTTCAAGAAGCATGTCGAAGGTCTCGGCGAGAAAGATCCGAAGCGCATCGAGCTGTCCATTAATGTGCTGACCAGCATGACATGGCCTCTCGAGACCATGGGTGGTGCAGCCGCCGACGAAGAGGACAAGCGACCGCGATGCAATTACCCTGTCGTCGTAGACAAGCTCAAGCGCGGCTTTGAGAAGTTCTACAGCCAAAAGCACTCCGGACGACAGCTTACTTGGCTACCCAATATGGGATCGGCGGACATCAAAGCTATCTTTCCCAAGGTTCCTCAGAAGGATGGTTCTGTCAAAGAGCGTCGCCATGACCTCAACGTATCGACATACGGCATGATCATTCTTCTCTTGTTCAACGAGCTTGGTGCGGACGAACGCCTGACTTTTGAAGAAATCCAAGCTCAGACCAACATTCCCCCTAGTGATCTGATTAGGAACTTGCAGTCACTTGCTGTAGCGCCCAAGACGCGCATTCTGGTCAAGGAGCCTATGTCCAAGGATGTAAAGCCTACTGACCGGTTCTCTTTCAACGCAGGTTTCCAGGGCAAATTCGTCAAGATCAAGGTTGGTGTTGTCAGCGGCGGCAACAAGGTCGAGAGCGACCGTGAACGACGCGAGACTGAGAAGAAGAACGATGACTCGCGAGGCTTCTGCATCGAGGCTGCAGTTGTGCGAATCATGAAGTAGGTGTCCCCCACAAAGATCTTGAAAGAAACTATGCTAATAACAAACAGGCAACGTAAAGAGCTGTCACATCAACAGCTCATGTCAGAGACGCTCAGCCAATTAGTTGGTCAATTCAAGCCCGAGGTCAACATGGTCAAGAAGCGCATCGAATCGCTCATTGAGCGCGAATACCTTGAGCGTGTAGAGGGAGCACAGATCGATTCTTATAGGTACCTGGCCTAGAAGAGATGAGCCCATTTAGAGGAGCTATTCAGCATATATCTGCAGGCGTTTCGGGTTTGGTCGCTGGATTTGGCGTGGACTACCATAGTGAAATGCATAGCATTGGCGTCGACGGAACAAGGTCATGGGCGTCGCATAGGCGTCATTTGTAAATGTCGTTTACGATCAAAATAGGCGTTTTAGCAATATTCCTGTACAACGGCGTATGAACGAGGATATTCACCGCGATGAACACATGGCAAATGATGATTGCATGGATCAATTCTCCCAAATCCCATCACAAGATCACAGTAATCGGTTCCCTCACTTGTATCTTCCAACAACCTTCCTCCTCTTTTCAAACGCATCACCAGCAGCTGTTCCAGAACCCCTCGGACCGTCTCCAACAGGCCTCTTCCTGCTCTTCTCCAGACTGCCCAAATTTCCACCCTTCTTCTGCGTCAAACGCTCGATACGATCAATGCCAGCACCCAAAGTCCTCCATTCCTCGCCACCGAACCCACCATCACGTTGCTGTCTCGCCTTCTTCTTCGCAGCCTCCTTCTTACTATCTGGAGCCAGACGAGTGAAATTGGCTTCTTCGTACTCGCGTCTCTCATTCTCTTCACGACGCTCACGCTCGGATTTCGTGTGTCGACCTCCGTTCGTGATGGTGCTTCCAATACTGGGTTCAGCAATGGGCGCGGTAGAGAGCTCAGTAGCGATGAATTCATCCAGGGTAGCCGATTTTCCTGGACGGCGCTCCCGGCGCGCTTCGCGACCTTCGGATGTTGGCATGGCCATCGGGGTGATCTTGGGTGGGCGGTAGATGCCATCCTTTGCTGATTCGCGCGCGCGCTCTTGCGCCGCTTCGGTCTTTTGACGGGCTACTTGGGCGCGGCGGGGACCGTATGCCATCTCGTCTTCGTCCTCTTCGGTCTGTGCGGAGCCGTTGGATTCGGCATCGCTGGCGTCCGAATCGGATCCTGTGTCTGCCTTGGTCTTTCTTGGTTTTGATGCAGGCTTTGCTGTGGCTTGGGTGTTGCGTCGTGTGGCATCATCTGCTGTTCTTAGGATCTTGTCGATCTGGTACTTCAGACGACTTTCTAGTGGTCGCACACCCTTCTCTAGGTAAACCCTCAATTCAACAAGCTTTTGAACAACCTCATCTTGAGGATGAAGATCCGTCTCTTTCTGGTTGCCTTTGCGCGACCGTAGTTTCAGCAGGATGAGAAAGACGAGATTTTGCAGATAGGACAGAAGCAGCTCGTTTTTCACGTCTAGTAATGAGATGCCTTCTTTTGGTGGCAAGATATCGTCATTTGGAAGTGCTTCCGTTGCGGATTGGATGGATGTAGTGAGAGTCGCGAGAAGCGATTCCAGCGAGTTGTCGACGGCCATGATGTTTGAGATGGAGACGTGGTCGTGGTTGCCGCGCGTTGAAGGTATTGAAGTTGCAAAGAATTTTAGTGGAGCTCTGACGCGCTATCGGTAATGCACAGGCCACTCTCCAGGGTCCACTTGCATCTCCTCTTTCGTGTTTTCGCGGCGGCTCAAGCCACAATGTTCCCATACCAATACTCAAATCTTTCGACCCCAACCTCCATCAGACTGCTGGTCGTCTCCGGTAGCCATGATGATCCATCATATGAGATAGAGGAGGTCGAACTCACTGATAAACCGCGTTTCGAAGCGCTGTCATACACATGGAACGATTATGATAACGAAAATTCCGAACATGTAGAGGGGGGTACTAACACGTATACGTCAATTACTATAGCCTCTGTCGGGTCTCTCAAGGTTACGCTGCACCTTGCTGGTATATTGCGCCGCATCCACGGACTTTTGGTAGAACCCGAATCGACCGGAAGAATATGGATCGATCAGATCGCAGTGAACCAGCGCAACCTCGACGAACGAGGTCAACAAGTTTCGCTTATGCATCAAATATACGGACAGGCGGAACGCACGTTGATGTGGATTGGTATGTCTGCTGAGCATACGCCTGTGCTACTTAATCTGGTACAAAATCTGCCCGGCCCACTCGAGGTCGAGTGGAACATTGATATGCTTGAGGGATTGCAGTCGCAATTGCTAGCTATATTCAATCAAGAGGGTGGTCTGCATTGTCTTTACACAAAAGCACAATACTTGAGATCACTGGACTGGCTTCTCGGTCGCCCGTACTTCAAGCGCGCTTGGATTGTCCAAGAGATCGTCCTGTCAACCCGACCCACGGTAGTTCTTCAATCGACACCGTCTGATCTGTACATACTCCATCGTATAATCTTCATCATTAGGTGGTCTGCAGATTCCAACCTACGAAACACGTACTCGCTTACGCGAAATCGCGTTGGGGTCGATCGTTTGTTAAGCATTGACACGGCACGTAGGTGGCTCCGGGGCGATCCCACATATAGCGCTTTGTACGGTGATTTCTTGGATGTACTTTTCTGGCTCTCATCTTCGCGTGAAGCGAGCGACCCAAAGGACTTTATCTATGCATTTTCGGCTTTGCAAAAAGATCACACCAGCTCACATTTGGTTGTGGACTACAAAATTTCCGTTGCACAAGCATATCGAACATTCTGTTTGGTGATAGCAAGAGAAACTGGCTCGCTCGCGTTCTTGGGACTTGTACGCGGTAGTGCAGACCCAGAAATACCTTCCTGGACAGTAGACTGGCGGATGGACGTCTCTTCTGCGAAAGACCAATGGCAGGGCTATAGGATAGGCGACACTCGGCATTACCCGTACGCCGCCGCCAAGGGACGAACGAGTCGAGCGATCGGAATGAAACAAGGAGACGATATGCGCTTCGTCGTTCGGGGACGTATCGTTGACACGGTCCAATTCGTGTCATGTGTTATTCGTGAAACGATCGCCACCAGTGGGTTAGAGAATGTACGATTGGCCGAAGAGATATCCAGCATCAGAACGCCAATGCCTACAGTGGATGTCGATACCTCCGCCGAAGTAAAACTTGTCAAAGAACGTGTATTCGTCACACTTTTGGGTCTTGATCGCGATCCACAGCCTCTTGAAGATGCACTACGATACACTACAGAAGACTTGCTTTCAATGTACGAAAAATTCATTGATACAGAAACATCCGACGCTGTCAGCGAAGAGATCTACAAGCAAAGGTTCTCTTATACGGATCTGAGACTTATGCACAAGCGACTCTTTCTCGGCCGTAAGCAGCTATTCGGTTTTGGACCAAATGCCGTTCTATCAGGCGATTACATATGTATCGTCCATGGATCTACGGTGCCTTTGCTATTGAGACGGTGTGAGAACGGGAAAGAGTACACAGTCGTGGGACAATGTTACTACGAAACGTGGATGTATGGTGAGAAGGTCGATTGGGAGGAGGACGAGGCTGATGAGTTTGTGTTGGTATGAGAGACGCCCAGCTTGGCCGATTGCGGGATCCAAGGGCATGTCCATGTCTCGGTTCGTGCGCTCCCTTTGAGCGTCAAGAAACATCTCGAACCCATGTTCTATGATGCAAGCTTACCCAGTATGACGGAAAGAACCCCGACGTCATTGCCATGTGGTTTGTGCTTCACGTTCACGTCACGATATATTCTTTACGCGAACGAATCTAAACACTAATGTTGCCGGAGTGTGCTCCCGTCTTTCCGTCTGTGGCGTTTTGTCATGAACGACGAACCAATCGCAGCCTAGGACACCGGTCACTATTGAACGCTCTGGTGCATGCAGTCCAATTAGACACCAAGATCTTGCGTAGATCAGAGTGCTAACTGGTGGATTCCTGGTATGCTGGCTTGTACATTGCAAGTCTCAAGATCAGATAAACCAAGCCACGGTTCTTGCTGACTAGTCAGCATACCGTGTTGCGTGGTCTGCGACTCAGCATCGTGGCTGCAGTACATGATTGCAACGGGTGTTGGGTTGAGGACGAGCTTCCAGAAGATGTGGACGTGTAACACATCCAACGATCGGTGAAGACAAGGTACAACCAACATGGCTACGATATATGGCTTGCTACTAAGCTACCACAGAGGAGCCACGCACACCGCGTCCTGAATGACGATACGGATGTGGTTCGACTCACTTGATAATTAGCATCATCATCACCCACCAACACCCTATTGTTTCTCGCTTCGTCCGCCATTTTCTACCTACCCTTGTCCGCATCGCACACACCTTTGCATCTAGGCTTCTCGAAGACGTTCAAGAATTCGACTGCTTTTCCAGAAGGCCCGAAAGATGGGTGGACGGGTAAAGTCACAAAAACCCAAACATGTGGGGTAACAGGCAAGCCGACCCCTGATGGCCATTGCAGGATCGATATTGCGTTTCTCCGGGGGCCTACGTCAGTCAACGTGAGAGAGCGCGCGATACGCGCTATGTTTACCGTTGTTATGATGCACTGCACCTGCACAGATGCACTAAAAGTGGTTATGGTGTGTAGTTTCTTAAGATGTCTGGGCGCATAAGTGCTATTCGATGTCGTAGTCTCATGCACGGTGCCTCACGCTGACTATGTACCAAGTAACGATCATTGATCAAGTGGCAGCATAAGCCACCAAGCCGTACCGAGCTCGAGTTCATTTGAGGTACATCCTAGTACCCACAGATCGTCCCTCAAGTTCAGTTCTCCGACACACCTAGCGTCGTTCAAGCCGCGCCTTGCCACCACTTACTCAAATCCGCATCATGTGTCGATGTAGACACAGTATTCCCCCCGTGGGAAAAGTTTTGTAAGGTCGCCTGAGATGGCTATGAGGCTAATCTTTGAGAAAGCTGCCTAGTCTCGAACATCTTCGTAGACACCATGGCATGTCGAAACGACGTATATTGGACAGCGACTTGCTAAACGGCCTTGTCATATACTCTCAGGGTACGGCAAATATGAGGACCTGGTTGATGGAGACCTAGTACTTGTTTGTCACAACATCTGGTTCTAGGTATTGGAGGTAGCGGTCTGTGCTTGAACCCAGTGGTGGGTTGGTCGAAGTATGCCATCTGTGTTGTGTAGATGATAGTCGCTGTCGCGTGTGATCTCCCCTCGTCATGCTGATCCATACGTACACGGGAAGCCTCCGAAGCTGGAAGATAGGTCTTGCCAAGCGATGTAGAGCAAGCACTTTAGCGGTATGGCTTTTCCGCTCGGGAATAACCAGAATCTGGTTGTTTTATACATGGTGTTCTGATACTACTCTGTGGGGGTCTCAAACATCGAATTTGAGTCCTGCTGTTCGTAGCCACACCTGTCGCTTGCCTTCAGCTTCGCGAATGATCTCAGCAGAGAGTTGGAGACTGGGCGCAAGGTGGGCATATCGCTCCATTTCCAGGACTACGTTGTTTATGATATCGTCCATGGTCGCTGGCGGAGGAAGTAGCTGAGATAGCGAAGGGGTCATAGTTGCGCCCATGATGAGTAGTGTTTGGGAGATAATTCTAGGGAATGTCAGTGAATGCTTCTCTGATGAACGGTCAAACATACGAGAGAGCGCCCTGGAACAGATAGGGTAGATGGCCAGCGTGGTGCGCCGTAATGTATTCTAGTTGGCGGACGCATGCCTCCAGGCATTTGTGGCAATTGTCCTGCACGCTTGAATCCATCGCCAAAGTTTCGTCTTGCAAAACCAAGAGAACGTAGGGTCGAAAGATGATAGTACGACATGCGAAGAGTAGCGCAGTCTTAAAACGGTCTGAACCGGGTTCTGCAAAGGCACTCTATCGAGTGGGAATTGCATGGCTGGCGGTAGACCAGCATACCATTGATTCAGCTGATAGTCTAGTTCCACAACTAGTGGGTCCAATTGAGAGATTGACGTCGCAGCTGGTCCTTTGGAATACGGTGTCGTTCTGATGTAGAGCATAGAGCTCACGCGGTTCAGTAGTCTTCGGAGGGCGATCTCTGCAAGAAAGTACCACAGCTCATCTCTGCCAACTGCTTCTGTTCCGAGATCTTCGAACCCCGTTGGCAACGAAAAGCCCTCTTCAAATTGTGCAATACCAGAATGGGGAAGATCAAGCTCTGCTAGGAGATCGCTTTCAATCATCACAGCATTCCAATACACTCTTCTGCCTAATTCTTCTTCGGCCGGAGACACTCGGCCAGGCGCGCTCAAAAGAAGTTGTAGCTTCATGCTGGCACCTGATAACACGTTCCAAGCTTCGACCGGGCGCACAAGATACACCAAGTATGCTGCAGCGAGGACTTGACATTGCGCAGCGACCATGTTATTCCTTGTCATGATGGTCGGCAGCAGGCTCCAGGCAGCAGTAAAGTATGCCAAACCCGGGGGATCTTTTTCTGGATTTTGTTGGGTAATACTGCCGGTGCTTGCAGCATGACCCAGAGCAAGAACTAGAAGGACTATGCAGCTTTCAGGACCGTCCCGAAAACCATGGCTTAGAGCAGTCTGGTAGTGGCTACTCCATGTGTATGGATTGACGACTGCGTAGAAGACATTTACTCTCTCAAAGTATGCTTGCACGTATGCGCCAGTGTTTGAAAGGTCCAACCCCCGGCTCGTTCCAAGGCTTACAGACTCCCGGGTCATCTCCAACTGGAGCAGGAGCTTGGCATCGTACTGGCGAGACACGAGCTCTCTGATCATGGGAGATGACAACAGATTCAGTGCTGCGGTGTTGTGAGTTTTCGGCATGGTGGAAATGTTTGAAGGATGGTTGGTCCATGTTCCTATGCCGTTGATCGGCTGGACCATGCCGAGATGGGGCATATTGCCGGTGCTACGGGCGAGGAAATCTTCGCTGGTAGAATTACTCGCGGCTGGCGAATGTGAGGATAATGAGAAGTTACTGGTGAGGCCAGACTGAAGAAGACCCTCAATACGATTTAGGTGTTCCAAGATCAGCTTGTCGCCTGCGTCTAGCTTGATGCCTGGCTCCCGATATATGCACTCTGCATTCAGTTCTGTACAAAGCCTGCACTTTGGCCTCGTTCCATCGCATCGACTTTTCCGTGATCGGCAAATTTCACACTATTTGCAGTCAGTTTCATGCAATGGGCAAATCAGGATATGGGTGCTGTACCGCGATGGTCGCACGTCGTCTCGGGTAGTCTATTGTGTCGGTACTTGGACGCTTCTTTGTGCTTGGTCGCGGTTCCATGCTCGTGCCGTTGGTGCCATTGGTGCCATTGCTAGTAGGCGCGATTCCATTTATCTGGGCTGGTGGGGTATTGTCATTCGACATTTCCCTGTCTGTACCAGATGATTGAGACATGTTGCGAGGCCGCTTCCTGTAGGGATTGCTCAGAACACCGTTTCCTGGGAATAATCCATTGGGAGAACCGAGCAGATGAGGAGATGTCAAGGCAGATGTGAGGATAAAGCTGTTCGCGTCGGGCAAAGTGGAAAGATTGAGGCAGAAGGCATCCCGAGGGAAGCCTCCATTAGTGGTCGCCGCCGACACGGGACTAACATCTGGAGAAGGAGTAATCCCCGCCATGATTGGTGGACGGTTATACAGCGGCTGGGGCACGCTGCACAACTTCTGCGGTGTGCAGCCACGATATCGAGACAAAGTTCTGGGTGCGAAAGCGGCAAGGGGCGTAAGATGGGCGCAACGGATGGAAGCAAGACACGGCAATTCGTTACAAGCATGCGAGGGCAGGACCAGCGACGATTATAACCACACCAAATCTCGCCTCTCCTTAGCTCCTACACCTACACAATGCACATGTCACAAAACCGCCTCCACGAGATGAGCGACGCGAATGCGGGGACGACCAGGGCATCAAGCACTCCACATTGCGCTCAGACAATCAAGGAATGGCGCCAAATGATGCTTCAAGGGTGCCGAGTCGCAAGCCGTGGCCTGCACCATGGCCGTCCTACCCACCAACGAGGCAGCAGCTTCGCCCGGTTGACGATAAATTGCCTGCAACTTGCCGGATGCTTGGGTAAGCACATGAACAGCGCAATGGTGGTGGCATCCATGAGCGAGTGGTGGCAGCCTGCTTACAGAAGAGTCTGCAGGAAGCACGGAGCATGGGAAAGCCATGCGGTGTGTCTGGAGAGGGCCGCGAAGCGAGCGACCTGCCATCCAACCCTCAAGGTAGCGTGCTAACCGCGTACAACAGGCTAATATATGAGGAAAACGGCCGACTAAGATCGTGCTGCGCATGCTATTCTCTTGGCATACATAGAGGGTCCAGCATGACTGTGATCAGCGAACGGCGGCAGTGGACCTGCATCAACAGCGTCTCCTGATCAGTCCCGCTACATACGCCATCGTAACTTCCACAGCATTTCATATTGCTACCAAGCCATACGGACTCCACTCCAAGACTCGCAAGCCTTCTGATAGGCGGGAAGAAGCTTCCATGCAGCAATCCATATCAATTTGCTGCCCGAGTGCAATCACAGCGTATCCAGGTATACCCCGGCTTCTACCTACGTACCTGTAGGAGCCGCAGAACAAGTGGACACTTCCACACAGCGGCTGGGGCTCAACCAGTGATACGCGCTGCTGTCTCCGGCACTGCTTCCAGGATGTACTGACTTTGACTATGCGTGGTGTCGGCGATCTAACACCGTGTACAGAAGCACTCTTATCGACTAACTCAACGCTGAGTTGAGGCGGCGTGGTTATCATGGCGCCAATCCAAGATACGGGGTTGTCTTTTCTCGGATAGCTGAGTCCAGGGAACTAATGACCTCCAACTGCGCGACCGGCGAGGACGAGTTTCCAGAAGATGAGGAAGGAGAAGTGTCTTGGACGTGTTATCCATCTGCGCTTCAAGCGGTTGGATCCCAGTCATGCGCCACATGATGGGATAGACGCTCGGTAAGTCAACACGACCAGGATACCCTCTGCCCTATGGTGCAGTCTGACGGTTGTGTCTCATGCTATGTGTGTCAGTCTCTGGGCGCAAGATAAATAGCCGGTGGGTTCCTGGATCTGACTACCGTTCGATGTCGTGTAGTGGGGTTTAAACAGTCACCAGTGGTTCGGCCGACGGGGGGAAGTGTTCGTTGGCTCTTAGCAAGCTGAAGCTCGTGCAATGCATGACGCAGGAGGACTCAAGATGGGTGCTGGGTCAGGGTAAGGCTCATCAGCTGCTTGTGGTAGCGGTAGATCATGAACCACGCAAGCAGTGTTATGATATATGCTTTGAGTCTCCACCAATGCCTTTCTTTGCAAAGCCGTCGACGCATCGTTCGTGGCGTCTAAGAGATGCAAACAGTGAGTACAGAACTTATAGCTGGGGTTGGATATTAAGCTACGTACCATGAAGTGGTAAGCTTCGTTTGCAAAGAAGGTTGTCTTTATTAAGCTGTACTATAAAATTCTGCTCAACCCTAGAGGGATATGCTATTAATTTACATAGTTACAAGGTATAATACTGTACATACTCTTAGGGTGTAGTACAGATGGGGTACAACTGAGAAATGACAAACTCTTGCGTTGGTCCGATATCGTGAACCTTTAGGTATTACCGTAAATAAGTACTATCAACCCTTTCCAAGTTGACACTGGCCAAACAGTCCAGAGGGAATACAGGCTGCTCAGGTAGAGATGGTATCCGGTCGGAAATTTCTCCCAATCATGGCTAGATGTCAGGTCAGCGGTACTTATACTAAATAGTACTGATTGGAGAGTTCCAAGGTTGCGAGCCGCACCGTCCTTTGAAACTGACAACGCGTTCTATCGAGCCATGTCGAGCTGTCCTCGCTATGACGTCGCTTCCCATTGCACACATACAAACGTGTGGCCATGCGAGACAAGGAAGAGCGGCACAGCCACGGGTTTCCAGACAAACAAACAATTAGCTGCTTCGAGAAAGTCTTGGGAAGGTCGCCACTTGACATAATCCTCCCACTCACACAAGCAATCTCACCATTGGGAACAACGTGCAATTCACATCGCGGCAAACTGAACAAACACCAATCGGGAAGATCAATCTTTTTGTAAAACTCAAAGTATGAAGCCAGAAGCACTCGACGCTCTCACTACACAAACCATGAGACCGAAAGCACTGGAAGCTGCCGCAGCCCAAGAGAATGGCGAAAAGTCACCAAGAGTAGAGTCTTCGTCAGCTCAACAGCAGGTATCCTTCCCGCTACTTTCTTCCGTGTCACTCCGTGCTGACTCTCGTTAGATTCAGTCCGCCAAAGGTCCAGACGCCTCAAGTACCACCTCCCTCGCATCAACGTCAGCATCAGATGAGTCCGTATCAGCGACGGATGGCACCACCGAGAACACCTCCACCACTGTGTCCATTGTCTCAGAAGTCGTTCAAAGCGTCAAAACAGTTGTCGATAGCGCCATTGCATGGGCTGAAACAAAGGTTGATAGTCTGAGCGCAGAGCAAGACAGCACAGGTCCGTATACTTCCCCAGCCACGTGCATGCCCTCGGATCTCGATGCTATTGCGAGCGGGATCCTGCCTGCTATGCCGACTGCGAGACCGTACGACGGGGCTGTCGATGATGCGAAGAAAGCAGCGGAGGGTACTGAGGAGAGCACCAAGACTGGAGATGGAGAGAATGAGAAGAATGAAGAGAAACAGGATGATGGGGCAGAGCCTAAGTTGTAGTCCCCTGCGATGGAGTAGATAGCGCAGAGGACACGAGGTTTGCCTAAAGCAGTGGCATATGATACCCAAACATGGCCTAGAACGACGGGGACAGCTCAGGATATCCGCCATAGCGAATTCGAATACATGCACGAAGCATAATACTATTTCCAAGTATTCCAGAAGAGTCAAGTTGTAGCATGTCGCTACAGGTCAACAACGTACGAATGTGACAGCATGTCGACACGCTCATTGCTTGCCCTCGTAGTCCCTCTTCCACACCTCCCTAAAGCACTCCTTATCCACAGCAAACTCTTCGAGGAAATCCCTCTCGAGGTCGTGTGTCCGCCGACCCAGCAGCACTAGACTATGCAGTGGCTTCCCCAGATCCGCCTCACATAGCTGTGCTAAGGTGCCCGCGACAATCTGCTGATCCTCAGCACCTACTCGCGCGACACCCACAGCTAGACTGTCCTTGGTATAAGCACCCTCCTGCTTGACATCCTCTTCGATCTCCAGCATCTGCTGTGCGCACTGCGCGACTGTCATGTACCGTGGTGGCTCGTAGATGAGGCGTCCGCGCGCCATGTTTTCTATACTTTGTTCCTTGACCTTGATGTCCAGGAGGACGAGTGTATGTAGGCCAATGGAGATGTTCTCCTTGATGCGGTCATAGAAGGAGGCAGGCTTCCAGTTGTCGAGGAAGAAGACCATGGAGACTGTTTGTCCGAAGTTGTAGAGTTGCAGACCAGTCGTGCCGATGGAAGTCAGGATGCTGGCGTTGGGAATGGAGCGAGTGGAGATGGAGAGTTCGCGCGCGCGGAGGACAAGGTCGGTATGTGTGGTTGCTCTGTTTAACTATTAGACAGGCCGTATAGGTAGTGGTGAAGAAGCATACCCGAATGGATCTCCTACCACGAGGAACGCGACGTCGACTTTATCGGCGTCTTTGAGGATATCGTCGCTGGATGACTCGACCATCTCACGGTCAGCTATGATGACTTCTCGGCCATAGAAAGCTTCCTACTGCCGTGATAATTAGTTCTCCAGTACCTCAGCCACGCCTTGCATCTTCTACTCACAAGCACATCCTTCTCTACCAGCAGGACCGCCGTATACGCCTCGAGGTAGACGCGTTCTGCCTTCTTCACAATCTCCAAACCCTTGACGGTGATGTCCTTCTCATCTGCCAAGCCAAGACCCACGAGATAAAGCATGATGGGCGAGTGTGACGCGTGTGGCGAATGTCTGGTGGTGGGGTTGTCGCCAAATTCACAAAAAAGTTGAGCGGGGCTGATTTGCATGTTGCAGGGCTGAACGTGCGCGGCTCATCGGGACTGTCGCATCAGGCATCGTCTGAAATCGCGCTAGTAGACCGCAAACCGCGTTCCAGCCTCGGACTTCATTCACATCCATCGCAACGTCCAACACCTCTTGTATCCAGCTCTCGGTCTTGTGTAGTTGTAATATACTGGCGACGCGCTTTGTATGATTTTAGAAGTTGTTGGAGTACGGAACAAGGCACCATGTCGGACAAGGATAAGATGGCCAAATATCGGACGGAGATCCAACAGGTCAGTCAATCGCCATTCATTCTCGGTGCTTTTGCATACTCTCTTCGTGTTATTCTAGAATTTCGAACAAGAAAGAGATGGATTCTGGAGAATTCGAGTCAAGGGTTCCCTGTCCTCTACTATGACTTGCCTGTACATCCCCTTTCCTATTCAGCAGACCACTTCCATGCGCACATATCCAACATTCGGCTTATCGAGCTTTCCGAGTCGCCCAACGTCTCCAACAACGTCTTCCTGTATTGCTTCAAACGTTTACGCTGCAGGATGTGGCGTACAAGGCACAATGTTTTCATCTGCGATTCATGTTCTGGAGGAAGGGCCAACACGGCCCGTACTCTACTTCACCCACAATCATCCCATCTCCCATCCCATATAGCAAAGCTACAACCGGGCTTCCAATACAGCTCACCCACAAGAGGCCCATTGCACTTGTGTCACCCACACATTTCTTTGACTCATACCCTTGCTCCTACCCATACTGCGATAGGCCATCGTCATGGTCTGATACGCATTCTCACCTGCACTTTTCTGGCCCCCAATGTCTCCGGCCCCATCTCCAGAGGATATGCGTCCATTCTACATTGGCTTGAACCTAACAATCCTGCAGATGATGTTCGTCTCCGGCGAGACTGGCGAACCATCTCCCGAGACAACTACTCTGATCGAATCGATCGTGCAGGATCAAGTGCAGCATATGCTGCGGGAGTGCACGGCTCTAGCTACACGCCGTGGTAGTAAATCTATATCCACAGACGATCTATTCATGCTCATCCGTCATGATCGCGCCAAGATATCCCGATTACGACACTTCCTCCAATGGAAAGACGTTCGTCGTTCAGTCAAAGACTCAGATGACAAAGGCGGCGACGCTGGTGCTGACGTGGGAGCCGGAGATGCAGACATCGCCGCAGGCGTAGTGGGAGCAGGTGGTCCTGGTGCCGCCCCCGTCGACGCCTCGAAGAAAGCCAAGCGTGCAAAAGTCGATTTAGTTTGGGACGTGCAATCCTTCTTCACAGAGTTTCCACCCCAAAAAGACGATGTTGAAGACGAGGAAGAAGAGGAGATGAACTATGCCACCCTACAGCGCTTGAAGAACGCAGATGAACGCACCAAGAACATGACGCGTGAAGAGTACGTCCATTGGTCCGACTGCCGTCAAGCGTCCTTCACCTACCGCAAAGGCAAGCGTTTCAAGGAATGGGCAGGTTTCGGCCTCATTACCGATTCAAAACCTTCCGACGACATCATTGATATCCTAGGTTTCTTGACCTTCGAGATTGTGCAAACACTTACCGAAGAAGCACTCAAGGTCAAGGATGCAGAAGACTTGTACAAGAAGAACCATAGGGGTGAGCAGAACCGGCTCAAGAGAAAGAGAGAGGGGGTCTGTTCGATCCGCCCGAGGAGGCCAGGGAACCGGTGCAGCCAAGTCATGTGCAGGAGGGCTATAGAAGGCTGCAGAGAGGCAACAACAAAGCCAAGGCTATGCTCAACTTCACGAGGAATGTGCATAGGGCGGCGCTGAAACTGGTCAGTAATGCAGTGCAGCAGGCGAGGATGTGTGCTAACATGACTTAGATCTAGCGACAAGCACGGGTCTACACATGGTGTTTGGATAAGGCGCTTTTTGTTGTTGGATACCCTGAGTAGGTAAAAGGGTGTACGGCGTTTCTGCCAAAGAAACTGGGTAATGCGCGAGCTTCCAGGATACACGCTGCTGTATGTTTAACAGACGAGAAGCGTTTGAGCAAATATCATCACTATCATCCTAGACGTAAACATTGCATGAAAGCAGACCAACTCCAAGTTTGACTACTGTTTTCTAATTCCGATGCTCATTTCCCTTTTTGGTACACTCATAGCATCGGTGATCAGAGTGGGGGCAGCCTTGTCGGTCGAGTATGCATGGAGAGAAGAGTCCTTCACAGACGTAACATGAAACATGACCGCATATGCCCAGATAAAAAGGAGATTGACGCCCTCCTTTAACCTTGAAAAGACCCACGCCAGGTGTTCATCATGATGTCCCGTGCTTACTCCGCATCGTCGCCCAGCTGAGCTTGACGCTTCTGCTGGACACGCTCCTGCCTCCTCTCCCTCGCTGCCTTGGTCTTCGCACGCTTGGCGTCCATCTCTTCCTGGATAGCCCTCTCGCGAGCCTTCTCAGCCTTGGCCTTGTGGATCTATGGTGCATGTTAGTTGCCGAGCTCTGAGCGGGGTTGACATAGTCATGATGTCATGGTCAACGTACGTGTTCAACGAGAGCACGCTTGTGCTTGAAAGTGTTACCCTTGGACAGGAGGTAGAGCTCGTGGTAAAGGTGCTTGTCGATCTTTCCGGCGGCACGGTACTTGACGAGGAGACGGCGGAGGACACGGAGACGGCGCATCCAAACGATTTGGCTATAAGCATCCGCGTCAGCAAACAGTCTCCATCATCATCCTTCACTGCCCACAATGAAACTCCGCCGAGTCCATTGCGGTCGTGGTATCGTGATTGCGTACCTTGGCATACGAGCGTCCTTGGTACCCTTCCTCTTACCGAAACCACGGTGGCGGCCAATTCGTCGAGCGGCGGTCAGCTCCCGGGCGCGGGCACGCGAGTGCATGGTGACGGGCTTGCGGATGATGAGGCCATCCTGGACGAGCTTGCGGACGGTCTGGCGGGAGTTGGCGTTGGCGATTTCGCTGGTCTCGTTGGGGTCGAGCCAGATCTTGCGCTTTCCGCAACCGACCACGGAGGCCGCGAGGCGCTTCTGAGTGCGGAGGTTGACCCTGCGAAACACTCTGGGTCAGTATTTTGATCAATTGTACGGTGATAGGCGATGGAAGGTGCCATCGTGGAAAGAGGGGTTCGCCACGTCTCGCGCGCCCGTTGAGCACTGCGGCGAGTCGGGAAGGCTGGTGCGGATGCGGAAGAGCTCTTCGAAGCGATGCTGAAGGGTATGCAATCGGAATTCCTTACATTTTGGCGGGTTGGTTGTCCTGGTGGTTAGTATCGAGAGTCGCGGCACCCTTTGACGTTGGATGGACTGAGAATATTCGCTGGCGCGTGTGATCGCTTAGAGTGCCAAGATGGTCACGTGCCGTTCACTAGTCGTTTTACGATGCCGACCGAAACACCAGCAACTTCAGTGCAACATCAAAAACAGACATCGCAGCTAGTAAACTACACACATGACACAAGCATCTATGAGGTTTCCGATATCATCCCAATGGAGCTGTGGTCCTTGCATCTGCGAGCATACAACGCCAAGGCCCATGGAAACTAGATCATTTGCGTGGCAACATTATGCTGCTGCTAGGTGTGTATGATTGGCATAACGACTTTACAGTTAAACTGTCCGGTATCGATTCCTCTCCAATCTTACTACAGAACAACATTCCAAAGGTGCAGCGGCGGGTAGTGGCTGCTCTTACTGAGTCAAGTTCGTCACGCGACAATACGCATATAGTCACTCCCAGTATCGACGATGGATGACGCAACGAGATTATTGATGCTTAAGTCGATGCGCTACGAGAAGTGTTGTATTTCTCATTATGACTCAAGTGCGATCATGCCAAGCTAAGTTCAGCACTTGTGGTAATATCGCGGAGACTACGTGAGACGTCCTCTTTACCTTTACATTGCTAGGCTCCTTTGCCCAGCGCACTCGACGCGTGTATCGCTCTCATCTCTTCCGCTCACATTTCTCCCTCGGATTATTTGAACTCCCGACGAAAAAGATAAATCCTTTCACGCTTTATACATAGGTGAGCATTAAAGTGGTTGATGGTAAGGCCTTGGTCATCGCTCGCGTCTTGGACTTCTTTTGCTCACGAGTTCATGGGAAACCGAAATGTCGTTATTCGGAGTAGCAGACAAATTGCATATGCACTAAGCCTGTTGCCCGTACCATACGAGGAGTAAGCAAAGCTGAATTGAGAGTTATCTAAGAATTAGCACTTGATGCATAACAGACCCCTAGCAAGATTGGGAGCAAGGCCCAGGTAGTTTGCGACTATAGTAATGCGTTTGAGACTACATCAATATCGCACCTACAGATCACATTACGCCAGAACATGCTCCCAATATCGTCTCATCCCAACACGTTCACATTATCGTATCCGATGACAAAGGTAACCACCTTATCATTGCCTCTTACGCGCTTCGACATCGCGATGAAAACAAGAGGCCATATTCATCTGCCGGTCTCGACACAGATGACTTTCGACTTGAACACCTTTTTGCGTTGCTCGAGAAAGCAGAAGAATTCCCAACAGATGATGAAACTCAGCTACAGCAGCAAGATGACAAGAACATGGACCTTGTCACTGCACTCACAGAGCTTCGCAAGAAAGTGGAAGTTGATACTGTTGCCTTGAGCGTTGCCAACCAAGGGTAGTAGATAGATGGTTGTGTGGAGACGTTGAGGAGTGCGTGATGGATAGTGCAGTGATTGGGGCCTGAGTAATGGACAAGAGATAAGAAAGCTAAGATGGGAGAAGCAGCAAAAAACCACTAGGTAGATTCTCGAGTCAGAAGGAACAACAACAAGAAAGTGATATATAATCAGGAAAGCATTTCGCAGTGTGCAGCTTCATAGAAGAACCTTTGTTTGCAAATATGTGGTATTTAGTAGAGACGTGTAAATAATCACATGCCAAGTGAACACAGGAAGTTCTCCTGAGATCCTCGTGCGGCCACACTTTCGCCACGTGCCTCGATACACAGCGGAGGCGCCAGTTTTGTTGGACAATAAAGCAGTGACATGAAGGTCAAGGCCAGTTAAAGAGCGCAGTGACTCGGGTAGATGGCTGACTGGCGTACTGCAGATCAAAAGGGATGTGGTTTCCCGGTCTACGGCTAGTCGTGTGATTGCAGGTGGGCTTGGCACTCATGCAGGGAAGGACAAGGTAGCGGAGATTATGGGCCAACTTCAACGGTGGGACCCCAACTGGATTGATACAACGCTGCTCAACTCCTTACTCGACGTTTTGCACCCGTAGACGTTGCGAGTCGCAGAACAAGCTTCACAATTACAGCTTACCGTTTCCACTCCACACGCCAACCAGCGCCACACAGCCCCATTGATCAGCACACGTTACGGCGCATACCGCTGGTTGATCGCCCTATAATTGGACCTCCGTGTGCAACCTGCCCTTGTTTGAGCGACGTTGCCAACTCCGAGTCTCTGGGCCTCGCTTTACATTAGACAAAGCAAAGACAAACAACATGTCGGCCGCAGCAGCAACCAAGCCACCAGGCACGCCCCGTCGCGAGGCCAATCCTAGAACCACCTCGTCGTCCCCTGCAGCTGCGAGACCGCACCCCAGCCCGCTCCTCCACGCCAACTACAAACGGCACAGGCGGAGTCTCGCGGACACGATCTGTTCGTGGCGGCGCCAATGGCACTCCCGTCTCAGCGCGCGCGGCCGTCAAGAAGCCCGCCGCATCTTCAAATCTGAGCAACGCGTCGCAGCCGGATGCTGCCGATGACGACGCCAGGGAGGAGCAAGCCGCGCTGCTACAGGAGCTCAAGGACCGGCTACAGAAGGCAGAGAGCGAGGCCGCGGAGCGACAGAAGCAGGTCGAGATCCTCAATGCTCGCCTCGACGATGCTCTCACCGAGCAGGCCAAGCTCGAAGAACGTGCTCATGAAGAAGAAGAGAAAGTTGAGTCATTAGAGAACGTAAAGAAGGAGCTTACGCGCCAACATCGCGAGCTTGAGGGCATCTATGAAGCTGAACGGGCGCAAGTCATGAAGGAGAAAGAGGAGACGCAGTCGAGGGAAGAGGAAATGCAGAGCACCATTCAGCGCCTCAAGGAGACCATGGCTAGCAAGAATATGCCAACTGGAGAATTCGAAGAGGAACAGCACTTGTCACGGGCCTGTAAGTCATAGCAGCCGCCTAACCAACATTGCAATTATGTACATACTGACACACTCCGTAGCCAGCTTCCGCAACAACCCGTCTCGCACCAACTCCTCGCAGAATCTCGAGAACGTCGCATCCTTCGCGCCCCCCAACTCAGTCCAGCGCAGCAATTCGCGAAACAACTCGAAGCTCATTCACCAGAAGGACAAGATTATCGAAGATCTACGTCTCGAGCTCGCCGAATATCAGGTCAAGGTCATGGAAGTAGAGAACGCTGGCGGTGGACGCATGCGCGAACTTGAGAAGCAATTGGTCGAGACACGCATGACCAACGCCAGGCTCATGGAAGATAACGAGAGCTTCCAGCTTCTATTGGGAGAAGACACTCAATGGAGACTTGAGTCGCGGTGACTTCCTTCGCGACACATCCAACACTGGTGACCGTGTTCCGTCCAGGAGCGGTCCTTCAACCAGCTTAGCTGACGAGCTCCAATCGGCCGAAGAAGGCGATGCCGAAGTTGTTCGCAAGCTCGAAGCTGAAGTCAACAGTATGAAGGCGCAGAACCAAGCCCTCACTCTCTACATCAACAAGATCATCGGTCGCTTGCTCACACACCAGGGTTTCGAATCAGTTCTAGGCAACGACGTTGAGAACGACCAGGGCTCTGGCGGTCCAGACAAAAACAAGGAGCTGCCACCGCCTCCTCCTCAGGAGAGCGATCAGCCACAAGGATTCCTCCAGCGCGCTAAATCTGTCGCAATGGGCGGAAACAAAAAGCCCAGACCTTTGAGCGTCATGGGTCCCCCTCCGGTCACCAACCAGCAGAACGCACATGAGGACCCCAATACTGCTCCGCGCATCCCTCTCACGCGCTCGACATCTGGCCGTCACCCCAGTGGTTCTCACACCCACCGCCGCTCCACTTCCGATGTACCGGGAGCCGCAGGCGTGGTCAACAACATGTACCGCTCTCCTACATCGCCAGGAATCGTCTCGCCTCGCAACTCCTTCTTTGGTCTGCCTGTTAGCACTGGCCCTGGATCATCCAACCCCGTTTCAAGAGTACCCTCGGGTCAAGGTCCCATCCCAGAAGACAAGGAAGTCGACGCAAGGACAGAGTCGTCTTCGGCAAGCCACGTCGATACGCCCAGTCCGCCTCGCCAGTTGACACGCAGCGACACTAGCACCGGCGTCATGACCGGCAAGGGCATGAGGCCACTGCGTTTGGTCCAGAATGAAGAAGAAGCCTCGAAGGCACGCAAGGCAGCCAACCGAGCGAGTTGGTTCGGTGGTCTCTTCGGTCAGAATCAGCCACAGCAGCAGAACCAGGAGAATACACAGTAGAACTGTGGTCGTCCTCCTTTTTAACAGGCATTTCTATGTAAGTACTTCTTCAGCTTGCTTGCTACACAGTGTGGGTGGCTTTGGATACAATGACGGATGGATGTACGACTTAATGTTGGGAGAGCAAATGAGAAATGAGGAACGGATTCAAGACAAAGACAGGGAATGAGCACACATACATACACATTGTGGGCGAGGAGTATCAGTCATGGACTTTTTGATGGTCTCCTTGCTTGCACCATTCTTGTATACCCCCCCCTTCTTTCCTGCTTTTGGATATTCTATAGTTACATTTGGGTTTTGGGTTTGGTAGTAGGTGCAATGGTACTCCTCATACATTTTGGAGTTCTGATGTGGCGTGCTTCGACGTATCTTTACCGTGGCTTTGTGAATGCGCGTCTCTTTCTTGACTTTTTCCTCGGCGGCGGCTGCTGCTCCGGCATCACAAAGTCAAATGTCTTACCTCCATTCACATAGATGGGAAGCGTCGAGCCCCTTGTTCGCTCGGACTTGGGCATCACAGACATTGTTGTCGCTTCAACACTCTCCTCGTCCTCGTCCTCGATACCTCCACCTTGTCCATCTCCACCCTGTCTGTCCACTACACTACTCGACCTCCGCTTCAAGCTCTCGAACCCTTCCACCAAGCTCTTTCTCGGAAGCACACTTAAACTACTCCGTCTATTCTCGCACATCCTACACACTCCTTCATCGCTAACCCGGCGTCTCTTCATCCGATTTGGACATCTGGTTGGGTCCAGGCTATGTATGGCGGCATGACTACATTGCGCGTATCGTATGCGGAGCACGTTTATGCACTTATAAGGTGGGTAGCACGAGCGTGAAGAACAAGTTGAGAGAAGGATATAGCACATATTCAGTGTAGGTTGATGAAACGCCAAGCAGCGTTTGTAGTCAGGTTGATGCGTATGTTGAGCTTTGGGATAGCGACGCTGGCGAATTGGATGTGCGACGGGTAGTCGCTGCTGCGATGAGCGCGACCGTTCTGGTTGACATGTTATACATATTGGGTGCTGCTTGACGGTAGTTGGTTTGTGGATGTGATTGTGCAAGTGCGTGAGACATTTCTTAGTTTCTTTTCATTCATGTGATCGAGGTGCTCAAACATTGCGTTGTCTTTGTGTTGACTCTGGTGTTGCTGTATCCCGTTGTCCTTCCATGTTCTACTCGTATGTCTTACTTTGCAAGTCGAGACGTGAGCGTTGGGTAAACATGTATGCAAAACAAGTTGAAAATCGTCAGAGCTATGCTACAGACACTATGGGCATGAACATGTATCGCGCTCGCTTTTATGCTAGTCGAGAAGCCGACCGCTTTCATCATCGGCAAACTACAGTTCCGGAAGACTCTCCGAGTTTCAATCTCTACATTGTTTACTCAGTCAAGGGCATAAATTCGAGGTACATCGAAGCGGCCAGCGCCGATTGTAAGCTATATACGGATATCAGCGTGACAAGGGTATCGTACATGAAATCAAGCGCCAAGTTAGAAAGATATCAAGGAGCTGAAATAGAAAGACGTCCTTATTCACGGTGCGGTATTGACTACCTTGGGTCCTGCGGCGCGTCCTGTCCATGCTATCAACTCATGATCTGCATGCGCCCAGTACTCGCGTGTCTTCTTGTACATGGCCATTCGCTCAGCAAGAGTCGGAGCTGCCATGATATCTTTAAAGGGGATTGGTCGCCCCTGCACAGGCACATCGTCGAAGGCTATCGCGGTACCTGAATCTGCGCGTTGCGATCTTGCTGGTGGTTGCGCGCTTGCAGTTGAGGTCTGGCGCTCGAGAGGAGACGGTCTTCGCTGAACGATGAGAGGCAGTTGTTTACGTGCAATCCTTGTTTTGGAGGCATCGAGATCTGTGGTCGAGTAAATGGAAGAGTTCGTAGTCAGACGCGCTAGTGCGCTTGTATCTTGTATTGGCAGGTAATACTTTCGTACCGGCGCTGGTATGGGTCCTGGTTCAGGGGTGGGCAACTTCGATATTGGCGTTGTGTCGTCTAGTTCGCGATCTCGTCCGACCCTCTGCCGTAGTCTCGACATCCTCGACTGCATCCTTAAGGGGCTGTCTGCATTGTTGAATCTCTCCGTTTGAATATGCGCCTGTTGCTCTCCGCCAGTTCCACAAGCTACTTCAGTATGATGCGAGGATGAGCTGCGCCTCAATTTAGAAAGGCTTCTTGTCAAGGAAATGCTCGGTCGCCGTAGCGTGCCGGCGACGGTATCTGACCGCCTCGGTACTTCAATCCTCCCAATAGCAACAAAGGTATGTGAGGTTCGCTCATCCGGTACTATCGCAGTGCTAGGAAAGTAGTTGTCGAGATTCGAACCGCCATTGCCCAGTACGTTCACGCCACCGACGTGTTTAGCATTCATCGGACCTGAGATGATAAGTGTCTTTCTCTCAGCCATAGCTTCGATGCAGCCTCAGCGAGGTAGCGGCAGAGAGGTTGAGCCACGGAGCGTCTGGTGACCGTGTGTTAACCGGTTGAGTACGGTTCGTCTCGAGTGAGTATGGGTCTTTTCGAGCAGGTTCGCGACGAAGCAGAGGATGCGACACTAGGAAGATGCGACGACAATATCGAAAGCTATACCAGTCAGCCGTTCCTGTTGTTCGTTAACCCGGTGATCTATAGTTCAGAAAGAACAAAGTCTTCGTTAAGATGCGTGGTAGCTTTGGCAACGATGGGATGTAATTCAGTATGTTTGGCAGGAATGTCTTCAGAACTTGATCTGATCCCTGCAGGTATACAGCCTCAAGGTCATGATGATGTGGCTACGGCGCTTCGAAAGTGTTTTAAGATTCAAGCTGTGGTTGCACCCTTGAAGTAGATCATGTTGCTTGGAGTTGAGTCATCTGAGACATTCCATGTTGCGAGAGCGTAATATGACCAGATGCTACATATCAGACTCGTCTCAGTACCAAAACACATGGGAGATTGCCCATGACGCAATACAACACAACAAGACTCCCTTAACAACCAAGGCATGTGGGTGTAACATTGTTCTACACCCATAGGTTGTCGGCTGCTTGTCGGAAACACGAGATTCCGAATATCAGATGCATAGCATTCATGATAATTTGCCGGCTGTAGATGGACGATCTCGGCTATGGAGGCCTCCCTGCATGGTAGACCATAGTTCTGATACACATAGCGTATGCTGTAGCCTATCATAAGCCTCTACCATGAAGAAAAGTTTGCCATCGTCCGTCTGAAAGGCCTCTTCCTCTACTATACCCGCCTGCAGGTGTCCAATCGTGCGTCAAACACGATGAGCCAATTCGGAGATCGCAGAGAGGCAGAGGTAGGGGGCGAAACGGCATGTACAAAGAACCTGTTTTATCGTGACGGCCGCTGGGGGGGTGCTCCTGTGGAAAAGCGATCCAGCTAGTTGGTAATCGTTTCAATACGACGCGCTCAAAGGATTGATGCGCGCTTTCTGAAGGCAAGCGAGGACGCGCCGGCGAGCTGAAGCATGTCTTGCGACGCGCAAAGTACACTTTCGATTTGCACGCGACCACCTCACACACATGTACCGTGATCTCCAGGCAGCGACATTGTTGATGGGGTTGATGAAGCAGACCATGTTCCGAAGAATTCGCCAACGTCTCGCCCAGGCACGCCGGGATTCCTGATACGGTAGCCTTAGCGCGGATCCACTTACAACGGCCCTCCGCGCCTCACCAGGTTAGCGAGCCGTCGCCACGATCGCGAGGCTGCACGGCAACGACTTCGAAAGGACTTCACCTTCCATCCAGGGGTGACCTTCATGCGGTTCAGTCTATATGCACGGACAGGGCTGGCAGCTCCCGCTACGGAGGGCTTGCTTGACAGGTGTCAGGCAACGCCAGAGGCGCAGGATTGCATATCATGGCTGATAGGACTCAGGCTGTATATAAGGCACAATGCCTCACGCTGAATAGGAGAGTATCATCAGCATCCATCTACGCAAGTCTCTCATTCGTCGTCTTTCAAGTCGTTCACTTCTTTTTATCGTTCCTGGAGAATCGATAGGCCGGTCCACTTTCGTTATATATCCTACCCCGACCCTACTCTTGTTTATTATTCACGATCACGACCGAAAGAAACGATATAGACTCTCATCATGAAAAACTCTTTCATTGCTATTGCCCTCGTTGGTGCTGCGACTGCCCACCCGACTGCCCTCATGACCAAACGTGAGGTTCCTCAGGAGCACGCTCACCGCAACGTCAACCTTGCTGTCAACGACCTCTTGAACCTGAACAACCCGAACAACATCCAGGATAGTGTCTTTGCTCTTCTTGGAGCGGCAGCAGCAGCAGAGGGTGCTGGAGACATCGCTGATGCGGGTGAGTTGGTTGGAACGCAGGACACAAGCTTCATCGAACTAACGACCAATAGACTGCCTTCAGCTAGCCGTGGCTGATCAGGCCTTCACCAACGCCAAGGAGGCTGGCGATGTCGAGGGTATGACAATGGCTCTCATCTACCGTGCTTTGGAACGAAACACTGGCTCTGTGGGTCTGGCTTCTGTTCCTTGCGAATCTATCCAGGCTGTCAACCCTGAGATGGCTGCGCTCCAGCAGCATCAGGACCCTGCCGGTGATGGAGCTCAGGCACTCAACAAGCAAATTGCCGAAGAGCTCGCTCGCCAGATTGCCTCAGTCGGCGGTGACCCATTGATGGCTAACGAAGCTTCGACTTTTGCGCCTGGCGAAATCGGTGACCCAACCGGTGCCGGCAACACTTGCGACGTCGCAACCGACGATGCAGGATGCATCAATACTCAGAACCTTCGTGTTGATGATCTCACCGAGGATGAGATTGCTGCTGCGGTTGCTGGCGTGAGTGGAGCTGCCGGTAACGGCACTGCCGCAGCCGGTAATGCTGGTAACAACCATGCCAACGCTGGTAACAATGCCAACGCTGGTAACGGGAACAACGCTAATGCTGGGAATGACAACAACAACAACAACAACAACAACAACAACAACAACAACAACGCCAATGCCGGAAACGCCGACGCTGACGATGACGATGACGCTGCTTCCGGAAACGATGCTGCTGCCGGAAACGGTGCCGCCGCATTCGGCAACTGCGACCCTACCATCACCTTTGGTATCCCCTCTGACGGCCGTCAAGAGGAGGCTTTTGAACCCACTGACCTGAGCACCTTCAACCATGGTTCTGCTCAGAAGATTGACATCATCTCTCAATTCATCTGCTCACAAATGTCAAACAAGTGCGACGTAGGCGCCGCAGCTGTCAGCACTTGCGATGACGCTGCGTCTGCCGCTTCGGGGCTTACAGGTCAGGCGGCTGCAGATGCTTTCAACTCTGCTCTTGGTCTGTAAGAGAATGGGGGTTTTTTTAAACAAAGATACAGTAGGAAGTAGGATGTAATACCATCCATGAAATGATAACTCAAGAAGTGTACAACAGGGGGTTGTGTTACTTGCGTGTACAGACTAGACGCATGATGCATTGATCTCCCTTCTGCGACTTTCAAACTTCCCTCTCTTTCTCCTACCGCTCATTGTGTGAAGAAAATTAGTCAATAGATTGAAAGCAAGCACAAACATATGAGGAACGGTGACAGTAGAGATCAAAAGAAGTGCTAGGTTTGAACTCAACAAGAGGTTCTGCGCTGCCTTATACGTGTGCATCTGAAGACTGAGCTGAGCTGAGCCGTAGGGGGCAACACCACGGCTGGGTCGAAAGCCAAGCAAAAACGGTAACTAAGCCACCGCTATTACATCTGTGATGTCGAATTAGGACTTGTCCACGTCGCCCTCAGGATGCCTTTTTTTAGTGGCTTGTGGGGGCGGAACGCAGGCATGATGCTGCCTGGACATGACAACATTACTGCAACACCAGCCAATGCCAACGACTGGGTGCACAAGGCTAGCACCAGCCTGCTTCTTACTGGGATGCTATCTCCTGAGAATACTTTTATTATTGTATGGTCGGTATGGCCTCTTTGCTCATACGTCTGACAGCATGTTAGCTGAATCGTTGGTGACATAAGATCCATCCTATTTTTGAGCGCAACGATGAAAGCGCTCTTATCGGAAGTTTCAATGCGTTATGAACGACACTTGTACAAGATAAATTGTCGAAGCGATGTATACCAGCGGCAGAGTATGGAGTATCCCGTAGCTGCACGCGGAATTATTTAATACGGTTGCCACTCCAAAGCGAGGCGAAGGCGTCGCAGAGCTTGTCCTCATTGCCCGGTTGACTGATCATGCTCGATGATCGCCTCAGGTCTGCCAGAGGCGTTAGTGGGCTTGGATACTGTGCGCGAGCACATGACACCCCCGGATTCTCGACTATCTAGGATGCCACATGCGCGTAATGTAGCCCATGGTCTTTCTAGAACGGGCTACATATCAGGCCTCGTGCCGTGTTGAGCGGCTGGAGCCCACTTTGAGACCCTCATGATGCTCGGCAGTCTTCAAGGTAGCAGAATTCAGCCAATGAAAACTCAAAAGCTAGAACTGTTGGTCGACTGCGTTTCCGGATCGAGCAAGACGAGTGCATTTCGGGATAGCCAGATATTGGTGTGTGATGAGCTGCAGTCGATCCAGACCCTTTTCGCAGCCAAGCGCGGTATGCACACAACGTTGCGGCACTCCAACTCCGGACGTAGGCAAGACGGCCTCTTGCTTGCCAGCGTGCATTTTATATCTATGTAGACGGCAGGGGATATGATGGAAAAAGGAGAAGACAAGCTTCTGTTGAAATCTGCCACACGGAGGAATGGACCAAAGCGGTCAAGGTATTGGCTACAGAACAGCCATGTAGTAATGACTCGTGCAGTTGTTGTGTTGTAAAGCAGTGACCCACGCTCCACTGTGGAGAAGAGGGCTAGAGGCGTAGCGAATTGGGCTTCTCCAGTGTGCCGTTGGCCGTGCGTAGTCTCGCGTAGTGCATACAGTAAGTGGCAGGTTTCTGCTGGTCGTCGCTCATTCATGTCCACGAAGGTGCAGAGGAAGTGTATGCGATCAAGTGGGGTGGGAAAGCAAAAACACAACGGGGATTGGCCGTTATGCGTGCCGCGAGACCGCCCGCAAGCTTGCAGCGAGTTGGCAGCGGGAGAGTGGATGGAAGAGTCGTGACAAGGTGTTGGTGCTTGCAGAAAGAAGAACAAGGCTCTATGCAGGGGCGGTCCAACAGAGCGCCCGCGATCAAGGTAAGATGACACGGACCATGAGAGCTCCAATGTGGTTAGGCCGGGACACATGAGCGCGTCGCAACGCGTCAGTTTCGCTATCGACGGGCGTGCGGCAACAGCTTCACGTCTTGTTTTGGAAGCACAAGGGTGGGAATGGCATGCAAGCCAATGTAGAGAAGCGTACGCAGCCTCGCGTGGGCGACTTGAGCGACTTGAGAAAAGTGGTGGACGACAGGTGTTTGATTTTGTACGGGGCTCGGGGCACTTGGTGGGTTTGGAGAGGTTCTATCGACGATCTTGGTCTAAGCCCGTCTGCTGTCTCGCGCTAGTCGGGCAACAACCGTCAGCCGACTTTTGCGAACCTCACCGCACATCACCTTCACCCTCACGACTTTCACGACCATCCCGAGCCGACCTCGCCCGTCGCACTCCCGTGCGCGCCACGCGACTTCTTGACGACCGTTTCCTTACGTCTTTCACGAATCTTCACTTTCGCTTGCACACCACATGGACGCGGACTAAGGCGCCCACGCACCCTTCCGCCCACGCACCCGGACCTTTCACCGCAACCCACGACTCCCATATCCTGTCAAAACTCGCCATCATCAACCCTCACGATAATCCACGCGTAGCCGGACGCATCCTCGGACCTGTGCGCATCGTCTTCGGCCATTGCTAATCGCGCTTTCGTTAGCTGCAAGCTGTTGTCGCGACTTGAAGCTACGCGCCATCGTCGCCAGAAGGAGCTCTCACGCTACTTCTTACCTGTCGCGCTTTTGCGACACTGAAAACGCCTGTCGCCAGCGCATTCAAGGCCCATTCCATCCTAATTGCACCTGTAACCACCCTGCAGCCGCACTGTCGCGTTCGCAGAGTACCAGACACCTGCTGGGACCCGAGCCATATCGAACCTAACGCCCTGCATAATCAAATCAACCCGACACCAATCGGACCACACTCGAACTGGATGCATTGATCGCTTGTCGTGCCTGAATTGCCGTACCTCCTTGCAGTGTCTTTGAGATTGAGCTCTTGGTGTCGTCAAAGACAACCGTATCCTGAAATACCGACATCCCGGCCATCTCAATACGTTAGCAACATGGACGCCGAACGCCCCAATCTATCAACTACCTTACCAAGGAACTTCATGTTCCATTACCGGGACGGCTCGGCTCCTCAGACTCCCGAGCCAGAGCCGCAGCCCGAGCAGTTGCAACCGCCACCGCCGCCTCGACAAGTGCTCAAGGTGCGTCGTCGCCGTGCCACCTTGAACGTGAACCACGACGATATGGATGCAGTCATGGAGCAGCGACCCATTCCAACCATCGAAGCTCCCGAAACCATGTCAGAACCTTCCAACGAGCTGCCATCGTACTCACTACCTCAAGACGGCGCATTCCTGACTCCGGGCTTCGGCTACAGTCGTATGCTTTCTCCACCCAAGACTCCCGTTGCGCAGATGAGGACCATCAGCCACTACGAAGGACCTCAGGACTGGTCCGATGTTCCACATGTCAGTCATAGCGAAACATCAAGCAGACCCACGTCATCGTCAGGCTTCTCAGACTCATCCGTCTCGTCCTGCGATAGCATCGGTTCGTTCATGTCGAGAAGTGGCAGCTGCACAAGCCCCGAAGAAGAATCATCAGACCCCTTCGCCTTCTGCCCACCCATGAACAAGTCTCAACATCCCAGCTCACCCTCGATGGCTACTCCACAACCTCGCCCTGCTAAGAAGCTAAAGTTGAGGGTGACCTTCAGTCAAGACATGGATCACCACTTGTGGATGACTTACATGAAGTACCTCCAAGATCCTACAGTGACGCCCTTCAAAGCCCTTCCGAGCACCACTCCACCGAACGGAGTATGCCACCGTGTAGCGAGGATGGCCCGCAAGACCTGGAAGGGCCCAAAGCACACTCGCGCTGCTGGTCTGCACGCGACCCCACAATCCAACTCCCTTGCTGGTACACCTATAACTCGGTCAAGCAAGTCATTAACACGCTACCCCAGCGAGAAACAGTGCCGGAAGCGATTACGAGACTTGGCCAAACAGAAGCCGACTCTGTCTGCACACTATCAGCGCATGCTTCGTCGATCGCCCTCACCGCTACAATCCTCTCCTCCACCTGAGCCCGAACCACAACCGCCGCAACCACAACAGCAACAACAGCAGCAGCCATTATCATCGCCCTTCTCACAGGGCTCTGCGAGCTTTTCCACAAGGGACATGAACTTGTCATTGGCTACGAGCACTGCCGCATCGATGCAGGTGGGAAACCCATTGTCGCAGCTTACCAAGGATATAACACCAAGACCATCGCCACGAACATGGTCAAGTGCGCGTTCTTTTGCTCACCAGAAGTCGCAATCGCTCCATATCAGCTTGGGCCTGGGCAACGTGCTAGGCTCACCATTCCATGCGAGGGGTGAGTCAAGTAACAACAGGACGAACCAGAACAATGCACGAACGTGGCATGCGTCGTCCTCCTCTTCACAAACGCCTCGCCTGGGCTCGCCATTCCAACTGCATGCGCCTCGACCTAAGTCGAGAGTGTTCAAACGACGTGCGCTACACAACAGTTTTGAGGACAAGGCGCGAAACCGAGGAGACAGCTTTGTCAACGAGATCTTTGGGGCCCCAGCCGAGTCGAGTCATCGTCGTGTGAGGAGCCGTGGCTTCAGCTTGGGTGACATGATGGAAGGCGCCCGGCGACTGCCTCTGGTCAACGACCCGTCAGGGTTCAACCCGTTTGCGCAGACCGGCTCTGCTATGCCCAGCCCAGCTCAGACATCGCCAGCCATCCCGGTTGAGGTTCAGGATAAAGGTACCGTTCGACTGGGCTCACCATTCGTTGGTCGATCGAGCAATACTTTCCCTCGAGCGATGGTCTCCCATAGCTTCGAGCCTCCAGCATCGTTCGAGCAGCGCTTCGCCGGCACGCCTGGCGATTCAGCGTACCTATATCGATCATAGAGCTCGACTGCTTTCTCTTCCGCTCAACTAATACACCTTAGCGTGACTGCATCATCGGCGTTACGACCGACAGCCTCAAGCGCTGTCACTGCATATACTTGCCATTTGGCCACAGCCTTACACCTGCTTCATATGAAAGCATTTCCCTTTGTTTTGTCTATACCAACTTCGACCTTCTTCGGCGCCAGCCTTTCGTCATCGACGTTGTCCCTGTTATGGTGTTACAACCGATGGCATCGGCAGACTTTTGCATGATGGCTTGCTTCCTGGTCTATGTTCTCGACCTTTACTTCTTGGACATGACCGTGTGGCTACATGTGTCTTCGGAGAATTTCAGTAATTCGGGTGTGGGAGGCTGGGGGCACGCTGGGTCCGACCTAGAGACCCCCATAACCCAAAGGTGCCAGTCTGGACATCTGCCTTCAGTCTCTCCATCTCTTTTGTATATTCTGGCGCTTTTGCTCGAGTATGACTTCCTCTCTTTACTATCCGACCATATGGTGCGGCTATCATTTCCTTGTGTTCATACCTTTCCCTTCTATCACGACGGACATGATGAACGTTACAAAGCGTGGGTGTGATCTTGGCGCCATCAGGGCATGGAGTCTTCACGAATCTCAATGACTGCCTCGAAGCGTGAACGACCGATATCTAATCTCCTGTCTTTCTGTGGAATCTGCTTGATATGGATCTGGTCCGGAAGGTCGTGTCGGCTGGATGGGTGATGATGGCGGAGTCGACGGTTCGAAAAAGAGCCTACACACCTTAGTAAATCAGCTGCTCCTTCCTGAAGGAATGCAGATGCTTCGAGCAGATGAGCTAGTAATGAATGAGATGGATGATTTCAAATGAAAACAGAGTGTGGAAGAGACTGTGCGTTCCACATAAGCCCCTCGCCGTATGTGCACTGATCTCCGCACCGCCGTGCCGTAAAGTAGTTCCGTAATGTGAGCACAGGCGTCATCGTCTATGGTCTGTGCCGATTGCCAATAATCCACGGTAGGCAATTAGTCCTAAGCCACGACACGATGGATCCCCCCTGCTGCACCCATCTCCCTTTCATCCAAAGCAACAATTGTTTCCAACACCCCGTATAGAATTAGAAGCCAATAAGTCCTGCCTATCTTCTGTATCGATGAGTCTGACCGGCGAGCACAACCTAAATGATCTTCCGGCAGAAAAATTAAACATGCAGCAAGTGGATGCACCAGCCCACATACCAACCCCAAAGTTGAAGTTTCGCGGCCGCATGCACAGTTAGCCTGGGCAATACGCCGAGGCCTAACGTTTCCCTCGCTGCCGTACCTCTCCGGCCAGTCAGGAGGCGCGAGCATAAGCCGTAGTATCCACTTGGGCTTATTGTGTGCAGAGTTGTGATGGAATTGTGTCGCACGTCGCGTGCCAAGTTTCTCAGGCCGTGCCCTTTTGCTGGTGCGACGCGTCGGAAGTAGATCATGTGCTACCGCGAACGCGTGAGACGTGTCAAAGGACGTGTTGACTGGGTGATAGTTGGTCCGGATGCGGCAAGGTCATGGTTTAGCATGGAGAGGGGCGCCCTGCGAAGGGCTGTCGCGTGCATTGGTGATTCACCTAGTGCAGCGGCTGAGTTGCTTTTGACGACTTGGAACAAGCCCTTTTGCGATGGCATTGGATGCGGATGCTTGTGCGTCTGCCGGTGAGCATGTATAGTAGACGCAGGTTTTACTAAACGCGTATATAGAAAGCGGACTCGCTTGCTGAGTGAGCTTGCGATCATCGGTCGCCGATGTTTATTCCCCTCACCATTGAGCCCAACCACGAACATCTCCGTTCTAGGCCTTTCTTTGCTTTCGTGGCTCATTCGCGTCCTCACGACACCATAACACGATACTGACGACACGCGTTGTTGAATCTCAGCCGTGGCCGGTTTCACGTTGAGGGGGCGGGGGTGTGTGTGTGTGGAGACATTACACGGGTAAGGTTCGAGGGATGGTCATATTGGGCTGAGTACTGTCGTCATCCTCAACATCACTACGGCAACCGATGCACGCCCAAGGCGACGGATCCTTTTTGCAATATCGAAGACCTAGCTAGATCTCATGATCTTTGTGGCATCTATCGACCGATGCCTGGTCAGGAACTGCTCTCGGTCATTTTGCGGCTGTACGAGGCTATGCGGCGCGCCTCCAGTTCTGCCATCTCGATCATGGGGGATCCTTCGTCAGAATGACAACTTCCCTTTGGCTAGTCAGTCGACTGGTAAACCAATTATACGTTGCTTAGGGTGTCTTGTCCCCGGCATCCCACAAACCCTGGCTATCACCTTTTCACGCACGTGTAGCTCTGTCCGAAGTTTCCATGTCGGACAGCCAAACGTGCTAGATTCACGCCCGACACTCGAACTATCACAGTCCGCCTTGGAGAGTCGATCAGATACATACGTACTCACGTGATGCCCTGAAATATAGCGACTGCCGATAGGTACTAGGCTCTGAATTTGGCAAGCTAACATGCGTTCCAGGTGACGTCGGCTCCTTGAACCCTTCTCACCGAGTTCAATCCTACCAACATGCTCATTACGAAGAACTTTCAGAGCGAACTCCGACCCTACAGACAGACGCACAGCATATATACTGGCCTAGACCAGTGCCTAAGGGGCTTACGCGGCGAGCTATGCTGGGCAGTAGATCTAGAAAGTGGGACTGAATACCCTGGATGCGGCAAGTTCGAAAATATTTCGATATGGCGTGGGAAATTGCCTCTAAACCTACGCATCTTGCTAGAGTGCCAGGAAGACGGCCCAAATAGCCTATTCTGTAAGCTTTGTTGGCGGCGAAGGGAGCATGATAGCCAAGAGAGCCTGTGTTGACTTTGCGTATCTGTGTATCGTAGTATGGTTTGGTAGTATTGTACATTGCAGTAAGTCTATATGATAAGAAAAGTAATGAATCTTAGTCTAGAGAAACATCAAGTAGTACAAGAACGTATCCCAAACTCCTAACCGTAGCTAATCCAGGGTATGGCAGCTAATGACGCTAGCAAAGACACACTAACATCTACAATCTACCTCTCATCTGTCTGTTTCCCTCAATCAAGAAGGCCGGTCTTGACCCCTTTACGATGATAAATCGCTGCCGTTCCTCAGGTGCATCTTGCTCAAATCACCATTCTGCTGGGGCATCTGCGCCAACCAGGGAGGCGGCCCCATACCAGTCTGATCATGAATAGTGCTGAAAAGAGGTGGTAGGCTTTGGAAAAGGTTGCGGATGGGTGCTGAAGGATCCGCCGTCTCCTCACTACCCTGGCTGCCAGTGTTCCAGACACTGATCTTCGGTTGAAGTCCCTTGATAGCGTTGCCGTTTGCCTGCGCAAGCTTCTCGTACGTGCCGTTGGTGATCATGAGGTATTGCATGAGACCTTGAGGACCACCAAGGACATTCGCCATGTCGCCGTAGGCCTTGGCCATTGCGGAAAGACCCTCGGCTTCGCGTTGTTGCGTGATGAGGTGGGCTTGAGCTGCACGTTCTTGGGCGAAGTATTCGGCTTCAGCTCGACGCTTGGAGACAATATAGTGAGCTTCGGCTTCGCGCTCCTTAGCCTGAAAGTTGGCTTCGGCATCACGAAGGCGACGGAAGGCAGCGGCTTCGGCTTCGGCTTGCTGGCCGTACTTGCTTCCATCTGCTGCCTTCTCTTGGGTGTATAGCTCTGCGTCCGCCTGCTGCTGCGCACTCTCTTTCTCAATTTTAGCCTGCACGACCTTGGTTGCTCGAAGACGTTCAAGTTCCATGAGTGCCCTCTTCTTCTCGACTTCCATCTGCAGCTCCGCATCACGGCGTTCAGCTTCACGCTTAGCGTTGATTCGAGCTACATTGAGGTCGCGACCGATCTCAATCTCCTTATCGGTGAACTTGGCATCTGCCGTGGCCTTCTCGGCTTTACGTTCGGTTTCGAGGACAGCAGTTTGTGCGTGGATCTTGGCGACTTCCTGCTTCGTCTTTCCTTGCTTCTCTGCCTCTCCGACCTCACCTTGCATACGAGCATGGGCGACATCGACCTTGGCTTGGTTGAGCGCGCCCTCGTGCGCTTTGCGGGATAGGAAAGCAAAATACTCTGAGCCTGGTGTGTCTTGTAGTTCCTTGACATTGGCGTTGTAAATGCAAAGACCAAACTGATCCAGCTCAGATTGCACTTGCTGAATGACTACCCGAAGTTAGTATATGTCTTGCATGCAATTTGCAGATTCAGAACTTGCCTTTATCCTTAAAAATCTTACGCTCACGAAAAAGCTCTTCCATAGTCATCGTAGAAACAATGCTTCGTGTCTCACCCTCAATAATGCCCTTGACAATCTCTTGAACATGGTTCCGACCCTCGGCGACCGATACAACACCCTTGGCTGCTGTTTGAGTAGGGCTCCCGTCGCTCTCTCCAGTGAGCAACACGGCGTATTTCTCAAGAGCTTCAGGGCTATCTGCAGGGCCGATTGTGAAGACTGCTGGTAGAGCAAATTTAAGCTTCTCAATAGTCATAGCCTGGAGAGCCATGGAAAAGTCAAAAGGTGTGATCGAGATCTTAGAGACTTTTTGTAGGGGATACACAAAAGCCTTCTTCTTAATTTGGACCTTCTCGATTCCTACACCCGTAATAACGAGGTAGGAATTCGGCTCTGCGACATGATACCACATGTTGATGATTGGTGGTTAAAAAATAGGTGATGTCGGCCGTAGATTTGACGACGTCGACGCCTGGTGTCGGAGGATAGTCGACGAAGACCGGAATGGGTAGCGTAGTGAAGACGTGGAATTATGCCGTGTTTATACAATATATGATAGTCGACCCAGCGACAGAGTGAGATACTTTGCGTGAGTCAGGCAGTGCTGAGATAACCACGGTGCCTAATGTGCTCGTAAAGGACTTGAGGTTGTAGCGTACCAGAACTGAGGTTCGTGATAATGAATAGGTGTACTGAGGTGTATCATGCAAAACAGGGCTAATTTCCATTGCTTTATACATCGTGAGGTCCGTGAGATAATATATGCGCATACTGGCTTATTCGTGTAGCCGGCATGCGGGGGCGTTTTCGGTGACCATCTTGGTCTGGTGTTGGTGGAACTTCAAGCACGGGCCACCCTGATGGACCCCGAAAGGGTTAGTGCTTTCTGCCTTACGCCCCACAGCCATTCCCATGTGATCAATTCAGCCTCGGGCAATGTTCTGTCTTCTGCGAGGCGTAGCTCCAGCGCGGTGAGCAGAACAAGTGAGTCTTTGAGCTGCGCAATTGACTGTTCATAGAGAAGGGCCGGCAAGGCCAGAAGTCAGGAACGCACGGTCCAAACAGGGCGTTCCGATGCCTTCGTTCTGAATTGGCTGATTGAAGTTACAGCCTTCTGTCTCATCGTTCTCCAAGAGTCCGAGACGATACGTTCACCTGCCAAGCTTCCCGGGCCGAACGCCTCGCAATCGCGCATATGCGCGCTTGTAATTCGTTTATCAAAGATGGCGCAGTACAACTGTGCATTCTTATTTCCGTGGCTTAAAGTGTCACGAGACTATATATGTACCTTTTAGGTCTAGTTAAGGCATCAGCATACGGGACTGAGGTAGGGCAAACGTCTAGAAGCTCTGCTCGCCCGAGTACGAGCTTGTCGATACTGTATCTGTGGATATCTTTGAATGACTCTTCTAACTACTGCCACTGAAGCGGACGCTAAAAGTTTGGCAACGAGAGCAGGTAACCGACCAAAGAACACGAGTCGCCGCAGGAGTCCTGATGTCGAAGCATCTACACTTCTGCACCTCTGCACATAGCGATACCTAGATCATCTGCATCTCTCAACTCCATATCTCAATAATGTCTCGACACGAAAATCAAGCCTCTCCTCCACTGTACTCAGAATACAGCTCTCCAGCATCTTCACGTGGCCAAACCATCCTCGGTCAACTAAGCTCAACCCGCACACACCACATTCAATCCGTGATTGCAAGGCACGTCATCCCTCTTATCGAACAACGCGCTACATACGGCATCGCCCAAACAACCATCGCCATACTCCCCTCCGACATACCCTTACCGGCAGTGGAAGAGAAGTCTGAGTACAGCTTCGACACCTCCGACTCCAAACCGGTAGAAGTCGTTGGGTTCTCCTCAGAAGACGAGCCAAAAGTCGTGCGATTAGAAGGGCAAATGAACCGTACAGAGTTTTGGAGGCCACAAGTTGTGATTGTAGAGTTGGAGCGTTTGCTGAGTGAAAACCTAAATGCGAGTCCGGTTTTAAGGAGTCCTAGAGGAGACGGAAGAGGCGGTGCGGAGAGTACACAGAGACAGTCCAGAAGAGGTTTTTTGAGTAGGGTCATGCCATCATTAGGGCCGGAGCTGCGCTCACCGAGCGGAAATCCAGAGGTCGGCGTGAAACAGCTGGATCAAGTAGGAATGGTTGTAGTGAAAGCCAGGCTGGAGGAGATATGCTTGAGAACTATCAGCGAGTTTGGCTTGTACGATACCATGTCGAAGCAGTGTGTCATCGTTCGAGTGGATGCGCGATGTTGATATATTTCTGCATCCTGTAGAATCGACATTGAGTTGCGTAGCAAGGGATAATTCGCTTTCTTCTCAAAAGCTGGAGATTCAGTACATACTACGCGGCTACCAATTATGCCTGGACACATTGACGCGATCGTCTTCAGCTCAAACCCGATGCAACATAAAAGTATATTTGAACCACGCACTATACAAGTATCTGCGTCAAGACTAAGCGTTCAGTACCTCTATAAAAAAACCGCATCGAACACGGCCATGTATCTATAGGTCAGAGGTCTGTCCGATCGGAAATGCAAAAAACAATCCTCCTCCGGGAAGGCTCGAACTTCCAACCTCCTGATAGCTACTAGTGTAACAGTCAGACGCGCTAGCCAATTGCGCCACAGAGGATTTGTTGAGCCGAAGCCGCTCAATGGCGGTCCGTTTGTCAGATGAAGTTCTCCAAAAACATAACGAATATATTTAGTTATAATGTACTGACGATGAATACTTGGCTTAGAAGCGTTGCTACTCGTAGAAGTTCGCGTAACGAAGTGGGGTGGGCAGGCCTTGGACTCCACTATGTCGGTGTCCACATCCATGTCATCGTCGTGATCTCCGATATATTGTATCTTACGTGCTGTCACTATGCCCCCTCTGCGTCGCTTTTCAGTACTACTATGCCATACGGATCCCGATCGACCTCGCTGACGCCAATTTCGAAATCATCGTCCGCCAAGGCCTCTTGTAGCCCCTCGTTACCCTTCTCTTCCTCTCTGACTTTTGTCCATTCTTCTTGCACTGCCTCCTCCAACTGCTCCATCAACACCTCGGCCAGGAAGCCTCGCTCGGAATTGCTATGAAACAAGGCGATGACAACTCTTCCTTTTTCAATCGCTGCAAGCGCTGAGTGATGATCCATCTCGCCCGTGAACAGTAGATCCACATCTAGACCGTTTAATAGACCTGATCCTGAGCCTGCACAAATGCCTACGCTGCGTATTTCGATATCGGAAATCGTCTTGTCCTGTGGTATAGCAATTGGGAAGCCCTTGGGATTGTTGAGTCCCTTGCCTATGCGATCGAGTAATGTGGGAAGCGGTTGTGGTTTGTCAAACCTCACAATGCGACCCATGCCTGCTCCAGGGTGTGAGGCTAGTGCTGGCGATTGAGGTTTGATGGCTTCGCGCTTATGAGGAGCCGTGAGCGGGACCGTAGTGGGGGCAGGTAGCTTGCCAAAGCTGAGCATTGGCTGGCTAGGATGATGTTGCAAAGTGAACGTTGGGCGCTTCTTCTTCTCAATGAAGGGATCCTCGTCGTCTGCCTGTGTGTTGCTTGCGGCTTCGGAACGAGCATCTAGTTCTGAACCGTCACGAACCGTCTTCGTGCCTGTTACGATGTCCGCTAGCCAGTCTCCAAGCCCTCCTGGAGCCGAGTCAAGCGCGGTATGCGGACTGTATACACTGATGCCATGGCTAGCAAGGCGCAGTAACGACTGTTGTTGGGTATCCGCGAGAGTCAGGGACTTCAAGCCTCTGAAAATTATGGGATGGTATGCGATGACGATGGAGGAGTTGAGCGCGATTGCTTCGTCCGCGACGGCTTTCGTAAGGTCGATGGTAAGGAGGATGGTGTTTGACTGGCGACGCGACGGATCGAATGGCGCTTCAAGCAGAAGCCCGGTATTATCCCAGGAGTTGTCTGCAAGCTCTCGCGGATACCTTTCGAATTAGTCAGTATATGGTGTTACTTTCAATGCCCAAAGGTCCTAGACAATTGCTGTGCATCGAAGAGAGAACAACGCATCCAGGGTCAACTTACAGCTTCTGCATAGCCCTCACCACCGCCTTCGAAAAAGGCGCTGAAGTCGTAGTCGCACTCATGGCGAATTTTCGTGCCGTACACGCAAGCATATAAGTCTTAGATGAACAATTGCAAAGCAAAACTACGCGTGCAGCAATCCCAAATCAACGCGCCTGTGACCCCTGCAATTATGCGTCATAGCCCCTCCCTCCTCAAATCCCGGCCTTTCTCTATTTGGCGACCGCATCTTATCTGATCCGAAGATAGGAACACCAAGTCAATATCACATCATCGCTGTATGGATCCGCGACACAAACTTTACAAAACTCTTGATAGTCTTGCCATCGAACCAGACACTACAAACATCATGAGTGCAAGGACGGATGAAGAAGCGACGAACGCGCAGGCGACTTCTGGAGTTACCATGGAGGGACTGGAGAAGAAGTTGAAGGAGGGATTGGGCGCAACCTACGTTGAGATTGAAGATCTGAGTGGTACGTACTACTCTTTGGTCTGTTACGAGCGCATACTGATACCCAAAACAGGCGGATGCGGGCAAATGTACGAGGCCATCATCGTGTCACCACAGTTTGCCAAGAAGACTACTCTAGCACGGCATCGGCTAGTCAACTCGACTCTGAAAGAGGAAATTGCAGCGATACATGCATGGACGCCTAAATGTCATACGCCAGAAGAGTGGGAGAAGAAGAAACCTCAGTGAAGAGCGGTCGCATCGACGTGTGGGAGCAAGTTGGATGTCCAAAAGAGCAGGAGTACAGTCTTACGCCTCACTAATCACGAACACGATGAATGAAAAAGGTGGAATATCATGATCCGTATCAACCAAGTTGTATGTACTTATCACAGCAGGCCTCTAGCTGAGTAGAACTCGTATTTCACCACTGGTGCGGGGGAACAGATCTCTCAACCCGGGATCCTGCTCCTCGTCTTCCTTGTCTTCGTCGTAGGTTAGATCATCGGCCACTATCATCCTGCTCTCTATAATTTCAAAGTCTTCACAGAATTTTCTGGCCGCTTCTTCTGTGATGTCCTGTATCATCTTCCTGTTACGTAGCCGCTTGATGTTTTCCGATGCGTCAATGATAGCAGACGGCAAGAACTCATCCAACTGCTGACTGGCTGCGATAAGTGCATCTGGCTTGAAAGCTTCTAGGTCGGGAATCGTCTTGAGACTTTCTGGGGAATCACTGATTCCCTCGAGGGCATTGAGTAGAGTGATAAGACCAGACTCTTGAATCAAGTATTGGTGTTGATAGTCTGTCAATTTTGTAACGTTCTCATCGATCGTATCATCGATTTCGCTGACTCGCTCGTTGGCAAAGGTATACTGAGAGAGTACCTCTTTCGCCGCAAAGAGGCAGTTAATGGCGAATATGGCACTGTCCGGCTCTTTCATTCCTTTCTGCAAGTTCTCGCAGCCATTCAAGAAAGGATCTAGCGACTCGGCAAGTACAGTCTGGAACCCTTGGCCATTGTCCTCTGTTGCAGCAACTGATGTATCGTAGCTCTTCGCAAGGACCCGAAGCATCTGAAGTGCATCTTCTAGGAATTCAGGAGCGGATAGGTCGGCTGGTGCTACGGTGAGGTCGCTTTGGACGTTGGCAACATAGTCCCTCATATTGGCACGGAACTGCCGCATCGCGGAAGCTTCCAGCGCGTCAAATACGTCCAAGACATCGGAATCTGCTCCAAGTAGCTTGGCAAAGGTTCCTTTGTAGAAGCCAATCAAGTTTGCGATCTTGTAAGCAAGGGTAGCATCTTCATGGCTTTGGACAACCTGTTCAGTTCGCTGCCTCAAAAGACGAGCCACACCCGTGAGATCGCGACTGACTAGCTGATTCAAAGCTTTTCGTCCGTCGAAGACTTCTGCAACTTCTTCGCCTCTTAGCCACGGTTCACTTTCAAGACCTGCCTGAATGGAACGTTTGATCTCATCGCCATCTGAGATGAAGAGGTTCTCGAGTGCCTCCCTCTCCGATACGGTTGTTGAGTGGGCCCACGCAAGCATGTCTCCAACATAGCGGAGCGGGTCGTGAGCATGAAACTCGATCGGTTTAGTGGCTATGTGCTCTTCTGACGTCGATCCGGTCAGCGCAGCATGGAACGAGTCGGATAGAATGGCTTCTCGTGCTTCGGCAAACGAGTCAAGGCAACTTTGAAATAGAGTGGGACGTTCGGCTAGCACGCGCAACGACCGGCGTACAGAAGCACTAATCTGTGGATTCTCCAGATCCAGTGTTTTGAACTCGCGTTGAATCCACCGATAGAGTTTCTGGAAGGCTGAGTTGAGCTGTTTGGAGCTTTGTTCTAGCACCTCCAAGCCTAACCGTTGGTCCTCGGTCCCGAGTAGTACTTGACAGTCGTGATGTATCTTCTTTACGCGGGTCAGGACTTGGAAGAAGTCCTCGTTGACAGGCTCGGCAGTGGAAGTCAGGATAGCAGCGTCGTCTTCAGATATCAGGAAGTGAGTACTGAAGGCGTTCAAGATGTGCTGCTTGGATTCGACCTGCTTCCTCTGGGTTATGAGGCTTGTGGCTTCTTCCAGGACAGATCCAGTCTCTCTGTTGGCGGCCTCAATGTGTCCGCGCATGTCCGCGCAACAAGTATTCAAGCTACTGATGGCACTTCCGATGCGTTTAAGTTGCTAGTAGAGCTTAGTTTGATGGTTTCAACAGTTTGTGTTCCAGCATACCTCCGCAACCTGGCCAAAGTCCTTGATGATTTCGCCATTGCACTCGATGACATCCTTTTGCACATCTAAACGCAGCTGACGTCGCGTTTCGGCAGTGTTCTGCACCTTGCGTGCATCCAGAGTTTCCAAGGCATCGCGGATCTCTAGATCTGCATACGATGCAGAGAGCACACTGGTGATCCTGCTCGAGAGGGCATTTGTGCCTCGCGATGCGGGCGCTACCGATGGAGAAGACGGGGAGGTGCTATTCTGAGAAGTAGGAGTTGCTCGCTCCTGAAAATAGCTCACCGACATGACTGGATGGGTGTTGTGACTTGGGCCCAGAGGAGGTGGCATATCGGGCTGACCAGGGGCAGGTGCAGCCGAGCCTTATCGATATCGGTCGCGTCACCTGCATGAATGCCATATGCTCCAGTGACAGCCGCAACCATCTCTCTTCTTGATCTCTATCACGCTGGAGGCATCACTGACTACGCTTACGTCAGTGCTCATGGAGGCTCGTCTCGACTCTTGGGGATCACGCCTTTGGTCCTCTGACCACTCTGCCAGCCTCCAAACGCTCTTGACCCAGCCCAGCACGGCCACGCGCCCCGCCGCTGCCTGAGCGCATCACTGCACAGCGACCATGATGGCCTCCAACCTACTGGCTAGGCTGCTTCCTTCTGCCTCAGACGAAACTTACGAAGGCGAACCTCTCAACGCCCACGACGACCGACGCGATTCTACCTCGACCGAGGAGCGACACGAGATGGACATAGACGAGGAGAACTTTGAGGCTCGCTTCGAGGAGCAAGACCTTGCGCACCTACTCGAGGAGGCATCTTCCAGTCACATGACGACTGAGAGTCGCGCCGTGTCCCTGGAGGCCAAACGCAACGCTCCACCCGGCATCAATACAGCGAGTCGCATGCCAGCGTGGAGACAGCCCGCTCCAGCCCGCACCGTGCCCTTGGACGACGATGACGACGTACCGCAGTCGTTGCTTCTTGAACGAGGACATGAGCCTGGGCCAAGCTCGAACCAACGCAACGAAGGCCTCCCCATGCCAGTGCCTGGCCCAGCCACGCGGCAGACACGGGCACAGTGGGATGCTACCCGAACACAGCAGCGACTGCATGACGAGGGCAGGAGCGGCGCACCTTCACGGCCGTGGGGGCACACCAGTAGGCCGGGGCACTTTGTAGCCGACCGCAAGGAGAAAGCCATGTGGCTGTGGGTGAATCAGACGGATCTGGACAACTACATGACCGAGGTCTACGAATACTATGTCGGCTGCGGAATATACTCGATCCTTCTAAGACGAGCTCTAACGCTGGCGCAAACTGCCTTTGTAGTCGGATTCATGACGTTTCTTGGCTGGTGCATCGACTACTCCAAGCTGTCAGAGAGCAACAAGATGAGCCAGGTCCTGGTGCCCAAGTGTGCTGCGAGGTTAGTGATGAAACCTTGTCGACAAGGTTCCAGACTGACATGATATAGAATCCATGGGTTCTGGATCTTCGCCCTCTGGCTCTTCCTCATCTACTGGCTCTACTCATTCTATACCCTAGTCACTGATATACCCCGGCTTCCGAGCCATGCACGACTTTTACCATTATCTACTCGATATCCCCGACCGCGACATACAAACAATACAGTGGCAGCAGGTCGTGACACGCATCATGGCATTGCGGGATTTGAACTTGGCGACTGCCTCAAATCTGTCCCCACAGACGCGCAAGTTGCTTGATTCAAAAAAGCAGGCAGCGTCTAGATGCTATTGACATCGCAGGTCGTCTGATGCGTCGTGACAACTACCTGATCGCCCTGTTCAACAAAGAGATATTGGATGTCACCGTTCCTCTTCCCTTTCTAGGTAACCGATACATCTTTTCGGAAACAACAAAGTGGCACGTCAATCTCGCTATTATGGACTTCGTTTTCAGCGGACCGAATGGCCAGTTCAACCCCGACTTTCTGAAGGAGCGCAACCGTCGAGAGTTAGTAAAGAAGTTGAAAACCCGCTTCTTCTGGACCGGCATCATCAGTATCCTATGCGCACCTGCCGCTGTGGTATTTGTGCTTGCATCCTACATGTTCAAATACTTCACTGAATATCACAAGGATCCTGGCCAACTCAGTAACCGCGACTTCACCACTTTTGCCCAGTGGAAGTTCCGCGAATTCAACGAGCTTCCTCACTACTTCGCCCGTCGCCGTAACATGGCCTATCCGTATGCAAACCTCTACCTGGCCCAGTTCCCCAAAGACAAAACTGAACAGGTCTCTTCGTTTGTCGCATTCATCGCGGGAGCCTTCACATTTGTACTCGTGGTCTTCACACTCCTCGATTCAGAGCTATTTCTCAACTTTGAGATTACACCCGGAAAGACTGCCATCTTTTGGATCGGTATTCTTAGTACCATATACCGTGTCGCACGCGGAAGCAGTCCTCAGGACGATCAAGTCACCGATCCGTCTTATTACCTCAACCATGTCATCTACCACACGCGGTATGAGCCAGAGTCGTGGCGTGATAGGCTACACACGGACGAGGTTCGCGCCGAGTTTTCTCAACTGTACCAGCCTAGGATTCTCATCTTTGCTGAGGAAATACTGAGCATGGTCATTACACCTTTTCTGCTCATTTTCCGGTTGCCGCAATGCAGCGAACGCATCGTTGACTTCTTTCGCGAGTTCTCGATTGTAGTGGATGGTCTAGGTGTGACATGCTCGTACTCCATGTTTCCTTCGACAAAAACCACACGCAACGCCAATAACGTCCCCGCAAACGGAGCTGCCGCCCCAAGAGAAGATCCTGATCTCCGAGAAGACTACTTCATGGCCAAGGATAACAAGATGATGGCATCGTACTATGGTTTCTTGGATACGTACCAGAACCCTGGGCGTGGCTACAGCAGTCGTCTTCAAGGACGAGGCCAATTTAACCCTCCACCACAGTTCCCGAATAACTTCGGCTCCATGTCACAGACTGCTCAGCCAGTAGAGATAGGCGCAAGAGGGACGAGTAGGGGTCCGATGGGACGCCAGAATCTCCAGCAGAGGACACCGAGACAGAGACCAGGTACTAGGGATGAGCCCGTCAACTCTGTTCTTCTGGATCCTCATCATCAGCCCTCCTCTGCTTCGATATTGCGCGGGTCGCCACGCCAAGCGCCACACGGTAGGTATCGAACGCCTTTGCAAGCAGTTCCGGATGCACCAGGCCCATCGAATACGCGAATCGAAGAGGAGAGCACACTCGGCGACTCGTGGCGAACAAGTCGTCTCGCACAAGATGACGATGACGAGGAAGAAGCAGCAGGCAACAACCGCGGAGGTGTACTGCAGCTCTTGCAGCAGTTTTCTCGTGCGCAGGCTGAAGGACGAGGCGCTGGCGTTGGCGTCTAAACCACATGTTTGTATTGCATTTGCCTCTGATCACGTTGGGGGCTGGTTAGTGTTCATCAACGGGCGTTGTTGGCTTAGAAACTTATACCACAAATTATAGGCATATTACTAGTAGAAATCGACTGCAATCATTGAGCAACAAAAGTGACGTCACTACATCTAGAGACGGCCACTGCAGATCGCTGATAAGACGTGCCTCGATATCCACATGACGTACATTTCCATGCTGGTCGCAGCATGACTTTCCAAGTTCGCTCTATGAAGAAGCTCGTTTGCTGCAAATTGTACATCTGAACAATACCCGGGTTAACCTACCATTCGTCGAAAGCGGGCTGCTCCTTCGAATGTCAGGACAGCATGTAGTTGTCGTATAAGATTCACAAACACAGTCATATTGGAAACAGATGTTGTTGTATCATTTGTCATTGTCCGGCTGTGTCTGGTCGTTCTCTACAGTTACACGCCGCAGATATTCTCCCTCCAGCCTTCATGCATAAATGATGAAGAAAGCAAATCACGCCGTAACCGAATTCCCATTGGACCCATGATCATCATGCACACAACTCATCTCTCAATTCCCAATCTAAGCGGAGGACTCGAAAGCCTCAGGGAAACGCTTGATGTTGCTGGCGAGGTTGCCCTTGTTGCGGAGGAACTGAACGTAGGCACCGTCGATCTTGACCTTGCCCTCCTGGCGGAGGTCAATGTACTCCTGGCGCTTGAGAGGAGTGAAACCCCAGTTCTTGGAGACGATGATCTTTTGGCGACCGGGGAACTGCAACTAATTAGCACCATATCATTTATGACATGATATTCCAACATACCTTGTACTGGCAACGCCTGAGAGCCTCGAGAGCGACGGCGCGGTTGTTGTCCCTAGTGCGGACGGACATGAGGATCTGGCCAATGTTGACACGAGCGACAAGACCATTGGGCTTGCCGAAAGCACCACGCATACCCGTCTGCAATCTATCGGCACCAGCGCAAGACAACATCTTGTTGATACGGACGACGTGGTAGGGGTGGACGCGGACACGGAGATGGAAAGATTCTTTTCCACCGTTCTTGACGAAGTACTTGTTGGCGCAAATACGGGCCGCCTCGAGCGCCTCGGAGGACAGCTGCTCGTACTCGTTGGAGACCAAGTGGATACAGAGTGGGAAGTCGTCTACGTTGGCCTTCTTGCGACCAAGGTCGAAGATGCGGATCTTGGCATCGGGGACACCACGGTTGAACCTGCTCTTGGGGTACTACAGCCCAGTCAGCCTATCGTCCTCCCTTCGCGGTACTTCCGTCATGACATACGGGCTTGTTCTTGCAGTAGCGGTAGCAACGGGCGGGACGGCGGGCCATTGTGACGGTTGTTCCTGCTGTATATCAATGAGCGGATGTCCGGGGGTCGTCGAAACGGAGAGCGAGCGCAAACTGATGCAGTTGTTAGTAACACGTCTACCAGCGGAGAAAATTGCGATAGCCGTACGTACCTTACCCTGTATTTAAGTTGGTAGGGAGTTGTCGTGTCAGAGGGCGAAGGCGAAAGGAAGGCGTCGTGGATTGCTAAGCGGAATATTGACGTACGCACGGACCCTCTGTGGGCAAGCACCCCAGCCGGATTTCAAAGCACAGCGACGCCACTTCCCGCCCGACATGCGATTGTGCAATTCTGGAGACGCGTGCAGCGATCTGTCATAGCCGATACGAATCATGTTCCAACAAGGTATATGCAACACGAAACCTAGGCAGATTTTCTGTATCTGCAATGCATGGATGAATGCTAAGAACACCAACATGTTGTGCACTTTCGGGTGTGAGGAATGCACCCATCGCACTTGAAACCCGACGTGGGCCATGGCATAGACTCGCTCTGCACTGGGATACATTCATAGCTGCCCACGAAGAAGGCCGCTGTCTATGAGCTGCATTCTGCCGAATCGGCGCATGAAAGCCTCCACAGGCGTGATCTGTAAGCACTGGGTAGTAGAACGAGTGCAAGCTTGTCTTGGGAGTCACGTCACGAAGTGCAAATGTGGGGAGTCATTATGGCTCATGAATCTTGTGTCATTCATTGAATATCATCATGGGTCTAGCTTGCGTCTCGCCCTAGGTATCATGTCTAACTGTTCCCTTCCAATGCCATAACACTCTAGTTCTCGGTGTTCTGGCTCAGGATGTCGGAGTCACCTATCGGTTTGTCAGCGGGTTGTGTTTGATGTGACCATAGGAGATACATACCGGCATCAAGGATGGACATGACGGAGCAGCGGAAGAGCTTACCGCAAGCGGTGCCCAACTCGATCTAATCTGGTATTAGCTGATTGCTCTCCGAAGCCATGTTCAGACCTCTTCTCAGAGCCAGCCCTCAAAGTATACCCAACACCAAAGAGCTCGCCGTTGTCGCGTTCTGTGTACATTCTGATACATCTCGAAATTGTAGAACAACGAGCTCCGTAGCGTGCAGGGCATCTTGTCGTTAGGCAATGAGAGTGGACGGGATTGTACGTACGTTGTTACCAGAGAAGTGGTGGACGGAGGTCTTGGACAACATGGCGTAGTCTGTCGGGAATTAGCAGATGTTCCAACAAGGCAGATAATAACGTTACTTACACTCGAGCTCAGACTTCCTCAGGGGAGGGGTGTTTCCGGCGATGATGACGAGCTTGGCCTTGCCAGTTCGCAGGCTCTTGAGGGTGGACTTGTAGCCGAGGGTGACCTTACCGGACTTCATCACAAGCGCAAGGCGCGAGTTGATGGAGTCAGCGGTTCTCTTGTTCTTCTTGGGGGCCATCGTTGCTCGTAGGAAGTCGAATGTGGTATTCCTAAGGGTTGTTGAGCTCCGGTCGTTGTTGGTTGATCGCAGGAATTGGGGCAGTCGCGTGAAAATTGTGTGGGCAACTCTTGGCGCGCTAGCTATTAGCGCCACTACAGCATGCGAACACTGAACACAGCATCTGTATGACTTGTGTAGGACTACGGGTTAGTTTTGAGCTGTCGATGCGTTGAAGAGCAAAGTACACGTTCACGAGGTTGGAATCTGTAGCAATAGTGTATTGGCGGCGGGTACTCGCACCTGTGTGTGCGCGCATCTTGCACTTTTGTCAAACGTTCTATCTAGCTGGGAATGGCTATCACAAGAATCCAGCACACAGTACTATGTAGACAAATATGAGCATACAGAGAACGCTTTCCAACATGGTATCATTGCACCTTCACGCGCCATTAATCAAGACGCACCCAACAAACTCCCTCCTCTAACGCATCTGCCAGGCCTTATCGTAATGCATGTTTGACAGCCGACGGCTACACTCATGCCGCCGCTCTTTGCGCCTGTCGCCCGCCTCGGGTCGGAGCCCCAACAGCGCCAGGCCTGTTTAGAGTATACTTCGCGAAAGCCCTTGCCAGTGCCTTCTTTGCGCTGATCTTCTGTGACCCAACGAAAGAGTCAACTGCAACAGCAATAGCGCGATCAATGTCCAACGATGCGACGTAGTCGGAGAGACGCATCTTGCAGAAAGACTCTGCGATACGTAGTATAGCTTCGAGATGACGAACCTGTAGTTGTGAGCAGGTGCTTTACAAGAATAACAATTCTGTACTCACGGTGATAGGGTAGGCTCCGGTTGCCATAGACTCTCGGCGCATATCTGCAAAGAGACGGGCAATCTTATCTTGCTCAATCTGGTATAGCTTGGGCCTGCATTTCTCCCTCGCATAGAGAATGTACTTCCTTAGCAGATCTTGAGGAATCTCGCCTTCCTTTATCGGGGCGTCACCATCGACTTCCATCTGGTCGTCGCCGTTCTGTGTCGCTTTCGACTTGTCAGAGTATCCATATGCTGAGTTGACAAGAGGGTGAGCTCGGCCGTGCGAATTCACTACGAACTTTGCTAAACGTTCATCCTCCGCTGGGTCAACGGTATCGCGTACAACACACAGAATGTCAAATCGAGACAGGATAGGCTCGGTAAGCTCGACGTTCTGCGAGAAAGGAATCGTCGAATTGTATCGACCACCAATGGGGTTAGCAGCTGCTACGATCGAACAACGAGCTTGTAGCGTCGTCACGATACCAGCTTTTGAGATGGAGATAGTTTGTTGTTCCATGGCCTCGTGGATGGATGTTCGGTCTTGATCATTCATCTTGTCAAACTCGTCGATGAGGCAAGTACCTTTATCGGCGAGTACAAGCGCACCACCCTCAAGAGTCCACTCGCTCGTCATAGGATCACGACGGACGGAAGCGGTAAGACCAACAGCGGAAGCACCCTGACCAGTTGCGAAGACAGCACGGTGGGCAGTTTTCTCGACATATTTCAGAATCTGGGACTTGGCCGTACCAGGATCTCCAAGCAGCAAAACATTGATGTCGCCACGAATGGAGTGGCGACCAGGGGCTTTCTTGCTGACACCTCCAAAGAGGGAGAGTGCCACAGCAGTTTTGATGTCAGTATGTCCGTAAATGCTTGGGGCGATCGAGTTGATGACCTTGTCCACGATACGAGGATCCTTAGACAGTCGCCGAATCTCCTTCTCATCTTCTTCGGTCAACCGGAAGCCAGCCAGTTGGTCATGAGATTTGACGACATAGTTTGCCTCGAGAATCGTTGCAAAGACGGGGAAACCGTTCTTGTTGTTCAAGGCTGCATCATAGTTGTTACGGTAAATACCAGTGACTTCGATCTCCTCACCAGGCTTTGCAGAGTCGATCAGATCCCAAAGAAGGATGACCTCGCGGTGACGAGGCAAACGTCCCGCTGGCACAGTACCTGGAGACTCTTGTAGGGTGAGCTTTTGGTAGTTTCGGTAAACCGTACGCTCGGAGTTGACCGTAAATGGACCACGCGATTGGCAGTTCTGGCAGAAGGAGATTTTGACTTCAACGTTGGAATCTTGGTGGAAGGGACCGAGGGTAACACCGCATTTGGTACAGTCAAACTTGACGTACTTGAGTTGAGGAAAGACCCCGCTTCGACGGGTGACAACTCCACTGACACGAACCAGACTGTTAAGATGCGATTGGCGGAGCTGGCGTAGAGTATACTGGACAGGCACATCCGTGATGCGAACGTGAATCTCGGAGTGGATGCGCTCGTAATCCGGGTAGTGAAGGAGGGCGACTTCCATAGCCACCTGATCGAAGATCTTCAACATCTCAGTTGGGGTGTTGGCAAGCCAATATGCGAGTGTCGCCTTTTGTTCGGCAAGGTGGTCGAATGACACCTCCAAAGACTCTGCATTAACCTCTCCCAAAGTCCGAATGCGGGCTCCGTATACTGAGTGACCTTGCTCGTCAGTGTATTCCGTGAGGAAAGACTTGAACTCGCGCGCGATAGTCCTGGCGACTTGAGGTTGAGCCACCCAATCGGTCAATGTGTTGGCCTTCACATCGGTAAGCGCCTCCAACGTTAATTCCTCGTTCATGATATCGTCAGTCATGTCCATATCGTCTTCTTCATCGTATCGATTTCTGCGAACACGGCGGCGCCCCGTTCCCATCAGACCTGCCAGGCCATCTTGCTCGTCTTCATCTGGCAGGAAGGCAGCAGGCATGCGGCGTCTTGCCTCTCTGTCCCGGGCATTGAGTCGTGCATCAAGCTCCCGCCTTTGCGCAAGACTAAGTTCTTCGTAATCGCCTTCATCATCAATACCCTGTCCTTCGTAGGCATCGTTCTCTCGGGCTCCGTAGTCGTTCTCAAAATCGTCGGCGAACAGATCAATTCCTTCAGCTTCTTCTGCGTCTTCGTCGAGATCGTCTACGTCGCGAATGATGTCGTCATCGTCAAGCATGTCTGCATCGTCGTCTTGAGGAAGCATGGGAGGGGACGAGGCCATTGCTGTGCTTGTTTAGCCATTGTTGTGTCGCATGTTTTTGTCGCACTCACGGCTGGACGGCGGGAGCGCCGCTGAGGAAGAAAGGTCTTCATCTCTCGCGCGCTTATTGCCTTTATTGCTGAAACCTTTGCCACGGTTTGCGGACGACATATTGGAGCGAAGCGGTGGTGGTGAACTGGTGTTTGTTAGTGTCTTGTTGTTGGTGGTAAAGAGGGGCCCAGGTCGTTGCTTGGCCTACGAGTATCATAGAAATCTGAGACACATACCTCATTTTCACTCAAAGTACGTCTTTTTACATATACCACCAAGACAGAGTAATGTGATATGGGGCTGCAAAGCGGGGTCGAGGGTGGGAGAGAAGGGGTAGTAAGGGCCAGCAACACGTCCGCGTCGCGCTTTCCTTTTCCAACGCGTAAAGTGGTTTCGCAGTGGCCAATCAGCGACCAGGCGCATCCAGCGCCTTCCTCACTGCTCACCATAGGTTGCGGCCCGCAAGCACTACAACCGAGTTTGTTTGGTGCAAGATCTCGCATCTTAACAATTTTGGGTTCTTGTTCCGACCAAAATACCGCTTCCTCCCAGACAGAGTTATTACGCGCTGGATTGCAATCATGGCGGACTCACAGTCGATGATCATGTCCTCGAAGCCGCGCACCAGCAGCATATCTCAAGCCTCGGAAAGCTCACAAACAGCAGCTGAGTACGTATCTCCTACAAGTTTGCGCTGTATACCATAACTAACAGTATTCCAACAGCTTCATCAAAGAACAACTCAGCCTTGAAGCAGAAGCACGCGAGGCTCTTCCATACGTCAGTACACATGCCGCCCCGAATGCGCGTTGACTCACAAGATATAGCAATTCGATACCTGCACACGCGATCTCGGTCCCCTCCGTCAGAGCCTCTACGCATGCCTCACTTGCAATCCGGCGCCCGCGTCGTCCGCCCAGCAGTACACTCCAGCAGGCGTCTGCTACTCGTGTTCGATCTCTTGTCATGGCGAACATACGCTTGTCGAGCTTTTCAATAAGCGCGACTTCATATGCGACTGCGGAACTGCCAGGATCCCGGATATGACGCCTTGCACGCTTCGTCTCAACTCAAAGACTGGGCGGAAAGGCGACGTAACGGGCAAAGAGGCAGCGAAGACGAACAAGTATAACCAAAACTTTAGGAATAAATTCTGTGGCTGCGGCGAGGACTATGACCCTAATCAAGAGAAGGGTACAATGTTTCAGTGTCTTGGACTCGGGACCTGTGAGGAGGGCGGCTGTGGCGAGGACTGGTGGCACCCTGAGTGCCTTGTAGGCTTCACTCGGGCGGAGTATAGCAAGATGATAGAGAAGCCGAACGCTGAAGAGACGACCGTTGCGAAAGATGCAATGCAGATGGACAAACCTGCGACAGACGGAACCAAGACCAATGGATACACGGCTGAGAACACGCCTCCAGTTCCAACGGATATTGCAGTTGCAGTAGCAAGTCGTGATGGCATTGACGGGAACGACATTGCAGCAAACCCTGGTGCTCAAGAAGATGACGACCCGCCACTACCTCCAAGTTTTCCTGAGGAAGATGATTTCGATCATTTCATCTGCTATAAATGCGTTACGGCAAATCCGTGGATCAAACAGTACGCTGGTTCAACTGGCTTCCTTCCACCAGTCTATCACGACAAGACCATCGCGCTTTCCCATGTTCAAAACTCTACCGTCTCAGCCACAGAGCATACGAACGGTGACTCCAAGAAACGCAAAGCTTCCGACGAAGATGAAGAGCAACAGACAGCATCGCACCTGACAGCACCCGCCCCAGCTAAGCGCCAAAAGTCCGAAGACCCGAGTGGTACACTATCTAGCATTCCAGAAGATACAACGACGCTTCCCATAACACCAAAGAAGCCAGAAGCACAAGAAGCACCAAAGCACGCTTCCCTTCCACCTTTACCCGATACCGCTCTCACAACACCCTTCTCTCTCTTCCTCAAGCCCGAGTTCCGCGACCATCTATGCCACTGCGACGCCTGCTACCCCCAACTCAAAGCTCATCCCCAGCTGCTGGAAGAGGAGGATACCTACGAGCCCCCCGTATCCGAAGAGGGCGAAGAGGGTGGACATTCAGTCGGCACAGGCAGTATTCTCGATCGTGGCGAAGCAGCATTCAATAACATGGATCGTGTACGTGCTATCCAGGGTGCAATGGCATACGCGCACCTCAAGGACAAGGTCTCGGCGTTCTTGAAGCCGTTCGCGGAGTCGGGTCAAGCTGTTGGTGCAGAAGACGTCAAGGCGTACTTTGAGAAGCTGAGAGGTGATGCGCAGGGTATCCAGGAGGCTGCTGGTGACGCGAAAGCAAGCAGGGATGATGAAGGTGATGGTGGAGCTGGAGGAGGTGGGAGGAAGGAGCAAAGCGGGTATTGATCGTACATCATTCTCTTCGAACCGGTACTGTTGAGGTTCACCAGAGCACATGGTGCACTAGGAGACCATGTCAATTCCCAGTAGCACGAAATTGAATAATGCAATGTAGCGCAATTAGAAGCCTACTTCCCATATGAAATGGATGATATTCTCGATTCTTGGGTATCAAATTAACACTACTCTCTTTTCTTGCAAACCAGCGCAATCAATCATTTTAGCAGATTATAAAAGCATGCGAAACACTGTTCCCTTGACTGACCACTCAAGCCGTCACAGTCACAGTGGTCGTCTCCTTGACTGTCTCTTTTTCCGTCGCCGTCGCGGTGACAGTCATCGTGAAAATTTGACTCGGTGGGATGGGCGTGATGATCAGCGGGCCTTCTGATGTTGTTGATGAAGGCGCTGGCTCAGGTTCTGGTGATGCAGAAGAAGGCATATCCGTTGGTGTCGGCGGTATCGGCAAGGCGTCAGAAGTGGATGCAGTTACCTCTGGGGGCGGCACGATAGAGGGAGAGGAAGAAGGCTGCGATGAAGCTTCTGGAGGCGCTGCCATGGATGAGGGAGACGGTGATGATTGTGCTGAACTCTCGGGCGTACTTGACATGGTTGGTGTAACGGAAGATGACAACGCTGGTGATGTAGGTGTGGGCGTGGCAACGTCTGACATCGAAGAAGACGGTGCGGGTGTGGGTGCCGTGGGCGTTGGCTCTGCTACTTCCGAAGACGGGCTTGCAATCGATGATGATGAGGCTACTGAACTGGATATGGCCGGCTCTGATGAAGCGGAAGAAAGAGGTATCTCTGGTATTCCACTGGGTCCCGGTGATGGGGTCGGTGTTGGCATGACTGTGGTGTATGACGTTACGATCACTACAGGCGGCACCTGGAGAGATGCCGATGGGGACACCTCAGCTGAAGCGTTTGACGGAGAAGGCACGGGTATGCCGGCGGCCTGTGATGTCGAGGATGCCAGCGAAGCAGACTCTTGAGCCTCAGTTGGCATTGCTGACTCTTGTGCAGGTGTTTGGGGTGGCTGGGACGTCGCGTAGATGGTCGTATATTGCGTGACGATGATACGCGATGTTATGTCCATGGAATCTGAAGCGGTCTCGGAAGGTAGAGTAGCCGTAGGTGGGCTGCTCGACGTGAGAACTGGAAGCGCCAGAGAGGTTGCGCTGACCAGAGGGGTGGAAGAGGATGCCTGAATAACCGACTCGACCACAGAAGATGCACTTGAAATTATCGAACTAGCAGTGGTATTGGCAGATGGCAGGCTTGAAGGCGCTGCACCAGGATGAGTGAAGCCAGGCAAGCCCCCAGTGGTAGACGCTGGGACTGCGCTTGTCACCGATGTAGTAGGCGTAGCGAGCGAAGTAGACGTCTCCTCTTCTGCGGGCGAGTAAGTAAACATGGGAACCTGTTTACTTGTCTCACTGGTTGTCTTGTTATCGACTGCGGCAACTGAACTGGACAATACTGAAGATTCCATGACAGACGATATCGGCACGCTGATGCTTTCTATCGGCGTGGGCTCTGGGCTTGGGGCTACAGAAGGTGTAACTAGCGCGCTCGAACTCTGATCTGTGGTCGGTAAAGGTGATGGTGTGATAAAGGAAGTAGAAGACAGTCTGCGGATCTTGTGTTACGAGTGGTTCTCCGTCAGGGTTGACAAACGTGATAGCTGGTGCTATTGAAGTCAAGACAGTTTGTTGGATTGGCTCCACTATGATAGCGGTTTCTGCTCCGGCAATTTGTTGTGCTGATGTTGGAACGATGAGAGAAGTCGTGTTGGCGTAACTCGTGAAACTGTATGAAGTCAGTGACTGTTTTCGCAATGGATGAGTGAACTTCTCACAGTTGCCTATGCTGATGATACCTGGGGACCGGCCCGGCGATTATGGACGGACAATACGCTGCCAGCAGCAGAATAGTGGAGAAGATAGCCATCGCCGAGACGATGATTTATTACGAGTGAATGAAGGAAGGAAAGGCGGCGCTCGCAGGAAAGATAGGACAAGGATGGGCTAAAGAGCAAGATTGAGATAGTGAACGGTGGAGAGGAACGATCGACAAGGAGAAACAGACGGCAAGGAAATAAACCAAAGAAAGGTACGAGAATCGTTCGTCTCAAGCAAACGGCAGTCTAGATGTTCAGATGGCTACGGCGAGGGCCTCATTGCTACGCGGGCTGGCAGCGAGTTTTGAAGCTGCATTAGCCGCCTTGAGCACGGTTTGAGTACACGATGGAGCAAAGAGTAGGACTGGCCCAGCATTGTCGCAGTGACCTGTAATTTGGACGTGTCACTCAAGCCTCAGAGGAGAGTAGCGCTGGCGACTGGAGGAGTGGCTGTGATGCTCTGAAGCGCTGGATTGGTGTTTCATCCGTGGGCCAATGAGACGGCGACATGGCATGATTGATGGAGCTACGACCTTCAAGCGCCTGACGGAACAACTATACTTCCCACGCAGAGCCTCCAGAGTCCAGATGTCCGTCTGCCAGAAATAGGCTGTCGGAACAAAGGTTCGATTACGCGACCCGAGGCCGTTGAGCGCTGCCGCTTTCCGCTTGTTCATGCAACACACTGCCAGCTCTCGGCTTGGAGATGGGGCAGAGACGTGGACCCTGCAAGATTTCTCCACACCACGCATCTCAACATGCGCAATAGACTGCCACCTAGATGCGTGTAAGCGGCAGCCAGGAATATAGCAGCATAGCTATCGACGATTCCCACAGTGGATCGAGATGTGTTGGCGGGTTTGCACGTGCCTGATGTTCATTCGTCTGGACGGTGGGTGGTTGCTCAGGTAACAGGCGAGTTTCGACAAGGAAGAACAACACAGACCGCCATTCTGCTCGGGCCAGGCCCTCTGCATTGGCAGAATATCGGCAGAACTTCGACGTCACGTACGGTAGGTCCAGCATTCTTTTCTCTGTAGACGTAGACGTTTGTTTTCTCTTTCATCCTCTCGCGGTCCCTGCCATCGGTCTCCACCATGAGTGTACGCGTCGTCGCGAGGATACGTCCTCTTTTGAAACAGGAGCTCGACAAAGACACCATTGTCACCGCAGAGACATTGGACGGCGATACCACCCCGGCTGTCGTGCGGATTCCGAGTCCCAAGAACGAGGCCGAATCCTTCAGCTTCCAGTTCAGCTCCGTGTACGAGCAGGACGCGACGCAGCAGCAGCTGTTCGATGCCGAGAGTGAGTTCGCGACGGACGCGTTTGGGGACTGAAGCTGACTCCAAGCTAGTCGCGCCGACGGTGAAGCACCTCTTCAATGGCTTTGATCTATCCATATTCGCCCATGGCTGCACCGGCACCGGCAAGACGCATACAATGCGCGGAGGAAAGTCGCTGGCGGACCGCGGTGTCATCCCAAGACTGTTGAGCTCGATATACCGAAGATGCAAGAAGATGGAGAAGGACACGGCCGGTGCCACACAGGTCGAGGTTGCTCTGGAGTACTTCGAGATCTACTGCGATCGCGTCTACGATCTATTCGAGCCCCCAGAGAAGCGCACCCCGTCTGGTCTGCCCATCAGGGACAACCATGGCAAGACGGTCGTCGTTGGTCTGACAGAGAAGCCCTGCACAACGCTTAAGGAGTTTGAGCAGCTCTATGATCAAGCCAACATGAACAGGTCCACATCTGCTACCAAGGTCAGAGTCCACACGCGTTCGAGTTAACCACTCCTAACGATACTGCAGCTCAACGCACACTCTTCTCGATCGCATGCCGTCCTCTGCGTAAAGATTACGCAAACCACGGAAGAAACTGTTCGCGTCAGCCGAGTATCCTGCATTGATCTTGCAGGATCGGAAGACAACAGACGAACCGAGAACAACAAGGAGCGCTTGGTCGAGAGTTCGGCCATCAACAAGTCGCTGTTCGTACTTGCGCAATGCGTCGAAGCCATAAACAAGAAGGCCAGCCGCATTCCATACCGCGAGTCCAAGATGACGAGAATCTTGTCCCTAGGTCAGAACAAGGGCTTAACTGTCATGATTCTGAACCTTGCTCCCACCCGCGCATACCACCTCGACACCATCAGTTCTTTGAACTTCGCTAGCCGAACGAAGAAGATTGAGGTCGCAGAGGTGGAAAACGATCCAATGTACAGGACGGCAGTCAAGCCATTAGCTACAACCACGAGCATCGGTGGAGCAACCATGGCACGGCAACCGCTAAGATCACTCGCGGCCAAGGCCAATGCGAACATTCCAGAGCCCGAGAAACAGAAGAAAGGGGAAAAGCCTACCAAGGCCTTCTCTGTATATTCTGATTCTCACAAGCCTGCTCCTCGTGTGACTAATCTTGCACAGAACCAAGGAGTGCGAAGAACAGAGAGTTCCAAGCGAGCAGCTGAACCCAGCAGCACCTTTGCGACGCGACCGACGAAGACATTCCGAACTGGGGATAACACCTCACGGATACCGACCAAAGAGCCCGCCCTGACCAAGGCTTCGATTGAAGCTCTTATCGCACAGAAGGTGGACGAGGCTCTAGCAGCGAAGGCATTACAAGATGCAGGGACAGCTGCTCCAGCGCTTTCTGCAGAGTTGCAGAAGCGTTTGGATGAGCTTGAACACCGCATTGATGCGCACGAAGAGGATGGAAAGTCGCAGGGCTTGCAGTTCCTGCTAATGGCGAAGCAACATCACATGCGTGGAGAGGATGCCAGTGCACTGAGAATGTACCAACTGGCACAACCATTCTTCCCCGGCAACGCAAAGCTAGAAGCCAAGATGAGGACACTCGAAGACCGCATACGCGCAAAGAAGGAAGAAACCACCAAGCACATTTCCGCCCCCGTCGAACTACCCTCGCATACCGCCGCCCCTGTCTCGAACCTCCTCATGGCCCCTCTGAGAGCTGAAAAGAAAACACCAAAGCCAAAGATTGTCTACAAAGATGAATCGGAGGATGACGAAGAATTTGCTCCCCCACCACCGTCCGACCACGAAGAATCATACGCCTCCGACACCAGCTTCCAGTACACCAGCAAACCCAAGACCACCCGCAAACCGAAAAAGACAACCAAGAAACTGCCCATCTTCCGTGACGACGCCGCTACCACTACCGATCTACCTGTCCATCTCGCCGCTCAACAAACACCCCGTACTTCGCATCTCCTCAAGATTATCAACTCGCGAGACGTCAACCAGATCAAAGCGCTCAAGGGTGTAGGTGCGAAGAAAGCGGACAATATCGTAAACTGCCTCATGGAAATGGACGATGCGGAAATCATGGATTTGGAATCGCTGGCTATGCTTAAAGGTGTTGGGGGCAAAACGGTGGACAACATGAGGATGGGGTTGAGCCTTGATACTGCTTATGATTTCTGAGCTTCGGCTCGCTTTTGCTTCTTCGTTCTTTACCAAGCACGGTGTTCACGGCGTTTTTGGCAGAGCGCCTGTCGTGAACGCAGGTTTTAGGTTGCATAAAAATGGCGTTTTTGGTTCAGCGGCATAGGCTGCATTGCATAGTTTGGTTCTTAGGAATTTCAGACCCTTGATCACTAATGGTTTGTGTCAAATATGTGTCATTCACTTGGGTTATCATAGAGGGGAGCGATAGGAGAACATCCATAATATCATTATCATACAGGATCATGACCCACAATCTCAGCCCCAAAGAAAGTGGCCAACCGTACTCGTTCACTCAGACTTAACCCCCCATCAGGAAAGCATCTAAAACGGCCAGACCCAGTCTTCGATCTCCTTGGGATCCATGCCCTCATGGTACGCATAGTTCTTGGCCTTGATTTGCTCATCAAGTAGCTTTTCCCTCGTCGCCGCACCCTTGTTACCCAAGCTGGGAATGTTGTCAAGCGCATCAATCGCTAAGCTAAAGCGATCAGTGCCATTCCTGATAGCCAGCTCAAGAGGAGTGTCGATATTGCCCTTCTCCCTGTATCCGCGGACGACCAAGTTTTGCTGACCCTTGCGGCCATACGTCAAGCGGTGGATCAACCAGGGGTAAGAGTGGAAGTTGAAAATACAGGGTACGTCATCGGTGAAGATGGCCTTGTACTCATGCTTCTTGAGACCGTGAGGATGTTGGTCCTCGTCGATGAGCTTGAAGAGGTCCACCACGTTTACGAAGCGAATCTTGAGATCGGGCAGGTGTGTACGCAGCAACGCTGTAGCAGCCAGTGACTCGTGCGTGGAGACATCACCGCATGATGCCATGACGATATCAGGTTCTTCATCCTTGTCGTTACTAGCCCATTCCCAGATACCAACTCCCTTTGAACAATGGGCGATGGCCTGCTCCATGGTGAGGTACTGCAGATGCTCCTGCTTGTCGGCCACGATAACGTTGACGTAGTTTTCGCTGCGAAGGCAGTGGTTCATTGTCGAGAGCAGGCAATTGGCGTCTGGTGGGAGGTAGATACGGACAACCTCGGGACTCTTATTCGCCACTACGTCAAGGAAGCCTGGGTCTTGATGGGTGAAGCCGTTGTGATCTTGTCTCCAGACGGTCGCAGTAAGCAGAATATTGAGCGAAGCAATCTTCTGTCTCCATGAGACTTCGAGACACTTCTCAATCCACTTGCAGTGCTGATTGACCATGGAGTCAATGATGTGGATGAAAGGCTCGTAGCTGTTGAGCAGACCGTGTCGCCCAGAGAGAATATAGCCCTCCAACCAACCCTAGATTAAGGTTAGTATTGCGTCGTCTAAATGTGTCATGCAACCTACCTCCACAGTATGCTCTGACAGCATCTCCATAACGCGCCCTTCCATAGCCAGGTTGCCACCATCCTCGTCTTCCTCAAAGTACTCGCCCATCCAGACCTTCTTGCCTGCTTCGTAAACCTTACCGAGCTTGTTGGACTCAGTCTCGTCAGGACCAAACAAACGAAAGTCTTTCTGGTTTTCTTTTATGATGTCGCGCAAGAAGACGGCGCAGTTGGCCATGCTACCGACCTTTGCAACACCTCCCTTGGTAACTTCAACAGAATACTCACGGAAGTCAGGTACGCGGAGCTTGCGTCGGATCAAACCACCGTTCGCAACAGGATTAGCGCTCATCCTCTTGTTTCCAGTTGGGGCTAATTCCCTAAGTTCGGGGACAAGCTTGCCATTCTTATCGAAGTGCTTCTCGGGCTCGTATGAGCGCATCCACTCTTCTAGGATCTTGAGCTGAGACTTGTCCTTGAGAACGTTCGTAAGAGGGACCTGGTGCGCACGCCAGAAGCCCTCCAAGAAGTGGTCTCCATCGAGCTTCCTGGGTGCTGTCCATCCCTTGGGGGTGCGAAGTACAATCATGGGCCAGCGCGGCCTGAAAGCCTTGCCCGAGTCTCTAGCCTCTTTCTGGTATTCGCGAATTTTTGTGATGCATCGTTCCATCGTGGCAGCCATGGCTTGATGCATGGAAGGAATATCGCTTCCCTCGACGAAATAGGGCGTCCATCCGTAACCGATGAAGAGCGCTTCGAGCTCCTTGCGGCTGACGCGAGCTAGAACGGTCGGGTTGTTGATCTACGTAGTATTAGAAACAGGCTTCTGCGATGTTCAGCGCCATACCTTGTATCCGTTGAGATGCAATACGGGCAAGACCGCACCATCTGTGATGGGGTTTAGGAATTTGGTTGAATGCCAGCTCGTAGCAAGAGGGCCAGTCTCCGACTCGCCGTCTCCGACCATGGTCAGGGCGATCAGATCTGGGTGATCGAATACTGTTCCGAAAGCGTGGGAGATGGAGTAACCGAGCTCTCCGCCCTCGTGCAAGCTGCCAGGTGTCTCGGGTGTAGCATGAGATCCGATTCCCCCAGGAAAAGAGAAAGATTTGAAGAAGCGCCTCATACCCTCCTCGTCTTCGCTCTTGTCAGGGTAGACCTCAGAGTAGACACCTTCAAGGAAACTGTTTGACAGAACAGCGGGCGCGCCATGACCAGGGCCAGAAATGAAGATAGCGTCCAAATCGTACTTCTTGATAAGACGGTTCTATAGAATAAATGAGTTAGCACATTACGATAGCACAGCCGCATATAGTTGTCCATACCATGTGAATCCATGTGAAACTCTGACCAGCATCCGAACCCCAATGTCCCAGTAGACGCCGCTTGAGGTGATCCAGGGTGAGGGGATCACGGAGTAGAGGATTTCTCCGAAGATATATCATGCCCAGACACATGTACAGAGAAGCATGGAAATAATCGGTCATCTTCCGCACCTCATCCTCGCTGAGCGGGTGCTCGGTGATTGATGACCTTGCGGGTCCATACGGGGATATGCTAAGGTTCTCGACATCTTCGACAATGGTTTCGGGGTCTGCAGGAGCTTTCGCTACCATGGCGTCCATGGTCGCTGGTTGTTTGAAAGGTGCAACCTTTCGTACGTTCAGGTGAGGTTTCGAGGGAAGTAGCTGCACTGCGTGGAACTACAGGAGTTCTAAAGGGCGATCGCAAGTAGTGCAGATGCTAAAGGATTGTGGAATAAGTGTCTCAGGTAATGCTAGAGTGTAGAGGTAGAGGGCCTTTAAGCAGTTGCGGTTGGAAGCTTGAAAGCTGGCTACAGTAGTGGCAGGGCCGGGGACGCTCTCCTGATCCATTGGGCTCTATCATTGGTGCTCTGGGCGACGTCATGCTACTGCAGCGCGATACCATCATAGCTACAAATTCCTCCTCGAGCTGTTTGTTGGTTGCGTCATGGCCTGATCCAATGATGGACTGAGGTGGGGTCAACCACCAGTCGCGCTACCGGTCAGTGGGCAAACGCGTTCCTGTCAATTCCACCATGTGCCATCCATGGCGTGATGTGTACCTGAGCTGACTGGACTGGCGACAGAGACTATCATATCACCTGTCTCTTCGTCCGTAAGATGGAGAATGCTGTTACGATGGAGTGGCAAGGTCAATGCGCGCGGATGGTGAGCATCTCCAAGACATCCTCAGCAGCGGAACGCGGCGGACAAGCAAGCTTCCACTTCCCATCCGGCCCCTCCGACCTACCGTAGGCTTCGGCACGGAACTTGATCCGAGCGGACAATGATCTGCGCAGGCATCTGCTGCATATTTGCGACTAAAATATCTCTGTACAGCCTGGGCTGACATAGTTGTTTCAAAGGTGCTTCAACTTGTATACAAGTATCAACGTATCAAATTCTCACATGTCTATGCTATGTTTCTCAGTGCATGCCGTAATCTCCTTCCGCGGCAATCGTCCTCTGGCATTCAGCAAAGATGGCCGCCTGTCTTGCTACATCAGCCAGGCGCCCAACGACCAGCTTATTTCCATCTACGAAACCATACAATGCATACGGTATGTCCACCTCGTCACAGAACTCCTGCACCAACTTTTGGGTCTGCCTGAGATTGTGCCGGGGGACCCGCGGATACAGGTGGTGGATAGCCTGAAACTGTAGGCCACCATGGAAGAAATCCAACCACTGTGGGCAGTCGACGTCCATTGTCGTGCGGAGCATCTTCTGAGCAAACGATTCGTGGATGCCTAGATCCGCTGTACTCATAGCAAAATGAGACAGCGTAATCTGCACATGAAGCGGCGACGTAAGTGCATGAGCGATCATGATGAACCAGAACCGACTCCAGTTGTCAGGTATGGTCTTGTACACGACTCCGTAGCCGAACCAAGTCCAGAAGACTGTCATGCCCACAATCTCAAAGTACCGATGCCACCATGCTGGTCCTTTCTTGGGTCCCTTTCCGAGAAGCAGATACATCCAAGATAGTCTATACAGATTGAAACGCGCAAACATCATGATCGGGTAGTAAGTGTAGTGCTGTATGCGGATCATGAACTTTGCAAAGGCATCGTATTCCATGACCCACTCGTAGAAGGTCGTAGTGAGACTTTCCATAAAACGATGCGTAATGGAGAAGAAGGGAATGTACTGGATATCGGGATCGTGCTCGGGGTGATTCGTAACAAGGTGGTGCACATTATGGTTGTATTTCCACCAGCAAGCGCTCAATCCGCCCATGTACGAGGCGATGAACATTGCGATGGTCGAATCGGTCGTGAAGTCGTGGGTGATGCCCATGTGTCCAGCATCATGGACTGTGAATGTGAGCTGGTGCCAAAGGCATGCAAGAGGAATGGCACTGGTGATGTACCAGCCTGCTGACAGCAGAAACAGGAACGCGGCCAAGAAGGATCCATAACGCAGGCACTCAACACCGTAGTCAGTGTAGTTGCAATCGTAGAGTCCTTCCTGCTTTATGCGTTCCTGGAGCATGCGGTACTTTTGTGTGATGTGATCTTGAGTCGCCGGGTCTAGAGACGGGTATCTGGCCTTGTCAAAGTCCAGCTCTGCTTGGGTTCGCCTGTCAAGCACTGACATCTTGGGAGACACATTGTCTTCGAATCCGACCGATGAAACGCTTGAGCTCGAGGAAGCTCTGCCGACGTCGGCTCCGTTGCGTTTGCGAATCGAAGCAGAAGGTCGATCCGCCGGCTCGAAGAGCGGGCTACTGTCGGCAGAAGAAGCCGAGCTAGCAGTTTCCTGCTCCGAAGAGGAGCATGACTCCATGTATTCCTCCTCTGACAGTTTATTCAGCTCTTCCTGTGTCCTGAACTTTCCTCCCTGTATCGGCGGGAGGAAGTTGATCCATCGTCCTTCGATACGGCCGATTTGGTAACGGTTCATAAGCTCGAGCGTTTGCATAGAGTGAAAGCTGAGCATAAAGATTAGCAAATAGACTTCTATCGTGATTGAAACAGGCATACCGAGTGACTTCATCTGTTGCATCACGTCCCACCATGTGCCGGATGGCTTTGTCCCCGCCTGGGTGGTATGGCAGCCATACGTCCACCTTCAGGACCTTGTTGTCTACGATGACGATTGAACGTCCATTGGCAATCTGGGCCTCAATTTCTCGCCGACTAAACACCTTGGACTTCCTGTCTGTCCGGGCGGCCATGGCGCAATGCGATGTGGTAAACCAAGCGTGCTCAAACGGGCGTCCAACTGCTGGCTCAATTAACAAACAGAATTCAGGGTCGAGGTGGCCAGACCACAACTCTGCGGTATCTCAGAAGGAGCTAATTTCGCGCTGAGTTGCGCCGGAGGCAGCCAGTCGAACAGGAGAGGATGAGCTGATAAAGTTCCGAAGCTTGCCTGGGCCCTGCACGCCAACGCCCCACGTTGCCCTCGCCACGCCCCCAGAGCCGCACCCAGAAACGGCGTCACATGTCAAGATAGGAACGTCCCATGGCGCGAAGACGTCGGATGTCTAGTATAAGCTCATCAAAATCTACACATGGGCTAAAGACATTGAAAAAGTCTTAGAGGGCGCAAGTCTGGCAGGTGCCCACTTGAGCCTGCTGTTGCCCGCTTCCTTTCGGCAAACTCCGACAGTCCTTCACCCTGCCACGCCTGTCACTTCATGACCTTCCTATGCTGACTAACGTCCGTTAATCTCTAACCTTTTCCCAAGTCTGTTCGGTCCACGTTCCTCTCTCAAAATAACCTGCACACCACAAACATCCTCCCAAAATTCAAAGTCCCCACCATGGCCCGAGATATCAAGGAGTTGGCAAGGGAATGGCTGGAGCTTGATGAGGACAAAACGACTACTGATGAGATCTACAAGCTGCTAGTCGATGGCGACAACGATGAGCTAGAGAAGCGGCTGCGACATCGTATCGCCTTCGGGACAGCTGGACTCAGAGGGCCTATGCAGGGTGGCTTCGCTTGCATGAACTCTCTGACAGTGATTCAGGCTTCCCAGGGACTAGCAGCGTACCTGCTCAAGACGGAAGAAAACGTGAAGAGAAGGGGTGTGGTCATTGGCAGGGATGCGAGGCACAACTCAAAAAAGTTTGCCAAGCTCACTGCGGCGGCATTCGTTGCGAAGGGCATCAAGGTGTGGTGGTATGAGGATCCCAGCCATACGCCCATGGTTCCCTTTGGTGTGCGCGAGCTCAAAGCTGCTGCTGGTGTTATGATCACTGCCAGCCACAACCCGGCCAAAGACAATGGATACAAGGTTTACTGGTCAAATGGATGTCAAATCATCCCCCCACATGACAGTGGCATCGCCGAGTCTATCACGGAGAACCTCAAGCCTGTCACTTGGGATGCAGACGTGGTAGACTCCTCGCTTCTGGTAGAAGGAAGTTTAGCTCTGGTTCAAGACAACTACCACAGGGCCATCCTCTGCGCTGCGCAGCCCGAGCACGTTCAAGTCAAGATGGACCCGGAGCTCAGATTTGTGTATACACCTATGCATGGTGTTGGTCTTCCCGCCATGCAGCGATGCGCAGAGACACTTGGTGTGACCTCGCAAATGACTGTCGTGGAAGCTCAAGCACAGCCAGACCCCGACTTCCCTACAGTAAAGTTTCCGAACCCTGAAGAGAAGGGTGCGCTCGATTTAGCAATCGAGACGGCAGACAAGTCATCGATACGCCTGATCCTAGCTAGCGATCCTGACGCAGACCGACTCGCGGCAGCAGAGAAGGTGGGAGACAGGTGGCATATCTTTAGTGGAAACCAACTCGGAGCACTGCTGGGATCTTACCTCTACGAACGCTACCCGAAATCGAAGCCACGAGAGAAGCTAGCGATGCTGGCTTCTACGGTTAGCTCCAGAATGCTCGCGGCTTTGGCGAAGAAGGAGGGCTTCAAGTTTACCGAGACCCTAACCGGCTTCAAGTGGCTTGGAAACGTAGCGCGACAACTCGACAGCGAAGGCTACGATGTCGTCTACGCATTCGAGGAGGCCTTGGGATACATGATCCCACAGACAGTACATGACAAGGACTCCATCAGCGCGGCTGCAGTCTTCTTTACTGCCGCGTCACATTGGGCTACGCAAGGTCTCACGCCATACGCTAAGCTGCAGCAACTCTACGACTATCTTGGCTACTTCGAGGACGCGAACACTTATCTCGTATCGCCATCTCCATCCGTAACAACGTCCGTGTTCGCAGCCATTCGCGCATTGGGCGGCCCGCACCCCACCACCATTGGGTCCCGCAAGATCGTGCGCTGGCGAGATCTGACCCTAGGCTATGACTCAAAGAGTAAGGACCACAAACCCGATCTACCGGTAGATGTCACTAGCCAGATGATCACATGTGAGCTAGACGATGGGGCTGTATTCACAGTCAGAGGAAGCGGAACGGAACCAAAGATCAAGCTTTACATTGAGTGCCAGGGTAAGAGCAGTCATGAGGCGAAGAAGGGTGCTAACGAAATATTGGACGATCTTCTGCGCGAATGGTTCAAGCCCGAGGAGAATGGATTGAGACTTGCTTAGAGTAGGGCTGTGTGTGTTGGCTAGTTTCAATACTGTTAGGGATGCTGTAGGTGTTTCCGTTCGCAAAAGTGAAAGAGGGAGCCATTGTGAGCGAAATGTATTGTTGGTCGTCCCCAGCGTCCATCTCATGTGCGGTCGGGTTTACTCGTGTGATTGTATCACAATTGTATGCTAGCAAGCGAACTACCTCATGTTAATAGAGCCAAACTCACATTTACTGAGGAGATCATCATCGTTCATCTGCTCTTATAGTCTCTCTTTCAGCCGGGTTGGCACCTGGCTCTATATTCACTTTCACCTTCGCCTAGAGTTTGTGGGCTACGAAATTTTCTCCATAACCGTCTACACTTCTAAACCCCCATTCTCCTTCTACCACCATAGTACCTGTTTGATTTCTGGACATCCAACCCCCCATCAACCTCCTACGAATAACCTTCTCCGATGCTTTCTATACACCCAACACCTACCGTGGTAACCACGCCCATCGCCGACCTCTGGGCCTCCTGGAATGACCTCCATGAATTCGTCGACGTGGAAATCAAGGCCTCGCCACAAATCAAGCAATGGATCAAAGGACAAGTCACAGACCAGTTCCAATTCAATGGCTCACCTCCAATATGCTGTCCCCATCTTCCCGCCATTCGCGTCCCCGCCGCCGTCATCGAGATCAATGACTCTCGCAACAACAATGAAGCAATACAGTACTACATGGATCAAAACCGGTTTTGGCTTGCCCACCGAATGCTCTTCCAAGCCCAATTCATGTCGGCTGTCCGCTTCAATCAAGACGAATATTATTTCTTGGCTGAAGAGGGCGAGCCAACTGTGCAGGTAAATGGTAGACCTTTGACCGAGGCAGAGCGCTGGCAGCTGGTTCATGAGCCTGAAAAGATGGATATGAAGGATCTTCAACCGACCAATATGAAGATGAAGTTGGGGGTTGTGATGAGGATTCCACCATATACCGTCTACTGTTTCTTGGTGGCCGAGGACTCGCTGGTCACGGCGGGATGTATTGTTCCAAGGGGCTATGAGAGGATGATTGGGGATTTGTAGGACAAGGTCGGATGCTAGGGTGGAGCGAGTTGCTGCGGGTTAAACTTCGGATGGGAAAGCTGTGTAAATGCTACCATGGATGCTATTGTCTTTAGCTGGGGTCCCGTACTTTTTGATGTCGGATATCTTGTAAATGTGTATTATGAGCGGTATAGTTCCAGAATAGGCACTAGTATTGTTGTCCATGGTTGCACGATATCTGTGTCGGCATCAATCACAAGACGCATGCGACATGAATTATTGGTGGGATACGTAAGTGCTTCGCGGCCTCCAACTCAACCGTGTGTGGGTACGCATCGTGTACGCAACATGGGCAAGATTGAGGATGCAAGACGCGAGATGCGCCCTACTCATCAGAAGATGAAACGAGCTCTCGGCGGATGCTTGTATCGCAAAAGGATGTATCATTTCTTCAACTAGCGCCCGCTTTCCCGTTCGAGACCCTGTCAGATGCATGGTAAACGCAGCGCTGACGACAACTAGTCACATACAGTTTCTGCCCTTGGACAGATTCGTCGAAATCGAGGCTGATATCTGGGTCCAAACTTGTCGCCATACGCAACTATCCATGGTCGGGCCTGTTGGACGTGCAGATGCAATGCAGATGCGCGCTGGTCCCCCTCGATTATTGGCTAATGAGCGACATCCCTTGTGGATTAGAAAGGCGCCATGTATAGTGTTATTGCTGCCTTGACAAATGGGGTGCCAGCATGCAGGACTGGACAGGTTGTTGGAAATCGCTTTTTCGCAAATGTATCAAGGTCGTCATGGGGGGTTTTACTTTTTATTCTTCGCGGGCCGCGCATGGCGTTGATAGCCTCGCGGGATTCGATAGATACATAGGTAGCCAACGGCCAGGGTGTTCGCACGGCCGTCAGCTAAATAGGGTAGGCGGAGGAATGCGTCGTCTGAACCTATCATGTCGTCGACTTTGTATCGATAGCCCGTCCCACGCGTACCCAGACTCCGGGGAGGTGTAACAGGTGCCCGTCACTAAGCCGCTGCGGGTTGCATGCATGCGTGCTAAAGAGTCATGGCCGAAAAGCATGCACGGCCTCTTTCCCCCTCCGTGTGCCCACCAGTTCTGTCGCGTCTGTCGCGTCCTCCAATCTCCGCCCTGGCCATATATAAAGACCCGTCGCATCCCCCCCGACACGAGCTGGTTTTCGCAAAGTGCTCGCAGAATCTTCGGTACGCGCTCGGCCCCATCACCATTGTTTCCTGGAATCGTGCTAACGGGATGCCAGCCTCGACAGGAACAGCGACATGTCTCACTCCTAGACTATTCGCGTCCTCTGCGGGATGCTCAGCTATCAACACCAATGGCGGGGTTCGTGGACCCAAATACAAATGTCACGCGACAAAGCAATTGTGCGCCCTTACACACATCACCCTCGAGACGATCGCTTCCCGACGGACCATGCAACCATCGCGACGCGAATGTAGGGCAGTGTGGATGTGATCAGTTCTGGGACAAGCTCAGTGCCGAGCTGCATGATGAGAGTGTCACGCATCGGCCTAGCAGCGAGCGCTCAACGTGGTGTGTTTGCGGGCACCATGCTTGCTTCCACCTAAGGACGTCGCGTGCGCCAGAAAGGTCTGCTGCGCCTTCAATGAATGCGCCGCTACAGTCGCTATACGCGGGAGGTAAAGAGCAGCCCCAGTTGCTGCCAGGCGCGCCATGCGACATGAATGCTGGCTTGCGACAGCTGGGGGACAACCTTCTGTCCAAAGGGGGTCAAGCCATGTACAATGAGCGTATGCATCAGCAGCCTAGTCCCAGTCAGCCACTCTTGCGACAGTCTACTCAGCCCAACTCATTCAGTCGCTTGATACAAAGTCAGGACACTCCTTCACAAACCAGCACCAGCGGTCTTCCTGGCATTCCTTCAGTCTGCTTGCTATCTCACGAACGGCGCCCAGTGGCTAACAACGAAGCTAGGAATGGCGCAAATCAGTCGCGTCAAATAGTGGCGGGTCTTGGTCTTTCTATGATGAACTTGGAGAGTATGGGTCGGATTAATCATCAGCAGTCGCCTACACCCACCATACCCGACGACATCAACATCGTTCAGGCCCCACGAAAGCCCTACAATGAGCCGGACAACTCCCCTGCCAGAGCAAATACGGTCCAAAACGAAGCAAACATTGCCAGTCCATCGCGTGGCATTCTTGATCAAGTCTTTGAGTTCAATCGGAACTTCCAGCCGGACGAACCGGGCGATACCATACCAAATACCTACAACCCCGATGACTACATACAGAGCGTTACCGAGGTAGCTACTCCAAGTGTTGGTCACACGCCAGACCTGAGTGCTGCGGATCGGGCCGTACAGGATGGGAAGGACATGATTGAAGCGATGAAGCGGATAACTTCGGAAACCCAACAGCAGTCCGCTAGCTCACCAGAAGGACAAACATATGCCACAGTTCCCACCCAGCTCTTGCAGAGAAACGCTCATGCAGCCCCACAGGAACAACTGCAAAGCCTCATCCAATCCGCCCCCCCACAAGGCCTCCAGAAGCTCGTCTCCTACCTTGCTCCCCTTCACAACCTGCTAAATTCTATACCTAATGTAGCCAGTACTATGCAGGAATTTGGCAGCCGCCTAGACTTGCTGGAGAATGGATCTTTCAATTATGTACAACCAGAAGATTTGAATCAGACCTTGGAGATGTATGAGGGTAGGCTCATTGACGTGGAGCATCGCTTGGATGAACATGAACGCATGCATCAGGCCATAGATGACCAATCCAGCAACAGCTCCTTTGGCCTAAGGCGCGTCGATAATGCTACGACGTCGTTTGGCTCCGCTGACTCGACTACTTCTTCAGCCCTTATACTCGCAGCCATGGATCGAAAAGATACCGAAATGAAGCTTGACAATATCAAAGACAGATTGGATGTGCTGGAAGCCGCTGCGCCACCCACATCGCTGCAACCTTGGGAGGTAGAAGTTGTTTTGCTACCATGGGGTCCTGACCTGAAAGGCATCTGGTTCGCACCTGAAGAATCAATGCATGATACAACCAAGACGACGACACAAAACTCTGAAGAATGGACTCAAGCCCGGATCTCCAAGACTGTTACCCTACCATTCCTTGGACGTGATACAGATTCTAGTCCCTACCCTGGGTCTCGTAACTCAATTAAAGGCTCCGTGCCTAGTCAAACCGACAACGGATGGAGTAGCCAAGACATTAGTAACTGGGCTTCAGGGTCGGCGGACGACTGGTTATTCCCGAAAGCCTGTGGAAGCAACAACCTGGTCTATAAGCGACTCCAAAGCAGAGGTTTCGTTCGCGACATCACCTTCAAGGGTTCTAGTGCCAAAGACATACAGGAGACTTTGTCACATGCCTTTTCAGACGTGTTCGATCATCTACAGTACGATGACAGCGACGAAAATCCTATGATTGCTGCGTACCCAGGTCTTCGGGCGCCGTACATACCATTAAGGAAAGTGCTCAAGGAGTCGCGACTACGATTCCTCACGCCTGCTGAGATGTCTAGTAGCGCGCTCTGGAATGCCCAGTTTCTTTCGGCGGGCGTCATAATGAGAGTCTCTGGCGGAAAGAAGAGATTGTACGTGACAGTTCGTGAAGCTTATACTCAACAAGTCGACCGCAATGAGTTTGTCGGCATGGAACAGTCATGGCCGGAGCTGCGACAACTACCTCGCTATCAACCCGATAATGACTCGCAGATAAAAGGCAACGACGAACAATCCCAGCCTCACGTTCCAGAGGCAGATGCAAAAGAAGCATGCTGGCAGTTTGTTGAGACATATGATGCGCCGCCCGCCAGTGTACATTCCTCATTTGGAAGCAATCAGTCCCTTCAGCTGTCGATGCGTCCTGCTGGACGAAATTGGCGAAGGTCAATTACCCCCAATTCGATCTTGAAGAACAAGCAACCCCAGCCCATCTCTCCGTTGAGCGAGAACCACCTACAACGCCCACAGTATTATCGTAACCGCACAGTATCTGCTTCTGTTGTCGACGCCCTCCCAGCTCGCTTGTCAAAGCGCCGCCTCCACGCATCTGCCGCAGAGCAATTTTCTGCCCCACAGCCGATTTCGCATACACCTAGCTTGTCTGTGACAAGATTGAAGCGGCGTCGTGTGACGAACTCCTCCTCCCCACGGCCTGAGACAGCACAGGTTCCAATATGGAATTCGACTCCTCGACATTCACGAGAGCCACCTTCACCCTTCTACTCATCGCAATCCGCGCTACCGCGATCAAACTCGGATGTCTTGAGTAGACCAAGTCAGCGCTCTGCCACCATAGCAGGCAAATCAACGCCTTTTGCTTACGCAACACCGCACTCGGGACCCTTTGTCGGCGGCCCTGGTTTCAATGCCTACAACAATGGCGGTGACACTGAACCCGACGACGACGATGGTGATGGAGAGCAAAGCTGGCGTGGCGTCACTGATGGCGACAACGGAGACGATAGCGATGCGTCATGGCCAGATAGCAATGCGCAAAGGGACGATAGCGATGGGCCATGGGATGATGAGCTGTATGCGCAACGCCAGGAACATGATGAAGATGAAGAGGACGTCTTTGACTCTTTACTCAGTATCATCGAAGCCTAGACACCCATCAGCACTCTCTTTTTGAAATATACTGGTGACTTGACCATGGACGTGGCGCCATGTGTCAAGAGCATGGGATCCTGGATATTCACATATAGCTAGGAGCATATGAAGAAGGATGGGGCACACAAATCAACTCAGGCATTCTGCTTTAGCCGCTTTCTGTACCATACTACTTCCTTCGTATCTCCAGCGATGTCTTCTTTTCGGGCTGTAATCAGCAGGCGGCGTGTGTATACTACCAAAATCGGTGTCGGGGCATGGTTATATAGTTTAGCATTAGGTGATGCCAACACCTCTCCTTTCTCCCCTTATAGTAACTGAATCAAGGATTGAATAGCTTCCAATCTACTGGAAGAGACTTCTCCTTACCTTCCATTCAAAATCATGTTTCGACATGTCCTATACGTATGCTCACGCACTCAGTCGCCTTTGACTACGTCCTCTTGACTAGAACAGCGCCTATACCATCATCCTCCCTCCCACCGTCTTTTTCTTCTTTTCATCGAAGCTACTCCTCCCACTATCAAACCTCGCGCCTAAACAACATCCAACCCAACCAACAGAATGTGCACAACCCACCAAATCTGCTATCTCACTTGTAAACGCAAAGGCTACGGCCGTGGCCCCGAGAACAAAATTCCTTGCGGCGACGAATACTTCCAGCAATGTAACAAGGCCAGAGAAAGCGGTGCAGGCTGTGCCGAACCGATGGTCAAGTCCGTCTGGATTGAGTACACGTGCCCTCAGCATGGAGGACTGACACCGCAGGAGAGGCAGGAGCTGATGAAGGAGAGGGGTTCGCAGGGCAGGGAGAGGCAGATTGTGGTTAGGAAGGGGAATCGGCCGAGTGAGTGGAAGAGTGCGGTTTGCGTGGTTATGTGAAAGGGTTTGAAAGACTCATGATCTGACCGAATTAGTATTAGAGTCCCATTGGTGAGTTTTTTCCATTCTTCCAATATTTGGTTTGTATGGTGAGATATTGTAGACGCTGCTGATTCAAAAGGACAGCTTTCTTTCTTTTTGGAGAGGCCGAGGTGCGCAGAGTATTGGGCGTTGGCAGGTCTAACCATGATATATCACGCGAAATAGCTCTAGATCACAAAGCTTTCCAGCTTCTTCGAAAGTATCTGGGTATGTAAAGGTATATATAGGTACGTACTACAGACAGACGAACCATGTGAGCAGACCCGCAAAAAGTGGGGAAACCGTCCAAATACATACTAACCTCGGCTGGTAACTAGCCAGAGCATCACGACGACGCGAGCGATCGTGCCATGCCATCCTTGCAACGGCAACAAGACTCCTCTCTCACCATATCCGATTCATCGTCTTCTTATTACCCCATACCAGCTTCAGGCCAACTCTTAAAAGTACAGCAATTGATACGATGGCGTCCGCAGCCTCTCAGTCACACCCTCTGCTGCAAGCTTCTTCAGCTGCCTACGCCATCTTGGCCATCGGCCACACTGTATGTATTGGTCAATTCGTAGAGCCCTGTCCGTATCACAGCATGCTGATGCTGCTCTTAGATGAAGGGTCTCGACCAGTTCAAACACCCTACGATGAATACTCTGCCGATTATGCTTCGCGGTGCCAGTAAGATTGGCTGGTATGAAGGCAGCGGCTTCTTCATCATCATGAGTAAGTCTCTGAACAGCCATTGGACTCAGGGTTCTTGGTTCACTGAACTCTCCATAGGCATCCTCAATTACAAATGGTCGGTTACTGGTATCTACGATGTGTACGACAAGAGCATCGCGGGTGTCTTGACTACCTTGCTGACGGCTGCGGGTGCGGCTTATTGGAGGAGTAATGATAAACCCACAGCGATCACTCTGGCTGTGGTTGCAGTCTTGCAAGGGCTGGGCGTGAGGAGCGGTTCATATTCGCGCTTGGCCTAAGTGTCATGGCGCATATGCAGTAAGGTCAAGGGCGTCTCAAGGGAAACATATTATTATTACTGCTATGCTAGGCCCACTATTGACCGTGCTATCGTAAAATCCATCATCGTGAAATCATAAGCCGCGTACAAAGGGAACTGTGGATATAGAACACCGTGATTGCCCTTGCTAAAGTTTTTAACCGCTGTGACCGTGAAAGCGACCAATGAATTGCCCGCACCGAGAACGCCGCCACTGGTTCTGCCCCGTACTCATGTTCATGAACGTCTGGTAAGCTAGCAACCTCTGACGGCTTACTCGCCCACCTCCTGACTCTTCCGGACGCTGACAGGAACAACCCGCTTGTCGCTGCCGAGCAGGCGTTCGAGGCGAGCGACGTAGTATTCAGCGAAAGTCTTGCTGCTGTCTCGCTTCCATTCATCGTCGGCCAGCTGCTCAAGGCGCAGACAAGTGCGATCGACAGCCTCTTCGACCTCTTCAGCCCAGTTGCTCTTCTCGGTGACACCCTCGCTCTTCTCGCTGTTGCGGTCACTGCCGTCAATGATGGTCTTGAGCGATCCGGTGCTTGTCTTCATGAGCGTAGAGGGGAAGCAAGGAGCGACCGAGTTCGTAGGCAAGTCATCTGAGGTGAAGGTCAAGTACTCCACGATGCGAGGGTTAACGGCGGGAGAACCTAAAGCGATAGGTACTGAGCCCTCAGTCACATTGATGGGATCAGGAGTCTTACGAGTGTTTCCAGAGCCCTGCTTGTCCCTGCCGCTATCACTCAGCACCTCGGAGATGCTCGCAATATCGGCATCTTCATCCTCGACGACAGATGCCTCGGGCGAGTAGTTGCTAGAGCCCACGTCTCCTTCGCGGTTACGGATCTTGCGATCGTTGAGCTTTAGCTGCACGAGTCTATCGCCAACCACGCTAAAGCCGCGACCGCGGGTCATGGGGTAGCGGTACGCCACCGATGGAGCTGGAGAGCCGTACACAGGCGTGTTGATGGGTGGAGACGGGAAAGCTGCCTCCATGGCGGCCTCGTTGAGTGATTCCTGGATAGGAGCGAGGATCTTGGCGACAGCCGTGTAGTCCATCTCTGGGGGAGGGTCAACGGGCTCGAACGGGCTACCGACAGACTCAGTAGCGGGCGTCGGGTTCGGCACCGATGGGCCATCGGACTGCGAGTTCGAAGAGGAGACCTTGGTTGTAGTGGACGTCATGGCTCAACTGGGGTTGGAGTTGGAGTTGGAGTCGAAGCCTGAGAGTTGACTTGGGTATATGGTCTTGTTAGACTTGCTGAGATTTGTAAACTCTGTGAGTGGCTGGAGCTGTGATGTAATCTTCTTATAGCGAAATGGGAGTGGAGTTGGCGTTCAGTAGGTTGGCTTACTGGTAGCTGCTGTTTGCGTGGGAAGATTTTTATAACCGCGTAATGGAATTTTGTGACGTAAGAAGTTGACAGTGAATAGGTTCACGGTATTTGTCCTTGATCTGAGTGTGGGGAAGCGCGAGTTCGCGATTGTGGAGAAGGTGCGTGCGCCTGCCCAAAGTTGAAAACCTGGAGAGTCTCGAAGCGATGAACACGTGATGAGCAAACACAGACGCGGAAGTAAACGTAGATCCTAGACCAGTCTGCTAAGCAAAGGTGAGTAGCGAGACAAACGGTTTGTGGAGTGAAAGGAGTAAGTGAAGATGGTGGATAAGAACTTGATTGAATCTGCGTTTCGCTTATACCCTCCGCGGTAAATGTTCCAGACTGGCGCCACGCACCGAGTTCATACTGCGCTGTCGAACGGCTTCAATTTCACCCGACGGCGTCCTGAACACTGAAGTACTGGAGGGCAAGTCGTGAAGTGCGATGCCAGACACGACTGCCGCCCCTCCCTCAGACTCATCCACGCCTGCGTTGCTCGTTTGCCCTTCCTTTTTTGCAGCGTACCAGGACGGGAGATTGTAATAAGCCCCGCAAAGGAAGATGCCGATCCAAAGCACCAGTTCGGAGCCATAGATGACCAAACCCAGGATATCAAGCTTGGGCTGGAAGAGGACTGACACCAAGGAGAAGAGGTCGCCCAGAGCATCGATGCCTACAAAAACGAAGGAGATGCCTCGAACAGTTCGATGGACGTAGACGTCCCAGTAGTGTCTCAAGACACCAGCAGCGAGTAGAGCGGCCGAAGCAACTGCCATGAGGATACTAGGCCAGTGGAGACGCTCAGCCTTAGCATGTTCAATAGCGAAAATGAGGCCAGCTTGGATGCCACCCATGAGACAGGCCACAGGGATGACGACAGCGAGGGAGCGGACAACTGACCAACTCTGTCGACGGTTAGCTACCTTGTTCTAAGATATGCTTATGGAGAACCGATTCACCTTCTCGTAGTAGTAGCACTGGATCCACGTTACCAGACTCAGTATGGTAAGGATTTGAGGCTGAATACGCAGAGCAATATTGTAATCTTCTGCTATGTTATAAACCCCGAGTGGAACTCCAGCCCATGCCCATAGCATCATCATAGTCGGCTGGAGCCCGGTAGCGTTATGCCTTCGATAGTTGATAACAATCTGGGGGATCAGCTATGCCGCGCCATCAGCTAAATCCCTTGGTCATGGTGATCTAAGACTTGTGTGTATATACCTGAATGGACCAACAGACCTGTTCTTGTTATTAGCTCAAGTTCTTCAAAAGCCCAAAGTATACATACTGCTCCTAGCGTCCCCAGCACGTTTGCAGCCACTGGTATATCCATAATCAATACACGGAAACTGTGATGGTGTAGGAATGCGTTTATGATGTTCAAGAGCTGCGGTTCATTGACACGCTCCACTGCACGTCCACCATATCCTTCTTATCTACACGCCAAGAGCAATTAGAGAGCAACAACATGTCGCGAAATGCGCTGCGAAAGCACGGATGCACGAAATCCACCAACTCCGATAGCGATGAACTGTCCGCAGATGTACCGCCGTTGCGGCGAAAGCGCGGTATGCATGACATGGTTGATCCCTGGAAAGCTGCATACAGGACCTCCGAGGCCCGATCGTCGAGGAGCTTAGAAATCACGACTTGAACACAGCGACATATCGCAAGCACGACAGGATTTCAGAGGCCGCAAAAGATGGCACAGGAATCTACAGAGACGGACCAGGGGCAGGACATAGCAGGAAGGCCTGGGTACAAGAAGCTGGCGAATGGCATTATACTCGGCCCAGATGGCAAGCCGTATGTACCGTGGATTCTTCGATTGCGCCGGAAGACATAGACCCAGTACAACCGCCAGTGTTATGGAGAAAGCGTATGCTGACATCTTTGTTCAATCTTTAGATGTCGAACCTGTAACGATGTAACCTCCCTCTTTGCCTTTGCAGGCAAGCTACCTACGAAACGCGCTGCGACTGCTGCGACTCCCACCCCCACCGAAACCGCACCCGCTCTTCCCGCTGATTGTCCACCCGACGTCGAAGCCCTCGGTCGCTCATCATGGACCCTCCTACACTCTATAACCGGCGCCTACCCCGCAAACCCGTCTCCACAACTACAGTCCGAGACCAAGTCCTTCCTCACCACATTTGGCAAATTGTACCCGTGCTGGGTGTGCGCAGAAGATTTCCAGAAATGGATGCAGAAGAATACACCAAGAGTGAGCAGTAGAAACGAGTTCGGAGAGTGGATGTGCGAGGCGCACAATGCTGTGAATGAGAAGCTGGGGAAAGAGCAGTTTGACTGTAAGAAGTGGGAGGAGCGATGGAGGACGGGATGGAAAGATGGCAGGTGTGATTTCTAGACGATTGGGAAAAGGGGACGTGTGTATATGTTGTATGATTATATGTATACGAAGAGCATGGCTTGTGGGCTTATTGTACAGTGAGAGACACCACTCTGCACCAACACGAACTAGATACCGGCATTGGGTGGCGTTCCAAGGCATAACAACTCAACAAGCTCTACATAGCTCATGGTGAGCTGCTATCGATACGCAGCTCGAGTTATTCTTTGTGGTTTCATATGCGACAAATGCTGCCCCTCGCCTTCAACACTGGTTCAGTACCAAACCTCCTCAAGTCTCGAACACAGCAGCATCTTGGTACTATACCAGACTATGATCTCACAACGCGTAATGATGCACAAGCGAACCCTCGAGGTCAGCATTTCAGGACCGTCACGCCTGCCATGTCGTTTGTGACACTCGCGTGCGCATCCTCATTGGCGTCCAAGAACTACACAACGACCATCTCAACCAAAGCACCAGACTAGCATCAACATGGCCATCGCGGCAGCCATCTTACTGGTGGCAAGCAAACACAAAGCCGACTCCGAATCTTCTCAGGAAACCCCGGATACGCGGATTGACCGCAACTCCGCAATCGCTTTGTCCATCATCCTATTCCTGGTCCTCGTGGCCGTCGCATGGTACTTGCGCCTTCGTCGTGCGCAGAAACGACAAGCAGGCCTAGAGCGGCAGCTGCAAGCCTGTGGCGGACACTCCGAGTCAACGCTGGGGAGAGTAACGTGGAACAGACAATGCAGTTCTTGTGGTCACGAGATGGGGAGGGCTAGGTCACAAAGTTTGTCCAAGTTGAAGTCAGTGGTCTTGAGGAAGGACTCTGCTGCTACAAGCTTACTAGGAGGTAATCCAGGGACAGAAACTGGGAGTGGGGATGATGGGGAAAAGAGGAAATGGCCTGGATTATATCAATGGCGGACGCAAGACTCCTCTAAGAGGACTTCGACATTGGGACCAAACGCTCTTGCTATTCACGAAAATACTCTTCCTTTGACGTCAACTGAGCGGCCTTGTCCTATGCACTCTTGTCGCCACTCCCAAAGAACCTCCTTCGATCCTCTTCCCTTCTATAATCCCCTCTATCACACGCCAGATCGACGAATCGGCTCCTCGCTCTCACAAGACACGTACGATAAGCGATGGTGGAATGAGGTCGCTCGACGGGGATCTACGACGAGTCCTACACAACGATCATCCGTCTTGGATGCTGTGCTAGAGCCAGAAGTCGGCGGTCACGCAGGCGATGCCCGAGCTGCTGGTGGACCTGGTATTACGAGCAGGGATCATGGTAGAGGTAGTACGGGTAGTGCACATGCATCCTGGAAGGGAAGTAGATGTGAGTCGATCGTGTATGATTGGACAAGACCTACAGATGCCGGAGTGCACGCAAGAAGTGACATAAACTTTGGAGGTGTGATTTGGGACGGACCTCGTGATCAAAGGGCTAGTACACAAGAAGAGAAGATCCAAAGCATGGATTGGGCATTGAAGATGTAGCATATTTCCAAGGAGAGCGCTGACCGTGTCGCCATTGCACAGTCAACGTCAATATTGCAGGGAAGCAATGCATTTCTGCCTCATCCCATCTTACATATTGTACTTGTAGAACATTTCTTTCTGTATGGAGCGCGGTTTGAAGCGCATTCCTCATATCTACCCTACCGTTATTGCTAACATTATTTCTTCTGCCGAGGATCCAAATTACAGGATGATTGTAGACCCCCCTTGAATATGGTAGTGAGCTCAGACCAGCTAGCTGTGGACAAGTTCCGAAAATCGACTCAATCGTGGTATCTTGTGTGTATCTCGCACTTGAGGGGAAACGTGGAAGTTTATCGCATAATCTCCTGGTAGATGAGGACTTTTGAATGTTATTACAGACCCAATGCAAATGGGTCATGTTGACTTACGCTTTAGTTGCTCCTTGGTCAGATTGTCCTTGTTCTTGTCAAAGTCGAAGAACTCCTCTGGAATTGGGTCGGCCGTTGGCTCGTCATCTGGGTCATGGTACGGCTCAAGGTATGGGTGCTTGAGTGCATCCTCGACGGTGATACGCTTAACAGGGTTGAAAGCGAGCAACCGCTCGAGCAGGTCAAGTGCCAGGTCGTTGGTCTTGGGGAACATGGCCTTCCACGGAATCTTCTTCTTGAAGGGCAGCGACCGAATGTATTCGCGAGCTCGGCGGGATTTAATACCGTAGTAATCCTCCATGGTAGGTGTGCCGAGCACATCGAGAATCAGCGTAAGCTGGTGGTGGTCTGATGACAGTCAGTAACCGGCTCCTGATACATAGTGTCCGTGCAATGCTTACAGTCTTTTCCTGGGAACAGGGGCTTTCCGCTAAGCATCTCAGCCAGAATGCATCCTACACTCCATACATCGATGGCCTTTGTGTACTCCTTGAATGTAAGCATAATCTCAGGCGCACGGTACCAACGTGTCGCAACGTATTCCGTCATGAAACCTGAGTTGTCCTCGGTTGAGGCGGCTGATCGAGCAAGACCGAAATCGCAGACCTTCAGATCGCAGTTGGCGTTGAGGAGCAAGTTGGAGGGCTTGAGATCGCGGTGGAGAACGTTTGCTGAGTGCATCGCCTTCAGCGCGCGTAGGGTCTGGTAGATGAAGTACTGGCAATGGTCGTCCGAGAGCTCTTGTGTGCGAATGACGCGGTGCATGTCCGTCTCCATAAGTTCCTACGTGTCGTTAACAAGGGTCGATCTCGTGAGGTTCTCGACTACATACCTGGATCAGGTAAACTTCAGTAAAGGTTTCGTAGTTGCGAGGCTTCTGAATGTCCAGGATGGAGATGATATTCTCGTGGTTGAAGTACCGGAGTAGCTTCATCTCTCGTAGTGTTCTCAGACAGAACATGGAGTGGTCAAATGGTGTAATCTTCTTGATGGCGACCTTCTGGCCTGACGGCTTGTGTAATGCGGAGCTGCGGCATGGTTAGTAGACGTGTGGGTAACACTGGCGAGTAGGACGTACCAAACAACACCGTATGCGCCCTCTCCTACGACATCCTGGATGTCGTATTGCTCTGAGACATTGAAAGAGATCTTTCTGGAGCTACCGCTCCCCGCTGGTGGCATGTTGGCGGTTGTGGCGGTTGGTATGCGCTGATGCGCGGCGGACTAGGTCAGTTGAGCTGGTGCTCAGTGATTGCGGGGTCGTGATTGCTCGACGGTGGACAATTGAAGAGGCGAGGAAGCTGAATGAGGATGCGTTTGCGGTGGTGAAGGTGGAACCTAAGAGTGTGCTTGTTAGTTTGAGCTCGGAAGGGCTACACGACAAGCATTGTTCGCAGAACAGCAAGCGTGTCTTGCGCGCGCTGGTGAAACGGCACTGTGTCAGACACTGAGCCAGCCCCACGTGCCGGCCTTTGAGCTGCAGCAGGGTGTTCATGGCGGCAACCAACACGACAGAATATAAAGAACGGCTTCTCTGTATTCGTCGCCGCTTGTGTATGCATCTAGCTAATTTGACATACCCGAGGATTGTGCTTGTGATTGTTCGAGATTCGAGGCCCGTCCAGTACCAGAGTCGATGAGACGTGCGTGTACTTGGTCGTGCCTGGGTGATGTCGCTCGTCTCTAGCCGTTCAATGACGCTGGCGGCTGCGCTTCGGAACTTCTCGAGGGTGCTGGGGTGATGCCCGCGCAAGGTGGAGAGGGAGTGAGGCGGTGACAGAAAGGAGACGGATAAGGTGGGGGCAGGGTCTGTTGGAGTGCCAAGTCAATCCCAGATGCGATCTCAACGTGGTCGCGGGCGGGAACGTGGCTTTGTGCTGTAGCTCGTGGCTCTGCGACGGCGTGTATGTGAAGAATGCGTCTTCGCACGAGAGATTGTCGTGTGAAACACAGCAAAGGTGCGACGGCGTGTCTGTTGCTGCTGCTGCTGCGGCGGCGGCTTGCTTTCCAAGTGGGATGGCGGGGTCAACCAGCTGAACGCCAAATGGACTCGGGTACAATCGAATGCAACACTACACAGTGCAAGGGGAAGTGCGCGTGAGAATCGGGACTCAGAGGCAACAGCAGTATGCGCCGGCTATAGAGTGCAAATATACCTCACAGTAGCTTGCAGCCTCCGTTTGGTGTCCGCGAAGGCCGCCGCCATACTTTGGGCTAACCGCCGAGATGATCCAGCCATTGTGTGAGCTGCGCGAGTCACATCCCGTGATTTCTGCTATATGCACAAGAACCACCTTATACATTCGAGAATTGTTTCGCCAGTAAAAGCTACCATGCTTGGCTTGTCTCGTGCAGCATACCCCGACAGACTTCTCCATCACGGCTTGTTGCTTTCCCCGCATCTGCCCAATGCCAGTCCTCAGCCACTACCTGTCCCATCACGGCAGTCTCCTCTTGCAGCAGCGTGGCCGTCTGTCATCCACTTCATCACTGAAGCTCAAGGCTCGGATGCTATAGGGCCATGGCTGAAACTGGCTAGTTGCAGGGGCCTAGTTCCACATCTGCAACGGCTATACTTAGCAGACCCATTATGAGACCAGCCTCACCATGCGGGAGCGCCCTCTCCGAACCTATTGGTTCCCGCTCGTTGCCCTAACACAACCACCACCAACCGTCCTATTCTTACACTTCTAATCGTCCGGGTCCAGAACGGTTGACTGTCTTATCGTTGCGCTGTACGCGCCACGCATCTGCGTCGGCATTTTCTTGGGTCCGTTTCAAAGGGAGATCGCAGTATGACACGGCACGTCGACATCATAGCTGTTTGTCGAAGCATCTGACACTTTTCAGAACCTGTTTCACATGGCCGCCAAGTCGAACGGGCAGAATTGAGGCCTCAGGATTCCCACTTCCAATGTACGTGTTGACAGATTCTGTCATCGCGGTATGTGCTGGTCAGAACCAGCGCTGCTACACAAACCTTAGGAGCGCAGCAGCTGTTGAACACCCATCACAATTTACAACATGGTTCACCGCAAACAACCTTGAATATATCCCCCAAGGTATCACCGGACCAAGTTAAGAAAGCAGTGTTCAGAAAAAGATTGGGTGTGTATTGCAAGTCGCTAATGTTCTCAGAACCTCGTCCGTGCGTCGCGACGTATCGTAAACCATCACACCAGTATTCCGTGTGTTTCCAAACTCCGAGACATGAATCCTTCGTACAGCATCACTCCATGTTTATGACTTCGAAACCCTCAACCAAGCTGGGAGTCATGCCGACGCCGCTGTGCCCATCGGTGGATATTGGCCTACTCGGGGTGCGCACGTGCACCATTGCTCTGAAGGTACGCTCTCCATGACGCCGGCGATGTGGTTACCACAACCCCACCAAGTGGTCTTGTCTGGAAGGTGTTAGCAGTGCTTAGGTAATATTTCTGTGAAGGGTGACATACTGCAGGAGTCGCACGAAGCCTTCTTGCACATGGTGGATGTCTGATTGTGGATATCGAAGAACGGCAAAGAGAGATGGTGACGATCTGCCAGTTTTGGTATGCCGGAGCTTTGAAGTAGAGTTCTGTCGTATATAGCGTGGTATACAAGTAGTTTCGTTTGCGTATCTTGGTTGAATGAGATCTTGGTTAAGGTCCGTTTCAACATACTCCTCAGACTCTTATATACCTCACATGTCCCCACCTATCCATACCTCTCGCCGAAGACTCTTTCCAACAAGATGATTTAGTAAGCGTCTTCCAAGCTCGCGGTGAGGCATTGAGATTCCCTCGGGCCTTAGGGGACCAGTCCTCTCGAAAATACTGGGTCACTGCGACTCAAACCGGCCCTCTGATTGGCTGCATAGTGATTTATCCGAACCATGGTCGGCGACCACATTCGGCGAAGTATCACTTGGACATTTTTTTTGCACTATGCGGGTTTAGCCTGCGGAAGGGGCGTGTGTTGGAACTTGTAGTAGTCTCCGCTACCGAGCCATAGAGAATAAGGGGTGTCGAGGCGGTTTGGGTCAGTGTGCGGGCTTGCGGGCTTTGTGGAGGTCAAGTCTGGTTAGTGGGAGCGTAGGCGTGGTAGTGCAGGGAGCCACGCGTTTTTGGCTGGCACACGTGGATGCAGGTGGATTTGAGATTCTCTATGATAGCTGCAGAGAAGTGCATAAGGGATGATGAGGTGGCTTCAGCCTTCTCGTATGGACCTGAATGCATACAGCCTCCAAACATCGTACGATTGTTCCAACGGCACGGTAGTAACGTTCCGGAAGCCATGGACCCGGACGTCTTTCCGGGTCAAATTGAGGAATGAAATCATCAATTATGAACAACAAAATAATACGCAGACTAGCTAGACTAGAGCTCTGGTAAACCCACGGCGATCTATACAATGTACACTGCCGTAACTTTTGCCTTTGCATGATCCGAAACGCCTCCGCTAGAGAAATGCTGCTGCGTCTAAAAGCCGATCATCACTCCAGCTGCAGCCTGCGGCATCTACATCGCCGACCAGCTTCTTCACGACATGCCGAACTCTGCTTCTGACAACACCGCCCAGATCCATAGAGTTTAGTCAAAAGTAATCTTGGTAGCAGCCTTGGTGTTCTCAGTGTCTTTGTAGAAGGCACCGTATGCGCCGTGTTCCTTCTTCTTGACAGTCGTACCAAACTTCATCAAATCTTCTGGTACGGGCTGGTTGGCTGCCTTCAAGACGTTGATCAACCTAAGAATAGTATTAGCGCACTGAACTGATACTGGCAATGCAAGGAGTACTCACGATCCGGAGAGTGCTTTGTCGTGTTCAGTGAAGAGCGTGATGGCCAAACCCTCCTTTCCGGCACGACCCGTCCTACCAATCCTGTGGACGTAGTCCTCAGCTGTCAACGGGAACGTAACATTGATGACGAGTTTCACAGCTGGGATGTCAAGACCTCGTGCAGCGACATCCGTCGCGACGAGAAGAGGCACGTGGCCTTCCTTGAAGGCTGCCAGTGAGGCGCTGCGCTTCTCTTGGCTCAGGTCGCCGTGGATGCCACCCACGCGGAAACCCTGTCTGTGGATGAAATTTTCGATGCGCATTGCTTCCTTCTTGTACAAGCAGAAGACAAGGATACGATCGTCCTTGTTCTTGCCAGACTGATATTGCCTAAGTAACTGCAGCAGACGCTGCTCTTTAGCATGGGGATCTACAACCTCAACAAGCTGCTTGATGCGCACATTGGCACGGAGTTCGCCAGATTGGTTATCGCCGATCGTGATCCTGACTGGCGAGTTCATGAAGGTAGACGCAAGATCCCGGACAGAAGGCGGCCACGTAGCAGTAAACATGAGGGTCTGGCGCTTCTTGGGCGTCTGCGAGATGATCTGCCGAATTGCTTCTTCGAATCCCTTGTCAAGCATGCGGTCGGCTTCGTCAAGAACTACGTATTCAGCTTTGCTGAGGTCCGCAGACCCATCACCAATCAGGTCGTTCAAACGACCTGGTGTAGCGACTACGATGTGCGCCTTACGGCAAGCGGCAACCTGAGGATCCTTTGGCACGCCACCGTATACGCAGACTACAGATAGTCCAGCCGGTGTCGCCAAGGCTACCAACTGATCGTAAATTTGGACAGCCAACTCACGTGTAGGTGAGACGATGACAGCCTTGATGCCCTTCCGCTTGTCCTTGGGCAACGCTGAGATGTAGCGCACACAAGGTACACCAAACGCCAGTGTCTTGCCGGAACCTGTCTCCGCAACACCGACCATGTCTCTTCCTGCCAGCAAGAATGGCCAGGTCGCTGCTTGTATAGGTGTAGGAGCACTGAACTTGGCAAAGAAGGTGCGTTGCGCATCGTCGACCGGGAGGTACTTGAAGTTCAGGATGGGCCGTAGAGCGCGAGCGGCAGGTTTGGGGTCTTGGATAGTCATGGTGTTCTTGGCGAGAAAAGCGTCGACCTCGGCCTGAGGAAGCTGCGTCAGCTCCTTGCTCTCTTCATAATCTCCAGACCCGGTGGTGGTGGTTGCGGTCGTTGCTGTAGGCTCGGCGCTGGTTTCGACCGATGTAGGCTTCGATGAAGGTACGGACTCGGTAGCTTCGCCCTTGGCCAATGCCTTCGCACGCTTCTTCTCTGCCTTTCGCGCAGCCTTCTCGGCCGCTTTGATGGCTTCCTCGCTCTCCTCTGCAGTCTGGCCAGCCGGCTCGTCACCCGCCGCAGCCTTCAGCGCTTTTTTTGCCTCTTTAGCCTCCTTCTTTGCTTTCTTCGCCGCCTTACGCTCGGCCTTTGGGAGCTTCTCTTCGTCTTCCGAGTCCTCTACAGCCTGGGCATCGCCGTTCGTTTCTGGCGCGTCAATAGCAGCCGCCTTGCCAAGCTTCTTGCTCTTGTCTTTCTTGCTCTTCTTCCTTGACAGCTCGGGCGTAGTGGTCGCGCCATCTTCGGCGACAACATCAGAGATCGGACGTTTCCCCATCTTGTTGGCGGGCAATGGCACTTGTGGAGAAGCTGCGAAGGATGGCGGAAAAATCACTTTTTTCGTCGGCGGTCGGTACTAGACGCTATCGATAAGAGCACACAACTATACCCAAAGCGTCCAACTCGATCGTGGGCCAGCAAATCTCGCGTTCGGTGTCTCTTGTTTCCCTGCGCATGCACCAAATAACGCGTGCGAGTCTTTGTGTCTGTCGATAGTAGACTGTAGTTTCCACACTCCTCGGCCTGTTGATGCTCCAAGTTCCGCCATCTCGCGCTAGTCAAAACTTTTACACTCTCGCTCTCACCCACTGGGAACCATGCCCAAAACCACTAAACAACAGGTATCCGTTTTGCAGAGACTTGATGAGCGATCATGGCGGATGTGACAGTGCTGAGATGCTGGCCAGCCTGCGTCGATGCGATCGATTGGTCTCCGGATGGTATCATCGCATTAGCGTCGGATGAGCGCGTGGAGCTGCTCGTGAGTTCCCTTATATGCGCGTGCGTACACCAGCCATCTTTTACTAATCGCTGTGCAGTTTCCGAACACCATCGACTTTGAGCGAGATCAAGTTGCACCTCAGTGGCAGCATGTACCCCTCAAGGTACCTTTGTTCTCAACCGATGAGCTACCACTCAAAGACCCTGCGCCCATATCAAACTATTCCATTGGAGAAGAAATCTCTAATAGCGCTCCCATCAACATTGCGTGGTCGCCACCTGGCCTTGCCAAACACCGCAAGTGCGCGCTTGCGGTTCTTACTGCGAATTTGACGCTTTCGATCTGGTCAGCGGAAGGCAAGCCACAAGAGGAAGGAAGCTGGACCCGACGGCTCATCGTCAACGATGCGCTCGCTGATCACTTCGAAGCACGGGATGACGAGTTCAGCCATGTCACGGTATCACCGAAGGAACGACTAAGGTTGAGAAGCCGCATTCGAGCGTTCGCCTGGGCACCCGCTCTACCTGGTCCACAGCCGGCTGGTATCGTTGGAACCCACTTGTCGTATGGCGAGCACATGTTAGTTGTCTCCAACGATGACAACCACCTCGTCTTTCTCAAAATAGAATCACCGACGTCCACCCTGGGAGCTGAGCGAGACTGGAGGGCAGAGGTCCTGAGCTATGAATCTTTCGCCCCGCCCTCGGATACTATTTTCCCACAACCCAACGTCTTCGAAGATATGATCAAACAGCAGAAGTACATTTCGCATATTGCATGGAGTCCTTGGCTCACTAGTGACGACGCTTATCGTTCTGTAGTCGTATACGGTACGAATGAAGATGTGCGCGCGCGGGCTATCACGTACACTAGTGGGCGTATAACCTTGGATAACGAAGTCACGTACACGGGCTACGTACTCCGCTACGACGGGCCAATGAAATGGTTCCACAAGGTCGAAAGCGGGAACAAATTAAAGCTTGCTCTCTTTACGAATACTGAACTAGTGTACTTGACGATCTCTGCCCTCAACGCTTCTATCGTCGAAAAGAGCACGCATGATCTGGACGGCCGGTGGGACCCCATCTCTGGCGTCGTTTGGGACACGACCGGAGCAGTAGCACCTCGTCTTCACATAAGCTCACTGACATCGACACTCCACAATCCAACTGCCGTTCTCGAGCAGACTTCCAGTGGCTTGAAGACTCTTGGTACTCCAAGTTGGCGGGAGAAGATCGAGAACAATCTGGCGCTTTTCAGTGTAAAAAACGGACTCAAAGGAAACAGCAAGGCGAAGGTCTGGGGTCTGACAAGATCACCATTAGGCAACTATATTGCCGCATGCAACAGCGTACATCCTTCCGACATGATCGAGTACGGTATTCCGGCTGACCGAAGCGGTACCGTAGCAATCAGCTCTTTACGACCCGGTAACCAGCAGCGGGATATTTTTCCAAAAGAGGACGTCACCGCAGAGGGTATAACCTACACTCTCAAGAAGTTGGCAGAAGGTGCGGTTGAGGATCCCGATGATATGCCTGCATTTGCGGAGGAAATGGTTGGAAAGCTCGTCAAGACTTATACAGCTCCTTCTCTCTCTCACAATAGTGGGAAGCCATCGGCAACGTACTCTGATTTCAATGATCTCGACTCGTTGATACGAGAGTTCAAGGCAACTGCAGTTCTTGACCCAAACACCTTACAGGACCGCTACTCTATACTGGTATCTGAAGCATACAAGACCCAGATCCAGAAGGACCTGTTGAGGGCTTTAATTGCATATCGCCTCGCACTTGCTTTGCAACAACTCCCTGTATCGCTCTCGTATACTCTCTTTAGCACAGAAATTCTCATACACCACAAACAACTCGTTACCCTCGTCAACATGGCCATGGGCTACGATGATACGTCAGAAGCCTTTCCCGCTGCAGACGGAGATTTGGATAACAACAACGGTTCACCAGTCAACACAAGCATGGTCAGCAGCAGCAAATTAATGGATCCAATTCCGGCGGCCTCAACAGTAGACACGTGCGACTTCTGCTCGGCGTCCATACCCTTCTCAGATCTCGCATCAGCGGCTTGTACTAACGGACATCAGTTTTCCAGGTGCGGACTGAGTTTTCTGGCCATTCAAGCACCAGGTATCACCAAATACTGTGGCATATGCAGCACCCCGTTCTTGAGCGACGAGTGTGTCATGGCCCAAGAGTATGCGGACAGTAAGAAATATTCGGAGACTGGGGATAATACAGGCATGGCAAGAGATGGCGAGCTCCCGGAGGCAGGGAGCAAAGGTGATGAGGACAGTAGATCGTTGAATGGGGCGGGTCGAGCAGGTACTGTCGAACAAGAGGACGAGGACCAAGAAAGCGACGATTCAGAGGATGGGGACGAAGTGTACGAAAAGAGGGAGCTTCCCGTCACATTGGCTCGGGTACTATTCCTTGCATGTGATGCATGCATCTACTGCGGTGGCAAGTTTGTGGGTTGACGGAATTTGACCGAACTCAGCCGGCTTGACAGACACAGAGGAGCTCGTTTTTCTCAATTCGTATTCGATGTTCTTAGGGTACCTTGTAAGGTATTTACTATACTTTCCATTATAATAATCATACAATATTATAGGTGGATATCTTCATGGTGCCTTTAGAGTGTCGTACATGAACGTATCTTTGGTGTAGCGGGGAGCTTCCTTTTTAAAACTTCCCCACACACACTCCATCCATTTACATGGTCTCGTCAATTGTTACATAATAGGTCAACTACACAGCTTGGAGGTTGAGCCCCCCACTCGTCTAACCGATCGTGTGCGGGACGTCCACGTCTCTTATCGCGGACCAGAACAAGACATAAGGTCCGAATGCCGGCTTAAACCGCGGTCGGGATGCCTTGGCATCCATCCGCACAAACTACGCAACTCCACTTTTCACCTGCAGCGAACGCTGACGCTTACCAGAAGACCGGCTAGACCACCGCACAAGTCGCTCACACCCCACCCGACCAACCGCACAATGTACGCAGACGATCGGGGGCCAATGGCCGGCAGGAGGCGCATGTGCCAAACAGACATGTGAACCAGTGAGGTTAAGGCTTACAGTCCATCTTGCTACAAATACGGTGGAATGAGGGGCAAGATGTCTGAAGCCCAAGGAAGGGAGCCGCAGCTGACGGCGTTGCTGCAGAGAAGAGGTGGTAAGAACTATCCTGCATTTGCCCTGCTGCCGCACAAGTCGCGCATGCTTTGGGTATATAAGGCCTCCGTTGCTTGCCCGCTGCTACCATCTTCTACACCACAACAATCAAGTCCATATCTCAGACTAAGTCAATCTTCACTATACCAACCTACCTTCAACAAACAAACCACCTCCCAACAACCATCAAAATGAAGGGTAACTGCGGCTGTGCTTCCGGTGCCTGCAACTGCGGCCCCAACTGCAACTGCGATAGCTGCCCCGTATGTCATATCTTGTCCTCTGCTGTGACTACGACAATCATGCTGACCTCTTTCCAGGGCAAATAAGCCACACAATCTGCGAAATGGCATGCTGCGGAACTGATAAAATAAGTGACGTCCTGCCACTGCCAGGATGAAAGTCAACCGAGAGACGTGCGAGGATCAAGGGGAGGGGGGAGCTAGGCGGCCGAAAGATACCATAGGAGAAAATCCATTCACTTTACCACAACATTCGTGCAGTGCATATTGCCATCGTTTCATGAACCTCTTGGTGACGTTAGTAAACTTGTGAATGTTTCCGAACCATGTGATGTAACAACATTGGAATATTTTGTTGCCACCGTTCTGGCATCTTATCCGCAGCAGACCGTAGCGTTCTCCTGCATGCGGTCGTCGCCCCCGCTACTTACGTTGAAGCTTTCCCAACCGAAGATGAAGTAGCCCAGATATGCACCAACGAAGATGCAAATGATAAAGTATCCGTTGTAATACATAGCCAGCAACATGACGAAATAGGCCACAGCAAATGCGCACGTGTGCAATGCAGCTCTAATCGCCTGCTGCATAATGCTCGGTCGAAACTTGCTCGTCGTCATGGCGACAGGGCCGCGAGCGGCGGATATAGTTGTAGCGGCGGGATTCTTAGCCGAGCCGTTATTCCTTGATGAAGAAGAAGCGGAGGAATCGATCGTTGCGGGACCCAGTGTGCTGGAATGCTGTGAGACGATGTAGCGATCGTACTCTTTCGCCGCGCGGCGCAGAAACTCGAGCAGAATAACGAGAACGACGACACCGATGCAGGAACCGGCAAACATGGCTTTGGAGCGAACGTGCCAGGACTCTGCGATGAAGCATGTGTCGAGTACGTTCCAATTCCACAACATCTGTGGAACATGTATGTTAGCTGAGCCTCGCGATTGCGAAAGTAGGCAAAATGGTATTTACACTGATCTTGCATCCGCCCATCATATCCATCGCATCGTCTGTACCTCCCATACTGCCGGAAGAGGTTTTCATAGGTGTCATATCGCTAGCAGTGGGTGCCATAGTCATACTGGACATAGTCATGCCAGTGCTGGTCGGAGCCATGGACATACCCAGGTCCATGGACATGATTGCTTGCGCCTGCATGGAAAGTGGTGAGAAAAAGGTTCAATGTTATATTCTAGCGATCGCAAACAAATGAATACCTACCGAGAACCGGAAACAGCGCAAAGAATGAATATATTCCGGTGGTGCGATCAAAGTAAAGTTGAGCAAAATATGAGCAAGTTTCTAGGTTCGATAGATCTTGGGAGGGAAGCAGCAACCACAACGCAGTTCACCGCTAAAGGCTGTGATTTTGACGAGAATCTTGAGCAGAGTGAATATCGCACAAGATAGACATTTATAGCACATAAGTGGAATCAGGGCGGTTATACATTTCTTCTCGTAGTCTAAGCGGCGTACTCCATAGGCCCAGAAAACTTCAACCGCTCTGTATCCCCTCGCAGTGACGAGGGTCTCACAGACCGTCCACCAAATGCAACCTTGCACAGGCGTCTCCGATAGCCATCCCAACTTACCACACCGTTGGATAACGCAGGGGGAGACCCACTGGTTCATGTGGCGATCCGTGATGGTCCTTAAGACTCGATCAGCAGGGGCGGCCCGCACAACGCTATGTCGGAATAGGTCTAGAGGCCAGATGAGGCGAGAAGGTTTCTGAGCACGTTTCTCGTCTTCCTCCGAATTGTACGTGGTAACAACAGACAATACTGTCTGATAGGCCTTGAGATGCAGCAAGATCTTGGTTCCATCCAGATGGTAGTTGTTTGTTGCTGAGGCGAGGGGAACAGGCCGCTTGTGTCGTATCTGTTGGGACTGCAGCTTACAGGCAGAATACTTGCAGGGCAACGTGCGATAGACGGGGTTTGCATTGTAAGTGCAGTAGGAAATCGTGCGACCACGTCCCGGTTATACGGTTGCGAGTCTGAAAGGGGTGAGGAAAGGACGAATGGTCGCAGGGTATAGGCTGCATGAGCATGTGAGTGTGCGTGTTGGATGCAACCTTAGAACGACAGACCGGCTACCCAAGGGTAGGAGCTCGGGTATACTTGTGGTAATATTGATACTTTGAGGTTCTCAACACTGCAAAATGCTTGCTTCAAAGAGTAACTGTGCATCGGCTAACGGGCTGACATGCATCACATCACCATTGAAGTAGATCGGCTGAATAAATATACCTTCGCAGTGTTGGTACGAGAGAAGAACGAGTGATGACGTTCGGTGTATTATTTCTGGTTGTCGTTTATTGGACTTCCCAACTATGACGCCTAGTCAGCCACAGTCTCATTCCTAACGAATGGATCAATGCTTCGATCTGTAATCCTTACATGCTCGATGAACCGCGCGATATTTGTTGCGTTCTCGGCGCTGTACGCCTGCTTAACCTAATGTAGCATTATATTGATGCTAGCTGTAACCTTCGGGGTCTGGACGAAGTTTGTGCTGCACAATTACATACGCGTAGTTATAATCAACCTCGAGACATACAACGTGAACACTGCGCGTGTCTGTTTTAGCGTTACTGTAAGCACCAAAACAGCGTGAGCGACCCCCCCTCCCCCTTCGCTCGAACGGCAACCTTGGAGCAAAGTCATGAGCTAGCGCGCCATTGCGGCATGCGTTTTCAGGAGAAATTGGCAACCCGGTGAAATGGTGATCGAAGAGATGGTGTTGCCTACCTAGAAATGACGACGGAATTTAATGGAAGGGCGAGTTTGGCCGGTCGTCGCAACTTCAACCTCTTTCGCCCAGTTTGTCAGCAACACCCACCATCCGTCTCAGTATAAAGAGCAAGTAGACTGGCAACCATGACATCGTTTCATCAGCGAAATCTATCTCTCACAACTCCATCGTGGCGTTCAGAGCAAGTCTACGCAAGATGACCAACTTCAAGGTCGACATCGTAAGCGACACAGTATGCCGTAGGTCCTTATAACAAAGCATTCCGTGCCTATGTAGTCGGCTAATCAATTTACAGCATGGTGCTACGTAGGCAAGAAGCGCTTGGAAAAGGGAATCGCAGCCTACAAGGAGAAGCACCCTGATTCCAACGACACTTTCGACACCAACTGGTTTCCTTTCTACCTGAACCCGGATGCGCCAAAGAGTGCCGACAAGCAGCAACTGTACGAGTCGAAGTTTGGGAAAGAGCGCACAGCAATGATGCAAGAGCGTCTCTCGCAGATTGGCAGAGATGAGGGGATTAACTTCAAATACGGCGGCAAGACTGGAAACACACGGGATTCGCACCGACTTGTGCAACTTGGAAAAACCAAGGGCCCGCAAATGCAGACCCGAGTAATTGAGGAGCTCTTCGCTGCATACTTTGAGAATGAAAAGGACATTACTAGCCGAGAGATCCTGACTAAGGCAGGTATCAAGGCTGGGCTGGATGAGAAGGAGATCAAGGATTGGTTGGAGGAGGGCAAGGGGGGCCCCGAAGTTGATAAGGAAGTGCAGCAGGCGGTTCGACAACAGATCACTGGCGTTCCCAACTTCACGATAAACGACATGTATGAGGTCGGCGGGGCGCAGGAGCCGTCTGCTTTTGTACAGCTATTTGAGCGGTTGAAGAGGCAGGAAGGTAGTCTGTAAGCGGACCGATGTCCGGTACTATACAGTCTATTTAAGAATAGTAGTCTCCCCGGTGTATTCGTAGCATGGTTCAAGCGCTCCAATTTGGTGACTGTGGTCGTGCCACTACATCGACCTAGTCTGAGCGACAAGAGAGAAGACAAGAGAGAAGACAAGACTAGAGCAGACAAGACTACCGGTAGAGAAGCGACGTCGAGTTTGGTGCCATCGCCCGTGACGACGACTTCGTGTGAACATGCCGCTAGTCTTCACCTCGGCAACTACACCCAACGGTAAGCGTGGTCATGCGCGTTCTCCGTGACACACCTATAACACTACGCAAGAGATGATTGCAAATACCAAGGCTGCCACAGTCTGCAGCTTCAGGGCACGCAGATAGTACAGCATGTACCGGTAAGCACTGATGGATGCGCCACGGGAGTGGCTGTGGCGTTTAGCGCCAGTGTCATTGCATCTGGGCATCTGCAGGGTTCACCACGGACAATCACCAGGACGCGCCTCCACAGCGCAACCCTCACAGCTGTCTATAGCCATGTCCTAGGTCCCGGGCAGAATTTACGGGCTACGACCTTCACTATGGCTAATGCAACGCCCCCGCAAACTCCGGCCGAGCGCCGCTTTCTGCGGCCCAGTGTAAGTCGCGTCTCGGGACAGTAACATGGGCAGTGAGCTGACCATGGCATGCAGCTGCGCAGCGCGACCATGGTTCAACCTAAGACAGGCGAACGCGTCAAGAGAGCCTTTACCCTCCGAAGATCCCAGCATCGATCGACTGACTCCTCCGAGTTTCTGCTTGCGCCGGGCCAATACGACCAAGAGCGCCACCGGGAGCTGGGGAGAGTCGAGCTGGCCAGACTCATAGTCAGAAACAAATGTCGACAAGGCTATGCATATGCGACGAGTGATACCGGAATCGGTATACTGAAATGCTCGCTGGCTTATGTCCTCGGATCCTTGGCCACGTTCGTACCCGCGATTGCAGGACTGCTGGGCAAGAACGACGGAAAACACATAGTCGCCACCATTACCGTCTACTTTCACCCGGCCCGGTCTGCCGGCAGCATGATTGAGGCTGTCATCTTGGCCTTTGCCGCCTTCATGTATGCCGCCTTCGTCTCCTTCTCCAGCATGGCCGTGTCCGCGTACTTTGGAACCCATCATCTGTTAGTACTTGGGCATGTCATAGTGCTCATTGTATTCTGTGGAGGAGGGCTAGGACTTGTTGGATGGACAAAACAGAAGCTAGGCAACCCCCTGGTCAATGTGGCTTGCTCCTTGACTTCCCTCGCCCTCATTACCATCCTGACCAAGGAGGGAGCTGTTCAGGCAGCCAAGTTCTCCTACGTCAAGGTCTGGCAGGTCTTGAAAATGGTAATTCTGGGCTGTTCTGCCTCAGCACTAGTATCGCTCCTCGTACAACCAAAGTCGGCGCGCAACGAATTCCGTGACACTTTCATCAAGTCTACCGATGCTATGGCAGAGATGCTGAACGGCATTGCCCTCAGCTTCCTTTCCGGCGCCGAGTCGGACCTGAAAAGCGACTCTTATCTTGAAGCCTCCAAGAAGAGCCAGTCGACATTCAAAACTCTTGTGAAGAACTTGGGAGAAGCCAAGTTCGAACACTACGCATTGGGCACTGAGGAAGAGTACAAGATCAATGCCAAATTGGTCAAATGTCTCGAAAAGCTGATGCAGAGTTGTGGTGGACTTCGGAGTGCTGCTGAGACCCAGTTCACGCTATTGGCGCAGTCAGAGTCGGAACAAAATGCGACGCCGCATCAGCCTATACCAGCTAATGGAACGGTGACCTCTTCGATATTCTCTGAGCATACCATGTCACTAAGCCCCCCGCAACTGTCTCCCAGTCTCAGCCATACCGAGAGGCGGACCAGCATCCTTGCCTCCATCGATGAGTTGCCCGAAAGTTCTGCTGAAGCATCCGCATATCCTTCAGCAGCTGCATCTGACGACGGGTCTACTCCCACTAAGAAGAAGTCCGGCCAGGTCGCGAGCCTTCTGCAGTCGAACCTTACGCCTGCTGATATGTTCTCTGTCTTCATTGCTCACTTGGGCCCGCCAATGGTAAGTTTGAAAATCATAACCTGCTTCTTTTGCTAATACAAGTAGAAATCTTTAGCATACACATTACGCGAAGTTCTCTCTGAACTACCTTTCGGACCCGGGCCCGAGTACAACATGGCTATAAATGAGCATTTCCGTCACAGTCTAGTTGACGCGAAAGCACTGTTCTCTAACGCACGGCGGGAAGCTCTTTCTGCTGTTTACAAGAATAAGATACCAACCAAGGCCAGCTCCGCAGCAGTCGCAGCGGACTTTGAAGAGGTTGCCGCAAGTTGTGGGTACTTCAGTTCGTCGCTGTTGGATTTCGCTGAAGACATGGTCACCTTCCTTGACATCCTTGAAGAGCTGAAAGGTGACGTCAATCGCTACCCGCGGAAAAGAACCTATAATTGGTTGAAGTTCTGGCAGCGCGGGCGCAAGAAGACTAAATCGGGCGACGGCTCGGAGGAGTCCAGTCTTGTTGATGAAACTGAAGCTCATACACCTGGAGGCTCACACGAAATCCACAACCCGATCTACCGGAAGTCGACCCGGGGCGATCCATACAAGCCAGAAAACGAGCAGCCGCTGTCGTATCGTATCTGGACATCATTGGCCATCTTCCGGAGAGACGACCTGAAATTTGCAGTGAAGGTTGGTATCGGCGCAGTCCTCTACGCCATGTGGTCCTTCATTCAATCGACTCGAGGATTCTACGGTCACTGGCGTGGCGAGTGGGGTTTGTTGTCGTACATGTTGGTCTGCTCGATGACTATTGGTGCCTCTAATACCACAGGTTTCCAACGTTTTGCTGGTACATGTCTTGGAGCTGTACTTGCAATCGCCGCATGGATTGTAGCTGATGATCATGCCTTCGTCTTGGGGTTCTTTGGCTGGCTCATCTCTCTCTTCTGCTTTTATATTATCGTGGGCAAAGGCAAGGGGCCTATGGGTCGCTTCATTCTGTTGACCTACAACCTCTCCGCACTTTATGCATACTCACTGTCTGTCAAAGACGAGGAAGATGACGATGATGAGGGCGGTATCTCGCCTGAGATATGGGAGATTGTGCTTCACCGTGTGGTCGCTGTGATGGCTGGTTGTCTGTGGGGCATCATGGTGACGAGGGTCATCTGGCCTATCTCAGCACGTCGCAAAGTCAAAAAGGGCACGTCTTTGCTATGGCTCAAGATGGGATTGATTTGGAAGCGTGGTCCCTTGAAGACTATACTCGAGTCCGACGAGACTTCAAGCCGAACCTACTCGTACATGTCTGAGCGCGAAGAGCTCGAGCTTCGTCGATACCTATCTCATCTAGACACACTGCGTGCGTCAGCCGCCGCCGAATTCGAACTGAAAGGCCCCTTCCCAGACAAGAGCTTCAGGATTATTCTAGGCGCGACTAGCCGAATATTGGATAGTTTCCATGCTATAAACGCTGTGATACTGAAAGACCTAAAGGCATCCGAAGGCGAGAAGGAGGCTCTGGAATACACCAAGAAGGAATGGACGGAACTGAGTTGGCGCATCAGTCATTTGTTCTCGGGTAAGCAACGCGTACTAAAGTATACTGGATGTACCTACTAACAAGCTACAGTCATGGCTTCTTCCATGAAATTAGCATACCCGCTCAATGACGTACTACCCAACGTAGAACACACGCGTGATCGGTTGCTAGCAAAGGTCTTTGAGTTCCGACAGAGCGGACTGGGAAAGGTCATCGCCAATGATGAAGACTACGAGTTACTCTACGCGTACGCACTAGTGACTGGGCAGCTCGCGCACGATCTCGATATCATTGGACAGGAGATTGAGAAGCTATACGGTGTGCTAAGTGAGGAGGACCTGAAACTACAGTAGATACATGTAATGTACGAAATTGCTATTTCTATATCACTTGGCCGCCTTTTTTCTTCTTACAGGAGATTGTGCTTGGAATCGTTGTTAGTGGTTGCGTATGCAGTTTATGCAATACTTTCTTCGCTACCAAGGAAGACAAGAATATAATTCTATTGCAACAATCACGTTATGCTCACATGGGCAGCTTTCATGCTCGCCGATGTAACAGAACCAGGGCGAACAGCACACTCAGTGGATAGGTGATTCCCAAACGAAACCGAGAGATTTCAAACTCCCTTTTCGCTCAGCTTCATAAGCACATAATCACCGGTCAAAACGTGATGCTTAACAGCAAGGATCCAATCGCGTCAGTAGTGCATATAAAGCATGTCATTGTGTGAAGCTACCAAATTATAATCCCAAGGCTGTGAAGCACCCGCAAGCTTACAATTGCACTCCAATTAGCCAATACATGAACACATCGAAATGTTAAATTAAACCACCTGAATAAAGATACAGACTTCCTCTAACCATCTAGGGGGAATCTGTCCAAAAACTTGAACATACGAAGGCCCTCAGCAAGCTGGTCCACGACCGTCGAGACATCACTCGAAGTCTCGAACGAGTATACACCGGGAGTAGAGGCTTCAATACCAGCAGCGTCAAAAGCGGTGTTTCCAGATCCGAGCATACCTACAGGCTTAGCGAAGCGGTACCCATCTTGGAGAATTTGAAGAGGGCGGCCGGGAGGGTAGAGAGTCGAACGAGCATTGGTGGTGGCGTTACCGGGTGGGGTGGTTGTGGAGTTAGAGTTGGCCAGGCTAGTAGTGGCTGCGAAGAGGCCCTCGACGTTGCCATCGACAATGATAGCATCGAACTGGACTGCAGAAGTAGCCGAGTAGGTCTGATCAACGTCGGCAGCAAGGTACTCAGCTACGACAGCCATTCCGATGTTGAGGTCAGCAAGGGCTGACTTCAAGGCCTGGATGTTGTCGCCGGATGCCGCAGTTGCGGTGGTGAGGTAGCCGACCCTAAGTCCATCGAGCTTCAGTAATGGCCCGTCAGAAGGGGCAACGCCAATGGTCTTGTTGTCATGATAGTAGGTGTCATCGGCTTCCGGTGCGGTCATGCCCAATGCTTCGGCCACCCTTACGGCGATGTCGTGAGAAATGCGATTGAGTTGAATAAGCACGTTGTTCTTCACAACATCACTCCTGAGCTGGGCGGTCTCGAATCTCAGCGCGTTGATAACAAACTGTTGCTCAACGGGTACGAGCGAGTTGAAGAAGAGGCGTGGTTGACTCCAGACATCCGCGAACGTGCTGGAGACGGAACGGACGAGGTTTCCACTGACAGAGCGACTTGGAGCCGTGAAGAAGCCACGGCCGTTGGTTTGATTTGCTTGTCGGGGAGATCCTTCGTTCAACGTGTTTGGAGAGTAGGGTGAAGTGTTAAGAGGTATGAACATCTGACCAGCGCCATCTCGTTCGTTGTTGTGAACAGGTACGCGAGGTTGGTTGATAGGGATTTGTTCAAAGTTGGGCTAAACGTAGGTGAACGAAGTCAGTGTATGTCTCATATGCAGTTGACAGAGAAACACTTACACCACCCATGTTACGGTTGAGCTGGGTGTCTAGATAGCTAAACATCCTTCCTTGAAGCAGCGGGTCATCTGTAAGGTCTACACCGCGGACGAGATGTCCCGGCTGGAACATGATTTGTTCTGTCTCGGCGAAGTAGTTGCGCGGGTTCCGGTTCAAGGTCAACTTTCCGAGAGGAGTGAAAGGGACGATGTCCTCTGGCACGATCTTGGTTGGGTCGAGGAGATCGAAGCCGAAGCGCAGCTGGTCTTCCTCTTCCATAACTTGAGCCTCGAACTGAAGAAGGATAGTCAGCAATCATCACTTTCAAAAAAGGCCTGATGGCACTCACCACCCACTCTGGGAAGTAGCCGTTCTGGATACTGTCAAACAAATCCTGTCGGTGGAAATCGGCGTTCATGCCCGTAGTCAATTGCGCCTCTTCCCACAGCAGGGAAGCTTTGCCTTGGAGCGACCTGAAGCGAAACTTTACGAGTTTGCTCTTGCCCTGGTCGGTCACGAAGCGGAAGGTGTGAACTCCCCACCCATCGGTATGCCTATAAGACCTAATGGTACCGTGCCCTGACATTGCCCACAGAAGCGTGTGCATAGAACTGGGCTGTTGGGAAAAGAAGTCCCAGGCGTTGTCATGCCCGGTGGCCGCTGCAGAGATAGAAATACGAAGTCAGTTTGTGTCTCCCATGCATTTTGTGCAATCGCAACGTACCTTGAGGGATCTCGGAATCTGGTCTCGGCTTGACAGCATGGATCAGATCGGGGAATTTGATAGCGTCTTGGATGAAGAAGACGGGAATGTTCTGAATTTGGAAAAATGAAGTCAGTATATGTCTCGCACACATTGCATGGATAGAGATTACGGACATTTCCCACGATGTCGAAGTTTCCTTCGTCAGTATAGAAGCGGACAGCAAAGCCGTGCACATCTCGTACTGTATCAGCGGAGCCTCTGCTTCCAGCTACCGTGGAGAATCTGATGAAGGTTGGTGTCTCTTTGCCGGGCGCGTTCAAGAAAGATGCTCCGGTGATATTGGCCCAGTCTCCGTATGAAACAAAGGTTCCGTGAGCACCTGCGCCTCTAGCATGAACAGCACGCTCAGGTACGCGCTCATGGTCGAAGTGCATGATCTGTAGAGATGCAAGGTTAGTTGGTCTCTCGCGAGTATACTGACCAACTAGAACTTACTTTTCTTCTGACGTTTTGGTCCTCCAAAAGCGTTGGACCCCTCTCACCAGCTGACAGACTCTCTTGCTCGTCGATTGGACCGCCGACAGGGCTTGTCATATAGACATCATTGCTATCGACCTCATAACGGCCCATGAACTCATCCGTTGAAGGATTCTCATCTCGACGAACGACGGTTTCGCCGTCCATGTACGGACATCCTGCCTGAGCAACATGCAGTAGGGCAGTAGCTGCTGCAAAGATCTGAATTCGAACCATCTTGAAGTAGGAGATGCTCTGCAAGACGTGATCAATGGAGGAGGGCGGACATGTGCGGATTTATACCGCACCACGACATCAACAGTAACGGCGATAGAGCGGTACGCGACCTTAGTAGTGTGCACATTTGGGCAGGGATACTAGTTTGGATCCAAGTTCTGCGCAGTCCTCAATTATCCAATAGCAAGACTTGTATTTGACGCATCACCGCGCATTTGGGAAATTTCCAACCTAACGGTATCCACCTACATAGGAGAAGGTGTCTATTCGAGGCAATTGAAAGACTGCCAAGGTTAGGTGGGTCAAGCGCTGGGTTGTGAAGCTGCATCATGTAGATGCAGGCGTAATTCCACGAGTGGGCAAATGGCCGCGATGTGATGAAGATGGGCAGTGGGATCGACTGCGGTACCTCGTTACCTAGGCCGTACTCGCGCCGAAATTTCCTCAAATTGGTGAGCGTGTTTGTGATTGTTGTAGTCTGGCCGAACCAAGGACCCAAGACTAAATCTCCAGCTTCTTGAGTTGGATACGAATAGCTAACAGTGTAGCGTGTGCGGAGTATCAGCTGTTGCGAGGTCCTAGTTGTTGCCGGCCAGGTCACCGTGCCACTCGGCCAAGAAAAGAAGGAAAAAAAGCCGAGTCAAATCCGGGTGAGGTTGTCGAGTCAAGAAGCAGTTACTCGGCATCTTCGACAAGCTGTTGTCAAACAACCTGCCGGATTCGCACAGAAACATCTGATAATGACGCCGGTAGCCCTGCTTAGCCCCGTCAGCTCCTCCAGGATGGTCCCGCCCCCAGTTGATCCTTTCTCGGTGCTTATGGAATGCCCATGGTCCAGGCGCCATTTTGCCAAGACTTTTACATATGACAACGCCCCGGGCAGTCCTGGATAGCGCGAAAAATAGTAGCCTTCTCTACTATAGCATGCAAGGCGCGAGGCGACTGCACATTTGATGCCAAAATTGGAGGCTTGGTATCCGGTCAGCTCACAGCTCGACATTTTACAACGAACACGTCCTACCACTATACCAGAGTATTCAGCCTGATTCACAACAAAACCATAGCAAGGACCGCGCGGCACGGTGTACGGACCTTCGCTAGACCGTAGCGATGGTGTATGTCGTGATGCTGCTTCAAGGTGTGAGACCACAGAACTACAATAGCTGTTAGCCTATACTGGATGAAAAGCGCCGCGATGGCACAACAGAAGGTGATCATGTCCGAATACCATCTTTAGTGGTCAGCACCCTGGAGCTGATCCGGAGTAAAGTGGTGGTGATGGTAAGAGTGTGGTCCGCGGAGAGGCCGACAAGACCCTTTGTAAGCGCACATAGAGACGAACGAATAGTCGTCCGTGGTAACACCAAGCGCTCTCATCGGAGTCTAGATTGTTCTGTCCAGGTCGTCCGACGCAGTGGGAAGGGCTTGTGTCGTACCGACAAGATAAGGACGCGAAGCGCAAGCCAAGTGTGTTCCTTTAGGTAAGCTACACTAGGAAGCCTCCACGTGTGTCAAAGTGAGTTGCGCACAACCAACATTCTGCCTCTTCGACATAAATGCGTTTGTATTACTCGGTCCGAAGCTCAAGCTGTCATGGAGTGGTACAGACATGCGGTATTGATGGAGGCTGATTGTAAGCCGAATCATCGTTACAGACCATTCTCGCAGCAACAATGCTGCAAATCTATGCTAGCTGTTATATCAGGGGTAAGGAGATCGATCAAGACCGATCATCTGGAGGGGTGTCAAGTATTTGCGCCTCTTTTAACTATGCCCTTACGTACCAGGATAGGGAGCATCATCTTCCATTCACTTGAAAGCGATCCATACTCGAGCACAATTCAACCAGCAACCTGGTAATATTGCCAAAGATATAGGCCTTGTGTACCAATGCTATCAAATACAGACTCTATGGCTTCGAGGCGTGGCAGGACATTGGACAATCGTTCACAAGAGAGGAACTACTAGAGTATGTCATGGTGTTCTTCATGCGGCCAGATGCGCGGAAGTCCAGGCCGTACGTACCACAGGCAACAATACCTTAGAATGTTCTTGTCACACCGACTCCGATAGCTGTGAAGGTGAAGGTGCTACATGGTATAAATTCGTACGCTATATTCCGGACAGGCTGTCCGATCGAATGAATAAAGACGGAGTTAGGAGAGACACAGGGATACATGCAGAAGACGAGTTCAGGTCTCACGGGTGACTTGACGATCGGGGATTGCAGTTAAATGATAGAAGACGGATGCCTCGGAAGTAGTAACCCTGTGACTAGCTGTAGATGCCAACCTCACGTTCGCGATGCGCAGCTTCCGGGCAACCAGCCTATGACATCACCGGGTCTTGCACGACTTCCACAGGCTGACCCCCGCTTCCCAAAACCCAAAGAGTAACCGTTCACCACCCAATACGTTAATCCTGGGATCTTCGCGATTCATTTTGCTACACGCGCACACAGGTACGCCCCCACATAATCCAGTTGTCGTTACTTACAGAATGCGTTATGATGCGCGTGCTCTTCCAGCGCATAGCCCAATAGTGCTAATAGCTCATGAGCATAGGCCTACACAAACACCAAAGCAACAGCTACTATCACCATGTAAGTCAGTTCTCGAGTCTTCTCCGGTGCGATACTATGGTGCGCGTCACACTTCTCTCTACTCAATTGCTTCCCACATCTGGTACCGGTGTGCAGTCAAACGATGGTGCCAGCAGCATCTTGCATGTTTTCCTGATATATATATATATATATATATATATAGCTTTCCAAGTATGATTCAGAGTATGCACTAATGACGTGTTTCACCCCAGGAATCGATCGCTCTCAGTCCGCTCGAAGAAGGGCAGTGGCAGCGGCAGCGGCAGCGGAGAAGTCCGCGCCAAAACACCGCTTTACTATGGCTTCTCTCAGAGGTACACAGCAGCCGGAGCTTTCGAAGAAGCTATTCAAGATCATAAAATCTGAAAACCACGCCATTGGAGCCTACGAGGCTGCGGCACGCGAACGTGTTGGCATTGCTCAACAGCTCTCGGAATGGGGTGAGGCTACAGAGGACGAAACGATTTCGGAAATCTCAGACAAGCTCGGAGTGCTACTCGCGGAAATTGCAGAGCAAGAGGATCTTTATGCGCAAGCCTTGGAGGAGTATCGAGGCGTGTTGAAGCAGATTCGCAACACGGAAAGTTCAGTGCAACCGAGTCGGGATCATAAAACCAAGGTGCGACCTAGCACTATAGTCAGTATAGCTCATGTTAACCAGAAGATAGGTGTCGGATGAGATCGCCAAGTTGAAGTACAAGGAACCTCAGAGTACTAAGATTGTCCAGCTCGAACAGGAGCTTGTCCGCGCGGAGGCCCGGAGCCTGGTTGCCGAAGCGCAACTCAGCAATATTGTATAATAGCCCCACAATGATTTCCGTCGCTTACTGACCATCTTAGACCCGTCAGAAGTTCAAGGAGGCGTACGACCACCACTTCGCAGCCACCATCGAACGTGCTGAGAAGCAGATCATCTTAGCCAAGCACGCTCGTCGTCTCTTGAACCTTGTCGACGACACTCCCATCGTGCCCGGCGATGTACACCCTCCATTTACAGAGGTAGAAGCAGCGCGCCAGGTCCTCACCGATGCTGAAGATGATCTTCGCCATTACCAGTTGGATGTCGAGCCCATCCATTCCAGTGCAGGCAATCTCGGAGTAGGAGCAATGCCGGGGGGCGCAGTGCCAGGTGTCGGAGTAGGCGGAACAACTGGAGAGTTGGTCCCAGAATCTACTCGGTACGAAAGTACAGTACGGAGCGAAAGTCCAGTCGGCGTGCAATATGACAAGGCGGGTTCAGCTCCCTACCCCTTGGAAGAAGCGGACAGGGTAGAGAGGCAGCAGCAAGAAGCGCCTAGGCAGGAGGTTTCTAATGTCGCTTGAAAGTCGCATCTAGTGGTGTGCATGTAGGTTTCCGAGGATATGGTCTTCCGTCGACGTGTAGTAATGATTTAATACCTCTGTTGGCTACGTATTGCCTTCCGCAATCAGACGTGATTCAGTAACTATACGTATGCTCAGGTTCTTTCGGCGATGACCAAGAGGGATGAATGAGACATGTGTTCGAACCGAACACATGTTTTAGACGGGTGCCTGGAAGTCATGATGGAATAGTAGATAGCAGAAAGCCAGAGGCTCCGGTATACGGTCCCACCTCAACCCTGGAACTATCCGTGCGCACATTTTGGCGGGGACTCTTAGCGCGGAATGTGCCGTTCCCCAAGAAGACACATGGAGCTCTACCTCATCTCTAAATTCACGCGCAGGCCCACAAACACAGCCAATCTTCCCACCACTGCTCCCTACCTCTCCTACTCATAGTCTCCGCTGCTGTAGCCATGGCGGACCGCAAGAAGAGAGATCGCTACGCAGCAGGAACGGGATACCAATTCGGCGCGAATACACAAGAGGCCGCCCAAGCTGGAGGAGTCCCCCCACCAGTAGCACCCGGCTATGGAGCTCCAGCGCCGTCATACGGGGCACCATCGCCTGGCTATGGTGCTCCTTCTCCTGGCTTCGGCGCCCCGGCTCCCGGCTACGGAGCGCCAGCCCAGGGCTATGGACAGCCTATGCCTCAAGATCCGAATGCCCTTAACCAACAGTTCGGACAGATGAACATAGGACAGGGACAAGCAGCTCCCCAGATTCAGCAACCCGCCGCGGCTACCCAGCAGAATCAACTGTTCCCCTCGGACCTCATCGCGCAGCCCTTCCACGTTTCAGAACTATACAACCCTCCCCCTCCGATCAACCTGCCGTCCAATGCCGCAGCCACCCCCTCCGAATTCGCAAACGAGTCGAGTAAATACCTGCGATGTACGCTCAACACCATCCCGACCAACCACTCGCTGCTCAAGAAGAGCAAGCTTCCTTTCGCACTTATCATAAGCCCGTATGCTAGCTTGCACGACTCGGAGGACCCTGTGCCAGTAGTACACGACCAGGTCATTAGTCGTTGTCGAAGATGCCGCGCCTACATCAATCCGTTTGTCTCATTCCTAGACCACGGACATAGGTGGAGGTGCAACATGTGCAACTTGACGAACGATGTCCCTCAGGCATTCGATTGGGATGCAGCACAGCAGAAGAGCGTAGACCGTTGGCAGAGACCCGAGCTCAACTACGCCGTGACCGAGTTCGTTGCGCCCCAGGAATACATGGTCCGCCCTCCACAGCCTCTGTGCTACTACATCCTCCTGGACTGTACCCAGGGAGCAGTTAACACCGGACTGCTCGCTGTTGTCTCACGAGTCATCAAGGAGTCACTCGGTCGGATACCAAACGCAGACGGTCGGACACGCATCGGATTCATGGTGAGTTCTGGGTGCAAAACAATACAAGCAATTTGTATACTGACTTGGCAATAGGCAGTCGACAACGGTCTCCATTTCTTCGGTATCCCCCCAGATAACAGCGAATCCAATGAACCACAACAGCTTGTGGTTTCTGACCTCGATGAGCCCTATCTTCCCATGCCCTCGGACCTCCTCGTCAGCCTCAGCCAATGCCGCAACAACATCGAAACCTTCCTTGATCGCCTTCCAACCATGTTCCAGAACACACACGTCCCTGGGTTCGCACTAGGCTCAGCCCTTCGATCCGCACACAAGCTCATCTCCCCACTCGGAGGAAAGTTGACCGTCATTGCTGCATCGTTGCCCAATGTTGGCCATGCAGCACTGAGCCCCAGGGAGGACAAGTCATTACTAGGCACCGGGAAAGAGGGCAGTTTGTTGCAGCCTGCAAACAACTGGTACAAGTCATTCGCGGTAGAATGTTCCAAAAACCAAGTTTCAGTGGACATGTTCCTGTTCTCGTCACAATATCAGGACGTCGCAACGCTGAGCAACCTTCCGCGATTCACCGCTGGTCAGACATACTTCTATCCAGGATGGAATGCTGCAAGACAAGAGGATGTTGTTAAGATTGCAACTGAGTTGGCTGACTACCTATCTGCTGAGATCGGTCTAGAGGCGGTGCTCCGTGTGCGCGCTACCACCGGACTGAGAATGTCTGCATTCTACGGAAACTTCTTCAACCGCTCGTCTGACCTCTGTGCCTTCCCAGCATACCCGAGAGATCAAGCAGTCGTGATCGAGGTTGCTATTGATGAGACAATTTCCAAGCCATTTGCCTGTCTACAGGCTGCTGTGCTTCATACTACCTCAAGCGGCCAGCGTCGGATCAGGGTCTTGACCCTTGCTGTGCCAACAACTGAGAGTCTAGCATATGTGTATGCATCAGCGGACGCGCAAGCGATTACCACCTATTTCGCTCACAAGGCGGTTGAGCGAGCACTATCGAGCGGTCTTGATGCTGCGCGAGACGCATTGCAAGCCAAGGTCATCGAAATCCTGTCTACGTACAGAAAAGAGTTGGCAGGCGGTAGTATGGGCGGTGGTGGTCTGCAGCTGCCACAAAACCTGCGTGCTCTCCCCATACTATTCCTTGGTCTTATCAAGAATGTTGGTCTTCGCAAGAGCGCTCAGATTCCGAGTGATCTCCGATCAGCGGCTCTCGATCTCCTTTCTACGCTGCCGTTGCGACTGCTCACCCAGTACATTTACCCATCTTTCTACTCTCTTCACGACATGCCTGACGACGCTGGCGTACCGGAACCTACCACTGGTCACATTACAATGCCACCTGCAATGAATCTTTCGAGCGCAGCCATCGTCCCGTACGGTCTGTATCTCCTGGACGACGGCGTCAACCAGTTCTTGTGAGTGCATGCACATATTTGCCATGGATGCGGAACTAACTTTGCTAGGTGGATTGGTCGTGATGCGGTTCCAGCGCTCCTGAATGATGTTTTCGGCGTTGAAGACCGTACACAGCTGAAGCAGGGCAAGGCTTCACTACCTCTTCTTGACAACGAATACTCGGAGCGAGTCCGAGCTGGTGAGTAATGAAAGCTGACAGTTCAGACGATTCAGAGTGCTGACATGTGATAGTTGTGGAAAAGTCAAGAGACCACAAGTCCAAGGGTGTAGGCTCAATCACTCTACCTACCCTGTACATCATCAAGGAGGATGGCGACCCGAGCCTCAAGCTATGGGCACAGACATTACTTGTTGAAGACCGAGCAGACCAAGGAGAGAGCATCGTTCAGTGGATCAGCAAACTCCGGGAAAAGGTATACCAATGAGCCGGCTGCGTACTCGGAGACAAGACTGACGTCTGACTTAGGTTGTGCAGTAAGCACCGACTACGCATGTGGGCACGTGTTGTTTAGGCGGTGTGGATTGGGCGAGTGGATTCGATAGCATTGGCGTCAGATAGGAAGAAGAAACCATGATTGTTGCTTGGGCGGTAGGTTAGTGACTGGGAGTCGTACCAAGCGAGTTCATGACTTCTATAACAGAGCAATGTGATAGCAGCTTCTATCATTCCGGGCTTGGTCGCCTCGGCTGTGTGCTTGTACTAGGATGTGTGTGTGTGGCGAGGATGCTGCTCGTCATTGCTACACGGCATGAAATGCATGGCGAGGGAAGGTAGTGCGAGACTGCGGTGCGAGTATGGACCAGGGGCGGATTGGACGTTGAGGTACATGTCTATTCAAGACCAAGTTCTGGCGTACATGTTTCGAATGACTGAGGCGTCTCGCTCTTGTTCGTAATCGATGGGAGGTAGCTCGGTACTAGCGCACGGGGCTATCACGGTACTGGAGGCACTGTGGCAGCCTGGCAGGTAGGCGTGTTAGCGTCGCGATTGAATGCGAGTAAGGACCCCTCAACACCATGCCGCCATGGCCATGGCCATGGCCACGGCTGCTGGCGGCGCATGCTTCCAGGCATTTGGTTCGCCCGCTAGCACAAGCCCGCATGTGCACCAAGTGTTTCACCATTCTCCACCAGCTGCAGCAACATGAAAGACAGGTATTTTTTCTTTCGAGGTACAGCGCACGCTCCTCGTGTGGATATGCGGTTAAGCAACGTGTCAACAGCGATGCTGCAGCTCATGTAGACACCAAAAGTGTAATGCTGGTAGTGCGAGCATACACGGGGAGCAAAGTATGGTACGGACAAGGCAAGGAAGCGCAGATGACCACGATATGCGCGATCTATGGTATCATCTCGCGTACGTCGGCCATGTTCCACCGAATCATATTTTGCCTGCCAGGAACTAGTCGGACCACTTGGTCCTCCGCCTCTCTGTCAGCGCTTCCGAGCTATGGACTGCGAGGGCAAACCACTGTCACGCACCGCTCAAAGCCCGACGCCATGAGCCGGACCATGGAGACCATGGAGACCATGGTCTCTGATCGCCTCGTTCAACACAGCTAGCTTCTGGCGCCGTTTGCGCTGCCGGACGCAAAATTCGAGTCGCTCAAGTCCGGCAGAACCACGGATGCTAGCCTTTTCGCTTCGGCAAGGTACAAAGGTACAACCCTTTTCTGTGGACCTGGTCGAGTCCCCTTGCATCGGCGCTCGCCCACGCTGCTAGCTTGCAGCGCCTATCCGCGTCAACCAATTGCTTCGGCATGGCAGTGTCCTGTCCAGCGGCACCGGGCGCTGCTGTGGCATGGTCAGCCAACATGGCGCCCCGATCTCTCTGATAGCAGGTGAAAGGCGGCAGCGGGCGTTGGGACGTGTTTCGTCATGAATAATCAGCTTGCGCATGCTCAGGTCCCGGCCACAAGGCACGATCTAGGCCAGGCATGTACCGGTAGGTCGTTGGGTTCTGGCGAGCCATGGCTGCAAGCATCTGCTATGGCCGTTGGCAGCAACCGGAAGCAGACAGTGATGCCCAGAGCGCCCCCGCCGCAGGAGACGGTGCCATGTCCTGCAGCAGGCGAGTGCTGCTCCCCAGGGCTCGAGGGCTCGCACACGATACTGTGGTCCGACAGGCGGACGAGCATGCGCTGGAGTCTGGGGCTCAGCTGCACCTCTTCATCATGTCTGGGTAGGCGGGCCAAGCCATCGCTAAGTCCAAGGATCTGCAGGCAACATGTGCCTTCGTCGCAAGGTGGATCGCGCTCTAATCCCAGCCTTCTGCCAGGCCGTCCGTCTCAGGGCGCGCGACAAAGCCGCTAAGATGCCGTCCTTGTGCCTTACCAACCCCTCATCGCGTGCAGTTGCGACGCAATCGTGACTTCGTCTCTAATCCCGCTCTCCTGCGTCGACACCAGTTCCTCTGCCTCCATACCTGGCTCTTGCACCGTCTAGCTGCATCGCCCCCAAGAGCCGCATCCTGCCGCTTCTGCTCAAGCCCTTGTGCGCATCGAGTCTGCGTCAAAGAGGGGCCAATCTCCCCGCCACCTGAGGCACTCCATCCCGCGCCTTATCATACCCAGCCCCAAAGTCCGACTATCCGTGCTTCCTCAACCCTCACCACTGGTCCGCCTTTAGACGACCCCAACTTCACGATTTTACGACGCCACGATCGACTTGAACCAGACCTTGTACATTTTTCTTCACTCTACCCGCTGGCCGCTGCGTCCGGATGTTGTTGCAACGCCGCTCTCCATTCGTCATCACATCGTTTCAGCCTTCCCACACCCGCTCCAGCAAGGAACCACACGCAGTATCACACTGACTGCGCCGCTGGAGGCAACCCGCCTAGGACCTGCGCTTGCATTACCTTCCCATTCTTACATCACTGGCGCTACTCAAGCGTGTCCTGTCGTGTACGCCGTAAGCTATACGCGCCCTGTCGCCGTAGACCTGCGCAGCACACTCACCACCGCACGGAATTAGAGGTGGACATTGTAGACTGCTGGTCATCGGCCCCTTCAACATGTCTACCTTCCAAGCAATCAACACCACATTGTCCGTCCCGGATCCGCCACAGGGCCGCCCAGGTGACGAGACGACGCCCACCACTCCCCGACCGAATAGCAGATTCTTTGCCGAATCGAAAGCGGCCGAGGAAATCCGCGCTGAAGACCCATCTGCGAAGACGCCGACACGCAACACCTTTGCGGGACTCGTTGGCCAGCGACCACTGCCTTCGTCGCCCTTCACACCCGCCCGTGAGTTGAGCGAGACACCTTCAGCTTCAAACAAGAGTGAACAGAGTAGAGAAGATTCGCACAGGTCAACAGCCTCCGGTCAAGATGTGCACATGGGCGATGGTGACGAAGACGACAAAGACGGATCGGACAATGATAGCGTGACTAGCGATTCCAATCGGCCGTCCAAGAAGAAGAAGGGACAGCGCTTCTTCTGTACCGATTTTCCGCCCTGCAACCTGAGCTTCACGCGAAGTGAGCACCTGGCACGACACATTCGGTACGTTTTTCGCCATGTGTCATATACTACGCCGCTGACAGTCTGTAGTAAACACACGGGTGAACGTCCTTTCCAATGCCATTGCTCCCGACGATTTTCGCGTCTCGACAACCTCCGACAGCATGCCCAAACAGTTCACGTCAACGAAGACATACCTTCTGAGTCGTTAGCTGCGACGGGCACGAGGTTTCAACGACAGATCCGGACCGACCGAGTGAGACCACCCGGAAATCGTTCTCGAGCGAACACACTAGGCAGCACTGGAGGTCACAGTAGAGGTCATAGCAGAAACCTCTCAGCTTCCAGCATAACCTCTACCATATCGACAATGAGCGTAGCGCAATCTCCCGATATTCGGCGAAGACCACCACCTCTGGCGATGGCTAGCGACGGCAGTGCCAGTGCAAGAGCGCGCTTGTCGCTCAACACTATGAGCACGTATGACCCACCTATGATGGGTAGTCCTGGGCCCGTGGAATATGACACGCAGTCCAACGCGCCTACGACTCCCACTTCTGCAACCTTTTCGACGGTCACTGGCAGCCCCGCCCGCTTTGCGTCCGCTATGCAGTCACCCGTATCGTCTTCATCAAGGCCAGTTTCATGGGCTGGACCGCCACTTCCGGAACGTCGCCAATCTATATCGTCCAGTGGCAATCCTTTCTCTGGTGCACCCGGACAGGGTCCTCCTACCTACATCACGCCTCTACAATCGACTGCTGCCCCTGCCTACTCGGCACAAAGTAGCGCCTATGCAAGTCTACAGCGTCAGTTTCCAGAGTCGAGAAGAGACTCGAATGCAGAGGCGGACTGACGTACATGGCATCCAGGAGTGTACACAGGTCCTCGGCCAGCGACTAGTGGGCTTGGATATCACCAGACGCCCGATGCTCCACGGCCTTTGTACACCTCACAACCTGCCGCTTCTCAGACGACTAGACTGCCAGGGATTGAAAGCTTCGACCACGCTCCGCCTCCGCCTCCACTTCCTCGACGCCAGCCAAGTCCGATGCAAGTTGATGCTCCGGCGCGTCCACTCACTTATCACGCACCGATGGAGCATACGCATAACAGAGGTCACCATAAGCGGATGAGCATTTCAGGGGAAATCGATCGCTTGAACATTGCTGGTCCAAGTTTTCAGAGGGATCAATGGTCGCAACAATACCCTGGTAGTGCAGGCCGGGCGAGCGTTGCACGGCCTACAACAGCCCCGCATGGCTACTTCAGTCGCCAGCCTTCCAACCTTCAGCCCATTCAGATCTCTTCAATCAGCGCTTCGCCCAGAACCTCACAGGAACAGCCAGTGACGCCTCGAAAGAACAAGCGACAAGCCTGGTACAATGGACCTGTCAGTCAACCGCAAAGAGCTATGCAAAGGACGTCGCCCGAGGATTCCAGTAGTAGCGAAGGTGTGCCGACGCCGGGCACTATGATTGATTATCGCCCGGCTATTGTTCACAGCAACGGGTATGTCGAAGCGCCAGCAGTCGTTGAAGATTACAAAACTGCGCCACCAGCGTCTATTATGGAGAGGCCTCACCCTCTGCATTCTCAGCCTCCGCAGCATTACCACAGCCACAGTCTTTCGAGCTCGAGCTCGAGCTATCGTCCGCAGCGCGAACCCGAGAGGGGACCCGTAGCGTTTGGTCAGCCACTACCACAGGCAGCCAACAACGACATGAGACGCTTGGAAGCGCTTGTAGCAGTGGCCACTGGCGAGCAGCAAGCTGTCGAAAATCGGTCTTAGGTCAGCCGATCGTCACTCACCGGCCCACATCACTTATCATCCCAACCACAACACGTCGCTATCATCACATTACTTTGGACCTCACAAGTATCCCACGATGTCACGACCTGGAAGGACATAACGAATCTCTTACGATCTAACGCAAATGATATACATGGCTGGTCTTACCCCAGTAACCGCATGACATCTCTCGGTCTTTGCTTTGTTTTCCCTCTTGTCTTTCCTTGGAAATTCACCAACGGTGAGGGTTCTTGTTGTCGCTTTCCATATGATACCAATCGGAGCTTCTGCTCGAACTTCCTTGGAATACCCCGACGTGGCATATGTTTACCTTTTGTTATTTCCTTTGTTAGTCAGTGTGCATTTGGCTTTTTGCTGTCGTTTTAGGGATATACCAAATCGATCGTACAATAGCGGGAGTCTGGAGTTGTTTTATTGGGGGTTTCCATCTTTACATGACGCTTTTCTTTCCGGTTATGCTGTCATGCTGTTGTTGCTGGAGAGGGTTACTGATGACGAACATTGGTAATGGCTGGAAGTTACTTTCCGGCGAAGGGTTAGTAGCTGTCTTGGGACATTCTTAACATGCTTGTATATGCTTTTTGCCACTTGACTTTGACATGTATATTGCGCTGTGACCTTGCTGTTAGATACTTGATCAGGATTGAGTATGAAAGCGGACGCCGGATAGGGCACGCATATGGCGATTGGTATGCTCTCCTGCCCTTCCTTTCGAGCAAGGTTATCTCTCTTAGCTCGCGGCCTTTCTGCTCTCGGTTACCCTCCTGCCCTTATTCTTCACCAGTTTTGATCCTCCCATCACTAAGCGACTACTGCTTTCTCAAGAGAGTCTTGAGACGATCCATAGCATCAGAATTAGGAGCCCTGAAGGTATCTCACAACACTTGATCGTTGGCGGCCTTTGGAAAGGAGACAGGCAAGTGCCGGCCAACTTGGTATGCGCGTGGGATGGACGCGTGTCAGTGGGCAGGGAATAGCCGATTTCCAGGATAATAGGCTGTCCGGTCTATTGGATAGGTCGATAGCGGTCGCAAAGTCGCCATGGATGTTCAAATGCCTTGTAGATGCAGGGTAGGTTTCCACGACCAGCAAGGCGGAATCCGGGGTACCTAAAGTTTCGAGCCTCGTCTCTTTAGCCATGGCTGACCGGGCAGGTGTGTCGGCAATGGCAGGTTCACCCCTGATAGCATCTTCCCACCATGTGTCGGTGGCGGGGTCGATTCAAGTCCGCGACTTTGGCCTCTCTTCTCCAGGCGGGATGACGTGAGATATGTAAGCTGCTTTAGATATCCTGCTCATACAGCGCTGAACGCGAGGTCAATCCCAAGGTCCTGATCCAGCTCACCGTCATTCTTGCGGCTCTGGTCCAGCTCTTCGCCGGCCTACAGCTGCTTTCATTGTTCAAGAGACCTAGCTGCACTAGACCAAAGAAGACGTTGAAAACCATTCAATTCGAACACCCAAGTAGACATGATACACTGTCCTATGCATCGTGGTGCGCGGTTCTGGAAGTCTCGTTCCCTGTTGCTGTAGCAACGTGCAAGTATCGGGTAAAGCGCGTGCTAGTCAGTTCCCACATGCAAGCCCCGCGTACCCTTATACACATATCCGCTCCAAGCAACGACGCCAGCAGGTAAGACTTTTGGCTTTCCACCTGCATTCTTGATACCCGCCATTTTCTTCTCTTTTTCTTGTGATACCCCAACCGGCGCCATGGGTTCCGATGACCCCATCGACTTCGAAGTCATCGAAAACCAGAAGGAAAACATCCAAAGCCTGCCCAGCGGACGCTCCGCCAGAGCGCTCGCCCAGCTTTACACGCCACCACTGACGTCGGCCGCTGGACAGTCGCCGTCGCCTTTGCAAATGCAAGATGCAAACAGTGAGACTCGTCTGAAGTTCGAGAAGGAACTAATGGCGATTGACGACTCTGATGACCCCCTCGATGTTTACGACCGATATGTCAGTTCGATCCCTCTCCAAACTGTACATGAGACATATACTGACTTGGTACACCAATCTTAGGTCAAGTGGACACTCGAAGCATACCCATCCGCACAAAACACGCCTCAGTCGCAACTCTGCCCTCTCCTCGAGCGCGCAACAAAAGCCTTCCAATCATCGCCGCAGTACAAGAACGACGCGCGCTACCTGAAGCTGTGGCTGCACTACATTCATCTCTTCTCAGATGCGCCGCGGGAGACATTCGCCTACCTTGCGCGACACAACATTGGAGAGAACCTTGCGCTATTCTACGAAGAATTCGCGGCCTGGTTGGAAGGCGCGGGCCGCTTCACACAGGCAGAGGAGATATACCAATTGGGCATCGACCGTGAGGCCCGCCCAGTCGAGCGCTTGGTTCGCAAGTACGGAGAATTCCAGCACCGTTTCGAAAGCCGCGCTCAAGAGGTTCCCGAGCCTTCAAGCCCCGCACTCCCCGCCGTTCGTCCAGCGCTTGCCGCTAAGATGGACCCCTTTGCGCTTGCATCACCGAGTGCGCCGAAGCCGCAACCACCAAGTCAGCCCAAGGCCGCTGGAGCTGCTTCTCGCTCCGGAAAGCCTAAGCTTGCCATCTTCTCGGATGGTGACGATGCCGCACGACCTGATTCGACTGGTAGCACGGAAGGATGGGACAGTATTGGATCGCTCGCGGACCGCAAGAAGGAGAACACAACAGAAGCACGGCCCTGGGCGGGCGAGACTCTCAAGGTTGGAAAGAAGAACACTGGCGTTCCGAAAATGTCGATTTTCAAAGATGAGGTGAGTTGATCTGCCTACATCAGCCCCCTTCACATATTTACGATCACAGGACTAATTGGTGGGCGTTTTGCCATACATGTATTCAGACCAAATCAAATTACAATGACGAAAATGTCAGCCCCCACCCATTGCGTGAACATCAACAAGCCGTCAATCCAAGAACAGGTAGGCTTGAGGTAGTCTTTGTGGATCTGGAGCAGGTGTATCCTAATCATGAGGATCCCATGTCAGAGGAATACTCGTTTGAGGAATTACGAGCTAGATACAGGGGTTGGATGGACCACGATTGGGATGCCGTCCGCAGCAAAGAACAGGAGCAGGCCAGGAAGGCAGCTGAAGCTGAAGAACTTGCTAAACGGCCAAAGCCCGATGCCGTACCTCTAGCGCCTAGACAGGATTATGATGAGCCCCCTAAGCCCAAGACCGTACCCTTGAAAGGTAGCGTTGACGACGACATGGATAACGATGAAAATGCGCCACCTTCACAAGCAGATGTGGAAAAGGCAAGGGCAGCTAGGAAGGCCAGACGGGAGGAGCGTGCCAACAGGACTAGGAAGATCAAGGTCATGGAGGTCAAAGAAGTTCGCGGAGAAACTCAGACGAGTAAGTGGTCGATCAAACATCTGATTGTCACTTGCATACTAACAAGAAACAGTCCAAGCCAATCTGGATTCTCCAGCAAAGCCAAAGATGCGGCGAAAGAAGACTGGCCCGGAGACGACAATGACTCTTCACACCAAGGAAGCCATGGACGAGATCTATGATATATTCAACGAACCGCTGAAGAACGCAGATGAGGAAGTCTCTGAAGTCCAAAGCGGTGACGAGAGCAGCGGTGACGATGATGATGACTATACCAGTGGAGCCGAAAGTACTGCTACTGGTCGCATATCGTGCGCTACGAGCGAGTTCGGAGACGAGACAACAGCGGGAGATTTTACCCTTGGCACCAGGGTTCTCAACACTGAGGAAGATGATGATAGTGATGCCGGAAGTTCGGACACGAAGAGTGTCTCTGCATGGTCAGAGTTCACTGAGAGCAAGCATGTACTCAAGGATCAAGACAATGTATCAGACGACGAGTCTGAGCATTCAGAGCATTCAGAGCATTCTCAAGACGATTCTTTCGACGAGGTAACACGCGCAGATGTCGATTCGGAACAGCAACACGATTCTGATGTCGTCACTCCTACTTCGCCTTCAGCGCCTGCATCGCTACCCACACGCTTTGTCCCTGTGCCACCGGAGGATTATAACCCAGCCATGCAGCCCTATCGAGACCCGATGCAGGCTGCAAATAACCGGTTGCCATTCATGACTCCTATCGTCGAGAAGACAGAGTCATCATTGGGCATTGCCACTGCTTATGCACAGAAAGACTACTTTAGTGCTGCTACTAAGACGCCGTCAAGATCGAAAGGTACAACTGACATTCTTGAGGACGATGACGAGGATGAGACTTGCAGTAGCCCCTTTGCAGATCTTTTAAGCCAAGTTATTGACGGTCCAGGGAAAGTCGCGAAACTCGCACTGACAGAGTCGAACTCCGTCCCTAAAGAGCCCATGGCCGAACCGCAACGCAAACCGTTGGTTGCAAAGGAGGTCCCAGGTAAAGCTCCAAAAGCCAATGGTCCAATCATCAAAGACGCCCAGTGTAATCCGGTAGATGAGACCGTCCGCAAGACCATTCTGCAAGAAATCCAACCGCCACTCGATAGCTACGACGGCTACTATGCAGACACCGAAGAGAGCTATGGAAAGGGTGCTGATATACGCAAATACACCAAGTCCATATCTAAATTGGGCAAGGGAGAGAAGGCTTCCACAAATCTTACTCTCTGTCCTACTCTGCAGTTTCCAGGAACAAAGCGGGCATATGCCGTCAAACGTGAGCTTGGGAAAGGAGCCTTTGCTCCAGTGTATCTGGTCGAGAGCAAAGATGCCGAAGAGGAGGACGATGAAAATAAGCCTTCGCAGATGGGCAGGGGCGAATTCGGCTTGAGGCGGAAGGATCTGGAGGCTATCAAGATGGAGGATCCACCGACGCCATGGGAGTTCTACATCATGCGACAGGCCAAGCGACGACTTGGTGTATCTCGAGCGGCCGACTCGATTGTTCACGCATACGAGATGCACGTCTTTAAGGACGAGTGTTACCTTGTTGAAGAGTTTCGAGATCAAGGCACGCTTCTCGATTTGGTGAACGTCAGTCGCGGAGAAAATGGTGTCATGGACGAGCAACTTGCCATGTTCTTCACTATCGAGTTGTTCCGCACAGTTGAGGCCCTCCACTCCAAGGGTGTGATACACGGTGATCTCAAGTCGGACAACATTCTTGTACGGTTCGACACTTTACAGAAGGACGAACACTGGGACTCAGAGTACAAGCGCGACGGGTGTAACGGTTGGTCTGCCAAAGGAATCTCCCTGATCGACTTTGGTCGTGGAATCGACATGAAGGCCTTCAAGCCTGATGTACAGTTCATCGCAGACTGGCCTACGACAGAAGCGGACTGTGCGGAGATGCGCGAACTACGTCCCTGGACCTATCAGATTGACTACCACGGCCTCGCTGGTATAGTCCACAACCTGCTGTTCGGAAGATATATTTCCACCATCGCTGAACGCGGCGCTACTCTCGGCGCTGGTGCGACCAAGACGTACAAGATCAAAGAAAGTCTCAAGCGGTATTGGCAAACGGATATTTGGCACGAGTGTCTTGATTTGCTTCTGAATCCGCTAATGCATCTTGATGGTGAAGAAGGGAGGAAGATGCCGGTGCTCAAGGGTATGAAAGAGGTGAGAGAGAAGATGGAGGCGTTCCTCGAAGACAATTGCGAGAAGGGCGTCGGCCTGAAGGTTCTGATAAGGCGTATGGAGGAAGCCGTCAAGAAGAGGTGATGGAATAGCTCTTTAGCTCGTGTGTATGACGTCTGGAGTCCAGGTTGGCTTTTAGGCGTTATCGGATAGATGATACCACTGATGAATGATGTCGAATGGACATGTACTTGTTTACTCATATTTGTCCTGCTTTGCTTCCCTTCGGGACGACGTTGAAGTGCACCGCCACACCTGGGCAGTGAAGGAGGTGGGGGTGGGTTGCCGTCCGTGCGTATATGCCTTGAGAGCTCGCGGGGAGCTTGATGACCTCCGCCTATACAAACAACATAGTTGAATTGTCTGCGGAAACAACGCCCTTTTCCTCACCGTTCAACACGAGATCTGCTTCCAACCACAAGAGCTCTACTGGAAACTGGAACAAACACATTGCACCGGAGATACGCAGGCAATAGCGACACAATACCCCCCACATCGCCGCGCTCCGCCCTGTCTACGTGCTCAACCCACGACACCTCTGCACACCACCGCGACAATGTCAGCCGAACTCACCACCATACTGTTGTCGTTCCAACCGGACAGCTCGGAGCTCGCGAAGAGGCGCGATTACGACGCGAAGGCTCGCCACTTTGTCTCGCAACTGTCCGCGATCCCATCGGCACCTTGGTCCAAGGACGCAGATACACAACAGGATTTTCTTTCAGTAAGACAAGTGTGCTGTATCAACTTGGATATTGCTGACTTTACAGATACTCAACCCCGCCGTCAACTCAATAGCGTACGCCTTTGCCCTACGCCACCGCATCTCTACTTTGGTCGAGAAGAGAAATGTACCAGAGTCATTGCAGCCCGGTGGTCCGCTATGGAATCAACTAGTACTCTTCCTTGAGACGGCAGACCCTATACAGCTACGATATGTTGGAAAGGAGTGGAGGACATTGGTGGAGTACACAGAGCATGTTGCGCGCGTATGCGGATCAGTATGTTGGATGACATGTCTTCTACTAGAAGGAGATACTGACTACCATAGCCGAGCCTCGCTATTGCGCCGATGCGGTCGGCTATGACTCGACTCGATGCTACCACAGGCACCTTCACTTCAGTCCACCTCCTCTTCGTACAACTATGCTGTGAGACACGATCGTATGCGGCTGCAGAACCCATCCTCGACAACTACATCCACACCATCCCCCAGAAGATTCCCAATATTGTCCGTGACGGCCTCGAATACTCAGTACCGTGCGCGGATGTCGCAAGTAGTGGGGAGTACATACATCAGAACTCCGGGCACTCAGATAAGATTTCAGCGTCGGAAATAGAAGAGTATTATGTTCTGGGTGCCCAGGCATATCTGGGAACCCGCCAGTTCAGGAAGGCGCAACACTTTCTAGAGCACGTGCTGGTTTTACCGACGGCCAATACAGCGAACGGTCTGATGCTGGAGGCGTACAAGAAGTGGGTGCTGGTGAGCTGTCTTGTGGAGGGAAAGGTATGTCACAGCCAAAGACTTTGCGAAGGAACAAGCTGACATGCGCAGATGGGCAGCTGCCCGCGTACTTCCAACGGCAATGCTATCAAGACTATCAAGGCTGCTTCAAAAGCGTACGAGGCCTTGGCAGAGGCGTATGAAGAGCTGGATAACATGTCGAAGTTGAAGGCCCAAGTGCAAGCTGGGGCCGACATCTGGGCAGAGGTATGATTATAAGACACTGCAAAAGATTCAAGGTTAGTTTCGCAGACGCTGACAAGACATGTAGGACGGCAACACAGGTCTCGTCAACGAGCTTATCAGCAGCCAGACACGGGCGTACATTTCGCGACTTTCACGGACCTACTCGGCAATTCCCGTCTCAAACATTGCTGGCCACTTGAAGGCCTCGGCGGATGAGATGGCGCGATACATGGACGCACTGATCAAGGACGGGCACCTGAACGCACGGCTAGAGGAGACGGACAAGTCGAACGCGGGGATTGTACTACGTTTCTTCTTGGATGCAACGCAGGGGCCTCTAGCCAAGAGCGAGAAGCAGCAACAGCAAGCGCTGTTTGAGCAGACGCGCCGAACCAACATGCTCGCCGAGCAAGTCAAAGACGCCGACTATCGACTGACGCTAACCAAGGAGTACGTTGAGAACCAGAAGCGGTTGAACAAGAGGCAGAGCAACAACAACGGCGATGCCATGGACACGGCGTGGGACGACAGCCTCGAGGCGGAAGAGGACATGATGGTTGATCTGCACTGAAGAAGAAGAAGAAGAACGACAGGGGTAGGCACATGAGAGTTGGAGTACAAGTTCACTGGACGATTCAAGGGTGGAGCCGGAGCGGCTTGTGGTGCTGAAGTTGAGTGTTTGGCAGGGTTGGGCACGAGCAGTGTCCATGACGCGATAACGGTAATGCATGAAACGAGGGACGGTGGATCCCAGACAGCAGACGTGATGACGGTCGGACCATGGAGGCTGGCAAGTAGGCTAGAGAAGGCCGTGGAGAGGCGAGAATGATGATTAATGTCGTGCAGACGGTTGGCTCGCCGTGGTGTGAAGAGGAGCAAAAAGAAATGAGCAAGCCACCAATGTGTCATGTACGTGAAAAGACGAGTGATGCAGGCTTGCTTGTTGCCGATGCTTTTCGTGGCAGAAACGGCGAAAGTGGAGCGCGACTCAGACAATCAGATATGTGTCAGTATCAGACGGTCATGGTATGGGTGAGACAGCGGTAATGCTGGGAGGGTGGGACCAGTGTATTTGATAACAGTGCAGCTTGGCACACGTGGCAAGCGGACCGAAATGACAGACTGCCATGTTGGGGCGTCGGGCTGTCATGAGGGCGCAACAGCGAAGGCGTAGTTGGGTGGTCGGAATGTTGGGATGGAGGTACTATTTTGTCTAACTGATTTATCTGGGCAACAATGCCATTTCCGAAACATGGCAAAGTCGGCATCGGATTTGTGTGTGGGCTGGGAGGCGTCGTGGGCTTGAGCATCGGATGTTTGCTTTTGCTGTATGGTCAGTGGGAGATGGGAGATGGGAGATGGGAGCGGGGAACGAGGAAGAAGCATGTTGCAGACTACTGCACATGTGTGCCGACTAGAAGACGGACTACGGATAATGGATCGGCCACGAGAGATGAGAGGACAGTGTAGAGCGTGTTTCCAATTGGGAAGCAAGTCAAGAAGCGGGTGTTGGCAGACAGACTAGTCGATGGAGCCAGTTCCCAGTCAGTTCCTGCAGCAGGCCGAGTCTGAAACGCAATGTCGTAGGACACGGGCGGTGGCCTCAGGCATCTAGCCAGGAGTCAGGACGACAAGGCTGGATGAGTCGGGTGTTCGTCCGGAGCATCGTACTGTATCAGACGCACCCGGGCCGAGCGGACAGGGGGTAATGGAGCAGGTTGGCCAACCCCTGGCCGTCCCCTTCACTCTAGGCCGAGTGTGGAAGACCCCTTGGGTGGCTTTGCGCCCGTGTCGCTCCACAGGGCCGTCTCTCGCCGCTACGGACTCAGTACGACATATTCGCGATAGACGGCACAGTGCACATTGCACGACAGCCAGCACCCAGCACTGCGCCCACGACGTCCCGCCGCACCATCGCCGCCCGCCACAGCGCGTTCCTGCTTGCAGCAACCATGCCTGCATGCGCATTGCATTAACCGCTGGCTTGGCCTGAGACACGCATTCCTGCCTCGACGGGAGTCGACTGCTCCAACATGAACACCACGACCGCCCCGCCGCCCAATCCCTCGCACCACCGCCAGTCGTCGCGCAGTGGCTCCATCATCTCGTCGTCGTCGTCATCGCTCCAACGCTCCGCCTCGCAGAGGGACGCGAACAACCCGGAACCGGCCTCGTCCACCAGAGCCCCCCACAGCCGGGCCACACCGCCCCCGACCACGGCCAGACGTCGTTCGAGCGCTGCCAACGGCGCCGCAGATGGCATTGCTCCCTCGAGCGACGGCCCACCTGCTGCCTCTGCGCATGTGAACCGCTGGTCCCAGAGCACCACGGCCAGCAACCGGGATCATCACCCCCCCGCACCAGCACCAGCATCAGTCCCAGCCATCAGCACCCGCCCCACCACCACCACCACCACAACCCCAGTTTCTCGCGCAAACTGAGCATCACCACCACCACCACGGCCCTGCCTACCACGACGCCCTCCACCACCGCCAATGGATCTGCCCCGCACCCGCAATCGCCCTCACGCATTGCCCATTCCGCTGCCACTTCCGCTGCCAGTCGCTCGCCCCCGTCAAGTCCCCGCCGACAACGCCCACGCTCCCCCGTATACGACCCCCCGTCGTCTGTGACGGCGCCCCAGATATACCCTCGCTGCCCCCGATCCTCCTGCCATCAACAGTCTACGACCCCAACACTCCCACGAGCACCTCGACCACCAACAACTCGCCCTCTGCATCCAGCCTCTTTACCCCAAGCTTCCTCTCTGGCACCCAGCCACGCGACTACTTCAACTCAAAACCAGCCCAGCCGCCCCCGGCCCAGAGACCTCCCTCGCGCACCACCAAGGCGGAGAAGGTGCTGGGCAAGTCGCCCCTCGGATCGCCTGGTGTCCTCCACGAGCCCGACTCCGCCTCGGCCTCAGGTCGGCCCTCCACGGGAAGAAGACCCTCGATTGCGGCGGTACCTAGGGAATCCGCCCAAAAGCCCCCGCCGAGTGCCGGTCATAGGCAGGCCGCCTCACGGGACCACTCCAGGAGCCAGAGTAGAGAACAGTTCAGATCCGCCAGCAGAACCCACGCCCGGAGCCCCAGCCGGGATCACCTTCGCAGTGAAAGCAACGCCAGCGCTAAAGTAGACGACGCCTACCAGGGCACTCCTCCCCGCACGCGCGAGCGGAGGGAGAAGGATAAGAAGACGATGCTGTCGCGCGCCCTGCAAAAGGCAAACACGGCCGTCTTGCTCGACAATGCGCAAAACTTCGAGGGCGCCATGGAGGCGTACGAGGATGCCTGCAAGCTCCTCCAGCAGGTCATGATTCGCAGCTCGCAAGAGGAAGACCGGCGGAAGCTGGATGCCATTGTGAGTCACGCGTACAGCATGGCAAGAAACCCGGCACTAACCGAAGCAGCGAGTGACGTATACGAACCGCATAGAAGAACTGCGACGATTAGACCCTGGCTACACGAACCACAGCGGCAAATCGCTACCAGCTCGTCCTATGAGCGGGGAATCGCTGGACGAACACCGCTCAATGCTGCTCCTGGACGACGACGACGACGACAACGACGGACCACCTGCAGTATTTGAGACTGCCACTGTATCCCGCATAGTTAACGATAGTTCCATGTATGATACCCCCTCCATGGATGCGCCCACGCCGCCACCCTCGCAGCAACTGCCCCTTCGCAAAGGCTTCGAAGGTCCTCGTGAATCCGTCATTTCCACGGCCATCCGCGACGTGCAAAGAGGCATGCAAAACCCACAATTCAGCCTACAGCCCCCACCTGGACGACTTGCGCCTTCCACGTCATCCGTTCGATCTTCAACTGCCGAGTCCATGATGGACCGTGTATATATGCCTCCACCGCTGTCTCCAAAGCGGTCCAAGTCGCCCCTCTTCAGCGGCAAGACAGAGTCCGAATCCGAAGGCTATGGTCGGTTACTGCAACCGCAACAGGCAGTCAAGTCGAACCACCAGCGAGTCCACAGCAACGAGTCAACGTCATGGCTTGACACGATAGACGAGTCTGGAGGATCGTCGTGTTCTTCTTCAGTACATTCCATGTCTCCAGGAGGAGTACGTCGAAAACATCTACGAAGCACAAGCGGAGGCACCGAGGCAGAATTCGACGCGGCGCTTGATGCAGCCGTCGAAGCTGCTTATGACGACGGCTACGAACCTTATGATGACGATATATCTACCCCTGCTGACATGATAGCGACCAAGTTGCGGAACGTGGAACTAGCCAAAGAGCGCGTACGCGAAGTCGAACGTGAAGAGGCTATTGCCGCGGCCAAGTATCGTTACACAGAGACGCAGCTCCGGAACGAGGGACTTCCACATGTGCGTGAAAGCGCTGAGATAAGATTCAACGACGAAGCAGATGAGGAAGAGCGCTTATTGGATGAGATGACGAGAGAGTACATGCTTGATGGCTTCGATTTCGATCTACAGACAAAGTCGTCGTTACCGCGGCAGTCGGACTCGAGTGGCTTTTCTGGAAGCACGTACAACAGTTCAGTGTCCTCGCACAGAACGACGGGTGGTACGTCACTCTCGACGGTTGCAGAGGTGATACACCCGTCATCCAAACATGCACCCATGCATGCCCCTCCCTTGGTGCCTGCTCCATCTGGTGCTCTGCCTGCGTTGCCTTCAGTTCCGGAGTCACAAGCATCGCAAACGATGGACACCGCAGAGGTCACGCCACGACCTATTACCACAACCAAGGACGCAGCCTCAGTACGGAGCCGGAGATTATCAGGCCAAAATGCAAAATCTTTAAAAATCGAGACTTCTGTGCCACCAGTCTCGCCTGCACCGCATACGGAGAAGCCTCCGGTGCCAGCCAAGGATGCGCCTTCCGACCTCCCTGTCCAACCCAAGTCTGCGGCACCAACATTCAGCACTACTAAACCAGCACTAGACTCCGCATTCAAACTTCCCGCGCTGCCGCAAACGTCCCAACAATCTGGTCTCCGAGCTCCATCGCCTCAGCCTGCCCTCTACAGCCCCGCCGAGACTACTGCCACTGTTTCACCAGCGACGCCCGCCCTCGGCCATGCTGTATCCAACGAGGCTGGTCTTGTGCCAGGTTCACCAAAGAATGGAAAACCCACAGCGATGGGAATCAGGAAGAACAAGTCTTCTCTTAGCCTGAAGCAGCGCAATTTGTCAATATCCAGTCCAGATGGCTCAGATGCGTCCATAGGAACGCCACTCAGCACGACTTTCTCCATTACGGGGCGGAAACCCAGCAATGCCGGTCTAGCGATGCCAACACCTGGCATCCCCACATTCAACGTCGATGGTCTACCGAGTGGAGGGATGCACTTGTTCGAAAGTGATATTCATTCACCCTTCTCACCTGGTTCGCCAAGCCCGGCTATCACAAACGCACCGATACCCCTGGAGCCATGTCCGGATTCGTATCTACTGAGACCATTCTGGTTAATGCGATGCTTCTACCAGACTATCGCACATCCCCGAGGTGGATACCTCTCAACTAAGCTCTTTGTTCCTCGCGATGTCTGGCGAGTAAAAGGCGTCAAGCTAAAGAACATCGAGGATAAGATCGCCAACTGCGACATGCTTACAGCGGTCTTGCAAAAGCTAGCATCTGTGGATACGAACGATGCAGATGCCGTACTAGAGGAGATGCAGTCTTTGGAGCTAGTGCTCGACCAAGTGCAAACCCAACTAGCGAAGAAACTAGGCAATGAGGTCGGTGTACAGTCCGTAACCGCGCTATTCAGAGACGCGACTACGGTCGGTGAAGGTGCAGGGTCCGCCGAAGGCCAAGGCAAGCATGGTTCCCAAGACCACGCCCACAAGGGTGCTGTTGCTCAGGGCAAGTCGTATCTTGCCTCATGGCGGAAACTCCGATCGAAGAACTCGGGCGTCAATCTTGCTAGCATGGCCGGTGGTGCCAAGAGTGCTGAAGTACCCAAAGACACTCTGGTCATGTCGACACTTCCCATGACTAACCTCACGAGCATTCGCTTCGCCAAGCGAGACATTTCCGGTATTGTGTTTGAGGGTCCCAATGCAGGCTACATGGGTTCCTTGGCGCGGTTGTTCGATGCGGTCCAAATACTAGGTATGATTCCTCACAACTTTAAATCATGGCAACGTGTGCTGACAAATCCTCCAGACCAAATCGCCCGCCAAGTCGAAGACCCAGGTCTCAAGCATTCTTCGTCTACACACGTCGGTCTCGAGCTATGCACGCGCCACGCCGCCGAGTTTTTCGGTTTCTACATCTGTCGCTTCGTCCTTACCGACGTTACCATGATGCTAGATAAATTCATCAAGAGAGGTAGTGAATGGGTTTTGGTTTAGGTCCCAAGAAGACCTTTATGTGATGTGTTTTAATGTATGGTCTGGTAATGAGACGAGGGTTCTTTTCGAGCATTCCCATCACCCATGCTTTCCTCCTCTGTTGGACCGAGGGACTCTTATGAATGCAGAAGAGGAGGAGAAAGAAGACGACTGATTGGAAAGAAATGAGGCATGGCATGAAAGGGACTGGTATGGGGTTTTCTCTGGTCGACGTCATGAGGTTATGCATCTTTTTGTCCTGCTGAAGCGCTGGATAGCACTAGCTTTGCTTTGTTTCAATGTTGTCCTTGTTTGTTCGTCATCGCGTTGCATACTGTCTTTGAAGATATCCCCTCCAGACTCATCTTAGCTTATCGTTATTACTATCGAAGCATCTTTTCATTGCTGAATACAGAAGACTTTCTTTTTGCTCGTGTGATGTAGTCTCATTTGTGAAAGAACTATTCAGCAGGCTAGGTCTGTATGAGGTGAAGAGAAAAACGTTAGAGAGAAGCAAAGCAAAAACCACTCATACAACAAAAGGCCGACCCACCCTCGCTTTCTCAGCAGTAGTAGTACTCGCACGCTTCTCCTCCGCCTGCACCACGACACCATCATACGACCTAGCCTTCTCCTCCATCGACATCTTCGCCCTGGGCTCCGACCGATTCCACAACTCTAAATGCGTATAAAATCTGCCATCCTTCGGCGGCGGTCTCTGGAGTTCTGCTCGACCCAAGACACCCGGCCTATTCGAAACCGGTGACGGCGAAGCAGACCCCGCGTCCTCATCATCATCATCATTTCCACCACCCGGCAAGTTGAGAAAGCGGCTCCATGCCGTCGCGGCACTTTCTAAACTGCTGCTCGCCCGGATAGTGCGTATCACGGCCTGAGCGGTGATGAGATTGCTCTCGAGCATTGTGGTTTGGAACGTCGTGAGGGTTTGTTGGAGGCCCGTGACAGCTTCGGTGACGGGACTGTTCATTTCGCGGTGGAAACTGCGGCCCAGGGCTGTGAGACTGCTGCTTAGATTAGGGATGGCTTGGACGTAGTCCATGTATGGGGTCGTGAGGTCAACAGTGAGGTTGTCGAGTGTGGGCGTCGTGGTGGGTAAGACGCTGGGCAGGGCCAGACTAGCGGTAATGGGGAGTGTGGGTGTAGGTTGAGTTGAAGGCGCGGGTGCTGTGCCGTTGATGGGGGTGGAGGTGTTGGCAAGATTGACTGGCAGGAGCCATGATGTCTGTTGTTGTTGTTGCGTGTCAGTAATGGCCATGAACAAGCTTGATAAGATGCAAGACACATACCCTGTTCGTGTCGAGCTGAAACTTTCCTCTCAGGATAGTATTGGTAATGTTGTTGACAAGGTCTGCAGTGCCCATCTGACCGCTACCGCCGAAAATATTGAAGCCAAAGCCTCGGTTAGGGTTGTTCGGGTCCCCGATAGCACTTGCTGCCGCATTGATAACGCTTCTCAGATCGGCAAGGTCTTGTACGGCAGGCGTGGCGATGGCGGAGGGAATCAGGATGATACCGGTGACCAGCATCATGTGGAGCAATGAGCAGTCCTTGTGTTGAGCCAGTAACATAGTAAGCTGACAATGCGGCGAGCAAATACTTGGAGTTGTTAGGCGTGTAGGTAAGAGGTGTTAGATGAGTGTCAAAGTATGTTGCTAGAAGCTAGAGGTGTTTTGAGTGTACTGTTGGTGGGAGAAGTTCGGAGGTTATGAAGAACTGCTGGCTTCTTATGGGGAGTACTTCTGGAGCTAGGGGGAGGAAGCTGCAATGGATTGGGGGACACGTGATTGTAGATGTATAGCTACGAAAGGTAGGAACGATGGATCACCGGTCGTAAACCTGCGAACATGGCCGAGGAAAGCATGACTACATTGATGCTTCTACATCAATGCTCTATCAGATTCTCTATATAGGTTGGTATCAATGCATGGCCACCAAGTCTTTGTTGTGTGAAAGCAACAACAGTCTGCGCATCATGCTTGTCTAGATCCGATAGTGTACAGTTGCTTCTAATTTCTCATCTGTAAGGACTTCTTTTCTTCATCGGGGATTGCGAGTGCTCATACTCCAAAAGCCCTAGAACAGTAGCATGCGGGCGATGTGCTTTCGCAGCATACGGTAGAGGGTAAATCAATACTGTCATCATTTATAATTCCAATCTTTTGGCGATGCTCCAGGAGGAGATCAGCCAACAGTTACGGCAGCCCTTGTGAGATTCGGATTCATACAGGTGACTGCACAGTGCTTCAATTCCAGTCATCCGACAATATTTTGACGATATGCACCATCGAATACCTACTAATAAGATGACACAGTTGGCAGTACTGAAAAAGAGGTGTCCAATGTTTGAGGAGGTACTAGGATAGTCTCTCGCTCATCTTGATATCATGGTTGCGCACTGTTGTGCTCTTACTTCCACGAACCATGGCGATCGCCAGCTTATTGTAGGGTACCCATGGAACCTCGACTTGCTTTCTCGTAGGCCCTCCACCATAGTCCCATATTCGCCGCGACTAGCAGGTCCATCATCTTTAGGCCTTCGTCTTCCAGAATGATCTTTCCCAACTTCGCCTGCTTTCCACCGAAACCACCACCCGCGAACTCTTGACCTAGAGAAAGATCTAAACGATCCAACGAGCTTCTAGCCTCTTCAGTATCTTCATCGCGGCCGAGTGACAAAGACGAGTTGTTGCGATTGTGTCGCCCTCGACGAAAGAATGACGAGCGCTTCGAAGATTCTTCACCTCTTGGTGTTGTACCTTTCGGACTGCTTGGAAGGTTGAATCTTACTTCACTAACCGTCATTGCAGTGGGCGGCGCTCCTTGAAGCCCTGGAACTATATGCCGACACTGTTACAGTAGTCAGAATCGTATGTGGCGCGTCGTGTTGGTATGACTGAACTCACCTTTAAAGCCCCCCCACCTATTCCTGTGACGAACTCGCATCGGCCGTTCCACGGACTTGTAAAGACATAACCACGAAAACTAGTTTGCCTATCGGAGACTTGAATGCTACTGTACGTCTGGTCTCCCCGTGTCACGAATGGAGGAGTGGGAGGAGGCCACACATCTGTCGACGCAGAGTTGGTCTGCGCATAACAGCTACCTCTAGAGTCTGGGCGGCCGGTGTTGAAATCACGGGAATTGAGTTTTTTGTGTCCAAAGCCGCCTGTATGCTGTGATCCTTCCATCCAGATGCGTCGGCGGAATACGTTCTCGTTCGCTGATGGGTGGCTGCCCGTCTGCAGTGATTGGATAGACGTACCACTATCTCGACTTACCAAAGGAGGCTTGCTGGTGGTATCGGAATGGAGAAACTTGGAGTAGCCCGGATTGAACACTTCGATGTACATTGGCGCTCCGATTTTCTTCTTGGCACTAGGATCGTTCGATGTCGAAGACGAGATGTCTAGGACAGGGGGATCTTCTATACGAGCAACGTTCCATTGCGCACCAGATGCGGGATCTCGCCGGATTAGGGTGAGAGAGGCACTGGCACGCGATGGATTCTCCGATCGCCTGCGTGGTGAAGCTGTCGGTCTTCGGTACTCCTGTTGATACTGGCTGGCATCGAATGAACGTCGTGGGCTATGACTATACTCTGGCGCGAGCATTGCGGACCTCCGTGCATAGTTACCTGCATCGATGTTTTGGTTGTTTGAATAATTATTGATGGGCGCGAGAGTGCTGGGAACAGGTTTTCGGACGGGAGCTGTGATTATGCCGGGTACCGCTTTCCTTGGGACGATAGGTGTAGAGACAGAAGTGGAAGAAGCTTGGCCGTGCGGTATACACTCGGAATCCTGGAATTCGGGAAGGTCGACAAGACAAGCATCTTCGGGTTGCTCAACGTGGACGAAATAGAGTGAGCTTTGTATGTCTTCTGCGGTCACTACCTTTTCCCGCGGCTTCATCGGAGATAAGAAGACATCTGAAGCACGTTAGGCTTACATCAGGAGGACACATATTTGCAGCCGTACCTCTGCTGCCAGGAACACGGGCGATATACAGTACTAGTGGCTCATGCCTTTCATGAGTAGGATTCCTGGGATAAGCTGGTGGATTGGAAGCAAGAGCGGTAAGCGACGAGAGAGATCTGGCTTCGACGATGGGCGTGGCCATTAGAGCGATAGACAATGGCAGTGTTGACAGCCAGATAGCGCCGACGTGGTGGCTTATTAGGTGATCACTAGTTGTCTCCAGGGCGTTGCCTAGGATGTATTAAAGGCACGCAATGACGAGGTTGTGCCTGTGTTCGGGTGGCTGTGTGGACGCGTCTCCACCGACTATTCATGTACAGCAAATCGATCGTCTTGGCCTATCGTTGCAGAGCGCGAGAGACAAGCGGATCTGACAGACGCGCATGATCCATGGACTCGCGGCGCTTTGCGGGCAGACGAGGCTGATGCGGGTGAAGGAGCCTGGAGCACGCAGCACGCGAGCCTGCTTCGCGTTAAGTCCAATGTGGCGGTGGCTGGGACGGCGGCAATTGATTGGCGCAGCAACCAAGGGTCCTAGCGCTGAAAGTTGCGAAATCTTGGCCTGGGTTTTGACCTCGATTTTCGCGACCCGCACACGACACGCTCGCCCCGCCAGCTCTACGCCCTGTACTATTCGGAACAAGGACAGGCTCCATTACCAAAAGCACCCCGTGTCTGTCGTATACGCAATGGCCGACAATCTCGAGGTATGCTCCGCAAACGAGTCCTGCCGGGCCTTCTCGCCGCTAACTGAGAGCTGCAGGAGCGTCTCAAGAGCCATGCTCGTGCCTTCGAAGGCCTCATGTCTTTGATACCCGCCAAAGACTACTACGGAAAGGATGAGAGTATCACCAGCGTATGCACCTCTTCTCTTCTACGCCTCCGCTTGATGCTGACATAATGTCTGCAGACGCAATGGCAAAAGAAAGGCAAGAAGCAGACCCTTGAAGAGCGACAAGCAGCCAAGCGAGCGAAGCTGGATCCAGCCTCGCACAAAAGCGCCAAAGACGTCATGGACGAGAACGCGCTAAAACGGAAGCGTGAAATGGAGGGCGAGGAGGTATCCGAGCCTGAGTCGTCCGACCTCGACATGGACATCACAAAAGAGAAGCCTCTCGAGGGAATCAAGACCAAGGCAAAGAAGCAGAAGACGCAGCCCGTCGAGCCAGAAGCCGAGGAGACAGAAGAAGCTGCTGAGACACAGGCTTTATCAAAAGCCGAGGCCAAGGCTGCGGCGAAAGCAGAGAAACGAAGGGAGAAGAGGAAGGAGAAGCAGGAGAAGAACAAGAAAAAGGAGGAAGCGAAGAAAGCGCAACAGACGTCATTCCAAGGCCTTGCCGCCACTAAACAGCCTGAAGAGGACGAAGCTGAGGAAGTCGATGAATCTGCCGGCGAACTCGAACACCCAGACGAACGCATACAAGCATTAGATGTCAGCGGTCTCGTCGAAGAGGGTCAGTCTACCGCTCCCTCCACTGCTGTCAATTCCAACTCCTCTACAGCCTCAGTCGCCTCAGCCGCTTCTTCAAACTCTTCATTACCTCAATCTGGTGAAGAGGCACCACAGAAGAAGGCCAAGAAACCGTACACAATCGACCCGCAGAAGCATGAAGATTTCCGAGCTCGGCTGAACGCAAAGCTCGAGGCCATGCGTGCGGCGCGAAAGGCTGACGGCCCAGATGGACGTCCTGCACGGAATCGCGCAGAGCTAATCGAGGCACGACGGAAAAAGGAAGCTGAGAAGAAGGCTACGAAGAAGGCCCTCCGTCAGGACGCCAAAGAAGACGAGGCACGGCAGCAAGCAGAGGAGCAGCTCGCACGGATAAGAGGCGGTTCGGGCTCACCTTCTGTGTTCACAGCGAGGTCGCCGGAGCACGAGCGCAGTTTCAACTTTGGCAAGATTGCATGGGATGGCGCACAGCTTGAGGGAAATCTCTCGGGATTTCTTGAATCCAAGAAGAAAAAGGGCAAATCAGACGCAAAGACAGCACTAGAGGCTGCGCAAAAGAAACAGGCTCGTCTCAATGCCTTCGATGAGAACAAGCGCAAAGACATTCAAGAGAAGGACCTGTGGCTCGCTGCCAAGAAGAGGGCACAGGGCGAAAAGGTGTTTGACGACGTCAACCTCTTGAAGAAGAGCCTCAAGCGTCAGCAAAAACAAAAGGACAAGAGCAAGCAAGAGTGGAAGGAAAGGCTTACCAACGTCGACCAAGGAAAGGCGGCGAAACAGAAGAAGAGAGAGGAGAACTTGAAGAAGCGTAAGGAGGAGAAGGGTCAAAAGGGTAAAAAGAAGGTGAAGAAGCCTGGCAAGAAGGTTACGAAGCGACCGGGCTTTGAGGGTACTTTCAAGGCGAGATAATCATGAGGCTGGGCGGAATGAAGGCATAGAAAAGGAAAGAGTGGTGCCATGCACACTCTTGGGAGACATTTGGCGTTTGATACCATATCATGGCAGGCATCTTACGAGCGTTAGGAGTATCCGGGTCTTGAATATTACGATGTCTTTTCCCCGAGTGTATTAGTTGTCCACATGTCACTGTTGTTTTTCCCAAATCAATAGCAATGCATCTAACCGGCCCCTTGATTGCAGTACGCCCAATGTATACATGTATGTTCTCAACGTCTTGAGTATCGCCACACTTGTTCAGATGGTCCCTTGTTGTACTGATGCATTGACAAATGAAACCCGACTGGGTGTGTCGGGCGGAACCGCTCCTCTTATATATACAGTAACTTCAAACCACTCCTATCCATTATCTGTAAGGCGCATCCGCACGAGCCGCAGCGGCAATCTCAGGCTCCCACTTGTCTCCATTTGCTAGCAACTTCTCCTTGTTGTAAAGTAGCTCCTCTCGTGTCTCGGTCGCATACTCAGCGTTAGGTCCTATATCATGTTAGCACGCACTTTGGAGCTCGCGGCAGATGTGGGCTTACCCTCAACAATAGCGTCGACTGGGCAGCTCTCCTGGCAGAGGCCACAGTAGATGCACTTGGTCATGTCGATGTCGTAACGTGTGGTCCTCCTGCTACCGTCCATGCGCTCCTCAGCCTCGATTGTGATGGCCTGCGCAGGGCAGATGGCTTCGCAGAGCTTGCAAGCAATGCAACGCTCCTCACCTGTAGGGTACCGTCGCAGAGCGTGCTCGCCTCGGAAGCGGGGTGAGATGGGGCCCTTTTCGAACGGGTAGTAGATGGTGTATCTCCAGAATCGTCAGATCACATTTTCCAAACGTCTAGCATGCCGGCAGCCTGCGCATCCGAGTACTTACGGTGGTCGGAAAAACTGCTCCAGCGACACATACATGCCGCGGAACATCTCCATGAGCAAGAAGTATTTACCGGCGCGGTCCAATGCACCTTCTCCTTCATCCCATCGCTTCGGCTTTGGTAACCGGAAACCTGGCGGCGGGGGGTCCTGCTGGAGTGGCGGCGCGGGATAGAGTGGTGGAGAAGAAGGCGACGGTGGCGGGCGAGGGGAGGCGCCCTGACGCGAACTGTGGTGACCGGAGCAGCGTGGCAGCTGGGCGGCTGCGCGCCAACATTGTCAATGGCTTTGCGCTGGCCATTATGAGCGTGGTGGTGTCGCTGGCGGATTGAGGGGGGTTGCTGGCGGATATGGAGGTTGTCGTCAAGCTCGAAACTTGAGGTCGTCGCTTGTAACGCGGAAGCTGCGATTGGCCGAGAAGTCCAATGACGGCGACAACAGTGGAAGGCAACTCCGCAGTCAGAGATCTGTATTGAGTGATATCCAAGAGCCAGTAAAGGAATTCCAAGTCGTCCTTGGACAGCTATATCAGGTGTTGTGGTAATTGAAAGGTGCGTCTGTTTACTCGTACTGAAATGCTTCTTGACGGCTGACTAACGTAATGTAACTTTAGTCTGAAGTTCTAGTCGAGCATCAACATCACCACCACCACCGACCTTGCTACTTCGCACGACACACTCGCAACCTGTCACCATGTTTCGAACAGCACTTCTCAGGTCCGCCCGGTCCGCCGCCCGCGCCGCCCCACGATGCCAGGCTGCAATGGCTCGCCCCGTTGCGCGAAGCTCTTTCGTCCAGCCGAAGCAAATGAACCCCTCCGTATACTTCCAAGCCGTACGATGCTACGCTGCGAGCGCTGGTCTGTCAAAAGATGAGGTCATTGGCAGGATAATGGACCTCTTGAAGAACTTCGACAAGGTAACGCTTATGCGACCGGGTTTTTTTAGGCAGTGGCTAACACAGAAGCAGGTCACCGATGCTTCCAAGGTAGCCACCACCCGTGTGTGAAACCTCGGAAACAAATGCTTACAATCTATAGCTGAACGCCGAATCGCACTTCCACAACGACCTCGGTCTCGACAGTCTGGATACCGTAGAAGTAGTTATGGCAATTGAGGAGGTTAGTTGGTGCGCACATGATGCACTCCAGGCAAATCTGACAACGTGGTAGGAGTTCAGCATTGAGATCCCCGACAAGGAGGCCGATGCCATCCACAGCGGTATGTTTTGAAGCGCAGGGTGGCAACTATACATACTGATGATATCACAGTCAAGCAAGCAGTGGACTACATCATCGCTCAGCCCGATGGTAAGTCGCAACTTGAAAATGACGCATTTTGTCCAGACTAACCATGTTGTAGCTCACTAATTTATATTGAGATCCGCGCTGCGTGAGACATGATGGACGTGGAACTGGTAGTCGGTCCTACCGGTATCACTATATATATGCCTCTTTGTAAAACAGTCGCCTGGGTAGGCACCGTGTACTTCTGATAGAATTGACGCTATCCACCTCCCATTGCTTTGGCTACTGCGGTGTTGCGCGTCTGTTTACTTGATGATTGAGGCGTGCGTAACTAATCTTGGCACATCCGAGACCGAGCCCTGTCGGCGCTGATAGAGGTGGCACGAGAATCAACCGCCCAACTCGAAACCTGCACACGCGCGCTTCAATAGCCCCTTTATCTTTACATCGCCGTGATCTACCACCCTTTTTTACGCTCACTCACCGAAAGTCCCACATAGTCCGACACAGCGTATGCGCAGCCCAAGCGCCCTCATCCCTGCGCCCGTTGAGGAGCCTCACCCATAATTTCGACATAGACTCGCCACCCGTTCCACAACCACACCTGATGGCTTCTAGCTCTGGTCTGACGCGCCGGAGAGGAGGCGGCGGTGCTGCTGGCAACGGCGAGGATGATGGCAGCCGGGTGAGCTCGCCAGCACCCAAGCGCAACGACGACCGCACCCCCGAAACGTCCTACGAAAGCTCCGAGAACGGCCACAAGATCGCATTCGATCCTCGGGATATCAGCGAAAATGCAGAGAGGAGCAAGCAGCCCAAGCTGACGCTCATGGAGGAGATTATCCTCATGGGACTGAAAGACAAACAGGTGTGTACACCGCAGGCTGCGGGCGGGCTAGGGCAGCAGGCTGATGAGTGAGAATAGGGATACCTGTCGTTCTGGAACGACAACATCTCCTATGCGCTACGAGGATGCATTGTCATAGAATTGGCCTTTCGAGGCCGTGTGAGCATGCAGAAGGACTCGAATCGGCGACGCTTCCCCCTCGCAGACAGGGTCATTGAGGTCATTGACGACACGTTGACTGGAGAGGTCCTGCTGGATGAGGCGCTGAAGATGATGAAATCGAGCGAGAAGATGAGCGTCAACTCCTGGATCGACCTCATGAGCGGTACGTTCATGGCGCGCATACCGAGACTGGTGCTCAGCACTAACTCTGCATACAGGAGAGACGTGGAACCTGATGAAGATCGGCTACCAGTTGAAACAAGTACGCGAACGACTATGCAAAGGCCTCGTCGACAAGGGCATCTTGCGCACGGAAAAGAAGAACTTCCTCCTGTTCGACATGGCTACACATCCCGTCGCGGACGGCGGCGCGAAGGAGGAGATTCGGCGCAGAGTCCGGAATGTCCTCACCAATCGCACCGTAGTCCTCACCGGCAGCCAGTTCCTGCCCGAAGAGTTGGAATTCAGGGTGCTGCGAACCATCACCATGGTGTGCGCCGCCTATGCTGCCAACGTACTAGAGAACGCCTTGACAACTTTGGGTCACGAAGCGCGGGAACGGGCTTTTGCTCAAGTGGACGAGTTGCTGGCCGAGTACTCACAGTGGCCCTTTGCAAAGAGGCAGGGAGGCTCGCAGGGTGTGGGCGCAAACTTGGGGCAGCTCATCACGGACGAAGTCAACGGTTCCAAGGATAAGGAGCTTCAGCTTGAGGTAAGCCATGTCTATTTTTTCTCTTTCCCTCCTCCCTAAAACGACTACGGAGCGCTAACAATTGTACAACAGGTTGTTGCTGCGTGCTTGAGTGTATTCACTCGACTTGACTCGCTGCTTTGAGCGGAGAGTAGGCACCAAGCGCAGTGATATACTGAGCTGCAGGGAGGGGCAGGCTTAGCAACCGCGGAGCTGGACATTTGGAGTATCTACCGCCAGCAAATCAGACGCATATAGCGGGCAAAGTTGCAAGCGGCGGCGTGTGCAGGCCAGGACTGGAAAATGTAGGGTATTGACAGTTTCTAGCATTGATGCAACTACGGCGGATCTGGAGGCGAGCGCGTCAGAGTGCGATGACGAGATGTACTACCAGACGCTTCTTCTTGTTCGTTTCTACTGGGCGGGTCTTTCCATGAAATACAGCCTTTATTCAATAACGAACAAGGTGCATTACACGGTGGCTTTTGCTCGAAGCTTGGCCAAGTAGGGATGCGCTAGCCTTCGTCATGACGTCGCACGTGACGAGTGCGTGGAGACGATGGAGTGCGAGTGTAATTACGTGGAACAGTCAGCAGCAGATTCATGGCCTCTGTGCTGGAGCAAGAAACCACGGCTAGCAGAGGCTGTGAGTGCGTTGGGAGCGTGCCGGGCAGCTTCAGTGCTCGTTATGGGCTTTGGCTGGCTCGGCGCTCGTAAGCGGCAGCACTGGCTGCTTGGGCGCAAATCCATCGATGCCTCTGCCTGCCTGCCTGCCACACGACACATCATTCCCAGTTCCGAGCTTATCCACGGCCGCGACCCCGCCCAAGGCACTGCAGCAGGTGTTTCGCCGATTTCGGTTTCCTGACCAATATTCCCTTGCCTGTGAAAGGCTTACAGACGGGCTGCTGCGCGCTTGACTACCCGATCGGCACTTCTTGCCCTGGACAGCCAAACAGAGGCCCAGCCCAGCCCTGTGACCTGTGACGACGCGCAAATTGCATGCTCCCAAAGGTATGTGTTTTTTCTGTTGTTGTTGCTGTCGTTGTTGTTGTTGTTGTTGTTGTTGTTGTTGTTGCTGCGTAGGCCCGTGGTAGTGGCGCCACGGATGCGCTTTCTGGAGATGGCGGCGGCGCTGGTGTTGCTGGTGCTGCTGTCGCCATCGCATCACGCACCCGCCCCCCTTCTTCTGCCACGCGCGACCGCAGGGGACGCCCATTGACCCATTCGAGCCTCCATCACTCCTTCCAGCCTCCATGCCTCGGCTCTAACCAGGGCAGCAACACGCAGGTCGCTCCTGCCGTGCGCATTTCCATTCACCACGCAATGCCCTCTCCGCCGCTAGCCGACTCCCAAGCCCTCGATCCCGCCCACGGCGCGTCCACAAACGGCAACACCAGTCAAGGTGCTGTCCAGCCCGCAGACGCCCCGACCAGCATCAATGGACCCGACAGCGCGTCCAAGGAGAACAACGCGATCCGAGACGGAAAGCAGAAAGCCAAGGCCGTCATGGCGGCTTCTGGCCTGACCCTCAGCGGCACCCACGGCGACATGGCGTCGCCAGCGCAGCCCGAAGCCATCAACGGCGCGTCGCCCAGCAGAAAGCGATCGCGTTCGGGGACCCGCAAGTCTTCCCACACGCCTTCCCACGACGACGGCGCGAAACCCACAACCTCGCAGACCCATCTCCTCGACCGCTACATTGCGCGCGACCTTCTCGACAGCGTCAACAAGTACGAGCGCAACAAGCATTCCGAGAAGGTCTATGGCGAACTGAATGACCTGCGCCATTTCTACCGCGACGAAGTATATCCCGTCCGGCGACAGAACCCCGGCGCCATCTTTGGATATGGCTACGCTGGCTACGGCAACGGCGTGACCGACATACCACCCGATCCAAGAGACCCGCGAGCCCTCCCGCAAACGAAGCTGCTCTACCCCGAACATGCTAGGCGCGCCGGCCGTCGACTCGCACCGCAACTAAAGGTTTCAAAAGAGAAGGGATTGCAGCAAGCAGACCAGATCGAGGAGCTTGTGCCTGTGCGTTTGGACATTGAATTGGACCGACTGAAGCTGCGCGACACTTTTACCTGGAACCTCCATGACCGCGTCACCAACCCCGTGCTCTTCGCTCAGACCCTCGTCGAAGACTTCCAAATACCGCCCGAACTACGCCAGAATGTTATGCAGCAAATCGATCGCGAGATTCACGAGCAGGTGCAAGACTACTATCCTCATGCTTTCTTCGACGACGAGCCTTTGGACCCCCATCAACCACATTCAGCATACAAGAATGACGAGATGCGGATTCTAATCAAGCTGAACATCACCATCGGCCAGCACACGCTTGTAGACCAGTTCGAGTGGGAGATCAACAATCCTCTGAATGCGCCCGAGGAGTTTGCAAGACAGATGGCCGCGGACCTATCCCTGTCAGGAGAGTTCACTACAGCCATTGCGCATTCGATAAGAGAGCAGTGCCAGATGTTCACAAAGAGTTTATACATTACAGGACATCCCTTCGACGGGCGGTCAGTCGAAGATACAGATATACAGGACAACTTCCTAGCCTCTCCACTCCCCTCCGTATTCCGCCCGATGCAGTCTACCAAGGACTACCAACCATACCTCTACGAGCTAAGCAACGCTGACCTGGAACGAGCCGAACTATCCATCATGCGCGAGCAGCGACGCCAGAAACGATCCGTCAACAGACGTGGTGGGCCTGCCCTGCCAGACCTCAAAGACCGCCAACGAACTGTGCGCACCTTGGTCGTTTCATCAGTCCTCCCTGGTGCTGCCGAGACCATTGAGGAGAGCCAACTTTTCAAGGCCACGCGCAAGGTCAGAGAGGGTCGCCGCCGTGGTGCTGAGGGCAGTTCAGACGATTCCGATAGTGACGATTCAGTCATGGACTCTCCCGCGCCTGCACAGATGACTGGAGGTACTGCTCGAACCCGTGGTATGCGTGGAGCTGCTACTGCTGCTCAAGCCGCGATGCGATCCGCTATCGGGAGATCAGCAACTCCCGAAGTGTCTAATATTCAGGTCCATCATGAGCCACGTGCGTCCAGATCTCTACGATACGAGGCGCGAGAGGAGAGCGTGTCTGAACCTACAACACTCATTGTCAAACTCCGCATATCGCCCGCGAAGCTCAGAGAGTGGCAGAGGAACCCAAGAGCTTTTGCAAAGCCCGCTTCAACTCCCATGATGGCGCCCTCACAACCTCCAGCTCGGAGCACGCCTAGCGCAAATTCAATGCCACCTCCACCATCGCCAGCCATGCCCCCTCGCTCTACCCCGACCGTACCCACATCTATGGAAGCTTCGCCGAAACCGCCATCCACACCCACACCAACGACACAAAACAAGCAATGGCAGTACAGGCCGGACGGCTCGCTGGAGGCACCTTGGCCAACACCCGCCGCTTCGCACCACGTAAGATCTCTCCTTGCATACATGCAAATCTCCAACTGACCCGCATTAGCCTCCCACTCCTCCGTGGCTGCAACAAGCGCTTCAAGAACTACGTGATCGGAATCCCGGGGAGCTCTTCGAATCCACCATGCGCTACGCTGTCATGAACGAGCGCCACGAGGACCCAAAGACTGGCGACATTGTGTCCAGGCAAGTCAAGCTGGATACATTGTCTCCAACCGCCTCTCTCCCTGCGAACCACAAAGCATACTTCCTACCGCGAATTCGATGCATAGACTGCCCCGGGAAGTTGTACAATGCTGGACCCGAGCAGACGGTCAGCAATTTCGAACTCCATCTGAAGAACCGCGTACATATGGAGAATGTGCGCAAACGGACTGGTCAGCCTCTGTAGGCTTAGCATCCAGATTATCTAGCTGCGTGAACAGGGAATGATATTCACAAGCATAGCGGGTTCTTTTTGATAGACGCAAGCGCATTTCAGGGTATAAAGTCCCGTGTAAAAACAGCGGAGCAGTTGGAGCATGTGGAGTTGCGCATACAGACAACGTGCTGGTGCATCGGCGTTCTCATTTGCCGGCTACAACTTCGGAAACCAGTAGCCCCATGTTGGATTATTCCTTGCAAGAGTGGGCACAATTGCAAACTTTGATCCTTATGCGAGGCTACTTGAGTACCTTCCTACCTCTTTTAGTCGCTGATGTCGTTTGTAAGGTATAAGTAGGGCCGGCAGACTTCAACGCAGCGATGTAAGTAGGCGTCAATTACAGTTGTTCATTTTTTCAGGGCTGTGCCATTGTCTTCTCCTCAATATCGTGAAGGTCTCTGTGCATTTGACGACAGTCCCAGATCTCCTTTGCAGTTGCTAGTAAAGAAGACATCATCCCCGCTGTCAGCGATCAATTCGTCACGTGTTCGACCCGGCTGCACTAGCCCGTCGTCATGATGCTCCAAGCAACCCTTCTTGTCACCACTCTCCTCTCCCTCATCATGAGAGCGCACACTGCCCCTCTTCGGATTCGAATTCTCACCCACAACATCCGTTATGCCGCCAATCCACCGGCCACAGGGGAGAAACCCTGGTCCACGCGCAAACAACTGATTCTCAATGAGTTACATTACAACACTCTACACAAACCCGAAGCCTTCATATGTCTCCAAGAAGTACTCAATGAGCAGATGGTTGACATTATGGCCGGCCTGGGGGACGAATGGGCATACATTGGCGTAGGCCGAGATGACGGCAAAACCAAAGGCGAATACAGTCCCGTCATCTACCGCAAGGACGTGTGGGAACTAGTAGCATGGCAGACTGTCTGGTTAAACGAGAATGGTGCAGTGGGGAAGAAAGGTTGGGATGCTGGATCCGTGAGAATCGTTACGCTAGGAACGTTCAAGCATAACCAAAGCAAGAAGACGATGGTAGCCATGTCCACACACTTTGACAACTCAGGCGCCATTTCGCGTCGCGAATCAGCCAAGATTATCGAGAAGGTTGTCGCCAATGTTACTTCTTCCGCTGCAAATGGTTCATCCGCTACCTTGCCTTTCTTCCTGGCCGGCGACCTCAACTCTGAGACTTCGGGTGAGGCATACAAGATTCTGAACAATGGCTCGTCTATTATGCAGGATACTAAAGAGCAGGCTCGGTGGTTATATGGGGACACGAACACTTATACGGCTTTCGATGATAAGACGAAGACACTGATTGACTTTGTTTTTGTGGGACCGAGGGAAGAGGGCCATTGGCTGGTTGAGGGGTATAGTGTGCTGCCAAACAAGTTCGAAGATGGGATTTATGGGAGTGATCATCGGGCTGTTGTTGTTGATGGGCTGTTGCAGGTTTAGCAAGAAGCGTTGGAGAAGACGTGCAAAAAAAAATTTGCATTCAGACGACGCCGTTCCGCGAAACAAGACAATACTGGAATGTAAATTCAACGAGTTGATTGCAATTATCTTCATGAGAGAACGATGTACCTGACACGACTCAGCTCCGGATGAAAGCTGTCATTAGCGTGGTAACACGCGTACCTAGGTATATGCAACAGACAGCTCCAGCTGCATGCCAGTGGTGAAATTGCTCTCCAATCTCACCTCTATCCGATCGTGCAGCAAATTCAAAATTCTTCAATAGTAGCCTAGATGATCACAAGCCCAATTTCTAGATGCAGAGAGATGAATTCACTCTAGGAAGAAAAGCAGGCCGAGTGTGAAGTTGTCAGGCGATCGTCGTCATTGGGCTTTAGCTAAGCGAAAGCTCGAAAGCACCCCACTGAGGGGCTGGTCTGTGAACACAGGAACGACCTCGCGCACCACTCCAATTCTAGCTCCAGATCATCTTCCCACACTCAACTATACTCAAGATGGCCGAATCAACAGCCGTCGGTAAGCTTGATCCTTCTTCCCTGTACATGTCATCGACATGTGAAGCTATTTAGACAAAGACATAGCTCAGAACACAGTTTTGTCTTGTCAACGAGTCGCAGAAGCTAATCCCTATTGCAGACTACAGTCTGGCAAACCCAGATAATATCACCAAGTACAAGGTCGCTGCCGAAATCTCCCAGAAAGTTCTCAAGGAAGTCTCCGGTACGACGCTCTCCAAGCTCGCGCTTACGGCACGCGCGTAAACACAGACATAGACTGACCGATTCAGGATGGATCGCCGCCGATGCCAGCATTGTCGAACTCTGTGAGCGCGGCGACAAGCTCCTAGACGAGGAGGTTGCCAAGGTCTACAAGGGCAAGAAGGTCCTGAAGGGCATTGGACACTGCTGCACCATCTCTCCGAGCGCCTATATCACCCCGTACACGCCGCTCAAGTCCGACGCCGAGGAAGCCGCCACGACACTGAAGGAGGGAGAGGTAGTCAAGATCCAGCTGGGCGCTCAGATTGATGGCTTCTGCGCAATCGTTTGCGACAATGTCATCGTTGGCGCCTCAGAGGAAGTCACTGGACGGGAGGCAGACCTCATTTTGGCTACACATTACGCGAACGAGCTCCTGCTGAGGTTGATGGTACCCCCAGGCTTGGTCCCCCACGGCGATGAGGAGGAGCAAAAGAAGGCTGCGTCAAAGAAACCCTACACTCAGAGTCAGATGACCAACATGCTTGAGAAGGTTGTCAAAGCGTACGGCTGCAACCTTGTTGAGAGCACCACCATCTGGCAATTCGACCACAACGAGATTGGAGTCCAAGAAGAAGATCATTCTTGCGCCCGGAGAGGGTGTCAGAGGCGATGGTCTCCCTGAGGCCAGCGAAGTGTGGGGTGTTGAGATGGGTGTCAGTCTCGGAAGCGGCAAGGTCAAGAACAACGGCAACAGGACCACTCTGCACCGACGTACCGCTACCACTTACCAGCTCAAGCGCCCTACATCGCGAGGCCTTTTGTCTGAAGTAGTCAAGAAGTTTGGTAACTTCCCCTTCAGTCTGCGCCAGCTCGAGGACGAGAAGGGTGCCAAGGTTGGTGTCGTTGAATGTGTTCGCACTGGTGTACTTCGCCAGTACGAAGTTGTCGTTGACAAAGACAACCAGCCCGTAGCTAGGTTTTTCACCACTGTTGGTAAGTTCTAGGAACCCCTCTGCCAGCTCCGTGTTTGGGAGATGCCCAACTTTGGCCGATGTGGCCGGCTGTTTGACCTCTAAACCATATATTCATTTGCTGAGGGCAGATAATCGCACGGGGAGTTTCGTTAGCTAACATCTTGACAGCGATCAACAAGAACGGCATGCAGCGCCTAGCTCAACCTGCTGCCATTGATACCTCCAGGTACAAGTCTGACAAGAAGATCGAGGACGAGGAAATCCTCAAGATTCTGGAACAGCCCATTGGCAAGACTTCAGCAAAGAAGAACAAGAAGAAGAAGAAGAAGCCTGCCAAGAAGGCCGCTGAGGGCGGTGCTGCCGCTGAAGAGGAGGAGGACGATGAAGACGAAGAGTAGATGTAGTTTCTAGGGAACCATGACGCCATAGTCCGCCTCTCGATTTCGAATCTGGATGACACGGACTGTTTTGGAGACCGCAAAAACTGCAGGACCGGGAACAAATTCGGCAAATGACCTAGTTCTGATGTGCCTTATCCTATAGGCACGCACATGATTATGTAGAAGCGATAGCAACCCACAAACAAAATCAAAAGAGCAGTTCTCCGGAGACCGTATATACAAACTTCTGTGTGCTAAGGACTGGTTCAGTACCTAGTGAATGACAGACTCACACTCGAAACGTGCTCCCATGGTCTGTGGAGTGAGACCGTGCATGTCGACGCGCCATTCGTACCCACCCACAGCTTTAACACGCTTGATACACTGGCGACTTTGAGAGTAGGACATACACATGTTGTATCAGGAGATGGTTCTTACTCGTTTCCCATTGGCACTGGGAGTAGACATGTAGTGAATCAGGTCGCGTAGTTGTATGTATTATTGTTCAGCTTTGTCTATCCCACACGCTATTGGCCCGTATGTACAGGAGATGACTATTCTGACACATGCCCAAGAGCTTCTCGGGCGCATTGGAAGATAACGCGCATCATCATCGTAGTCTTCCATGCAGACAACCAGACACAATAAGAAGTGAGGCAGAATGGGCGAGAAGATTTTACCCCTGAGTGAATGGTGTATAGACTGGCTCGTCCATTAGGAGTATTGCAAAGGAGACTTCAATAGGACGGTGAGAACAATATCTCTCCGAGTACACGTTGGGAATCCACGTGGCGATAACTGAGGGTCATACTTGGTGAAGGTGAAATAGGCACGTCAGGGAAAAAAGCGGACATGGCATCGTGGATTCCCTCTTGTATAGTCGATTCACCCACCATTATGCGCCACTTTTCTCAACACTAACAGTTTGATAGAAGGACTGAACAAGCTCTTGTTGCCAAGTGAGTCCAATATCAGGCTCCTGCAAGACACTGGAATATTTGCGGATGCGTAGAGGGCTGACATAATAAGAAGGCCCGTCCAAGCGTCCAGGGCACTCTCGAACAACCTTCAGTTGAACTCTCATCCTTGCACTACCGACCCACCACAACGGGCACGGCATTGCGGCGTGATAAATTCTCGGACAAGACGTGGAGTGAGTCTGGTCATGTTGACACTGACTACAGCGCGCTGACCAAATTGTAGTTTCGCCATGCCGGCCCTCCGCAAGTCTGCCCGGGAGTCGCGCGACTTTCGATCGCAACAAAGGTCCAGCACCACACCCTACGGCTCACCGACCGCCACACCAAGCGAGCCCACCAACGAGAAGAAGCAACGCTCAATTACCGAATGGACTGAACCCCAACCGCAAACTCTCGCTCCATCATTCGAAGAGCACGGTTTTGCGCGGCACGGCGTCTTGGAGAACATGGCCCCCCTGGGTGTACCCCCCAAGGCAAAGGACAAGCAGCGCGCGCGCGCCTTGACGGGCCGCCCACTGCTCGCCATTCGTTACTGGGGAAGAGCGCGATTTTTGGCGGGGACGAGGTTGGGTCTACGCCAGAGGTCACTCCAGCGCCTGAGCTCGAGCCCGACGACTCAGAGCGGCAAGAGGAGGACGAGATACATGTCGGGTTTCCAATCCTCGAAGACGACGAGGACGACGACTACGAGCCCAAGACAAAAGCGAAGAAGAAGGTGAAGGTGTCGAAAACTCCCGTCAGGGGCAAGACCCCAGTGCAGAGCAAGACACCTGTAAATGGCAAGACGCCTGTTAAGAATAGTGACATCAAGAGCGCCTCAGTTTCGGCGAGCCCGGCAGTACAGGCTGTCTCCATGTCAGAGCCAGTTGAGGCTACGACTCAGCGTATCCAGATCGCTGTCAACGATGCCATTTCCAAATCTAACAGCAACACGGGCAAGCGTTACGTGGGCATTGCCCTGCGACGCGCCTACGAGCAAAGTAAGACAGACTCCGATTTGGCAGACGCGATCGAATCAGTGATTCATAGAAAGAGCACAAGCGAGCAGCTCTACCGATTTCGCAAATTCATCAAGCAGTTCAAGCAAGAGGAAAAGACGAGGTTGGGCTTGAGCAAAGACAGGCGCTATGACCAACAAGCCGCTGTGAATCACGGAGCCTTGTTCTTCAGTCAGGAGCCATCCCCAAGGGCCAGCAGTGAAATCGTTCCTGATGACTCTGTCTCAGCCGTCAACGATTACCAGGACAGACAGTTCATGGACTCTACTAATCCAGCTACAAGCTTTTCGCATAAAGCACTGCAGTCAGCACTTGATCAAAGTTCAGGCCAGGCACCACCCCACCCATTCAGTACCGCGCCCGCTCTCCCAGCGACTGCTGATACCTCAGCTGAGTCAACGCCGCGAATGCCGTCCAAATCGCCTCGAAAGCGAACGGCTACCAACGGAACTCGGGCACCGGATTCTGCGATGGAAGTAGATGGAGGACTATCTACTACAGCACCAACTCCAGCAGCAAGGACGCCGGACACTGGTGCGAGCGATTCTGAGCTTTCAGATGTCAACGAAGAAATCGTCCAGAAAGGTCCCCCAGAGCCTGTGCATGCCAACGGAAAATCGGCTGTACTTGCGCCAGTTGCGGCGCCGAAAAAGGGAAAGAATCCGGCGCATGCACGCGCTGCTAAGAAGATGAAGGGCAATGCCGGAAAGTTGTTCGGGAAGCATGCCCACAAGCTGCGACCACCGACCACGGAACAGCAAGCGGAAGATGATCGACTCTATGAGATGCGAAAAGCTATGGTGGATGAGCAGCCTGTCCGCAAACTTGAGCAGTTTCCTCCTACCATCTCTGATGTCCGCTTTGATGACGAGATTCTTGAGACTGAGTCCTTGACCGAGTCTCAGATTGCGGTGGGGCCACCTGTCGATTCTGATCAACCCCGACGCGCTGGACGAGTACCAAACTATGGCACGAAGCGTCTGCGAGAGGATCCGTCACGGTTCTCCTCACCTCAGTTCGAACCGGCTGCGTCGTCGCGCCCTTCAACGCCGGCGATGGGACCGACACCCAAACGGATCAAACTCACTAACGGGCAAGGCGCCAGGACGAAACGATCGTAAGCATTTCCAGCTCATTTTTTCCAGCATCCTTGTCATTTCCTCAGTGTTGGTCGATGCATGTACCCGTTTTAGCACAGGGCTGTAAGCGTCGACTGAGCAAGCTCGACGTGTTTGCACGTGTTTTCATCGTACATACCATCAAATCATCACAAGACTAACGTTACACTTACAGGCCGGTCAAAAACCGAGATGCAGGACCCATTGCTGGTGTAGCCTTTACTGGTAGTGGCGGTTCAAGACAGCTGGGGCCTGATGACAACGACCCGGTAAGTGCCATTGGAATTTCGGGAAGCATCCAACCACACCATTCCTCTTCCACCACACAACCCATCAACAACTTTTTCTCTTTTTCATCAACAACATCAATGTTGCTTACTACAGACATCGCGCCGCTCAAATTCCCATACTCTCCTCCACTTTCTGTTCTTTCTTCGCCTCTAACAGAATGTCAGAATTCGCCACAGTCAGAGAGCGACGACTTTTGCTCCGCATGTAGGGGTGCAGGCGAGTTTGTGTGCTGCGAACACTGTCCACGCGTTTTTCATCTTCTCTGTTGCGATCCGCCGCGAACTCAGGTCCCAGATGGACCGTTCTATTGCTATGAGTGCAACGCAAAGTCTGCTACACCCGACGATTCCGCAGACTCGTATCCTAGCCTGGGGCCGCTCTTCAACAAGCTTGAACGCACCAATCCTCGTGCATTTGCTCTACCTTTGGACATTCAAAATAACTTCGAGGGTGTCTCTGCACGCCCTGACGGTTCGTATTCTGAGGAGGTCAAGAAGTTCCCACTGTAAGTGTGACGCGTTTCGTCGCGTGATTTGGCACTGACATCACAACAGAGCGAAGAACAGTGGCTATGGCTACCAGAGGCCTGAATATACCAAGCTTGTCGATGCTGATCACAAAGTCATCCTATGCACACAGTGCGGAGTGTCAAGCGGCCACAAGCGCCAAATGCTGAAGTGTGACTTTTGTCATGCGTACTGGCACTTGGACTGCGTTGACCCGCCCCTCGCTAATCCGCCACACATTAGCCTTGAGGCATCTCAGCGGGATGCCTGGAGATGTCCTCGACATATCGAGCATGATCTTCGCAATGGTTTGCTGCTGCAGAACGATCTGAGTTCTAAAGATGGGGATTCTGAGATGGCCGATGCCGCGCCGGTAGCTCGGGTGCCACGCAGAGTGCGAATGCGCAAGCGACCCGAATACGTTGAGCCAACGTTTTCGCGCGGCATGCGCAACAACGGTTTGATCGATATCACTAATGATCCTGATGATGATACTGATGGTGAAGGCAATTATGTGTTCGGGGACAACGATCCCAAGGACATTAATTCCAAGGTCTTTCGTGTTCCGGAGAAGGGACTCATCCTCGACTTTGTCAGCAAGGTCAAGGGGTATGTACAGTTGCATCAGCAATTTATAACACTAGTCACTAATGTATTGCAGTGGCCGTGCAGTGAAGAAGGCCGAAGCCCAACAGTCCGCAGAGGCTGCATCACGGCGCGGAGCGTCTATGCAAAGTTTCATTGCGTATCCGTTTCCACAACAGCAAGCAGCCCTGGCACTAGCACAGTTGGCAAACAAGACGCCAGAAACGAACCTGAGTGAGGGCAAAGTCCATGCGCTCATTCTCGGTCTGACTGTAAGACTCCCTGTGATCCACCGGCCTTGTTTTGATCATCGGCGCTAATTCACGTGAAACAGTCCGAAGCTCCCCCGGCTGTCGCCTCCGCAATGTCTAACACAGATCCGCCTCCACCCTCAGACGACGAGCGTGCACAGCTGGAGATTCTGCAGCAGCTCATTCAGCGTCGACTTCGAGCTTGATTATTGCTCAAGTATGCCGGATCTGAACCTAATCATTTAGCCTGGTTATCGTGACGCCACGGCGTAACCTGGACCCATCTGGGCCCCCACAACCTCTTCATGCACTCAACCCAAAGACCTAACTCCGCTAGACTATTCCAAGATATCTTCGTCAGATAGTGCATATTTCCAAGGCTGGCTATGACGAGGTGTTGAAATGCTCTGCTCAGCTCAGCCCACTCGTCTATCTTCCGTACTCGAACATGACACCTGTTCGCTAACGGACGCGCGGCACGGTCCTTGCCCGACCACGTCAACGATATTTGTCTCTTTTGAAAAAGCTCTTTTCCCTTCAACGTCTTTGTCCCGGTGGTTTATTCTGTACACGATGCGTATAATTCTCGCTCGTTTTCCCCCATACGTTTTCCGGTACAAACAGTCATATCTTGCCAACCCCCTGCGCCTTTTGGCAGGGAATTTTTTTCGCTGTACCACAACTGCATAGCGAGGAGTTTGAATCGGGTACCCTTTGTACATTTTGAGCTCTTGGTGAGGAGCTTTTGCCCTTCTCGATGGCGTTTCTGGAGAGCTCTGTGAGCGAGAAGGGCGCGGGACAAGTGTAAACTTTCTTCCTAGTTTGGAATGGTGGGTTGAGGCAGCTTGCATATCAACTCGCTGCTCTCCTGGGAAGAATTTATGATGCACATCTCTAGGATGACATGTAGTTTTACATAGGCGACGAACAAGAAGAATGCTGCGTCTCTGAATTTTTGTACCCCGTATGGACTTGACGCGAGAAGCGAAGCTGTAGCTCAGCTACGTGAAGTGACGGCACAGGCGACCAGGAGAGTTTGTTGGCTGACCGGGATTCACAAGGTTCACCATGTCAGACACGTTGCACAATGCACACATTCCATCATCAGTAAACCAGCGCGACGCTTTTAACCAATCCTTGTCGACCCCGCTTTATGGACAAGAACAAACTTGCGTTTGATGAGGAGTAACAAACACCATTGGCAGAGATATCCACTATCTTGCACTGTGTGTCAACTCGACAGCACAAAACACGGCGACTTCTCCAGGGAAGGTATTGCCAACCACGTCGTCGTCGAAAGAACAGGCTTTTCCATACATCAATGAGGCGGTGTGGTCTTTGAGCGGAAAGGGAAAGGCAGAAACAGGGCGGATTGAACATGTTGATTGGGTATGGTTTCTTCTATGACTCGTCCGCTCTTCTCAGCCTAGTACAACGATAGGACCATTTTTACTGGCGAAGCAACAGCGTGACCATTGTGATTTCGCATCGCGCGAATCAACTCATATCTCGTCTTGAGTCATAGCAGGAGCTGGGGCCGCGAGGAAATGTGAAGACACAAGCATGGGGCTTTCGCTCAAGGCTTGCAGCGACCGAAGTAGCGGGGGTACAGGCAGCAGTCACGGACAGTGTGCTGCTTGCAGAGCCAGGCGAGGAAGCGCTCAAGACCGAGACCGTAACCGCCATGGGGGGAAGAACCGTACCTAAAGAATCCTGTTAGCAAGTCCTGGATTGCTGAAGAAGTGGATGGTGGGTATCTTACTTCCTCTGGTCGGTGTACCAATAGTACGCCGCAGGATCGATGCCTTCCCTTCCATATGCAGCCATCAACTCGTCATAGTTGTCCATCCTCATGCTGCCTCCGACAATCTCACCCACACCGGGCATCAAGCAATCTACACTCTCAGTTACCCTTGCATCGTCCTTGTCTTTCAACATGTAGAAGGCCTTGATCTCGGCGGGGAAGTGAGTCAGGAAAATAGGCTTGTTGATGATATCTGTCATGCGACGCTCAGCAGCCTCGGCGATATCGTCACCGAATTTGTGCGGCTCGCCATCTTCATTAGGAATTCCATGCTCAACGAGCCAGTCGATGGCGTCTTGGTACTTCATGCGCTTAAAAGGTCGCTCTGGCAGTTGGAATTCAGGGTTGAGATCCATGATGTATTGCTTGATGACAGGGTCGGCCATGGTGACTTCGAGGACACGGCACATGACCTCCTCCAGGTGGTTTAGTAGATCATCAAAGTTGATGTAGTCAAGCTCGGCTTCGACGTGTGTGTACTCGGCCAGATGGCGACGTGTCAGTGACTTCTCTGCACGGAAAGACTTCTCGATACAGTAGACGTCACCCATAGACGGTAAACAAGTCTCAAGGTAGAGTTGAGACGACTGGGTGAGGTAGGCTTCCTCGTTGTAGTAGCCGAACTTGAAAAGCGTAGAACCACCCTCGACTTGGGTTTGAACGAGGGCTGGCGGGCTGACCTTGCGTAGTCGGAGCTCCTTGTAGACCTGGTTGAATGCAAACTCGACAGCATCACGGACGATCAAGACCTTGGACGCTGTCTCTCCGCGCATGGTGAGATGTCGCAGGTCCAACAGTGTCGCGTGCTCAGTGTCCTTTGATACCCTGTTGGTGATGGCATCGTCGCCACCCGCAGCCTTCCATCCGTCGTGGATCTTGTAGTAGTCGACGTGTAGTTCGCGGTTGTTGGGTGCGTGTGCGCCCTCGGGGATCTTCCTCAGCTCTCCGGAAACCTCCATGCTGGTCTCGCGGGTCAAGGTAAGGGCATCGTATGTCTTTGCGAGCTTGCCGGTGAAGATGAGCTGCATCTGGCCGTAGCCGTCTCTTAAAGTAACGAACATGACATCCTTTTGTCGTCGCTCACGATGGACACGACCGAAAACGCGTACTCGTGTGCCCTTTGTGTCCTGGCCATCTCCCAGCGTAATCTTGTTCGAGTCGGTATCGTCGAGCTTGATCCTAATGGGCGCTGGCAAGCTCTTGTCCTCTTCCAAGACAATCTTCTTGGCGTCGTCGAGTACTTTGTTGCGATCATGCTCCTCCTTGGTGCGCTGGGCAAGTAGTTGTTGGTCCTTCTCCTGCTTCTTCTTTTGTGTCTTCGCGTAGTTGACTGCCTTCTTCATGGCCGACTTTGCGGCTTCCTTCCATGCTAGCCTCGATGCCTCATCGGCGCCCTCTGCGACCTCGCCAGTGACGCTCTTGCGTGTAAGGAACTTTGCCGTCTCGCCGCGGGTGAGGACAGCGTATCCGAGTGATTTGTAGGGCAATGATTCGTCGCCAGTCTGTTCTGGGACATCGTGGCCAACGTCCTCGTCGATGTAGTAAGTGACTTCGGCCATGGTTGCGGTAGTCGGTGTTTCGAGTCGTGTGCAATGCGTCGTTGCGCTCCGAAATATATTGAGCGGCGGGGTGAGTCAAGACCCCTCCACAAGCTCCGTTCTCGCCTGATTGAAGCGCTTCATGTATCGATAAGACTCACACTTTCACGCCGCCTCCTTATCTGTCGGTGAAGAGTCATGTCAATGCCATCTATATAAAGTTCGACACACTAGGTTTGCCTATCTGCCCGACTTGAAGGGAAAACTGCTAATAGTTACTTGCTGTCCAGGTAAGACGTAGCGCTTCGGCATAAGCTGACAGTTGGTGCATTGCGTGCCAACGTCTCAACTTGATGCTGCGACTTGTGGGACTTGGAATTCGAATATAACGAAATCAACTCTACACGTCCGGGTGCGTCTGAGCATATGATGGCTGCATGGGGGGATTGCAAATCGAGGCCGCTCTAATTCCGCGCTGACAAACGAGGTAACCTCCTGTGCATGTGGTTCATCGTCATATCGTATATAGCAGGTATTCAGTACACCAAGAAAGGCGAATATTCTATCCGCATAGTAATCGACTGAACAATGGCGGATCCAAATTTTTACAAATATGAGTCTCCCCTGAAGGGCTATGAAGGCCTGGGTCCACTACCAAAGTATGTTTCCCCTTGACCCATTTTCTATGTCACATGTCGACTACCATGGCATTTCTGGTCCAGGCGAGTGCTAACATTCTAAAGCGAAAAGGCTGAAGACGGGAAGTCATATGTGAATCCGCCAGCCGAGAAGAAAAGCGAGGCGTACAGGTCTTTCATAGCTCCTATAGACAACGGCATACGAGGGGGCTTCGAGTAGGTGGTAAAGTTGAGATCCGGTTGCCTATATATCTGACACTACCTAGCGTTCATATTTACTTCCTTCAGGCAGACGAAGAAGAAGTCAAATTCGCCAACGAACTGTGGGAACGGATACGCCGCGAATGTAAGCACGACATTCATGTATTTGATTTGCACATGTACTAACAGAACACAAGTCCCTGAGCTACGCATCTACCGAGTATGGGATCGACCTATTGGTCCTCATCCTGTTGCCATGTTTGAGGTCAACATATTTACACCCGGTACACAGGATGACTGTCCACCTCCTGAACCCACACTGACATCTAGCAGAACAATTTGGGGCTTTCATTCCTTGGCTCGTGATCAACAGGGGACCATTGTCAGCTTTGATCCACCCCAACACTGGTGATGATTTGAGAGACCATACTCAAAGAGCGACGTGGATGGGACAACCACTGCCTCTGAGCACGAAGATATTCAAAGAGGTGAAAAAAAAGTTGTAAGAGTAGACGTGGCGACAGTAAAGTATAGATACGATTCAGTGGTCTCTTCTAGTGCGTTGCACTTCATTAGAGTCTCTGGCGCTTGAGAAGCTGCGGCAGGCTGAATGTCCTCGAATAAGCCATCATGGTGACTCGTTTCGGCAGCCTCCTGCAACCGCATACCCGTGATACTACCCGCGCGACTCCTCCAGATCAATCAACCAATGCTTTCGTGACACCGGAGTACTCCTTGCGCGTCTGATGGTACCGTATTGCCCGAGTGTTCTCATACTTTGGTCTCGCCCTTCTTCTTCTTCTTAGTCTTTTTCGCCTTCTTCTTATCTCGTTTCTTCAGTCCGCTCATGCCAGCCTTGCAAGCCTCGGCATACCGCGCATAGAATCCATCCAAATCATATGGCTTGACCACGGTGCTCAACTCTATCTTAGGGATGTCTTCTCTATCGGTTCCCGCCTTCTTGCTGCTCTTATTGTTGTGCGCGCGGATCAAGACAGGCAATGGCTCTTCGGGATGTGTGTCCCATAACGGGTCGTCGGCGACTTTGCTGGTTGGAGGCGGTACGGTGGAAGTGTCGAATGTCATGCGCTTCTGTACTAGGTAGACGCTGCCGTGGCCTTTGGTACGCGTGTATTCGAAGAGATTGGCGAGTCGAGTGAAGAACTGTCCAGGTCAGTATTTGATAAGCACTTCACGCAGGCACATGCCATACCTCGTCGTTGCTTAGGTGATCTCGCCCCATGGTGAAAGTCGTGTGCTATGTTATGCGCGCCATGTAGGAGGTCGCATAGTGGGATGCCCGCGGCCGTGGTGTGGAGCGGAGACGCGGGGAAATCTCTCACCCAAACTCCGACTTTTCGAACTTTTTTGCGACCCTATCGTCTCGACCATCTCAACATGCGCCCGATCTTTGGAGGGCCCAAACTGCCCGTTGAGCTGCGAAACCAGCTTGGAGGCATGTCTCACATACGCTGACGATGTTTATTGCTAACGCCAGCAGATCCGGCGAACAACAAGCGACGAAACGGGCCGCGCAATGGGCCACCGAATCGCAAAGACAAGCGCAAGGCCGATCGCGTAGAGAGGAAACGTCAGAACAAGCAGGTCAGAAGACCAGCACCATCGCATCCACACAATGGCCGGGGTCCTCGTCGCGAACCCGAGTCGGGCGACGATGACGACGGCGAGGAAGAGGAAATAGATTGGGACAACATCGAATCAGACGCTACACCACCTCCAATATCTGCAAAGGAATCATCTAAACCGCTGAAAAGCATTCTCAAGGCAAAGCCTCCACAATCCGAAGAAGCGTCGCCACCGCCTGCAAAACCATCGCGCGCTGCTCATGAGAAGTTGGCGCAAGACGATGCCGAAATTGCAAAGTTAGAGAAGAGGCTCGGCGTGAAGAGCAAAAAGAGATCCAAGGGAGTAGATGATAGTTTGGACGACATCTTTGGCGACCTTGGGGATTTCAGCGACGAAGACCAAGTACAACCTGCAAAGAGAAAGAGAGACGAGGACAATGATTGGCTCGCAAGCAAGAGGCGGAAAGCTTTGGGCCAGGAGCCGAGTGAGGAAGAGGACAGCGAGTCGGAAGGTTTTGGACCTGATGATGAGGACCTAGACCTGGAAGAGACAGGCTTCGACGAGGTTGACGAGACAGAAGACGATTCTGATGACGACTTGGGCTCCGAGGAGGACGATGACATGAAGGACACCGAGCCAGAACAACCGCGCATACGAGAGAATCCATACGTCGCCCCTGTAGCGCCAAATGCTCAACCATCAAAGTATATACCACCCGCGCTGAGAGCACCCCCCTCGTCAGATACAGAGGCTTTGCTACGTCTCAAAAGACAAATCCAGGGTCTTTTCAACAGGCTTTCCCAAGCCAACATATTGTCAATTCTTCGCGATATCGAGAATATTTACCAGAACAACCCCCGAGGCTACGTTAACAATACACTTGTTGACCTGCTCGCTGGCATGTTGTCGGATCCGACAGCCCTCCTGGATACTTTTGTGAATTTGCACGCTGGTTTCATCGCTGCAGTATACAAGGTCATCGGGCCCGATTTTGGCGCACAAATCGTGGAACGCATCGTCGCAGAGTTCGACCAACACTACCAGGCAAACAAAGACGGCAACGGAAAACAGACGTCGAATTTGATATCCTTGGTAGCCGAGCTGTACACTTTTCAGGTCATCGGCAGTAACATTGTCTTCGACTACATTCGATTCTTTCTCGACGAGCTCACCGAGATCAACACTGAGCTCTTGCTGAGGATAGTCAGGGCAGCTGGCCCGCAACTGCGACAAGACGACCCAACTTCACTCAAAGACATTGTCGTCTTACTGCAGAAGTCTGTGGCAAAAGTTGGACAGAGCAACCTGCCGGTTCGAACCAAGTTTATGATCGAAACGATCAGCGATCTCAAAAACAACAAGATGAAGACGGGAATAGCCAACTCGGCAACTTCCAAAGAGCATACGATACGCATGAAGAAGCAGTTGGGTACCCTGAATTCAAGGAACCTCAAAGCAACCGAGCCGCTACGTGTCGGTCTGAAGGATATCAAAGATACGGAGAAGAGAGGGAAATGGTGGCTGGTAGGAGCGAGTTGGCGGAACGAGCCAGGCAACGAGGAGAACCCCGAGGAGCCAAAAAGAGCCGACAAGACTACAGCAAAACTCGACATCGAGGACGAAGACAGCGAAGTTGACCTCGTACAGCTTGCCCGTGAACACCGCATGAACACGGATATTCGGCGCGCCATTTTCGTCTCCATCATGTCTGCCAGCGACTTCAAAGACGCCCAAATACGACTGAACAAGCTCAACCTCAAAAGATCTCAAGAGACAGAGATTCCAAGAGTCATCGTCCACTGCGCAGGCGCTGAGAAGACCTACAACCCATACTACACAGTTCTTGCTCGGAAGGTCTGTTCAGATCACAAGACACGGAAGAGTTTCCAATTTGCGCTCTGGGACATATTCAAGAGTCTAGGAGAGAAGCAAGATGGTGCAGATGACTCTGATGATGATGATGGCGATGATGCGGGTGGCGACACATCTCTTCGAAAGCTGGTCAACCAAGGCAAACTGTACGGCACACTAATTGGACGGAAAGTTCTGCCTATCACTACTCTGAAGAACCTCAACTTCCCGTACTTGCAGCCCAGAACCAGGACTTTTGTCGAGGTCTTGTTAGTCACTACAATCCTGGAATCGCTAAAAGCATCCAAACCAAAGGACAAGCCAGACGAGCGGGCAGTACGTGAAGTGTTTGTGGAGGTAGATCAGGCTCCCGAGATGATTGCCGGGCTACAGTTCTTCCTGAAGAAGGCTGTTAGCAAGACGGAGATTGTCGAACAGGCGGAAAAAGAAACTGTGCGGTGGGCTTCCAAGTCGATAATGGACATGTTGACGAGAGTGTTGGCCACGACGACGCTGCAGGAAGATTGAGGAACGGGAAGAAATAGGTTATTCGGCATCATGTATCGCTAGGATACCCTCTGCTTGCGGTGCATAGTAATGCGAAATCCATTTTGCCGCGACACTTGGGACGAAGATGTTACGGAGTAGACGTGAGGCACTTTGTCAGCTTGGCGCCACCCTTGACCCTACGGAAGCCGCCTAGACCTTCCCGGCCGAGCTCCGCAAAAAGCTCAACCACATCTCCCATCCCACGCCCCATCCATTGACGCCTGTCATCCCCGCCGTACACTTCACGGCCTCTCTTGGTAGCGATTCTTCGGTAGTCTCCACCATGTTCCGCTCACTGGCACCCCGCGCCGTCCACAGGGCGACGCGGCCCGTCTCTCAAAAGACATTTTGCGCATCAAACATCTACTTCCAGAACCGGTTACGACGAGGCTATGCGTCGGAAGCTGGTAAGTCGCATCGCTGCGAACCTGTCGGCGGGGTCATGTACTGATTGCTGGGCAGAGGACAAGGACCTAGTCATCATCGGTGGTGGTGTCGCAGGCTATGTCGCAGCCATCAAGGCAGGACAGGCGGGCATGAAGGTTAGCGGGAACGGGCGTGGATAATTGATTGTGCAGAGAACTAATACACTGCACCAGGTCACCTGTATCGAGAAGCGTGGCTCCCTCGGTGGAACCTGCTTGAACGTCGGCTGCATTCCCTCAAAATCGCTCCTTAACAACTCTCACCTTTACCACCAGATTCTCCACGACACAAAAGGCCGCGGTATCGAAGTCGGCGATGTCAAGCTCAACCTGCCCGCCATGATGAAGGCAAAGGACACCTCCGTGTCTGGTCTCACCAAGGGAATTGAGTTTCTATTCAAGAAGAACAACGTCGAGTACATCAAGGGAACTGGTGCGTTCCAGGACGAACACACTGTTGCTGTCAACCTGGTCGAGGGTGGCGAGACCACCGTCCGCGGCAAGAACATCCTTATTGCCACTGGCTCAGAGGCTACACCCTTCCCTGGTTTGACCATCGACGAGCAAAAGGTCATCACAAGCACTGGCGCTATTGCGCTCCAGGAAGTGCCAAAGAAGATGACCGTTATTGGCGGTGGTATCATCGGACTTGAGATGGTAGGAACAAGCTTCTGATTCCATGGCATCTCTAACGATCTATAGGCCTCCGTATGGTCGCGTCTCGGTTCCGAGGTCACTGTTGTCGAATTCATGGGTCAAATCGGTGGCCCTGGCATGGACAACGAGATCGCCAAGGCGACCCAGAAGATCCTCCAGAAGCAGGGTCTGAAGTTCAAGCTCAACACCAAGGTTACTGCAGGTGAGGTCCACGACGCTGGCGTCAAGGTCAGCGTTGAAACCGCAAAGGGTGGAAAGGAGGAGAGTGTAAGTTCGGTGCAAGCGCTTGGGCTCAGAAACATTGCTAACAGTTATAGCTCGATGCTGACGTTGTTCTCGTTGCCATCGGTCGCCGCCCGTACACCTCTGGTCTTGGTCTGGACAACATCAGCCTCGAGACCGACGACAGGGGCCGCCTGATCATCGACCAGGAGTACCGCACCAAGATTCCCCACATTCGCGCTATCGGAGACTGCACATTCGGACCTATGCTTGCCCACAAGGCCGAGGAGGAGGCTGTTGCTGCCATCGAATACATCCACAAGGGTCACGGTCACGTCAACTACGGTGCCATTCCTTCCGTTATGTACACCCACCCCGAGGTTGCCTGGGTTGGTCAGAACGAGCAGGAACTCAAGGAAGCTGGCATCAAGTACAAGAACGGAACCTTCCCCTTCTCCGCCAACTCAAGAGCCAAGACCAACATCGACACCGATGGCATGGTCAAGTTCCTCGCAGATGCTCAGACTGACCGGATATTGGGTATCCACATCATTGGACCCAACGCCGGTGAGATGATTGCAGAGGGTACCCTTGCTCTCGAATACGGCGCCAGCTCAGAGGGTAAGTCGAGATGCAGTACCTCTTTTCATGACGAAATACTAACGATATCATAGATGTTGCCCGAACATGTCACGCTCATCCTACCCTCGCTGAGGCGTTCAAGGAGGCTGCTATGGCCACCTACGACAAGGCTGTTCACTACTAGATTCCCCTTTTTGGTCCGGCTTTCCTTTATGCATCAGCGACATGATGTTTGAGCTCTCAAGCGTGCGAGCAGGGAATTTTGAATAGTATTTTGTAGAACATATCTGATGCGTCATGCTCGCCAAGTAAATGATCGGAAGTGATGCATGTCGTGTGGAGCCGATAAGGCTGAGAACCCTGCTAGTGGCGTTTTGTCGCGTGCACGTAACGCGTACCGCGATCTGAGACATTGAGATCAATTACACCCGCTCCGGATCGTTTTTACCCAAATTACTTCCACACAGGACGCCATGAGTAACGAAGAGATTGAACAGCGCTGCACTGAGCTACGACATGAATTGAAGGCATGGGAAAAGAAGTTCGCTGCAGAGAACAATGGCCGAAAGGCGGGACGCGATGATATCAAGGCCAATGCCGAGATCTGTATGTACCAAGGAGTTGCGGTCCCGCTACTATTTTGCTAAGCATATACAGCGCGAATGTACAAAGAGTACAACAAGCTACGAGTACGATTGTCGAGTAAAGCAGCGCCACAGACCCCCTCGAAGCGAACCCAAGCCGAAGAGCGAGCCTCGATTTTGAACGCACACCAAAAGCCGCCCCCAAGCACACTGTCTCCACGCCAATGAAGAGGAAACGCGAGGATGATGATGTCGTAGAGAACGCAAATATAGCAGCCGAGCTTCTCTCCCCACAAGGACCTGCCGTCATAGGACCTACGCCTCAACGCGATGGCATAGTTCTAGGTCTCTTCGACATGCTCGCGTCCGGCACGCCGAGCAAACCGAGGACTATTCTAGGAGACGTAGGGTTGAACGTGCCACAAACACCTAGTAGAAAATCGCAGGACGCAGCAAGCGAGGCGTCATTAGAGTCAAGAGCAAGAGGAGAGCGGACACCGCTATCGGCGGGAAAGCGATTTCTCCTGAATCAATTTGTCACACCGAAGAAGAGAAGGTTAGACGAAGAGGGTACGCCATCATCTACGACTCGAGGCCTAGCTACACCTGCGTTTCTCAGGAGAGATAACGTGTTGACTGCTATCGATGAGGAGGAGGAGCCCATATCGCGACCAGCGCCTTGGATGCGACGCGGACTTGGACGCAGCCTGAGTTCGATGATACAAGCGATGAGGAAAGACGAGGACGACAAACTTGACGAAGAGGCGGACATTATGCGCGAACTGGAGATGGAGGAAGAAGGTATTGCCGTACCTATGAAACCCAGGGCACCACAGATCTTGATAGAAGATAGCCAAGCGGCAATGCCTCTAGGGCCAGACCGGGGTCTTGAGTCCGACGAGGACAGTGAAGAAGAACCAGAACTTGGTCTTGACGGCAAGCCCCGAAGGATTTGGAAGAAGAAGGGCTTGAAGAGGCAGACACGGCGTGTGATAAGTGAGATATGGTGGTTCCATCAAACGAGTTATGTTATTAACAGTTTCCAGTGCGCCCGAACATCGTGAAGCCTAAACCAACCCCAGCATCACAGGCAACCGACGAGCTAGAGGGAGAGCAAGCAGGGGTGCCGGAAACTCAAGTACCAGCAGATTTGGCAGATGAATTTGGTTCGGACCTGGATGGGGATTCAGACTACGCAAGTGACGCTTCCCACACCCCGAGGAGGCGGAAAGCACTCGCCAAGAAGCCCGAGCAAGCAAAGGAGAAGCCAGTTAAAGAGGGTGTACTAAAGACTGCGGCCCGTAAGATCAAAGCTACGGCAAATGCTAATTACCGGAGGCTCAACATCAAGGGCAAGGCAGGGACCGGTTCGAGGGGGAAGTTTGGAAGGAGGAGATAGGGAGAAATGATCCAATTTGGAGACGCGGTGCCTAGTCGCCAGCAAGACGCATGCCAGAACCATCAATCCGTCAAAGCATGGACATGTTGATTTGCTCCGGAACGATACTCAGGGTGGAAGATCTCCATCGAATTAATCTCTGTTGTAAGACAGGGCAACGTGTGGCGTGCTGACTACCCAATCGGGCATGCAAGGCAGACTATGTATACGTTCAAGATGAGATGTCAGCTGCAAACGCAAACAAAAGTAGACCAATGCCAAATCAGACCAGTTGGCAATAGTGATACTCGCTGAGACAATGTGACCGCCTAGGTCATCTGCAGGTATTGGCGCCTGGTTTGGCGCCTGGTTCGCGTGGGAGTTCAATCTGGACAATACCTCTGCACTGATGAATACATGCAGCGCGTTTGAGAACAAGTGAAAGAAATGGCATATATTCGTTATCGAACGTTTGAGGGCTATGACACGTCGTGGCGATCGGTGAGCACGCTAAGCCCAGCACCTCCAACGCCGACAGTCTCCCGACGTAACCCACGGAAGCTTACACTCGCCGCAACAAACACCACAACCACATCGCGAATCCAAGCCGCTCAATCCCCTTGTTCAACCTCGACATCATCGGCTTTTACTACCAAATCCGAAGCACCGCGCGTCATGGCTGAAAGGGATCTCTCCACCGTGCTCCAGCAGCTCCACCAGACGCTCAAGTCGCACAACTACCAGCAGTCGACATCATTACTAGGCAAAGCCAAGATCGCCCTCCTCAACCTCAACGCCCTTATCCCACAAGAGAAATCGCCGCGGAAACATCTGCAGCTTGCCCGTGAGACGCTCGAGCTAGGCGCCATCATCTCCATCCGCCTCAAAGACACCGAGTCCTTTACCCGCTACTTCCAGCAGCTGCAGCCCTTCTACTCGCTGCCAGAGTCTACGCTACCCAAGGATGGCAGCAATTCCAGCAAGGTCATGGGTCTATATCTGTTGCTGCTGTTGAGCGAGGGTGACTACGCGGGGTTTCACACACTGCTTGAGACGCTCGAGGTGGCGGCTGCGCAGGCGGGCGCAAAGCTCGAGGCGGACCAGTTTGTTCAGTATCCGATAAGGTTGGAGCAGGCACTTATGGAGGGAAGCTACGACAAGGTGTGGGTCGAGACAAAGAGCGAGAGGGTGCCGGGCGAGGAGTTTGCTCTGTTTACTGAGGTACGTCACCATCATTGTCATACAATACATGACATCTTTTTATATTGAGCTAGATTGTTTGCTAACACCTCTTCAGATTCTCATCGGCACTATCCGCAAGGAAATCGCGTCCTGCAGCGAGCGCGCATACCCCTCTATCCCCATCTCTGACGCCAAATCCCTCCTCTTTTTCGATTCCGAAGGCAGCGTAGTCAACTTTGCAAAAGAGTCCGGCTGGGTTGTCAAGGACGGACGGATATACTTCCCCCAGCAGGTGGACGAGTACACGAACAGGGACATCTTGGTTACAAGCGATCAGGTCATCGAGAACACTCTTGGGTATGCCAGGGAGCTGGAGACTATTGTCTAAGAGGGTGAGAAGTGAAGAATCGGCATTAGCGAGACTGGAGGTTGCAGAGCATAGGGGTAGAGCGGTGTACGATACAAGCATCAGGACACATGGAGCACATGGGTTGGAGTGTCTTGCCAGCAGGCTATGTGCTCGACCATAGCCGCGCGAGAAGGAGCGACATCAATGACAAAGCAAGGATAATGATCACCGTAACCGCGTCTCTCCAACAGCAAACCCATTTTCATCGCACCTAGTTTTTCGGCACTTTTCCGTACGCAGACAACTACCTAAACATGAACCGAAGCCATCGCACACGATGAGTAAAAGCAGAGTTATGAGTAAAGTAGGAACATCTCCACATGTCTCCTCTCCATGACAAGGGAAAACGGGCCTTTGAGTAGAAAGTATAAATGGTGTTTGAATCCCTGATGGGTCTAGTACTGGGATAAGTTGATCTGTCTTCTCGAGGAACCCAGCGAAGCAAAAAAAAAAATGACATGGAGTATCTGCTGTATGCTTTCAACCTGTAGGATGTAATGTAGTGAAGAAGTGGTGAATTAACGTTTGCGTCTAAAATCTTGCGGTTTTGTAAAAGAGCAAGATAGTCAACATGCTCCTAATCAAACACAACACCCATACGTCCCTTGGCTTTGTGCGTATTCATCAACTCGACCATTTTCGGCACCTCTTCAAGCTTAAACGCCGTCATATGAGGCTTGATGTCATGTTTTGCTGAGAACTCAATCGCCTCTCTCATATTGTAGCATGCTAGGCACTGAATCAGCTTTATGCCTTTTCTCCAGCCAGCATGTTTCACTTACTCCCGTTACTCGATCCCTTGACTTGGTACCTTCCCAAAGCAATATCCAACCCGTTAAACTCAAGCGGCTGCTGTGGAATACCCACAATCATAATCATACTCTGACCAGCTCTACAAATCGCCGGACAATCGTCATATGACTTCTTGGACGCTGTGAAGTTGACGGCTGCATGTACACCACCTTTGGTAAGCTCTACAATCTTCTTCTGGTAGTCTTTATCAACCATGGAATTGAAGGTGTAGTCTGCGCCGCAGGATTTGGCCTCCTGTATCGCGTCGTCTGTAATGTCGATGGCGATGACTTTGTGGCCCATGGCTTTGGCGTATTGGATGCCCATGTGGCCGAGACCGCCACATCCGATTACCGCGAGCCAGGAACCGGCGGGTAGCTGGCAGTCTGCGATACTGTGGTAGGCCGTCACGCCTGCGCAGAAGAGGGGTGCTGAGGATCTGGGGTCCACTGGAGCAGCAGAGTTAGCATACCATTAGTGTTTGCTTTTCTTTTGGGTTAAATTTGACTAACGGTTCTCGGGTAATACGATAACTTCCCTAGCATCTACGACTGCGTATTCGGCAAAGTATCCGTCCGCACTGAATCCTTGAATCTTTGTCTCTCCTGTCGCACACCATGCGTTATGCACATTCTTGCAAGCGTGGCATTCAAAGCAGCAGTCGACTGCGCAAAGGAAGCCTACAGGGTCACCCTCCTTGAACTGCCTAGCTACCTCTCCCGAGCCGGTCGATACTACTCTGCCGGTCCCCTCATGGCCAATGGTGACGGGGTTCTTACCGAGAATAAGGCCCTGGTCATTCGGCTCGAAGAGCATGACATCGGAGTGGCAAAGGGATGCGCAGCCAATCTTGACTAGAACCTCATGTTCGTGCGGTGTCGGAATGGGCACTTGGTTAAGATGGAGTTTGTTGTCTCGCGCATCGTACTGCTGCGCACGCATAGTCTTCTCTGGCATTGCATCTAAGATGGTAATGAAGTTTGAGGCGAAGATGCTGGGTATGATTCGGGCGAGGTTACGTGTGTACCGTGGGCGTGAATATTGGCTGTTCCTGCAAGCTGAGTGGAAAAAAGCAGAAGGAGAGCGGGCAGTGTCGACGAAGAACAGGACAAGGAAGAAAAATTGCAACACGTCGCGCAGTGGAGACATTCTGATATGTCTACCCTGTGGGCCCGTGCAATGGTTGAGCATGGTCTACCGCGGCATGACAGTGGAATAAAGGAGATCATTCCCGGTACCCAAGGAGAAGGTTAGCCCTCGGCGCGTCGTCATGACTTGAAGATGCAAGGCAACACATGGAGTAAAAGTTGGAATGAAGATGGATGATGTATTAGTACTACTATGTCGCTCGAGCGTAAAAGATGAACCTAGACTGGGTATAGGAAAGGGTATATGCTGACGAGATGGCAGAGTAAAGCGCGTGGCTTTTGAGACAAAAGAAACAAAGAAACGGGTATCAAAGCTACTTCCAGTGTATGCGGCAAAGGTGGACGCCAACCCCGCACCTTCCCTCGTCACCAATGGCTCGGCAAGGCCGGATCTAGACTCCGTGTAGCCTCCGATCCGTGCATCGGGCCAGGGTATGCGTCGGCAATGCTTCCTTCCTGTCGTCAATCCGGTATTCCATCTTGTGTTTCTTTCTTGTTCGTAACAATGGGTATCTTGCGAAAATTGTTTGTCGTGGTCAAACGGGTATCCAAGTCGTCCAAGTGACGTTGCGAATAGGCGCCGCGAGGAATTCGTCGCAGCGATCCCCATCTCTCTGCAAAGCCTCGCATTGGCATCCTTTGGACGCAGGCCATGGGTCGGTCGATAGAGTGCCTTCTTAACGCACCCAGGGCAGGAATCGAGCCCAAACAGCCTTCTTCTTCTGCACGGGCGGCCTCTTTCCAAGGTTGGCCATGTACAGCGCGTAGCTTCTCTCCATCTTCTCAAAGGCCTCTGCCTTGGCCTTTTCGCACTCAAGCGGGTCGTGGTCCCAATCGGGGTTGCTTTCTTGAGTGTGGTCGCCGTGGTAGCGAGGAGAAACTGACGGCCAACCGAAATCTCTGACAAGAAGGTCTGTATGTGGGAAGGACATGTCCATCTTTTCATCAATGACGGAAAGATTCGATACGCTGGAGGGAGGAGGAGGAAGACAGCGACATGGTGATATGGGTGGAGAGGGGGATGCGCAGACTGCGATGCGTAGGGGACGAGTTGATGACGGCCTCGGGTGCGCGTTATGCGGGCGATACAGAAGAGAGGCCGAAAAGAGAGCGAGTGTAGAATTATAGAGAGTGAGAGAAGGTATTATGGGGGTGCTATGTCATGGCCCGCTGGCGATGGGTTGGGGTGCGTTGTCAAGAGATGGGAGATCAAGAAAGCCTTGAAAGTTGCGCGGCTTGAGATTGCCAGTCAGTGCGCGTCAGGGGCGGTTGGTAGCCAGCGCCACACATTCCTTCCAGGCGCACGGCAGCGTGCAGACTAGCCAACATTAGACCTCATTCTGACTGTGGAACAATGCAGGCCATGACATGCTAGTTGGCGATCGTCCCTGTGCGTTTAGATTAGCGCACCCATCTAGAACATGCATGCACGTCTCATCGTCTGAACTTTGCATGGCTACTTGTATCGCCGCGACGACATTGCTCGTCAAGCACTCTACTTCCTTCGCCCAGTCAATGTCCTGTCCAAATTGAATGCCGCTGAAATCAACGCCAGATGGCTAAACGCTTGCGGTGTGTTGCCCAGTTGCTCCCCCGAACGCGCAATCTCCTCCGAGAACATGTGTAAATGGTTTCCAAAACTCAGCATGTTTTCAAAAATACTAACCGCTTGCAACAGGTATTTCTCGTCGTACGCGCCAGCCTGCGATCATCAGTACAGAGCAAAACCCTCGTAGGGGAACGTATGGCGTTTACCCTTGTCAAGGCCTCGACGAGCCAAAATGTGCACATGCTAAAAGCGCCTTCCTGCCCGCCTACGCCATCGTCGCTCAGGGCGTGGTTGTACCTGTAAACTAAACCTGTACTGGTTAGACCGCCCTTCTCAGGTGCCTTGAGTATACGGTCGAGAGTCTTGAGGAAGCGAGGATCGGTCGGAGAGATGAAGAAGACCAGGGGCGCAATCAGTACAGCCGAGTCTAGGACATTGTTCGACTCGTAGCTCTGGATGAAGCATTCCAGGTCTGCGTTGTAGCCCTTTTCCATGACTTCTTCATAAATCTCATCGCGGATCCGGTACCACTCGGCTCGATGCGGGCACGGAAAGCTCCTCTTATCTGCTAGGCGTAGTGCTCGATCAAGGGCTACCCACAGCATCATCTTGCTGTAAACAAAGTTCTGTTTCTTACCGCGTACTTCCCAGATCGACATATCCGACTCCTGCCAGACGGTACAAACGTAGCCCGCAATCTCTCGGACCAAAAGCCATTGATCGTACGAGATTGGACGTCCAAATCTATTCACGAGGTAGATTCCATCCATCAACTCACCGTAGATGTCCAGCTGTACGTGGAAAGCCGCGCCATTTCCGATCCGCACCGGTTGACTGGCCCTGTATCCTTCCAGGTGGGACAGCTCGAGCTCTGCTATATCTGTGCCGCCCCAGATAGTCATCATAATCGGCAGAGCGCACTTTCTTGCTTTGGCCTCCTTGACGCGTTGGAAGATGTAGCTTATATAAGCTTCTGCTTCATGGCTGAATCCCATCCTGAGGAATGTGTAGATGGTGAAAGACGCATCGCGCACCCACGAGTAGCGATAATCCCAGTTTCGCGATCCACTAAAATCTTCGGGCAGAGAGAAGGTCGGCGCAGCAACGATTGCTCCGCTCGGCTCAAAGGTCAGCATTTTGAGAAGCAGCAAACTCCTAGTAACCACCTCCTCCCATCGACCTGTGTATTTGCTTTCCCCTATCCATCGGGCCCAGTACTTCTGGGTGCTAGTTTGCAACTCTTGGACTTGCTCAGTCTCGATAACGTCTGGACTGTGGTCATCTGCATCGCGTAGGATGAAGTATACAGCCTGGCCTTCTTCCAAGGTGAAAGTAGCCGAAACTCCAACACCCAGATATTGCGGCTCTGCTGACTTTTCGAAAACCACCCTTGGGCATACACCTTCTGGTTCATCCCCGCAATCGATCGTCGCGTTGAGCTCCAAGGATAGGTCTTTCGATCTGAACATGACTCGTTGCAGACCATGTCCCTGGTCAGTCTTGCCCATGTTGGCGATTTCAGTACTATGCTTGTCTTGCGCATAGTTGAAAGCAGGGTAGACCTTGACGCGCACGTCAACTTTGCCCCGCATACATTCAACTCGTCTGACCAGCCACTTTTTCAGGTCGGGACGCTCGGGTACGCTTCCTGTATGGTTGCTTGCGATTACATTCGCATGGTATTTAGCATCCCAATTCTTGTCGTTTGGCCTCGGGAAAAAGTCCACGACATTCATAACTCCCTCCTCCTTCAGGTAGCGTGTTTGGAGAACATTGCTCACAGGCAGATACTGTTGCTTGGTCGTGCAAAAATCATCGCCGGTTGGACTTATAGTAAAGTGGCCGCCCTTTTCTTTGTCCAGGATCCTGCAGAAAACAGATGGGGAGTCGAAATAAGGCCAGCACATATAATCTGAAGTTAGGCGTACGAAGTCAGCGTATGTCGAGCATACAGCTGGTACACGGGAAGTCACATACCTAGTCCACCGTCGGTCGCAACCATAGCACAAGTCCTCATATTTCCAATCAACCCATAATCTTCGATCGGCATGTATCCGTTCTCCGAGCGCCTTGAAGTGGAGGTCTGAGGACCTGATGTAACTCTTTTCATCCTTAGATTCTGCATTTTCTCTACCTGGTTGCTATGATGTTTGTATAGCTCGGTGCCGCTGTCTCGATCCAACGGTAAAGGCGTGCGGGTAAAGGGTGTGTTGATGACATCCTGGAGAAGCCGCGTGCCGGGTGACCCGAAATCCACTTTACCATCGGTAGATTTGGACATACTCAGTACACTAGCCCGGAATAGATGGATCGTTGTAAAGACTGCTGCAAGCGGAAGAATACAAGCGGGGCGATCAAGTTGTAGAGATCATCGTGATGCTGTGTATTGGAAATGGCTCAGCCAATGGATGATTGTATTGTGACGTCACACGCTTCTATCATGCGACCTCGCAGCGTCCAACTTCACCCGTGACAGATACATCATGCGCTATTGTATCATCTAACCTTACATATTATAATTAGTGTATCTATATCTGTCAAGCGTACTCACAGAAACGGCTCCCCTCCTTGCATTCTCGGACATCAAGCCAATAGGTGCACCTCGTATTACAACTAGTCTCCCAACGAATCGGCCAATACTCTAGCCTCCAATCAGATCATTGTGCAAATACTCTCACAAGCTCTAGAGTCAAGTTAGACAGCTATAGAAGTAGAGGTGTTGTCCAAGCGGAACTATATATATCAAGGCACATGTACTATCTGATATTCTCGATCGTAAGAGTAGAAAACAAAACGAAGGATAAGCAAGCTTGCCCGTGTTATTGACGACAATTGTGTGACCTCCGATAGCAAAAGTGGGGATTTTGTTACGAATCTCGCCCGGAAGACGCAAAAGAGGGAGTGAGTCGCGAATGCTACAAAAAATGTTAGCGATGCGATATGGATCGTAGGCGGAACGCCTTTACTAAGATTCCTGCTGCCTTGCTAGACAATTCAGCATCGTTCGATGGCATCTTCTCGATAGCGGTGGCGTTGCGCTGCGTCAGCTTTAGTAACGATTCAGACTGAGACAGGAAGAGAAGAGTGAGAAAGGAGAGGCTCGGGAAGTGGAACATAAAACATGCAAAGATTCCAATGCATTAGCCGGCTACCTGCTAATTTTGCGTGGATTTGGGAAAGACTAAGTGACGGCATCTTTCTAGTCATTGCGAAGAAGTTTATATTCCGAAATATGTTACCGTCACTAGATTTTCAAAACATACTTGCTATGCGTTATAATAATGGATACATTACGGAGAACACCAGAGATATCTTTAAGACAAGTTCTGCATGATTATAGTGATGCCGAGAGCTCTGTTGCTTTCGTGCAATATTAGCCAAACAGCCGGTCAGTAACAAGGGCTCAACCAGGATCCTAAGTAGATTTCCATACGAACAGTCTCATGTTCCACATTATACCACGCGTTACATTATGGACATTACTGCATCAATTGACATTGTATCTACTATTCGAAGTGTATGAAATGGTTGCAGTGCTATTCTGGCTCGGCGATTCTCCTGCTTTCGTGAAAGAGTTCTTGCATGCGAATATTATTCGATGAGGTGTTCGTGTTCCTCGATGCTATTGAGAATGTGTTGCGTGCGTACCATATGACCGTGGAACGGAGATGACGTCACAATATGCTCTCACGCGTAAGAACGCCAGCCAGCCAATACTTCAAGACGTCATATGTGGTAATTACAAACATACATGTGATAGGAAAGACAGAGAGTTGTCAAATACCAGCTACCAACTTATCTCTTTTACACCAGATCTAACGCCACTATTGCACCGAAACATCCCTACAACTCTGAAGCCCAGCATGCAATCAGTTCTTAGCAAGGTCATCGGGCCCAAAGAGGTCCATCCGGAAGACCTCGAGGGGCGTATCGCTGTAGTTACCGGTGGGGCTCTCGGAATTGGGTACCGCTACATTCTCCCTCTCGGCGGTTAGACCCCCGCTAACGTTTCCACAGCTATGAAGTTAGTCGCGCGCTTGCCCTCGCTGGCGTAAAAGTAATCATGGTGAACCGCAAAGAAGAACAGGGGTCCGACGCTATCTCTAGCATAAAAAAAGAGAAGGCAGATGCCGACGTTGAGTGGAAGCATTGTGATATGGGCAGCCTCAAGGAAATCAAGGAAGTCTTCTCTGAGTTGCGCAATTCACTCGATCGTCTCGACTTCCTCGTCCTTTCCGCGGGGATCAACACAAACCAATATGGAGTAAGATTTTGATTGCATGAACTGCATGTGAGACATACACTGACTTCGTACCTCTACCTCTGCAGGAGGATGCTGATGGTATTGATCGTCACTTTGGCGTGAACTACTTAGGCCACTTTTATGTATGCAACCAGCTATGGCCAGTGCTTCGAAAGACGGGAAAGATCGGGACCAAGCCGGCACCACGAGTCGTCTTTGAATCGAGTGAAATGCATCGCACGGCGCCATCAGACGTGCATTTCGCAAGTATGGACGAGATCAACAATAGTTCCATGGATCCGACGCGGCTTTACGGACGCACTAAGTTGGCCATGATCCTGTGTGCGAAGTTTGGTCTACGAGACCGCGTTATCAAGCCTAACGGCGACAACGTATACGCTCTGGCCGTACATCCGGGCGCAGTCAACACAGCTATGCAGCAGCAGTGGAAGGACGCATATCCCGGCATTACCGGCAAGCTACTGTCAAATGCCATGCTTTTTGTTGGTCGGGACGTTGAACAGGGCTCGTATAGTGCGCTTTGGGCATGTACAGCGGACGAGATCGAGGAGAAGAACATGAATGGATTTTATTTCAACGACCCTGTAAGACACCTTCGGTCTCGACACATGTCCCCTATTGGGCTTATTGACTGACGTATAATTGCAGGGCCAACCAGGCAAAGAGACAGCCCAAGCCAGCGACGAGAATCTCGGTGCTGCACTCTGGGATCTGAGTGAACGGATTATCAAAGACAAACTGGGTGAGGATGCGCTTGTCGACTGGGCTGTAAAGGAGTAGCAATGTGATACTGAATATGGGAAGTGCAGCTCCAACTACGTTCACCGCAATATGTGACGAGCATTGATCAGTGTAAACACTGTAACATCCAATACCCTATCAAGTCTTCAACAGCCTAAGAATGTTGATTATGTCACATTAACTCTGATTTTAGAAGCATAAGACACGTGATGCCAACTACCCCCTTGTAAGTAATGCGACTTGCCCATGAGAAGGTCTGGCCGATCTATCCGACCATTCACTAATGAAGCCAAAGCATCGCATAGCTCTTGATAGAATGAGATCATCATCAAAGACCGACACTATCATCTTCCGTAGATCCTTCGCGCTCTCCGAAAGATTTTTGGAAACGAAGAAGACTGCATCCACCAACCCTGGATGAGCATGGTAATATTCGGCTGCCTCCTTGAATCTCCCGGTACATAGAGCTTGGAGATGACGCACCAGATACTGTCTGCTACTTCCTGGGGCTGGAGGTGGAGTAAAATGTGGCGAGGTGTTGGTGTATGGTAGAGCGTAACACCCGAACCCCTAAGTATGCTTGGAGCGACACGCTCTCATTTGTGTGACGTAGGGTCTGGTCAGGTATCGTCAAGAGTTGTAAGCACCCGCTTGTTCGAACTGGTTGAAGGTTCGACACTAGCGTTCGACGGTGACTGTGTGGAAAGAGCGTTCGATACACCATCACCACTACCGGGGTGTTCGTACGGGTTGCTACCGTGCGCCCTAAACCACGCCAAAAAGTCTGCATTCGTGCCGGATTTCCAGAAAGCGGAATAGTAACCGGCATCATGAAGAGACTCAATCATGATGTCGACCATTGCGGGAGCGTCATGAAGCGTTATTATCGCTTCGTAAGCCAGGATTGTATTCGCCGAAGCGAGAATTATGCGAGTACGACGACTTTACTCTGTGTTTTTCACATGTACTTCGGCCAGAAAGGGAAGCCGGTTGTTGTATCAGACAACATAGTGCAGTTACAACACGCTCCTCGCAGACAGCTCAAAATGGTATCACAGCGGCCCGACAAGAGCGCAGCTGTACTATTTTGTGGCCACTGGAAGCGTGATCTGATCGGCTAGTGACACGAGCCTGTCTGAAAACGAAACAGTGTCGTGTAGACATGGCGGCATTGACCAACTGGGTCGTGACTGCGATACACGATCGCTAGGTGAGGGCTTGATGATCAGTGAGCAAGCCCATGCTAGCTCCATGTAGGAGCCTAGGTACTTTAGAGTACAGTCTTTTGTGCATAATGAGCACTCGCATTCGATTGTCGCAAAATCGTCGCCACTGTCAGCGCGAATTTCGGATCATGGTCCCTGGAAAGGAGAAGATCTCACTCCGAGCGCTTTCTTCCAAAGCTCCAACTGGATTTTCTAGTCTTCTCCCGTGGAGGATCTTGATCCCGCTTCTTCCTAAAGGAAATAATGCTTTTGATCTCCTTCAACTGGTTCATGTTCCGTTCCAGTATCGCTGTCTCGTCCGCCCCCTTCCCGAGTATGAGCGTAACAAAGTCCACTCGATTCTTTGTGACAGCATGATCCAGCACAGAGACTTTCCCAGCGTCTTTGGCATTCACATCGCCACCAAATGCGAGAAGAATGCGAGCTAGCTTAACATAGCCATGCATGGCTGCGAGGTGGAGGGGAGCGCGTTGGTGATCTCCAAGGATATTCACCAGTACACTAGGCTCTGGATGATGCTGCAACATTGACCGGATCTCTCCGATCAGGGCAGTATCATCACCGCACTGCGATACTGTGTAGTGGAAGGATCTCCAATCTTCGCTTGGAGATAAGGTGATAGGTGTTTGGGCTGAGAGAATGCTTCCATCGTTGTCGGATTGAATCAGAGGAGCTTTCGAAGACGAGGAGGAGTCGGAGGGACGCGAGTGTGAGGTATTGGTCGAGTCTCTACGGATGTGTGATGGCTCTGCGGTAGTTTCCGTGTTTGAGATCCATATTGTGGTTAAAACCTCGTTGCCATCTTGTCCTATGGGTGGCTGCTTGCAGCTGTCAGCGAAAGGTTGTTAATAGAAGTGGTTACCACTCGACCTACTGCTGCCACAGACCCCGAAGCGCGACGCACATGGGAGGCTATCTCACTGGAACATAACGTTAGAAATGTCAGGATCGATAGTGGGTTCGTACGAACAGATATGAATAGGCTCCAGTAATAAGACCAAGGTCGGTCAGATCTTGCCGTATTTTATCGATGGCAGCCTCGATATCCTTGGCTACTGCGTCCATCTTTAGTTTCAAAGAGACCTTGTCGACAAAGGTCTCCGTACTTCGAGCTTTCAATTCTAATATCCTGGGTTTGATATCTCGAAAACGATGGCGACATAGCGTGATCTTCCCACGTACGAGAAGTGACGCCGCGCTAGCACCATCGGGCTCGGCTTGCTGGTATATCGAGTTGAGAAAATAAACCACTCCATGCAAATCTTCGACTTTGTCGACAAGTCGGTCGACTAATTGGTCTATTTCCCGCACCGCGCCAATATAGGCTCTGCATTCTTTGACGACAGCGACGCCAAGCAATGCGATGGTAATTATGCTTGAAACCGGCTCGGCCATTGTCGCTTCGGCTTCGTACTGTTATCAAGGTCCGCTTTAAAGTGGATCGCCCATTAGTGTTATGGCGTTTCACAAAGATGTCACTAACTATGTGCACGCGGAAGTGAGACGAGCGTCAAGGATGCGGTATTGACTTTATTTAGAGGATACATATCCTGGGGCGGCTCAAGTATGGAGGAGGGGCGGAGCAGAACGCGTGGAGCCTGATCGTGACCAGTGACGCATCGAGAGACGGACGGGCAATATGAGAGGCACACGAGTGAGATAAGTTGACGTAGGTGTCGGGTATGGAGGATTTGGATACGTCGATGCAGCGCAGGGGTTTAAATGGGCCCGACACGCTGATAGGCAGGGGCAGCTGTCGGGCGTACCTCGAGTAAGCGGGGAAGCTCGACTATGACACTATTACAGATCAAGCAGGCAGCCGTTTATGTGCTGTATAATTACATCTGCCAGCTGTCCTGCGACGGTACGTATTGGCTAGCCCAGCGAGCGTGCGTTGTGTTCTACATCTCATGGTCTGAATGCGAACTGCAAACTTCTGCCAGCTTACCTTCACAAATTCAGATGGAGACGCAAGGAGTAGAACGGACGCTCCCGCGCTTGCGCATCCCTGTTAGGCAAACCCCAAGGCATTCTGCGAGGGGGAAGGCTGAGGAGTAAACAAGGTGTCACCAATAAAACTAAAGTTGCAAGGTGATGCAATGGCTGACCTTCTTATCGAATGGGGATTAGCAACGTTTATTTTGATTGGTCGTAGTCTCTCGGACCCATGTCGCCTGGAAGTTAGCAACAGTGCAAGGCAAATGCGATTGCAAGGCAGCCAATCCATCGAGAACAAAACGATCACCAGGAAGTACATCTATTGCTCAGCCCCCTCTTGGAGAGTAGCTGTGGGCAATATGACGGTGGAGGACCTCGATGATACATGTCGTATGCGTGATCAGACTCGCTTGTTCGAAACACTGGCCAGCCTTGAAAGCCTCAGCCTATTGTGGAGAATGAACATATATTGCTATGTATACGCGGACATGTCGCACACCAAGCTCGGCTCCACACAGCATAATCCGGTTCGAATTCCATGGCCGTCATGAGAGCATCAGATGGAGCAAATACAGTCGGAGATCGTAGACTAGCGACAAACCGAGTGCGCTCAACAGGCGCAAGACGGACGTACGCACATTGATCAGTGTAGTTTGGCCGTGACTGACTTCCGCAGTATAGACAATCCATTATTGACATTCGACGATATAAGAGTTGATCCCCACACCGGAAAAACCGAGCTAGAAGAATATGTTTGGCAGTTTGCAGCGTTGGCAGACCTCAAGGACCGCTACGAGTTGCTCCGGTTCGGCGCTCGACTCGCTCGAGACAAGGATGGGGCTATCGGTAGATATGCGAATGAGCTTACAGGACCGGAGAAGCAGCTGTTGGTGAAAGAGAAGGACGAGAGTACAGGCTTTTGGAAGCAGTCCAAGTTCTTCCGCGCGACCATCATGACGGCGAGTCTCGCAGGAATGATCCAGGGATGGACGCAAAGCGCGAACAACGGCACTGCCTATGGTATGCCAGATGAGTTCAAGCTATGTGTCCGCCCAGAAGATGACTGTACTTCATCGGACCTTTGGACTTTTGGCATGCTGAACGCTATACCGTTGCTTTCCGCGGGCCTCTTCGGTACATTCCTTGCAGATCCACTACAGGAGAACTTCTTGGGTAGACGGGGTAGTGTAATGCTCTCCTGTACTATCACAGTTGCATCAACAATTGGTGCGTCGGTTACGAATAATGTAGGCCAGCTCGCAGCCTGTCGGGCCATTAACGGAATAGCTTTGGGCGCAAAGGCATCTATAGGTAGGAGAGGAGCCCTGGCCTCAATTGCATCAAAGATACTAATTTCATGTAGTTCCCATATATGCAGCTGAAATATCGCCGGAGCACATTCGGGGCGCTGTCCTAGCGAATTGGCAGCTGGCTGACGCAGCGGGTACGTGTCCCTTTTATTCAAGTGGTATGGAATACTAATCCGCTAGGTATCTTTCTTGGATTTGTGGCGAACTTGTTGGTCGTGATATACGTGAAAAATGCCTCGTCCGCGTGGCGCATCCTCACAAACACGGTGCTTATTCCGACGATCCCGTTGTTGGTCATGATTTACCTGATGCCGGAATCACCTCGTTACTTGATGAAGCATGGAAAATACCGCAAAGCACTGGAAGCCTTTGAGCAAGTTCAAACCACGCCTTTATTGGCAAGTCGGGATTTCATGTATGCACATGCTCAACTGGATTTCGAAAGCCGACTGTTGCAGGGAGAGATGAATCAACTTGGAACCCTGACCGAGCGCGTAGATATCAGCACGTCAAGCTTGTTTGGCGAGCCACCCTTGATGACACCGGATCGCGTGCAGCTCGAAACGGTCGCTTCGCAGGCGTCCATATTGCCAGGCCGATCCGTCCAGAGTTCCAATACAGAAGCAACGAATAGAGAAGCAACAACAGAGCTGGGTAACAGTCAGCATCAACCCAGATTGCGGACTGGGCAAAACGAAAATAACGACATCGAGCTTGCGACTCTGAGCAGAAGGTGGAGCGATGTTACAAGTCTAAACCTCGATATTGGAGTCGAGCGAGCGAAGAAGAAGAACAACCCCTACTCGTACAACATTGGTGTCAATGGTTATTACAAGCGTCTGAGAGAGCTGTGGTCTAACAAACGGTGTCGACGGGCGTTGCTAAGCGCTTCGGTCTCCATGATCACCCAAACACTGACTGGCGTTAACACAATAGCCTTCCTCGGCACCATAGTCTGGAAGAATGCTATTACAAACAACAGCGACCAGACTGCCGCGATAATAGGTCTGGCTTTCGGAGCAGCAAATTATGTATTTGGACTACCAGCATATTGGTCCTCCGACCGATTAGGACGGTCCATTATGCTTTTGCTCGGCTTACCAAACATGGCCTGGTCAATGTTGGTGTTTGCCTTTCTCTTCAAGATCCCTGAGTCGGAGGCGTCCGTGCGAACCCCAATGATCAGCATTTTCGCGATCATTTTCGTCGCCTTTTATGCTCCGACGGCGGGTACGTCCCCGTTCTCGATTGCAGCAGAGGTCTTCCCTCTCGTGTCGAGAGAGGCTGGTATGGCTATTTCCGTCGCTATTAATCTCTCAGCCGCCGGTATATTGGTCCTGGTATTCCCGTTCCTGTTGCACAGCATTCGACCGACCGCTGCGTTCTCGATCTTTGCAGGCCTGAATCTGGTCGCCTTCGTGTTGGTGTATTTGTTCGTTCCGGAGACGAGGATGCGGACGTTAGAGGAGCTGCAGTATACGTTCGATTTACCGACGGAATGGCATGTCGCCTATCGGCTGGATTACATACGGCGGCATGTCTGGGAGAATTGGTGGAAGTATCTGACTCGCAAAGAGGTGGAACCGCCTATCGCGTTCTATGCATGGGCTCGAGAGACCTATAAAGGGAAGGAAGATGCCAGCTGAGTAATGTAACAAGATGTACCGGAGCGGGTTGCCAACAGTTACTTTTTGGCGATAGCACGAGATTCCTGTGGTGGGTGGCAAGAATGCGATACAGGTGAGATTCTTGTAGTGGTGGTAATTTAGTACTTAAATGGATAGTTAACCTTTTATCGTGGTAATGCTGTAACTGTCCATAGAATTACAGGTGCCAATCGCTTGCACCTAAGCTTGCATCTTGACGATGACTTGACTTGCATGCTCTTTGAAAGATCAGTATGTGTCTATAGGTTAGAGTGCAGAAATAGCTCACGTTCTATCAAAGCCGCAAAGATGGTATCGCCCTTCGCCATGAGAGTACTGCCATTGAGCAACCGGCAAAAGTATCGGTCTATCCCGCCTCTGCTAACGCGTTGGGAATTGGAGGCAAAGACCTGTCGGAAACACTCGTCCATCTGCGTCGGATATCCTCACTATTGGGCGCACATGCCGTCAGCTATACGAAGAAACAGTTCTATTCCAGTACGCAAAGGCCGTCTTCTACTTCGAAGGCATGCGTGCCGTACAGCCTTTCACATGTAGCCTCAGTAGTGCCCAACGCGTGCTGCTCGTTTCGATCTCTATCGGACTCGACGATGACTTCATAATGAAGGAATGAATGTGTTCGAAACCATCAATATTCGGATGTCCGATTCTGAAACGACAGGACTGATCCGCTACAGTGGAATATGATCGCGATCAGGACGAAACATAATGTCGAGAATGCCGTGTTTCTATGCTTAGCGACATGCGCGAACTGGATACAGAGGAAAACGATATTTGGTGTTGAGCACGCGTTGACCAGCTTCAACAGGTCACGTCACGTACGCGTCGTGATGGTGATTTGCACGCGACCGATCCGGCCTAGCTCAGGGAGGGCGCAAACTGTAAGAAGTGAATGGCTACCAAAGGAGGCGATAGTTACTGGAGTATCGGTCATGATAACGGTATTGTCCTGGAAGTGCTGTGTGCCTCGAAACCGGTACTGGGCGCGAACAGAGAGAATTGCGGAACCCAGGTCTGGCCGGAGTATTCTTACTGTCTTGCTATATAACTTCGCACATTGGGTTGATTGATCGTTTGGGACGTTCGGAAGCGGTGGTTTTGCGTGTGATAGGAACTTGTGAAACACACCTTACTGCACGCACTGATGTGCTCGATCCGGTTAGAAAGTACAAGAGAATGTGTAGTGACATGTCGTGAAATCTGTCACTCCTCTGGGCTATTGCCTCTTCCTCTCTTGGAACGCAAATCATAGGTCTTGCCAACAGCTATTTCGTGCTGTTTCATGTGCCTCTTCTCGGCGTCTTCTTTTCACTTCACTTCCTCATCAAGAAGCTCTTCATCGAGAGCATTGAGATACTCCTCCTTTCTGAGCGCTGCAGGCCAACCATGCTGTTTCAACAAGCGCTGGGCTAGCTGTTTATTGCTTGATTAGTGTTCAGCGTGCTTTGGCAGAAAAGATCTCACTTACCCTTCCCTGCTCCTCTTGACATGGAAATACCTTGTGATACCAGCTCGAGCTGTTTCGGGTCTTTGGCTCAGGAACAGTGACCAAAGTTTCGATCTCGTTGTAGACCTCATCAAAGTACTGTTCAACATCTCGAGACTTTGCGCATCACCGCCAGGGCTCATTTTCCGGTGCATCGCGGCTCACAATGAACGATTCCATAGGCCAAATTATCCCTAGTGAAACTGTCAGTATCTGGTGATACACGTTGTATGCCGCTCGTACCTTCGTCCGTATCGATCATCCATACTGTCGCGCCGTTGCCCTGGCTCAACGGAATCAACCCAGCAGATGATTCTTCCTCGAACGGCATCATGTAACTGAGAGCATTATCTTTATACTGATCTTCTAGCTAGCTATAATTACGAAGGTAGATGCATGCTTCCGTTTCGATATAGACCTCGTATTTATCCGAGAACATATTTTTACTCAGATATGGCAAGTGCCGCAAGAGATCAACGACTCGGTCCGATCGTTTCCAATTTTGCAATGTGTCGACGGCGAGCTGCTCGTCACTCCAGCCTTCAGGCGGCGGACGGAGGATCACGTCGGGGTCGGGGCAGGCCATGCGCATGAGCAGATCATAGTGTCTCTTGATGCAATTGACGAATACATTGCGATTGTAAGGCATGGTGTACAAGATAGGAGCTGTAGTGGAATGTCTGAGACAAGTGGGCGTGGCTTGATGGCCTCCGTGCGAAGAGGGGTACAACGCCAAGCCCGGTGAGTGAGTAGCAGGGGCTGCGCTCTTCATCTGAGGAGTTTGCTGGGTTTCCGATCGAGCAATCACGTTGTGTGTGTTTGAAGTTTGGCGTAGATAATAACAGAGAAGCTTCTCCGTGGAATTCCAGTGGCCCGACGCCTGACACATATGGAACAACATCGAGGTCGAAACGCACTTCTACTAACGCCAGAAACACCCTTCAAAACGTTACTACTGAGTCACAGCCCTCAATCCCTGTAATATCAAACCAAACATAACACCTCTCGCGACTCTAGGTTCTTGTAGACAATCAAACACCTTACCCACTGCCTCTCCGCTAGCAGCCTGTCCCATGACACTCGTCAGCGCTTGAGGCATACCCCTCTCCATCAACAACTTCTTTGCCTTGATCCTCAACTTCTCCTTCTCTTCTTCACTCATCTCCTCAGGCCATGCCTTCAGCTCCTCTTCTGTTGGCAACCCGTTCTCCCGAATCTTTCTGATATGATATGCTAGGCCGGCGTCGGAGGCGTTGCCGTCGAGAACGGTGGTCTGCAAGAGTGATGTGATGGAGAAGAGCTGTGGATTTCCTGGCCGAAGGAGGAATGATTTTGCGGCGTTGAGGAGGGTGCGGCGGAGCGTCCAGGCAGAGGAGAGAGTGTAGAGTTCGTTTATGACTGCGAAGAAGAGTTCGACGAGGACTGTAGTTTCGGATTCGGACAATGGCGTGTGTGTGGGTGCTGTACGGGACTTCGATGGTGATTTGGCGGGAGAAGAGGTCAGCGATGGAATTGAAGGTCGACGAGGTAGGGAGGGCGCATAGTCTGTTGATGGTCTTGAAGACTGCGAAGGCTTCTGGGCGTGAGCTGGCTCTGCTTGATTACGCATGGTGCTATAATCGTCCGGAATTTCGCTAGGCATGGGTGGCAAGTTGATGAGTTGATCACCTCCCATCATAGGGCTAAGATCTTCTATCTTCTCGCGCATGCTAGGTGCGCGACTATTGCTCCGTGAGCCATACCTGGAAGATCTCCCAGAACGTTTGCCGTCACCGTCAGGGTTATAGGATGGTCGACGTTCCATAGGCGCCTCACGGCCTGGTTGCTGATCGATGACAGGTGAATGAGGGTCACGCACAGAATCTATGGATGTACGTTTAGTTACCAGAGACAGAGTGCTCTCGGAACGAATGTGTGTGGGAAGTTCGGAAACGGTCGACTCGGCTCTGCTTTGTCGTGTCTGGATTGGCGTCGTATTGGACGATGTTCGGCTCAGAGGACTTCCGGATGCGTTCGCATTGGCGATGTTGCTAACCGACTCGCGGTTCTTCCTTCCTGAGAGTGGTGCGGTTACGCTACCTAGTACTCCAGTAACACCACCGAAAAGGGCCTTGCCACCACCAGCAACTTCCTTGGGGGCCTTTGAAAGTACACCCATCATCCCCTTACCAACTGTATCGAAAGTCTGGCCTGCCCATCCGATGCCTGGGAAGCCACCACCAGGAGTCTTTCCAGAACCCAATTCTTTGTCCAGGAAACGCCTCATACCTTCACTTTCAGCAAGTGGTTGGTACTTTACGGCATCATTGAGATAGCGCTCGAGTTCTCCACGCAAGGACGCCTTAGTGTGACCTTTCCATGGTGGCAGTGTAGCATGTGCTTCGTTGAAGCCAGCGGTCCCGGTGATAGCTGCTATCCGACGTATGACTTCGTGTAACGTTTCGAACTCGGCGTACTTGCGTGCTGTCATCCACCCGGCGTGATGGTTCGACTTCGGTTCAATCTGTATCAGATACTCTGCTGTCGGCTTGGCCTTGATCGTACCCTTTTCTCCAGGCATACTATCGTCAAAGATGGACATTGTACTGTTGTGCAGTGTTAGTTGTGGCGGTGCAGGAGGCGGGTTATCCATCAACGCAGTAGGCGGCTGAGGTAGTACAAGCTGGTCGAAACTTGTGAATGCTTTCTTCACGTCCGGGGTCGGCGGTTCTTCGGAGCTCACTGGCGGAGATGCTGGTGTGGCTTCTGAGAACGACCGGCCGGAAAGCCCTGAGATGCTCAAGTCCGTATGCTCGGCATCGCCATGCGCGTCGCTATCTGACGAAGACGGGGTGACTATTCCTTGGGTAGTACTCTCGGACTGGTCGTCATTCAAAGTTGACGTGGACGCGCTTTGTTGTTGTTGTCGTCGCTGCTCCTTTAGCCGCTTTGCGTCTTCTTCGGCAATCATCTGGCTTAAGAGTTGTGCCTCTCGCATAGCATCATCCATGGCTTCCTGAGCTTTGCTCATGACGCGCTTGTGTTCCCTCTTCTCGGCCGTGGTCACTGTTTCTGCATCGTTCGATTCCTTCTCTACCGTCTTCTTTACGTTTTGTAGCTGTCCTGAAGAACCCTCGACGCCTGCGTCAATAGCATGCAGAAGCTCGGGCTCGCCCTCTTCCAGAAGATGCACGATCCACCCGTTGATCCACTCAGGCTTGGAGCAGCTCACGACGATCATCTCGAGTATCAGCTTTGCCAGTATTTGATGCAGGAATGTTCGTGCGGGCATGCAGTTGTCTGAGATGCGCACGACAAGTCAGCGTGAGCGCATGAATCCAGCATAGATTTTACTCACACGTCTTGGGTTCTAAGTAGTTCTGCAGGATGTCTTCCGCTGCTACACTGAACTGCTTCATCTGGTAATCTGGGTCCAGTACGCTGGCTAGGGTACTATCTCGTTTCATCTTGAGATATATATCAACCGCTTCGGTTGGCACGTCGCCGGGCGACGCTTGGATTGCAGCAGCGATCTCTTGCAGCAAGATGATGATGAAGGAGGATGAGCGCGTCACAAAGTCAAGGAAGTTATCGGCTGGTCGCTTGCGGGAGAGGTGTGCAGAGATGGAGAGCACGAAAGCGGTAAAGGTCTGGCGGCACGAGTTTGGGAATGTGTCTTCGGTGGGCAGTAGGGGCGAGTACCACCACCTGCGTTGTATTAGAACAGTATCTGGAGACTGCGCGGAGGACATACTTGACATAGTCACGAATGACTGCATCCGTCAACTCCGTCAGCGCAGCAGCAGTCTCTGGGTTGAAGTCTGAGTAGTCGAGCGTCTTGCCCGAGTAAAGCTGCAGGTTGAAGTCGGAGCTGTCGTCTCTAGCATGGCCCTTTTCCTGCGTCTTGTCGCTCCGCCAGTCCAGCACGCGCTGCGCTATGTCGACGGCCAGTTCCCGCTTCCTCGCGTCGGCGCTCTTCCCCCACGTCTCCGTGGTGTTGCCATGGTGCCCTTCCCACGTCGCGTGCAAGACCACGCCGCCCACAACGCCTATGAGGACCAGCCCGACGCGGCCGAGTAGGAGATATGTGCCTGCGCCGAGGCCGGCAAGACAGGCGCCGAGCGTCTCGTTGCTCGCAGTCGCCAAGAAGTGCAAGGTGCGATCCGTGAGGGCCTTGAGGTCGAACGGAGGCGCGCTCGATTGTGTCTTTGGCGTCTGCGGCGTCACGGCGGTGCTACCGGCGGGCGAGTCATGGTGTTGGTCGAGTGCGGACGTGGGCGGGCTCGGGGGTGGCTGAACGGGGTCGCTCATGGTGGTTGTATGTGCGCGAACATTGGGGTTTGCTGTGCTGGAGAGTGTCGTGACCTGCAGTGCAGCATGGTCCAGTGCAGCCGGCTAGAATATGTGGCGTCGACAACGGCTGACACTGCAGACTGGGTGACTGGCCTTCTGGCCGTTTCACAGCTGCCGCTTGTTGATCGCAGAGCGCTGAATAGTAACGCCGAGTCCGTCCGAGCATTGAATATCCATCTTCGAATCCCAACACGCCTCCGATCTTCACTCCTACACGCGTCACCCCTCCCCTGAGCAGCCACAATCTACCATAGTAGTCAGCCATGTCCAGTGACGCCCCCAATGACCCCGACATCCTCGCCCACGTCGAGAAGTTCTGGGAGGGCCGCAAGCCGAGCAGTCCCATCTATCAATTCCTGCTCGACGACATCAAGCTGACCTATGCCTCCAAGGGGGTCGTGTGTGCACAGCTACTCCTTACCAAGAACCACGTCAATACGCACGGAAGCATCCATGGCTCCGTCTCCGCAACGCTGGTCGATTGGGTTGGTGGCATGGCCATCGCTGCTTGGGACAATCGGACCAAGACGGGCGTATCCACAGACATTCACATCTCATATTTGAGCGGCGCAAAGGATGGCGATGTTGTCGAGATTGAAGGCAGGGCAAGCAAGGTGGGCGGAACCCTCGCCTTCACAACAGCGACGATATGGAAGCTTGTCCATGGCAAGCTGGGCCCGGTGGTGGCAACAGGCTCTCACACCAAGTATGTCAAGGTATGAACCGTCACTAGTAGAACGCCATCTTCTTTGAGGTCTCGTCCAGCTCTCCATGGACGATCGAACTCCACTCGGATTGCGAAGATTGACTGACCCTCTCGCTACCATTTCGTGCCCAGCATCACAGCGACGACAGCATGAGCATGTGAGAGGGTCCTACATATTTCTTAGATGACCAATGCTATGCCTATTCACGACCTTTGATCAACTCGTCCTTTGCCGGCACATCGTTTTGTGTGTGTAGCTTGTTCAGAGCGGCATGCCGATGAATTTGTAAATCTATGCTTGGCGCCACACGTCATCAGCCACACTTGGCAGCCAATCATAACGGGCTTGAGCCACTGTCTACCACATCAAGCTCTTCGATTTCCCACCACTAAAGCCACAGACTATGCATTCTAAGCGTCTGTTTTTGCTGTCGGTCTGTACGATATCAAGCGAATAGAATCAACTGAATTGAGAAACAAGCTAGCACGACTATTTGTATAGCTCGTGGTCACCTTGCTACAGTTCATGAACTCCGACAAGCCAGCTAGCTAGGCATCGACCAGACCTTATCGCTCCTTCTCCGCAATCACGTCATGCTAACCACCACTCCTCCATACGCGTCACTCCCGCTAGCCCGCTGTCCATCAGCATACTCATGCCATGTTCCAGGCACTACCGAACTTGACACGAGTCTTCTGTTGCGGCCCACCCATGGTAGGAAAGGCCTGGATATCGAATCCATCCTCAGCTAGGCTATGCATGAGATCATCACCAAAGCCCACCATCTCCAACATCAATGTCTGGAAGAACTTGTAGCGCATGAGTTGGTTGATGTGAGGCTTCAGCAATGCGAGGACACCCTGGCGTAACACGTCGGTCGCATCCAAGGTATTGCGCCAAATGAGAACCAAAGAGTCAAGAAAATAGTTCAGGACTGATGATACAGGACTGGCATCGGGGTGCTTGTGATCACCGTTGAAGGCATGATCGGAGAAATCGGTAGGGTTGTTGCCGGGGGTGATGACCATGCTGAGAACCATGCCGGCGATGTTGAGGTACTCTCCGATAGCGTGGTCACATAGCTTGGCCACGTCGTACTTGTTCCCAACGACGTAGGCGTGAACGTGAAGATCTAGAAGCGTGATGTTGGCGTATTCGAGCCGCATGTTGGGGTTGAAGATATAGATGCCGTCTTGGATGTAACAGATCATAGCTACGATGGCGTACGGAAAGTCATCGCGAACGCGGATGCAGCGTGTTTGGCCTTCCTGGGACATGGTCAGTATTGTGAGGCCTACCGGGTGCGGGCCGTACACCTACAACAGACGGACCATCCAACATTGGTGCGAAGAAGCGAGATTCCCTGCCCAAGAGGTACTTGTCGATCTTCACGACCTGTTTACCCTTGTCGAAGAAGATCACTACATCTTTCTTCAGGATGTGAGAAAAACAGCTGCGTCGTCATTAGCATCGATCAATCTAATAGAGATGGTCGTTGCTTACTACTGAAGGTCGATTGACTGCATTGCAAAGACGCTTGTACGGGTCGCATTGATATCGGTAGCCGACTGTGACGAGAGATCTGGGAGATGCATGCGAGGAGGATCTGACAGAGATAAATCTTGGAATTGAAGCGCACTCGGGGTAAGAGGACCGATGTGGCCCACTGGACTAGATATAGCAACAACGTCCGGGTCCTCGAAGATGACCAGACCTGGCGCAGTTGAATACGCCCCTAAGATCTCTTCAGAAAAGGAACCTAAGTCGTGGTCTCCAGGAGTAGTGTAGCCTCGTTCAAAGCCATTGCTACCAAGTTGTAGCTCGGATAGACCTCGAAGGGATGAGATGTGTGGGGGAAGCGGCAGATGATTTTTGGAATCATAGGTCGGCTTGTTGAACTCGTCCTGACTAAGAGGGAGTGGTATATTGTTCTCTTTGTCGGGTCCAAACGAGAATGCGGGCGTATAGAATATATGTGGTGTCGAGGCAACGGAGGAGGCAGCAACGCTGCGTAACGCCTTGCGATGTGGATGGCTGGGGAGATTGGAGGTCCCACCAAACGCTTTGCCGAAGGCACGCTTACGATCTTGCTGATTCATGTCGACGCGATATAAGATTGGCTGCGTTTGAGTGGAGTCGACTGTGGTCTGTAGAGGAGAGCTAAGAGGGAGACGGTTCGTCCGAAAATTTCGCTTCTTATCTTCGTACGGAACGCGAGGTGAAGGAGAGAAAAGGTGAGCGCGGCGTCCTTTCCACCTCGAAGAGAAGGACCTTGAGGATAATCGCCGCAAATCAGTGGTGGAGGTAAGCATTTTTCAGACTCAGTAGTGTATAGTCTCTCTCTCTGTTACAATAAGAGCAGCCTACGGGTCCCTGAGTGAGAAGTGATTGTTGCGAGCCCAATGTAGTAATGGGTAGAGGTAACATGACAACGACAGCGGCATTAAACAGCTATCGAATGCGGACGTCGCACTCCACTCACCCTCACTGCCACCGCTACACGTGCTCAAGTTTGTACACTATCTCCAGCGAGATGCCATTTCTTCGAACAAGTCTGCTCTGAAATCTGGTAGCTCGTCCATGGACTCATATACAAGAGCCATAGTCCTGCCTGTACCGTGTATAAACGCTTGTACGTGATCAGCGCAGAGCTTGATTGCAACTCTTTTGAGATCGTCCGCGTTAGCTCTTCGCTCAGGTGCATAGATAGAGCGGATCGCGTGTAACAATTGCTCTTCCTCACCATCGACGACCAGCACCTGGGCCGCAAAGTCCTCAAACTTCTTGAGTGCAAGCGCTTTCAGGCCGGCAACGCCATATCTCTCTGCAAGCATATACACGTCTACGTGAGAGCGTAGAGTAATGTCCTCGGGTACCTCAAGCTCCGAGCCTGCTAGCTGATCAGTGTAATCAAGCTGGTAACAGTACTGCATCATCGCGGCGACGGCTGCTGGGTCATCGGCGCTGAGGTCAATAATTCCCTTTGACGATTTCTGCTCATGTCAGCATGATTGAGGCGAGAGGCGAGAGGCTCGACTGAACACACCGGAGATATAACGACGGCGCAAACTCTGGCAAACCACCGTGAGTGATAGCACATGATCACTCGGTCGACATGATAGACATCCCTCTTCGATCGTACGACTAGATCGGAGCACTGCCACTCCGCAGCAGGCGGCGACGTCGATGTTACAATTGGTGCAGCAGAAGGTGTGGCGGGCGCTATAGGAGCTGAAGTTGGCAGTATTTCGTGCCTTGGAGAAGTTTCTTGTGGCTTGCTTCTTTGTAGAAACAGTCGGGCTATCGAACTATTGGAGAAGGTCTTGCGATGCTTGGGACGGGAACTTTTATTATTTGTTGAAGCAGTGGAAGAGGCCGCTGTGGACACAGAGGTGTTGGAACTGGTGGAAGACGTTCGATGGAGACAGGCATAGGACGCGTCCGAAGAGGCCGTACTGAGTCTGGAGGAAAGCTCAGTTCGGGCCACACTATCCCGCTTCGAGCCGTAGATGGAAGGATCAAGACTGGAATCCGTAAGCAGACGCGATTCTGGCCTCAGTGAAGCACTCACACATTGCTGTTGACGAATACTGGCGTTACGAACATGTTAACGAAGAGACTTGGCAAGTGCAAGGATACTGCGCAAAGACCAATTTGGCGGAGGGCTTTCGAAGCTCCCTTAGGTTTCGTGTTTGGTATAATGAAACAAAAGGTCACAGGCAGGACCGTATCTCTTGCCGTACTGCTGCTGTATATACGCACTTGCGATTTCGCCCTTCGGGCGTTTAAGACTTGGACAACTCATGACCAAATGGACAGAAGGGTAAAGCACAGGAAGAAAACCACCTAGCTTCCGGCACGGAGGGGTGCAAGAAGAGCGTTCTGATATGAAGCTCGTCAACTGAACCAATGACGGAGGATGCATATATTGGCCGTAGCCACAGATGAGCCGGGATTAGGAGGCTTATCGATAGTGCTTTGATACCGAAGACGGATACTCGTGGAACGAGAACAGCCGGGCGCACTCCGCTGGACTATTGTGGGGTAGCGCTTGCATGGGATTCTTGATAGCAGTCAGCAGACTGGAGCTGAAACAGATGTTCTTTTTCACGTCCGCATGGCACTAATTCCAAAAAGACAGGTGCACTCGAGCCTTCTCCACAGAAAATTGTCCGACGAACAGTAGGGGAGATGAGTTCATTGAACGAGTCATCTAGATAACGCGACGTGGCGTGTTCGCTGCGATTCGTAGCAGACTCGAAAGGGCTCAGAGGCACTTACATTGCTATAGACATGTGGGTGGAATTCGCACAACACTCTGAATGCATCCGAGCGTCAGTCGGAGGCCGTCGTATGTGGGAAGATCAGTCGGGTCACTCCTTCCGTCTCTGACCCGCAGATGAGGCTTAATGATTCTACTGGCGATGCGCTGGAATGCTTGAGGTCTCTTGGTAATGAATGTGTCGAGATGCACGTTACGCTCCCGCATTTAAAGTGCCCATGTTCCTCAGCATGGCAATCCATGGATTGCAAAACGCGGCTCACGTGCACGGGTGTTGGCATCAGTGATGTCATTGTTCCGACAAGAAGGGCCGATCAACAGCAAGAGACTTCATTGGTTACGCGGATCATGGCTCAATTCCACAACGCGTCACATTCGACGCGCTTTGTTACTGACGTCTTCTCATTGGTAATGACTTGCATCTGGATGCCGCTTACATGTACATGTGCAGATCGCGAACAGGTGGAAGGAAGCACATGATATCGGCACAATGGGCCAATCACTCTTGACGTGTTGTCACCCTCGTCAAACGTTGCCACCAACTTTGACGTCGCCCATCTCCCGATTTGCTATCAAGCAACGGGAGGCCTACTGTAGTCTAACCCACACGGGCTGGCAGGTAAGTCTAGACTGACAGGTCTCGAAGCGTCATTGAACATGCTACGCCTTGCTAGTGCGATGATGATGCATTTCAGCATGGGAATTGCTGAAATTCCACTGGCGGCTGGTGGCGTTGTCGAGAAAGGATATAAGAACATTCTCCGACGCCTCTGTCAAAGGTCAATCTACACAAGTAATTTGTTTATTTTCCCGATACCCAACAACATTACTACCCATCATGCCTGGAAATACAAACGGAACTAATGCCACCAACGGCCATCAGAACTCAAACGGCCAGCACGTTCCAACAGGTTCAAAGAATGGTGACCAGTTCCGCAGCTACGCAGACGACCGTAACGCCTCGTCTGAGGATGTTGTTTACTGTACCGCCAACGGTGTCCCGTACCCCCACCCTTATGAGAGCCAAAGAGTAGGCGAAAACGGCCCCCTGTTGCTCCAGGACCATCACCTCGTCGACCTCCTATCACATTTCGATCGTGAGCGTATCCCAGAACGAGTCGTTCACGCCAAGGGTGCTGGCGCCCATGGTACCTACATAACCACAGATTCACTTGAGGATCTGTGTATGGCAGACATCTTCTCCGCCAAAGGCAAATCCTGCCCCATCACTGTTCGATTCTCCACTGTTGGTGGTGAGTCTGGCTCGCACGACTGCGCGCGTGACCCTAGAGGGTTCAGTGTGAAGTTCCGGACCGACGAGGGCAACTGGGATGTAGTTGCAAACAACACTCCTGTCTTCTTCCTCCGGGATCCTGCCAAGTTCCCTCATTTCATCGTAAGCAGACGCGTTTAGTTCGTTGTGCCTGAGCTACCTGCTGACTTCCATCTAGCACACTCAGAAGCGCCACCCAGCAACCCACCTTACCCACGCTGATGATGCGACCAACTTCTGGGACTTTGCTTCGCAAAACCCAGAATCCGCGCATCAGTTTTTGATTCTCTTCGGTGACCGAGGTATCCCTGATGGTTACCGCAAGATGCACGGCTACCACGGCCACACGCACAAACTTCAGAACAAGAACGGAGAAATGGTTTACTGTCAACTCCACTTCAAGAGCAAGCAGGGCACTGCATTCATCACGCAAGAGGATTCCTCCAACTACGGCCCTGACTACTCGACCAAGGACCTTTACCAGGCCATCGAGAAGGGTGATTTCCCTGGATGGGACGTCATGTTCCAAACCATGACCGCGAAGGAGGCCGAAGAAGTTTGGGAGAAGCAGAAGATCAACGTGTTCGACATGACACACGTCTGGCCTCAGAGCCAGTTCCCTCTCCGTAAGGTTGGAGAGTTCTTCCTCAACGAGAACCCACAAAACTACTTTGCAGAGGTCGAGCAAATAGCATTCAACCCTGCCCATCTCGTAAGTAATGTTGATGTACAAGTTGCACATGAGATATATACTGACTGCGTACACCAATCTTTAGGTTCCAGGTATTGAGCCTAGTGCAGACCCTCTTCTGCAATCTCGTCTGTTCTCCTACCCTGACACCCACCGCCACCGTGTCGGTGTCAATTACCAGCAACTACCAGTCAACGCGCCACGCGTTCCATTCCGCATGGGTAACTTCCAGCGAGACGGCAACATGGCGTTTTACAACCAAGGCTCGCGACCCAACTATCTGTCATCGATCCAGCCTATTTCTTTCAAAGAGAGGACCGTTGACCTCGACAAGTTGCATGGCAAATTCACAGGCGAGGCGATCGCATTTTTGTCCGAGATCCGCCCAGAGGATTTCAATGCACCGCGCGCATTGTGGGAGAAGGTCTTCGATGATGGTGCCAAGGAGCGCTTCATCAAGAACATCTCTGGCCACATGGAAACTGTAAACGACAAGGAGATTATCAAGCGCCAGATTGCCATCTTCAGAGAAGTGTCTGAGGACATTGCTTCCCGCATGGAGAAGGCCACTGGTGTTCAGGGCTACCCTGGCATCTCTGAGCTCCGGTTCAACGGCACCCACAACGGCATGGCTAAGAATAAGGACAACAAGGTTGCGAACGGCATGACGGGCATTAGCACAAAGTACGCCGAGAAGAACAAGATAAACGGCGCTCCCACAGCTGGTACGCACGAGTAGGTTGTTGAAGGTCAACAGTGAGCAAGATGTGAATGTAGAACAATGCCCATGTAATCAGAGATTCTTTCAGTGAACGACTTCTCACTACATTGCATACAACCAAACGAGCCTTTCTAGATGTCTACAGCTGCAATAGAAGAATTCAAGTGAGAAGTGGTGTTTGTGATGATGATGATGATGATGAGCAACGTGGCAGAAGAAATCGTGTGCGTTTCATGGTGATGGACCAAGGCCACTGGCGATGCGTGCAACCGGCGAGACCCCCCTCTCGCAAAGGGAGCTAGCGCGACTGCCTCACTGGCAGCGGATCGCCAACTTCTGTCACCATCGAAACCTGCCAGCACCTTGTGCCCCTCACCAATTTCCTCCCCAGAGCGCTCAACGCACCCTTGCTGCAGCCGTGGATGCTTGGTCTCCCTCGCGTCTGCGCTTCCAAAGTCGTCGACAGCCTCTACGCGCACGGATCCGCCATGTCAAGGCTGCAAGGGCCGGATGAAATCACGTCACGTGATGGTGGATTACAGTGGGCGTCCTGTCCCATTGACGCCAATTCGCGTCCGCCCGCTAGAGCGTGAGGAGTAAAATCGAGTCCTGGCAGCTCGGTCACTCCCACAGCATTGTCCCGGTCCAACTCCCCAGGCGCCCACTCGAAGCCATATCATGTTCCTGTCGCCCCTCGGCAGTGTTTTCCAATCGTCCGGCCATCCCTTCCTCGCTCTCTAAAGCCTGTGGAGCTTTTGGCCCGCTGTCTCCGCACCTGCAGCGTCACCGTTGCGCTCTCCCAGACACCTGTGTCGCCGACGGTCTGACTTTCATTGCGCGATAGCGACGGCCCTGCCATTGAACTGTATCGCTTCCGTCACGTCGCAGTCGACTGCCGCGTTCATCCCGTCCGCTCTCCCGCCTCTCACCCAGTTCGCCCAGGCGCCCTTCTAAGCGCATCCGACATCGCCCAGCTCCCCAGCTCCCCTCCTGCTCCCACACTACGCTGCGATTGTATTCATACACAGCGACAGCGACAGCTACAGAGACAATGTCGCCGCGACGATCATCGCGGGCTCGTACCACCCAGCCCCCACCCAGCGTCGCAACACACAGCAACTCCTCATCCTCCGTCTCATCGGCGCGTACCGATCGGGCGTCGAGAGTCAACGCCAAACAGACATCGCCGCCAAAGTCATTAACCCCACACTCGCTCTCCTCGGAAGAGCCCGAAGAACCGCCTCACGATGTGCAGCCTGAGCCACCGCTGACCCGCCGACGAACGCGCGAGCACGACAACGATGAGGACGAGTCGGCGAAACTCGACGACGAGCTCGAAGATGACATAGCCGAGGAGGACGAGGTCACCCGCTGCGTATGTGGCTACCAAGAGTACCCGGGTCCGCCATCGGATGCTCCCAAATCCATGTCTGCTCTCGTGGATCCAGATGTACAAGCCGACGAACTTGGCGGGCTCTTCATCCAGTGCGATGTCTGCAAGGTCTGGCAACACGGAGGGTGTGTAGGCATCATGGACGAAGCTGCCAGCCCAGACGAGTATTTCTGCGAAGAGTGTAGAAAGGACCTCCACAAGGTTACAACAAGTCCTAAAGGGTATGTACTTGCTTCCATTCGCGCACTCTTTGCATCTCTATGCCCTACGACGGCTTTCTTCCAAGTCGCACCACACGGTCTCACACGCCGTGCTCTTCCATCCCGTCACAACTGCTTGGTCTGCGCAATGCTAACATATCCTTCTCGTAGGCAAAAGTACTCTCGATACCTCCCCGTCTACGATCAACAACACGGCAAAAATCGCAAATCGTCCGTTTCCAAGGAATCAGATGGGCAGCCAGGCAAAGACAAGGACCGCAACAATAGGGCAAGCGTAGATTCCTTTGGCAAGCGTCGATCGACGATGAACAGCCGGGCTGCCTACGACGAAGACGAGGTGTTCCGGAAGGTGCTCGAAGAAAGCAAGCATGAGGGCGGTACAGCTTCGGAGAACGGCAATCGAAAGAAGCGGAGCCGTGACGACAGCGAAGAGTGAGTCCTGCTTGCTGCTCTACGTGCCACTGGGGACACCCAGCTGACAAGTTTGTAACAGGACAAAGCCAGAAATCAAACGACAGCGGACTGGGTCTCGCTCTCCCAGTAATTCGCCAGTGATAGAATCCGAAGACGATAGCACGAAAGCCTCCGCCCCAAAACAGAAACCTCGTGGGGCTGCAGCTAAAAGCCAACGCGAAAAGGAGCAACGCGAGAAGGAGCGCGAAAGTCACCGAAACGAAGCCGCGAACCGACGAAAAGGGCGTGCAGAGCGGAGAAAGGGCGACGGTAAGCTGCTATCCATGAGTGGAATGGAGCCTCGGCTGACGATTGCTAGATATAGAGGAGCCAGAGCCCATGCCCACGCCCACCGTAGACGAGCCCGCTATGCCCACATTATCGACTGAAGCTACAGTTCCCGACACTCCCATTGCAGAACCCAAGCCTGCGCCCGCCCCACGAAGAGGCGGACGTCCACCACAAAAGGCTCGCGGTCGTCTTGGACGGAATCAATACTCTCGAGACACCGTACCCGCGACCAATGGCACTTCACCCAAGAACGACATCGCACAGTCTCCACAAGCAAATGTCACAAATGGGGCGAGCAATGGGCACGATAGCAGCGACGGGACAGCCGGGCACAAACCTACCAAGACGAAGAACTGGCGACTGCAGAAACTGTCCTGGAACGATATACGAAGGCCGGCTGGAGCTATGCAAAGCTACATAGCGCAGCGACAGGTTGAGATGGCAACTGGAGAGAAGCTTGCAAGTCTCGCTCCAGCTGTTCAACCAGCAACCAACGGCGAGCCGGCTCAAGAGCAACAGAAGGATGAGGATACAGACCTGGCCAAGTTTAAGAATCTGAGCACAACCCAAATGATGGACTTTTTGAGTCGCGATCTCGTTCATTGGCAGCAGATGATCACCGAGCCGACGGAAAAATCGCCCAAGTAAACGTGGTTGCCACGCGCATATTCTCGAATCGTTTTGTCTTATACTGTTCTTCGAGGTTATACTACAAGCACGGCGCTTTCGGCACATCTTGCATGAGCCCAAGAGGTATAGCATCGACTGCATTTCTTTCACATTGGCGTTTTTCTGGTTTATTTTTGGCACGAATACCCTCCACTTGGTTTACTCGAAGCTGGGCTACCCCCCAGCGCTCCTCGACACTACATGTGTCGAAGGTTTTCATATATATCTGAACGTAGGCTTTTGGGTGTAACGAAACACAACCATGCCTGAGCAATGCTCCCGTCGTCGCATCGTAATGAATACGAAAAATAAGATTCTTGAACGAATTATCGGCGCTATCCTTTTCCTTCATGTTATTGAACGTTTGTGATTGTGCGTCCTACTCTACTCTAGTCCGAACTACCCAGCTTGATCTCCAACACACCCATGACCGGATTTGCCTTGAGCAACTCCAGAATCGCTGGGAAATTTTCATCCGTCACCACGGTATATTCTGGCCATATCTTGCCATCTCTGGTCTTTGTATCCCAGTGAATCCTAAATTCTTGGATCGTCTCTTTGGGGCCGTCGGCAGCCTTGTGCTTGGCCATGACTGTAGATTCGTTGTCAGTAGACTGGCCCGAGTCATCTCGTATGCAATATGTAGCTCCACGTACATTCCGCGCAGTTGGGGCTCGAGGAGATTGTAGAGGAGATTTGAGCATTTAATGATTTCAACGTCACCTTAGAGGAGGTATCTAGGAGGAGAAATTCATGCCGGTTCGATGGCGGGAGCGTGAAAAGAAGGGGAAGAGACATGATTGCGGTTGAGGTTATTTGTCTGGTCCTGGTGGTTTTATTAGTAACAGCATTTTCTACACAGCACACAAAGGGTTCAGACTTGGTGTTGGCGTGTGGATGATTGTGAATGCTGCGCGTGTTAGAGTCGGGGGAAGAGCTGAGGGGGGACGGGAGCTTAGCAGCCCGTTGTACGTCGAGACGACGTTTGCAAGTTTCCTAGACTTGGAGAGGGTGGCATGGGGGTACACAATGTACGTCATCGGGCGGGAGGGCTCGCGCATCTGCGGTTGGACGCGTTGCGCGCCATGGCTAGACAGGGGTCTGCTTGCCCCGCTTTCGACTCGACCGGGGGTTCTCTGATCGTGGGTCCAATGCGAACTAGGATCCTGCAGACAATGTCGAGACCGCGGTTCGAGGGGATGTGAAATTGTGAATGGAGTTATGAATGTGCTAAGGATCATCTTCAGTATTCAGCACCATGCAAGTACCCTCTTCATCCAGCAATCTACATACAGCGACCCACTGCGCAAATGTTTTCTCCCTTCACACCAATTCCATTTACAACCCCTTGATCTTCTCTTCGAGCGCGCGTTTGATGGCTGATATCACGTTAGCAGTTTTCTCAAATCTTGGTCTGACCTGGAGTCGACATACCATTGCAGCTCTCGTTGGCATCGCCAAACAACATCTTCGTATTTTCCATGAAGAACATTGGGTTCGGCACATCGGCGTATCCGCTTGCCATGCCCCTCTTCATGATGACAACCTGCTTGCTCTTCCATGCATGCAGCACCGGCATGCCTGCGATTGCACTACCAGGCTCCATTGCGATGGGGTTCACTGTATCGTTTGCACCGATAACGAGGGTTACGTCCGTGTCAGGAAAGTCGTCGTTGATCTCATCCATCTCGAGCACAATGTCGTATGGGACGGATGCTTCAGCGAGAAGGACGTTGCACTGTCCTGGCATACGACCTGCGACCGGGTGGATGGCGAAGCGTACGTTGATACCCTTGGAACGCAGGCCTTTCACAAAGTCCGCGAGCGCGTACTGTGCTTTCGATACAGCCATGCCGTAACCGACTACGATGATGACGCTCTCGGCGTTGACAAGAGCTTCGGCTGTTTCTTCAGATGTGGTCTTTGTTATCTCGCCTTCGATCTTGGACTGAGCTTGTGCTGTGGGAGCTATACCGCCAAAGAGGACGTTGGTAAGTGACCGGTTCATGGCTACGCACATGATGTAGGAAAGAATTGAGCCCGATACACCAATCAGTGCACCGACTGTCGTTAGCAGAGGGTTATCTAGCATGAAACCCTCGGCCACTAACGCGAACCCAGAATACGCATTCAGGACAGTGATGACGACGGGCATGTCTGCTCCACCGATGGCAGCGGTAGTCGTATAACCTTTGATGAAGGAAAGTGCTGCGTTGCCGAGAAGGCATGCAGCGCCTATAAGAGGTGCGCCTGGTGCGTAGGTCAAGAAGGCGCCCATGGTTGCTACGTTCGCACCAAGCAATGTACTGTTGATAAGATGGCGGCCGCGCAATGCAAGAGGTTTCGAGCTCATTTTTGCAGCTAGCTTCAAGAAGGCCACAATAGATCCGGTGAACGTAACGCCGCCAATGAGAACGCCGAGGTAGGCGGAAACCATATGAAGGGTTGAGATATCTCCAGAGTGACCCAGGACGCTCCCGATACTTGTGAGTACGGCGGCAAGACCGACAACAGAATGCAGCGCAGCGACTGTCTGTGGTAATGAGGTAGGCGTGATCCTGCGACCGATCATCAACCCAGCCACGGTACCCACTGTAGCGAGACCGGCGAATTGTGTGAGGACATCGGAAGTGAAGCCCACAGCGGCCAAAGACGCGAGGAAACCAGAAAATACACCGAGTATACCCAAAATGTTCCCGCGGCGAGCGGTTGTTTGCGAAGCGAGTCCTGACAACGAAGTCATACAGAGTATGCTACTGACAAGATAGCCTGCTTGGACCAGACCTGCCATACCGGTAGAGGCCGCTGCGATAAATCCGCCGCCAAATATAGCTGCAGGGACTGCATATAACCAGGGGTATTCCTTTGGGTCAGTAGGCCGTCTAAACATATCCAGCATTCTTTTTGAGATGACGAAACCCCCCGATATGTTGACAAAGGCCAACAAAACCGATAAGGCTCCAAGTGTTTGTGGAATAGTTTCGGGCATGTAGCCACCACCCATAGCATACAGGCCTCCAACACCTATGATACCAGAGATGGCGTTCGTAACACTCATAAGGGGAGAGTGTAAGGCGGGAGCAACGCCCCAGACCACTCGGTATCCGATCAGACTGGCCAGGGCGAAAGTGAAGGCGTTAGACATAAACAATGGGCCTGTGAATTTGCCCAGAGTCAGAGCAGTAGTCATACCAGCCGTGATGCTGGCTACTTGTCGAGACTGGGTCTGCCACGGTGTCAGCGCAACGATATTCGCAACCTGGTCTGCAGGCGACGGGGCAGGCTTGGCTTGGACTGGCAGAGGAGCTGGACGTGGAGCTGGAGGAAGGATTTTGCCGTTGTACGTGACTATAGCGCCGCGAGTGACTTCGTCGGTAAGATCAACATCATAGTACTTCTCCCTCTTGTCCTTTGGGGTCAGCGAGAGCAGGAACTTGGCAACGTTGTTTGAGTAGAGAGTTGACGACTGGGTTGGTAAGCGGGACGGAAGATCAGTGTATCCTGCGCCCGAGATTAGTATTGACTCACTCTAGATCATCAAGAAGACGAACCAATAACGGATACACCTTTATAATCCGCCAACTTTCCAGGCACCGTTGCTTCGCAGTTACCTCCAGCTTCGGCCGCAAGATCCACGATAACAGAACCAGGTTTCATTGCGCCGAGCATGGCCTTGGTGATTAATTTTGGTGCAGGCTTGCCTGGAATCAGGGCTGTGGTAATGACAATGTCAACCTCTCGGCATTGTTCATAGAAGAGTTTCATCTCTGCTTCAATAAACTCCTTGGACATGACTTTCGCATAACCACCGGCTCCGGAACCGTCTTCTGTGATGTCGACTTCGATAAATTCCGCACCTAGTGATTGAACCTGCTCACGTGCTGCAGAGCGTGTGTCGAAACCACGGACGATGGCACCCATACGTCGAGCCGTGGCAATTGCACTCAAACCTGCAACGCCCGCGCCGATGACAAGAACCTTGCAGGGAGGTATCTTGCCAGCAGCAGTTACTTGTCCAGTCAAGAAGCGTCCAAAGTGATTGGAAGCTTCCAAGACGGCCTTATAACCAGCAATGTTGGCCATAGACGATAACGCATCGAAAACTTGTGCTCGAGAGATACGTGGAACCATGTCCATCGCGAACGCAGTGGCCTTGCGGGATGCAATTCTCTCAACTGTTGGCTTATTCTGCATTGGATAGAGCATGGATATGACAGTGGCGCCCTCTCTGATAGCGTCGACTTCGCTATCATCTCCATCAATACTGAGGGCTCGGACCTTGAGCAAGATGTCACTCTCAAGGAAGACATTCCTGCGATCCACAGTCTGCGCCCCAGCTTGCTCATAAGCTTCATCGGTAAAAGTACCTGCACTACCAGCACCACGCTCAATCAAGATGCGAGAGAAGCCTTTCTTGAGCAGAAGCTTCACATTCTACGAGGGCGAAGATACAAAGTAAGTCCATGTCTTGTATTTAGCCAACAGAGGGGAACATTACCTGTGGCGTAATTGCTACCCGCCTTTCGCCGGGAAAGCTTTCCTTGGGTACTCCAATAGTGAGGTTGGAGTAAGGGCCAGCGGTGAACGGTGGGGTGCTAGGTAACTCCTCATCGTGCGGCTCCGATGCCTGTCCGGATGCATACCGCGCAACAGCCGTAACCTGCGAGACATGCTGCTGCAGGGACAGCGGGCGCGGGCGGGTAAGGTTCCGAAGGCTTGTGGCAGTCGAAATATGTTTCGAACAACCTCCACGTTCCAACACCGGTGTTGATCTCAGCGTAGAGATGGAAACACACGGTCTCAGAGTAGCAAGCAAGCTGCCCCGCTGCGGGAAAATGGCAAGCGTCTTGTAGCCAGCGAGATTCATGCTGTCTCGAATGAAACCGAGCAAAGGGGGAGATCAGGCACCCGCATCTGCTGGCGATTTCCGAAATTGTTTTGAAAGATGTCACAGTCAGCAACTGAAAAGAGTATCAGAATGTAGTGTGAGAGTGCATTGAAGGTGCCACTGGCTTGCGAAACATAGTGGTACAATAAGGCGGTACTTCTGGGTCGTGTCTCCCTCGTGCTGTGTTCTGCCGAATTAGACATCACCGGTGCAGTTTCCCCGCACCTCCTCCACTCTCCCTGCATGAACCAAATCCACGAGCCACGTCGCGATGCACTTTGTTTGAAGCATTTCTTGCAATGTGTATATGTAAGATTTCACGAATTCATTCTATTTACTGTGACACCTGCTACTTTGAAAGCTGACGCTGCCCCAAGTTGGGCTTTGGAGCTCACCTGGGTGTTTACCTGTGAAAGTAAGGTGAAAGTCTCCCCGCTCGTGACAGACGATCACGCGCTGTGGGGCAGCCACCAACTGTTTGGTCCAGTTCCCAGATTGGAGCGCTTGGTAACTTAGTTTCCGTCCACTACCCACTTGCACTGGTACCATCACATACAGTAGGTGTAGAGTGCAGCCGCTCGCCACAGTAAGTGACGTGCACACCCTGAACCGTTACTAAAGAAGCTAGAATTCTACCTGATCAGTACCTACTGTCTGCCATCGGTCAAGCATTTGAAATATTCTTGTGCATGTGCTTTCAGAGACTTTCCGGATGGCAGGATAATATGCTGGAGTAGGCAACAGGCTGGCAAGTTATGGTTTTATTATTTTTCAAAAAGCACATATTGTTACATTACAACTACGAGGATGCTGAAATCATGCTAGGAGTGACGAGCGGCGAGCCGTGGCTCAAGGTAAAGCCAAAGTGAAAGAGTTCTCTACAGAACAGAAAAAGAGTATTACTCATGAGATCCACCATTTTTGGCATCATCATGAGTTGTATTGCGCCCATGCGATGCAGACATAAGTCGTTTTTGTTGTTGGAAATGCAAAAAGTCTTTACTCGTCACGCTTGGCCTTGAAGTAAGACCAGCCACCCCAGTTGAAGCTGGCGTTGACATCGACGTCCCAGGTGAAGGACTTCTGGCAACCCCACTTGGAAGTACCACCCATGGAGATGTCAAGGTTGGCCTGGGCGGGAGTGAACTTCTTGGTGAAGAGACGGCAGTGAGTACCGAAACCCTTACCAGCCTTCTCGAGGTAAGAAGCCTGGAACTGAACGCAACCACCCTTGTTCATGCCGAACATGGAAAGGAAAGCACCGATGATGCCCTGCTTGCGGTTGATGTCGTTCTGCTTCTGGGCGTAGGCGGCGCAAAGAGAAGGATCGAAAGGACCGGGGAAAGTGTTCTGACCCATGCAGAATGGCTGCTGGTTGTGGAGCTTTTTGCCGCAAGACTGGGGCTTGCTGCAAGAAGGAGGAGTAGGAGGGTTGTAAGTTCCCTTGTTGTAACCGTTGGAGCCGACAATGACAACTTCAAATCCATCCTGGCCTTGACCGACGTTGGTAGCAGACTCTTTCTTGACATCCTGTCCCCAAAGGGTGCACTTGAAGCGGGTAACGGAATCAGGCTTGTCGCAAGAGCATTGGCGCGGGTTCCACTTCGGGTCACGCTCGATGTAAAGGTTGAAACCGGTGCAGGTGGAGGTAGAGTCACACTTGGCAGAGCAAGCAGCAGTATCATAGCTAGTGAGCTCGTAGTATCCGAGGTAACCGCTGCCCTCGACGGAGGCGCTGAGGTCGGTGAAGGAAGACACATAGCCGGAAGGAGCCTTAGCAGAGGTAGCCAACTTGTGGTAAACCTCGTTCTTCTTGAAAGCATCGACGGTGTCGGGGGTGGTAGGTGGACCGTAGGCATTGGGCTGAGCAGCACATGGGTCATCAGGATTGATGAATCCGCAGTAGGTGCCAACCTCGATCTGGGTAGCGCAGGCGGGGTCCGCGGTGAAAGCGTACGTGTTAACCCAGTCAACCGGCGCGCACGAAGAGGGTGCAAGGTTGGTGGAGGAAGGGTTGAAGGCAGGCGCGGCGGTAGTGGCAGGGGCAGGAGCTGGGGTAGCCATAGGCTTGGTGTCCTGCTGCTGGTTCCAGTTCCACCAGAAGGTAGGATCACGTGCCTCAAGCTGGGCACCAACGCTCCTCTTGGCTTGCTTTGCAGTAGCAACACCAGTAGCTGCCGCGGCGGCAGTGTTCTGGGCCAGGCCCTGGTTGTAAGCAATCTCAGCAGTAACACCGGCCTTGGGACCCTGAGGAAGGGTGTCGGGAATGGCATTGAACTGGTTGACGTCGAAAGCCTGGGGAGCAGGAGAAGCGGCCACGAGGGCGGCAGCCCCGAGGAAGAGGGAGTAACGCATATTGAACGATTGGATAATAGATTAGCGAAGGGAGTGTAGTAGTGAACGACCGTTGCTGATGAGCTGATGATGAATAGTTGTCCAGTGTACCAGTGGCTCTTATATACATCAAGACTCACATAATCGTGTGGTCTTTGCCTCGGTGTTAATACTGATTTGAGATCTATGTCATAAGTGGATACGCAAACATGGCCGGTAAGTTCGACCTGTCTTCCTGAAAGAGTTGGCGACTGCACCTGGAAACAATAGTTCACCAAACTTTAGCCTAGCTCCGGACGAGATGTCATAGTCGCCAACGCCGGGGCGTGCAGGGCACACGCAGGTACCAGGGCCGGAATCAACCAATAAGAAGCCGTTGACCATGATGCCAGTCTAATACGGGACAAGATAACTGCATGTCACAGACTTTTTCCTATCGTTAGACAGAGAGATCGATGGCCAGGCTGGATATCTTGGGATCCTGGTTGTGCACCATGATTGTATGTAAGCCTTCATGACGAGACTTCGTCGTAGATCAACGGACCTCAACTGCTGCTGCTACCTCAAGCATCGGTGGCCCGAGGCTTCACAAAACTGTCCATGCGGGTCCCTAACTGAACGCTTAGCTTATTTGTGGTCCCTTGGAGTTGCTCTAGAGTCCCACTTATATCGCTAGTTCTGGCGTTGGCGGTTTACTATGTCAATAGTCACCTCCAAGGAAGTGGACTTGTGTTCGCCAAGGTAACGATCAGCTCATCAGGGGTATGCGCGAACGTTTGAAATGCCTACAGTAGCGCGGAAGCTCCCAGCCTTGCCTAAGGTGATTCCTTGTTTATTCTGGCGTTCACGACAACCACGGAACATTCCATGATGAGGTCGGAGAACGGCCCGCGGACTGAGTTGCGTACGGTAAGGACTGTCGCCTTACGTTGAACCAAATTGAGGTGATGCAAGCCCACAGATCTTAAGCTAAGCATTGGTACCTGCATCACAACGCTTGATTTGCACATGGATGCCGCATCGCGAGTAATGACATGGGTATTCTGTGGTTCGCGAAGTGGAGTGCTGCGATGGCGAGTATCACCCCGCCCAGTGTCTGTGGATGCAAGACACAGGCGATTAGCAGAGTTTCTTCGGCCAGGGGCTAGATACCTACCTGGGTTAGCCTGTGGCTTTTTCTGAAGATTTTGTGACGATGCGGGTGCTCGCGCAAAAATGCTCTCAATCAACGTCGCAGAGGTCATGCAGGGGAAGACTGCGTACCATGGGTCTCTCAAGGGGCCCGGCATCTTTGACTGGTGTTTGGCAGATCTTGCGCATCCGCCCATACAGCCGTCCATGTGGTATGCGCCCAGTCTTCTAGGTCGGTGTGCAAAGCCGACGATGCACGACGAGCTTCCTCATCCCCTGGGCCCCTATCCGTCTCTGCGGGCTGTGCCATGACGGGCTTGTTGTTCATGCATTTATCCAAAGCGACCGAGGGCATTGGTACATAACTCCGTCCTGTTGAGAGTTGCTAGTGAAAAGGCCTCCACAACTTACAAGTCTCTCTCGTGATGTAGCTGTCCATGTGCACAAGCAGCATCATCGCCGACCAGACACAATTGTTGCTAATCCTGTAGTGTCAAGTTTCAGGAGGCGACGACAAAAGCTGGTGTGGACCGGTCCGGAACCTGCAGAGTGGGGACCAAACGGCTCCGTCGATCTTGCTAGCGCCACAAGACTTGACTACCCTACCCTAGCATTGCTCAGCCTCATCGTTGCTCTCACCTGCCACCGCTACTGAGCGTCAATGACGGCTGTCCACTACCACTAACTCCGACTTAAGTCACCCACATGTCTCGGCCGTATTGCCACTGACTTCACCCCCTCACTATTGGCTTTCACTTGACGTCAGTCAGCCTACCGACTGTCTCGGCTTGCGCTGCCATCACGACGTGGCCGTCGACTACGTCGGACAAACCACGGGATACCACATACTCTCTCTCTCTCTCTCTCGCTCGTTCGCATATTCATATGGCTCTTACAATTCATATCTTGAACGTGTATGCGCTTGGTCGGTGGAGACCGAGACCTTTGTAAAGTCCGACCGAGGCAGGACACCTTCCCGAATTGAGCCACTCGCTCTCGGGGTCGTAAATACGAAGAGCGCAAAACTCCGAGGGCATGAGTCACTCCGAGCCACCTCGGCCAGGGGTTATCTATACAACACGGATAGACCGCCGAGATCCGCCTAGCCGATAGTTGACATCATCAGGGATTTCTTTGGAGTAATCAAGCGGCAGCAACCACTACTCAGAGAAACACTAAGTATGTGCGTCAAACATGCTCGCTATGTTCCAACTCAACAAGCGCTTGAAATGGAACAAGTGATACCTCTCTGGACTTTACCAGTTTGAGCTCTTGGTCACCAAAGCAAAAGAGTGCCTCCATTCCCAGAGTCAAATGTTGTTGCTGGACAAAATTCAACAAGTCGAGTTCCTTCCAGCTCGCAGAAGTTTGGTCGTCTTTCTCGGATCAGATAATTGACTTGCTTGCAGCTTGCACATGTTTGCAAAAACATAAATGGAAAGGCCCATGTGCGCTAGACTGATCGCCTTCTCAGTGACCACCACTATGCGAGGTCCTCGCTTTTCCGCATGTCAGAAGATCCTGTCAGAGTGATTATCGTTGCGTACTTATGGAGACGAGTCTCGAGCAGCTGCATAGCTCCGCCGGTCATTGAAATCACCAACACGTCGTCTTTTGTTGCCTTCAGATTCACCAACATCTAACGGGTGAGGGAAAGATATATGCTCTTCTTCATGTATCCAACCATGCGCATAGTGCGTTAGTGTCGAGAATCACTGTGACTTCGTATACAGAATTACCCGGAGGCGAAGCAAGCCGAGACATGAGGCAAGACGATATACAACGGGTCAATTAATGTACATTCATATGCGAGGAAATTGAAGAATTTCACAGCAAGCGGAGGTTCTTCTACTTTACTTGCGTACACGCCTCTTGTCGAACTCGCAAGCTCAGATCACCGAATGGCTACTGTAGTGATCTCGGGTGAACCCCGCAGATTGATCGGGAGAGACGAGTGCGGATTTACCAGATCGCATATTACCCAATTACGCGACCCGTTCACCGAGCATACATATTGCTGGTTAAATTACGGCATAATAGTCGAGACCATGTTCTGTAAGCATGACACCACATGAGTTCGGGATCTGGATATGGCTATACTATCCTATCTTGTCGGTGTTGTTGCCGGTGCATCACCTGACCCTCAACTACGGCGAGGTAATCTCGACGTTGCCGACAACTATTTTAAGCTCGTTAAAACGGCAACAGAGCACTATCATGCAGGCCCAGAGCCTCCTCAAGGACAACATGGTAATTAACATTCCATCCCAGCTTTTCGTATCCCCACTATAATGCTTTTTTGTCTTCTCGGACCCTTGCGATGCCCTACCACCGCAGGGCCAGAACCACTGGAGATTTTATACTGCAAAGAAGATCATCGTCTGTGCAACGTGATCACCTCCCATATTTTCGGTTACTCTTGGTCATAGTATCATATCTCCCATACCATCCAAGTCATCCATTCCTGACGGGATCAGATCAATCAATCTAATAAGCATCTCGAGCACCCTAGTCTAGTACTTGGATACCGTGGTCTTGGTACCAGAGAACTTCTTCTGGGGCTAAATTTGGAGGCCGAACTAGCTACATCCAGGCCACAATGCCTCCAGACCATCACTCCAGTCATGTTGCGATGTGTTTGAAGCAGTATGGCGAGGTACTGGAAGGTGTAGGGATCTAAAACCGCGGGATTACAAGCAACTATTGCCATCCAAGAACTATAAAATAACTCTTCTTCCCATCTTGCTGGTTGCCATCGCAGATCAACAGCCTTCACTTTCAACACTCACTTCAACGCCTCGCGACCACCACCTTCTCCAACGGTCTTTGTCTCACCAACAGCAAACATGCACGCCAAAATTGCCGCCCTTATCTTTCCAATACTCGCTGCGGCCAATCCTGTTCCTCAGACTGCTGCCGGTGATGCTCCTTCTCCCGAACAAATCACTATTGTTGACACGACGTACTCCGGTAATGGCTGCCCTCAAGGCTCCGTTTCTACCAGCACCTCAACCGATAAGACTGTAAGTTTAACCCTGATACATTCCGACTGGGCTTAGAAGGTGGACCTAGTCCTTCTTCGCCGACCCTTGGCACTATATTCCTCCAAAGCACTGGACAATTGGCATGGTAAGGACAATAGCTTACATCGGCAGGTCGTAACTTACGGGTTCGATCAATTCCAGACCTACATTGGTCCCGGCACTACACCAGCAGGTAAGATTCAAGCCGAATGTCTTGGTTAGAAGATGAAATTCACCAAGCCCTCTCAGACCGCAGCAAAAACTGCCAACTCCACCTCAATCTCAAGTACCCAGGAGGCTTCCAGTACGCCGTCGTTGATGCCACCTACCACGGATGGGCGCGTCTCGACGAAGGCGTAACCGGAAACTTCATCACGACCTACTACTTCTCCCAAGAAGCTGGCAAGACGCAAACTACGCGCATGTCGGCTGCTGGCGGCGGCGATCTCCTCAACGGCCAAGTCTATACCAAGCAAGACAGTGTGGAGACGACGGCGACTATCTGGTCGCCCTGTGGCCAGAATGGCATCCTCAATATCAACAACAGAATTGCGCTTACGAACAAGAAGGCTGATCAGGCGGGTGAGATGAGCAACGACGATGCTACTGTCGCTTTTACGCAGCAACTTCACGTTGCATGGAGGAAGTGTACGCCCGGCTCTGGATCGGGTTCTGGTGGTGCCGATACGATTGGAATCAACAACCCGAGCTCGGAGACTACCTTTGGTCAGTAGAGGGTTGAGGTGGGTTGTGCAGGCGTGGCGCTGGTGGAAGGGTGAGGGTCAGCTGGGACATGTAGATAGTCGGTTGCACTATTTCCATTTAGTCACAAATTCTCAATTTAGTTGCGCTGTGTACACGGTCGTTTGGCGATATCGGTGACTAATCTCTCGACTACAGCTCTATTTCGCGACTATCAGAAGACAAAAGTACTATGACTAGTTCAACTTATTTCCTCCATACGGCTCGTATGAGCTAGAAATACAAGACCGAACAAAACATGCATGCGACATAAAAAGGTTATAGCCGTGTATCCCTTATACTGAGCCTGTAGGTGTAGACAGCCCATGTACAAGCCTGTTCGCCTAGTCCTACAACGTGGCCTTTCCACATGCAAATAAAACATTCAATCCTCTTGGATGGTGCCATAACACAAATGAAACCCACTGATGGTACAAGATGCCAATTAACCTCGCGATCTGCGTCTGTCTTGGATAGACCGCAGAACGTCAAGCCAGCCACCATCATCAGCATTGCCGTTCCCTGTGGTTTGCGAAAAGAAATTATCAGGAAGCTGAAGAAAATCAACAGGTTGCCACTAGATACTTACCGTTGTATGCAGCCATGTTTGACGAGGATCCAGCCCCATTGACAACGATGGGGTTGCTATCAACGACATGCATAGCCAAGCCATTTCCTGCAGACGTGACGGGTGGGTCCGAAGCAGAATTGCGAATGCGGATGAGGGTGATGCGTATCCGGTAGGTACCAGCCTGGCGAATGACGAGCTCGGGGAAGCGCATGTAGCCTACACCATGGGGGTCGGCCATGTCCATTGAGGCAATGGATCCATCCGCTTCATCGTCGTTGAACGGATGAATAGAGTCGAAGATTCGCCCAGCCAGCAGCGCATTGAGAGCGTTTAGGTCCACAGACGCCGGAGTGTTTGGACCAGGAACTAGAGCAGCGACAGCAACGAGATTGGTCGAGTCGGCAACAGCCTCGTCTGTATCTGCATTGGTGGTTCTCAATCGCACGACAATGGATCCAGGCATCGTTTGACCCACTCGAGCAGTCCGCGGAGGCTGCACTACGATATCCATGGCGTACCGAATCTCTTCTGGCGATAGAGAATGCTGGTCTGATCTTGATCGTCCCGAAGTGCGACCGTTTCCGGAATGATGGCTTGATGGAACGGATCTGCTTCCTAGCGCCCTTGGTCTTGCAACATCAGCCATCGAGGATGTGGCGTCAGCTGGCTGATGATCTGTTTCTCTGTTGGATAAGTCTGCAATGCGAGCAGAGCGTCGGAGAGACGCGTGGCTGCGACTATGACGTGCAGTGTTTTGTCGCGAAGTGGATCTTGACTGAGACGTCGATGGTGGACTTGACGTATCCTGGCTAAAAGATGCAGCCTGGTTGGAGTTTTGATCTCTACCTCTTCCACGCCGGGGGCCCCTTCGCATCTGATGAAGGTGGAATCTGTTTTTGTTAGTAGAGTTTCATGGAAAGACGTGAGTCAGGCTAGTAGCAACTCTGCTGTCAAGCCGTACAGGATCCGATGGTGGTGTTGAAGGAAAGCAAAGCAACAAGGATAAACAAAGTATAGATGAATGGGATACGAGAAAGGCTGGGCAGAGACTCCAACATATGACGACGGCTTGAAGCAAGATCAGGCGATGTTGGATAGCGAAGATATAGGAAATGAAGTCAAGCCACGAGTCAGACCTGTCATCTAAACTCGGCGGGTGCACATGGGGCCGCGCCTCCATTAGGATGACGATTGATGATTCTGTGCAGTTGAATCGATTGTCAGGGCCTTTTAATCTCACAACCGCCTAGTGAAGAGCAGGATCGCAGCAGAAGCGATATCTTGGAGGATATAGGCAGAGGTGAGGTTTGGAACTCCCTCGCCCGTCCGCTTAGGCCCCCGGCGCAGCCCCACATTCCGGCGGGATTCTCCAGTGGAGAGACTGCCCTTTGCGCCTTCACTTGGCGCTATTCATGCAGCCGTTCGGCTAAAGGGCGAGCGTTTGTCCATGCACGGAAGACGACGAGATACGTGTACACAGATAGACGACGGGCGGCCACGGGAAGAAACGACAGCGCCGAGTGTGTGCGTGTGTGTGTGTGTGGGAGAGATGCAGCAGATGGTGTTGCAGGGAAATTGACCAATGTGATGCGTCACAGGAACCCGGCAGGCCATGTGGCGACAGGGATGCTGAATAAGGACAGGATCAAGGCGCAAACCAAGCGAAATGAACTGCTCACCTTCTGCCTTGTCACACCTGCCCGCTTTCTCCTCGAGCCTACACAATCTCTATGCGCTTTTCGCCGCGATCTTGACAACAGGCAATGCCAATGGCGAGTGCGCCGACGGTAGAGCTTACTATCGCAACGCAGATAGTGGCTTTGACAGAGCTCGGTCACGCTCTCTATGCTGCTGTTGTATATCAGCCATGCTTTGCCCACACTGTCAAATGTGCCTTCTCTCATCCACCATCCACTACTACCTGCATTCACGACAGTACCGCCAATGGAGCCAAATCTTCCATGGACCGAGCACTCCTGACGTACCTCTTTTTGGTTGTCGTGTTCGAGCTCAAGCACTATCCAATGCACACGGATAGAAGCAAGCCTGGATGCGGCTTCGGGATATCGTGCACCGTCGATGATGGTGAAGATGGAAAAATGTCTTACTTGATCAACGAGTCCGGAGCAGTGCCTCGAAGTTCTGGACGGCAGTATGCTTCCTGTAATCAACTGGCCATCTCAGAGACGGTGACTACGCCGTCTTATACAGAGCCTCCAAGCTACAAGCATCCAAACGACTCTTACCCGTTGCAGTGGCCTGCAGTTATTCATGGCTTGCCGCCCCCCGCTATTGGCCTGAGCTGAGCCTCCCCATCACGAAAGCGCACCCGCCTGCTTCCATTCCTTCTGGCATAGTGAACAAGACCGTCTCTGTGCTTGTTGCGCATCAGTTTAGTGCTGCCGCCATTGACATTTCGCCCATGGACCTCCAACGTATGGCGTTCTTGAGGTGCATCTATCAGCCAGTAGCGTCCGCCCGCCTTGGGGCTAGGTAGCATCGCACGATTGCCGATCCAAGGCACAATCATTGTCCCGACGTCATGGTATCGCTGCGTGGCCTCTGCGAGACCACCAATTACCGAGCCGTCGCCCTGGTATACGCCTGCGTGATACCTACCGCTGCACCTGGCGCTATCGCCATCAGTTTCGCACAAGGAAAGTCATTCAGATCAGGGCTGCGCAGTAAAATACTCCCTGCACGCTTTTCCGCCCCTTGTGGTAGCCACTTTCATCTACCGTGGACAATCATGTGCAGTCGCTCCTATCTCAGCAAAGGAACTCGATTCAATTCTCTATTGCTTCACTTGCGTCGTCCGAACTTCTCCACAAGCCAATCGATGCCGAAGCTGGGTTATTCGGAAGCTGATTCACGTGTTGCAGACGGCTACGTGCAGCTCTTATACGCCATGTTAGACACCTGTCAGCTTCATCCTGAGCATCTTATCCAGCTCTATTGGAATCGTGTGACAGATTTGTGCTCGATCTTGCCATCTTTCCGGTCTGCCTTCCGAACGTTGTTACGCAAACTGGTCCTGCAGGGTTCCAAGGGAAATTTGCCGCATCCCTACCTAGCATATTCGGAGTTATCTACAGCGTCTTCTCCCTTGCATTTCACATCTACCGTCTACATACTTCTACAGGGTCCCGCCAAATCTTGCTCATTTTCACAACTTCAAGTCATCCATTATCGAACATCGCGGAAGACCTCCCTTCTGAGACGCTGGCTCAAGCTCTAACGTTCAATCCTGGACTCAAAGTGCTCCCAGCACGACAGGTCGCTCGACAGGGGACCCAGGTCATGTATCTTATTCCGCCCTTTGATAACCAAATCCGATTTACGCAACATGTGGGAGGGCTAAGAAAAGAGAGCAGCAGGGGTATTTCTGGCTTACCGCTGCACACCGTCTGCTGAAGAACTGGTCTATCGTAACTCGGAGGCTGAAAACGGCTGTAATGCTTTCTTTTTGCAGAAGCGGAACCCAGTAACCGATACCATATGAATGGATAACTGTACCCGTCACGAGATTCGTCGATCTGGGGTCCAGTCATCGTCTTGACCGCTAGATTCGAAACATCGCCGAAGTCCTGTCATGTCCCACCTGCGCGCACCCTCTTCAGACGCTTGCGCTTTCTTTACTACATTTTGCCCTTTGAATATCTACTTCCGAGGCGGCCTCTCGTCAATTGCTTTTTGGTGCGTTGATTGCGGCTTTTGCGTCGCGATTGAGGTCTGATACGTCATCCTCATCCCCTTCAATTGACTATCATGGACTCTAACTGTTTACCCAGTAGTGTTTCTGGTAGCCAACCCGACCAGAAGCGTCTATTAAGAATTATGCTATGGACTGTGTTCGCCGACATTGTCAGTCCCAATGCCAAAAACGCAGAATACCCATATCGGGATGTTTGTCTCAGATGATTACCAACAAACTGGACCCAATCTGCGCCAGGTCTTCTTTCGTATTCATGCATGTGTTCGACCACACTATCGGGAGCGCCCCAGCGCCACTTGAGGGATGGCTTGGTCTTCCCATGCAAAACATTCCCAGAACGTTGTGAAGTGCGGGAATTAATCGCGACTAAATCGTTATGCAAATCGCTTCTCATCGGGCACGCTGATCCTCTGCGCCTACAAGAATAACTTCTAGACTCGAGTGGGAGTAAACCCACCTGACCTGCCGCGCTCTCAATTCCCACAACCGGATTTTGCCATGCACAACATCTAAGAATGTTAGAGACCACATATATACAGTAGCCAGTGCGACGGCTTGCAAAACTCGCCATTGCAGGGTCAACCTTGATGGATTTCGCAAGCCGTCATTACTCGTCCGGCCATCCAGTTGTGTTACTTTGACACTTGAAAGAGCCGCATCATTGCGCTGAGGACTATGCCATACAAGTGACACGCATCGCCTCATTCTATCACAACTCTGGCTGGCCTCCCGGGGCCTTTGATTCGAGATCTTTAAGCCATGATCATTGTCGATAAATCTGACATGCTACCATACCGAGATACTTTAAGAGCGACTGCAGGCCAAAACCCGTGTGTTTGAGGCGATCCTGCGGCCGTCCGGGATGAATTTCAGTATGTCATGCTGATACCAGCAGATTGGATTGTCGGCAGAGTGGAACACATCGACTGCGTATCAAATAATGCTGGCAAATGCTTCAGAACTGGGAATGTTTCAGTTTTTGTGATTGCTGCACATTTGAATGTGCTCAAATTTTCTTGATCAAACGCGATATGAAATGAAGACCCTCATTCTCCAAACTAACTTCCCCACTATAACAGCTGGCCAGCCTACTCATGATCTAAATCGATCGTTGGGACATCTGCCCTACATGACAAGAGGCAGGGATATTTATTGGCGGCGTTCGAAGGCTTTCGAGTATTACGTAGGACTTGAGATCGCGGTACGCAACACGACGCTCCGACACTGCGGATTCATCGCGCCAACATCAACGTAATTGTCGTCATATCATGGCAGGACTGAAGCCGTGCGTGCTAGGTACCACATGAGCGAGGTTACTGACTCAAACGTGTTCAATAATAGCCACTGCCAAATGATTGACCGGGTTCTGCTTAGCTTACATCCTATGGTTGGAAAATGTATTGATCTTGCGTTGGAGCCATTTGAAGCCACAGAAACTGCCTACGAAGCCCGCGTCTATATCGTAATGGCAAGACCGCGTTTTTGTGTTAGACAACGACTCGTGGTATCTAGACACCATCCTGATGTATCAATGTCTTCCGATGATCGGATACGTATGAATATTTCCAGCTATTCTTAGGAACGCACACAGCTCGTATGTACCATAGTAATGATTGTAGCCTTTTGACGAGATAATGGCGGCAGAAAAGGTCGCAACACATCATGTGCTGTGAGTGGGTCTGGGATGACTGACGTTCATGACGTCACTGCGATAACAAAAACGCGTGAATACCGCTGCGACAGCAGAATCTCGCCTTTCCTTCGCTTTACGTTAACGCCCAAACATGCTTTGAGCACCTCCATCATACAAGTACCATAGACGCTCATTACTCCTGTTGTATTTGGCCTGACGGCGCCTACCGATCGCAATCACAACTGCGACCCTGCTAGCCATCTCCCAACATGTTTCAGCAGTGCACACGTTCCATTGGCCTTCGCAACTCCATCTTCCTCACAGCCGGACTAGGTGTTTTGCTTCTTTTTAACAGCATACTGCTCCTCTGGCAATTCCGCTCACCCCCACGACACGCATATCACGACAAGCAAATCAATCATGAAACAGATGCGCCCCTGCATCCTATCGATGATCTCATGGCAGATGCGGAACGAAAGTTTGAAGCACTTATCTCAGAGCAAACGGATAGTCTCCAGTCGGCAGCGGAAGCCTACCGAGAAAGGCGCGGTCGCCACCCACCGCCTCACTTTGACACCTGGTTTGAATATGCAAAGAAGAATGACGCAGTCATCGTGGAATCATTGTTTGATCAAATATATCTAGATTTGAGACCGTTCTGGGGAGTAACTGCAAAGCGCATGCGGGATTTCGCAGGACAGTTTGAACATCGCATCTCTGTGAGGAATGGGTCCGCTAGCATGACAGAGAATCAAGGTCCAGGGACACCGACAGACCGGATGTATGCGTGGCTGGACATGGTGAGACGCATGGAAGGCATGCTACCGGATCTTGATTTTGCTGTCAATGTCATGGACGAGAGCCGAGTTATCGTACCGTGGGAGGAAACGAGCAACTACACTCAGGCCGAGACCCAGACGAGGGGGATATCGCCTAGCGAGGAAATGATCTCGCAGTATGGTAGCCTTGGAACCTCGAGCATAGTGTCTGAAAAATTGCTTCAAGTGGATTGGAAAGGTCCAGGAGAACTGTTTTGGGATATAGCACGGGGAGCATGCCCTCCGGACTCACCTGGCAGGCACCAATCTGCTGCCACCGACTTTAATGAACCGCCTCCCGTTCATACAGGCTACCCGAATGGATCGTACAAAGGCTACGTACAGGACTGGAATTGGGCCAGAGATGCTTGCCATCAAAAGCATCTTCCTGAATCTCACGGAGCATTTATCGAACCAATCTCGATATCGACGACTCACACTATGGTCCCTATCTTTGGCGAGACGAAACTACAGCTCAACTCAGATATCGTCATACCCCCCGCCGCATATCTCTCCGAGACATTCGCTGGGGGCGACTACTCAAACAAGAATACCAATGGTAAAAGTTGGTCAAAAAAGATAGCACGTACTATATGGCGAGGTGTCGCTAGCGGAGGCCGGAACAAAGCAGAAAATTGGACGCGTTTCCATCGACATCGCTTCGTCTCCATGCTGAATGGGACATACGTGCACAACCTCGAGATGGGTGCCAAAGCAGCTGATGGGGGCGAAACTTACACTCCGCAATCCTACACGACGTATCATTTACAAGCAACAAGACACATGAACCTCGGCAATTGGCTTGATCGAATTGCTGACGTTGGCTTCACAGACCTTTTGTGCTGGCCACAGTCTGGCAAGCTAACTTGTGACTACAATGAGCGTTGGTTCAAGGCTGTGGAGAAGGTTCCAATGTCGGAACAGTTTGACTACAAGTTCCTTCCCGATATCGACGGCAACTCTTTCTCCGGCCGTTATCTCTCCTTCCTGCGATCGACGTCAGTTCCCATCAAGGCAACCATGTACGCGGAATGGCACGACGATCGGCTCATGCCATGGCTGCACTTTGTGCCAATGGACAACTCATACGTCGACATGTACGGCATCTTGGACTACTTCCTGGGCACTGGCGACGACCATGGGGCGGTGCCATATGGTGCTCATGACGAAGCAGCCGAGAAGATTGCGCATCGGGGACAGGAGTGGGCTAGCAAGGTCCTGCGCAAGGAAGACATGCACATCTATACTTTACGGCTATTGCTCGAATACGCTAGGCTGTGCGACGATGCTAGGGAGCAGCTAGGCTTCGTTGGAGATCTAGCCAAAAAAAGCACAGAAGATGGAGTATGAGAAGACAAGGAGAATTACGATATCTTGGTTGTACGACAATACACGTCCCGTTCGAACCCGACTCGTTCTACTGCGTCCATCAATCTGCATCTGACTCGACCTGTATACGAAGCATCCATGTCACATGCTGTACCTGGTCCGCGGCGGCGACGTGCAGGAAAACGAGCACGAGCACGTGTAGCTCTGGAGATTATGCGCGTGGCAGAATCTAGAAGCACAAGATGCGAATCGTGTGAGGCGTGCGTATACGAGCCTCATCTTGACGCGGTGGTACCTTTACCCGGGATGGATCAGTGATGCGATAGATTGGCAGTGTTCCGAGCTGTCCAGGCACCCGTTTCTTGTAGCCAAAGACATCACTCTACAGCTAAATGAACTTTACGCGATGCCAAGTAACTAGTACAGTGCAGATAGCTTGGACAATGCCTGGCCGGTGTTTGAAGCCACGGTCAGCCTTATGGCCCTCATGTCGACTGCAGCCCGCACCCGTTTGCCCCTCCAAAATTTTGTACTAGCGCGATTGCTTGCATCTCTCCCGAACCATTGACGCATCGCAGCTACCCCACATCTGGGATGCAGCAAAGCCTTGCGAATATTTGTCGCGCCAGACTTTTTCCTTGTACTAACGCTTGCTTAACGAGGCCGCTGGCGACTCTCCTCTTCCTTGACTCAGAGATCCATCCATAGTACAGTCACACCAGTACTCCCTACCTCCAAGCCCTGTTTCCCGCACGTGTCTACCCTTCACACTCTTTCCTCCCAACTCCCATCACACACACGCCCGCGGCCTTATTTGCAAGTTCCGCTCGTCTCACGCACGCGCGATAGTGTAAGACTGGTAGCAACATCCCATTCACTGCGGCCCTATTCCCAACTCGACTCCACACCCTTCAAGCCCTTCCGAGATCCTCGACGCGTCGGCGCGCTCATCAGTCAGCATGGAGGACCTCACAAACACGCTCGCAACGCTCGGCCTCGACAAGGTCCCGCAAGAGCCAAACACATACCCCGCTCTGAACCCATTCGACATCTACCGGAGTCACATTACCGAGTTGCTGTCGTCTTTGTCGGGTGTAGACAAGCAGATAATATACCCCACGCTAGCATGGACCGCAAAGTCAGAGCACGGAGACTTGCAGTTGGCCGTTCCTGCGCTCCGACAAAAGAAGAAGGACATGAAGGCCTTTGCACAGGAGCTGGCAGATGCCTTCCCCGAGTCGCCGCTGGTCAAGAAGCCCATTGTCACCAACACGTCCATCGGCTTCTTCTTCAAGCCGGAGACGCTTACCTCGCTCGTGCTGCCCATGGTACTCAAGTCCAAGGATGCCTATGGTTTCAACAAGAACCTTGGTCTCAAGAACCCGCTCGACCCCTCCTCCGGCGCAAAGAAGATGATCGTCGAGTTCAGTTCACCCAACATCGCGAAGCCTTTCCACGCAGGCCACTTGAGGAGTACAATTATCGGGGGTTTCCTTGCGAACCTGTACGAGGGCGCCGGATGGGATGTCGTTCGCATGAACTACCTCGGAGACTGGGGCAAGCAATACGGTGTCTTGGCTATCGGTTTTGACCTCTACGGTAACGAAGAGGAGCTTGTCAAGAACCCCATCGGACACTTGTACGACATCTATGTCAGGGTCAGCAATGTTCAGCATGAGGAGGCGGAGCAAATGAAGGCTCTCAAGGCCGAAGCTGCGAAGCTGAAGGAGGAAGGCAAGGATACGTCGGAACAGGAGGCCAAGGTCAAGAAAATTGAAGCCGAGGGTATCGATGAGCAGGCTAGGAAATACTTCAAGGGCATGGTAGACGGCGAGCCAAAGGCGCTCGGTATCTGGAAGCGCTTCAGGGTGAGTAGGGTCGGAGCACACATCAAGTACACTATACTGACTTGTTTAGGACCTGTCCATCGAGAAGTACAAACAAACATACGCACGACTGAACATCCACTACAACGACTACAGCGGAGAGTCTCAAGTCAAGGACGAGAGCATGGACCTTGCTGCCAAGATCATGTGGGAGAAGAAGGTTTGTGAGGATTCAGAAGGCGCCGTCATTGTCGACCTCACAAAGCACTCTAAGAAGCTGGGCAAGGCTGTTGTCAAGAAGAAGGACGGCACATCACTGTACCTGACGCGAGACATCGGCGCTGCGATTGAGCGTGTCGAGAAGTACCACTTTGAGTATGGCCGATCGCCTTTACATATCTAAATGCATTGCTAATTCCTTCGCAGCCGCATGATCTACGTCGTCGCCTCACAACAAGACCTGCACCTGGCTCAACTCTTCAAGATTGAAGAGCTTATGGGTAGGAAAGACATTTCGGACAAGTGCCAGCACATCAACTTTGGCATGGTCCTCGGTATGAACCAATCTTCAATTCATCATGGTTCAATGAGATTACTAACATCGTACAGGCATGTCGACACGAAAAGGCACAGCCAAGTTCCTCGACGACATCCTCCGCGACGTCGGCGATAAGATGCACGAAGTAATGAAGACCAACGAGACAAAGTACGCGCAAGTCAAAGACCCAGAGCAAACTGCCGACACTCTCGGTATCTCAGCCGTCATGGTCCAAGACATGAAGGGCAAGCGCATCAACAATTACACGTTCGACATGGACCGCATGTGTTCATTCGAAGGTGATACAGGCCCTTATCTGCAATACGCCCACGCCCGTCTCTGTTCCATATACCGCAAAGCCATAGACGCCGATGCTAGTCTTGCTGATCTCGACCTCACATCTGCTGATCTGAGCTTACTCCAGGAAGACAAGGCCGTTGAGTTGGTTCGCCAGTTGGCATCCTGGCCCGATACTTTCCTCAACACGATCAAGACGCAGGAGCCTACTACTGTACTCACATACCTGTTCAAGATGGCACATGCGCTTAGCAGCAGTTACGACCACTTGCAGGTTGTGGGCTCGGAGAAGAACGTCCTGATTGCTAGGTTGGCCCTGTATGTTGCCGCTAGGCAGGTACTGTATAATGGCATGAGGGTGCTTGGACTCAGTCCTGTCGAGAGGATGTAACCGGAAACATGACGGAAAAAGGCAAGCTTGACTCGAACCAACGTCTGGTAGTCGCATAATGTTGTACAAGAAGCCCAACAGTTACTGCCTAGATACGAGATATGAGGAATGAGAATTTTACCAACCCACAATGATACACATCGATGCGGTTCTTGCGCTGAAGCAAGCTGACATTAGTGAGAATCATAGAACACGGTGAAGTCAGATGGGTACTTCATCGATTACTCGGTGCTATGTAATACAAACAAGTTTCTAGCTAGTATTTACCAACTTGTATATCATGTAACATTACAATGTGTCAACAGGTAGTCGTCCAGCTTGTCACACAAGTCCGTGTGAATGGACAGGATAGAGCCGCTGCCGCACTTGACGTGCACCATCCGATCTGTTGTCATGTACTCTCCGTACTCTGCCGGTAGAACATCTAAATATGATACAGTCCATCTCGAGTGTCGGAATTCAGAGGGTTTTGGTAGAGAGTGGGGTTGGTGGTTGGTGTTATTTCGTAGTGTGTCGTGAATGTAAGGATTCGGGAGTGAGTGAGTCGTGAACGGGTAATGTATATTGGAAACGACCGAATATACAGAGACTCCGGGTAAATGCTGGGAAAAAATGCTAGAACGCTACAAAACAAAATGGACGAGTGCACTCCGGACTGAAGCTGTTGAGTGCAGTCGGTGACAGCGTGGTGTCGCAAGCTAAAGAGAGGGTGTGTTCGATCAAGTGTGTTGACCTCCCGTCATCTCAAAGATTCTTTGCACACCACGTCTGGATACTCGAGCAACAGCTACAACGATCCCAACCAGGAAGGCAACGCGGAAAGACAATACAAGAAGACATAATGCAAGAACGCAGACGGCCCACCCCGTCTCGTCCGGTTGTTAGGTGCCATTGGCAACATGCAGTCCGCCTACCCGTGGGTCTCCAGGAGGCAAACCTGGAACCTTTTGCGGGTGTGGATGGGGAGGATGTGGATGGTGTTGGCAACCATGTGGACAAGTAGCTATTGGTTCGTCGTAATCGTCATCATAGTACTCGTCCTGTGGATCCAGAGATCCCTCATCATCACGTCGGTCATAGCCGCCAGGGGGAGGGTTTTGGTTGTGCTGAGCATTATTGGCGTTGTTCTGTGCCTTCTTGCTCGCCTTTTTGCCCTTGCGTCCCTTCATCCTGGCTTTCTCTAACAGACGTCTCTTTTCCGCTAAACGTTTGCGCTCCTTCCTGTCCTTGATTTCATACTGACGGATCAGAGCCATGGGGGGATGGCCGAATATGTCCTCGTATTCGCAGAATTCGCATATCCATGGCTGACTGGGTGGGCTGTGGAAGTTGGCGTACTCTTGCTGGATGCGACGCTTGCGAGCAGCGTACTCGTACAGTTTGGAAGCACTACGTCGTGGCTTTCGAGGCGGTGGGGCCTGTTGTGGTGGGGGAGGTCCCGTTGGACGTCGTGGCGGGGGGTATGCACTTGCATCGTTCATGTTGGGGCTGGTTTGCGTGCCCTGGGTAGACACCATCGGAGCGTCTGGGCGGACAGGAGGGCGTGCACGGGCGGCTTGCGGGTGGGGTGAAGGAGAAGCTTGATTGGAGTATGCGCCAGGCAGTTGGGGGGTACTGGCTGTTTTCCTGGCCCGGCCAGACCATCTTGTTGGCCGAGTCGGAGCCGCAGGTGAAGGTGAATTGCGTCTTGCTGGCAGTATGTTTGGCAGCTTCCTGCTGCAGGAGGCTCACGTTCTCGTTGCCTGGGGATGGCGGGGTCGCGTTTGCGTTGGCAATGGCAGTTGAAATGATACCGCTTTGCTCCGGAGATGCTAGAAAACAAATCGTTAGCGCACGGACTCTTTTAGTACTTAGGACGTTATTATTTCCCGAGGTGACACCGTACGTTTACTGTTCGCTTTGGCGTTGGCAAGATTGGTCGAATTGGCCAACACTCGCCTTTCTGACCGTCCCGAGCCAGATCGCCCGAAACGCCCTCTGCCTGCGCCTGAGATGCCAGTTCCAGAGTTGGTCGCGTGTTGCGGTGTCGAGGGCGCCGAGCCGTAATAACGCGCAATGCTGTCCCCGTCGTCCGTGGTGCCTGCCTCGTGCACCTGTGCGATGTCCATGCCAGTCAGATCTGCAGAGAGACTCGCATGATGTGACGCGTTGCTGCCCATGTTGGGAATTTTGCGTTTCTTCTTGTTGTTCGTATTCTCGAACGACTCGTAGCCATCTACAGAAGACGCAGGCGAACCTGGTTTGCGATAGACACCAGTCACGCCCGCCACTGGCTTGCCAGTCGCGTGCCTGCTGTATTGATAGCTCGGAGAAGACGGCAGCGGTCCGTTTCTGTCGTCCTCTTCCTCCTCGCTCTCAATCTCAGAATGGGTGTGGCCACAGTGACAGGCATGGTGGTCGTTCGCGCCAGTCCTGTGGGGTCTGACGCGCTCGTCGGTCGTGTAGGGCGGGTAGTTGAAGAGCGGTCCTGTGGAAGGTGGGTTGTGGGGGAACACTATCGTCTCGGCCTGTTCAGGAGACAAGCGGGCGCGCAGGGAACGAGCCGGCAGAGGGCGAATGGGCCGATCGGGGTACATGGAGGAGGATGTGTCGGGCGAAGAGCGCAGCGGCGAAGAGCGGTTCCACTCGTAGCCTGCGAAGAAGAAGCGATGTCAGATATTTGGAGAGAGCAGGGAAGAGGCTCAGACGAGGCGTGTTGGTGTATCATGGTGCCAGTAGGAAATGGGTGGAGAGCGTTGCGGGCTGGCCCCAACGGCTTCCTTTACTTACCCGCAGTCGCCGCTGCCATGGTGGCAGTCCTTCTTCCGACGTCTATGACCAAAACAGTAGGGTGGATGTGAGTTGTAGAACAGTTGTCCTATGTCCAAGCCGGTCCACTATGGTGCTGTCATGCCCGCGTTAGCAACTCGACCGCCAACAGTGTGTACTGCAGATGCGCAGCTGCCTTGGCAAGGCAGGGTTTCGCGCAAACAACGTCGGAACGGGGTGTGGCGGTCTGGGGAGCTTTCACGCACCTTTTTCGAGGGGTTTGTGTGAGGGAGGGTACTGGTGGCCAGTTAGCGGAGAACCCCTCTATTTGCTCGTCGGTATCAACACTGACAGAATATAGTTGGCAGCAGCTCCAACATGTGCAACAGCCAACAGGTCAGAAGGTCAAGAGGGGATCTCGAGCGTGGTTGGAACGAGTGACAGTGGTGATGATGCGTTAATGGCGAAGACGTGGGATTGGGGTTTGCCCACCGCCAAGACAATACTCAGGCACTTGGGCTCACTGATGTGGCCTTGAGCTCGCCAAAGCAGGGTCTTTACTAGTGTATACAGCCATCAAGAAGCCAAGCCGCAGAGGAGACGCAATGTATTCGATGCCCACACGGGTCAACAGAGCACATGTAGGAGTATGCGTACATGCACACCTGTCGGAGCATGTCGACGTTGGCTTGCATGCACATTGCACATGGTCTTGCAGCGACCGTGCTGGTGGCGCTACCTACTAGGCAGGGTCCGCAGGGGATTGGTCGTTGTTCCTGGACCTGATCAGCAAATGATAACCATGGCCGTCCTTCTCTTCTATTCCCTCGGCATTCTCTACCTTCCAAGCTTCTCGAGACTTCTCTACTGTAGATGCCCTTGCGTCCTACCATCCATAGCTCCGTGGTGCTGCCTAACATTCGGAACAGCTCCATGGTATCGGAACCCCAGCCGTCCGTGCTGGCACCGTCCATGCTGCGCAATCATGAGCAAAGGCCATACGCACAGAAGTTTGTGCAGCTTCTTCAATCTCTTTGATCTTGTACACATTCGACATCCCGTCGCGCTTCTAGGATTGCGAAGCTACCATCCTCGAACCTCTTGGGCCGAACAAAGTCGCGGCAGGCTCTGTCCACACATGTCTGAAGTATTGAGACATGGCCTAAACAGTGTCCCCAAGGCCGTCTTGCATTGCGTGGTCGAGCGTTTGGTGTGGGGGTCAGTCCTATCGATTGCTGGCTGCTGGCTACGTCATTAGGCCATGGGAGGGGCAGTTTGGCGTGGCGTTAGGGGGTTCTGGTACCTTGCAATAGCTTCGCATAGCTTATTCAACCTGCTGAGCGACTAACATCCACTCAACACATGAGGAACGACACATCGATGTCGTTGTCGCGCTCAAAGCATCAGCGCCTGTTCTTGATGGTGGTTTGGGAGTAATGGGATGGGCTCTTGAGTAGCTACGATTGCGCTGTGAAAGGCATCAGCTGCTAAGCCTCCTCTTCCGGACTAAGCACACGCTGATACCTCACAGAAAAAAGCAAGATGCAAGGAATGCCACCATTCGGACATCACTGCATTGAAGACGCTCTAGCGGCACGAAGTGAAGCCTGAGCCCCAACCATGCGCAACAATGATATCGTTGCGCTGTCGTCCTGGCTGTCGTCCTGGCTGTCGTCCTGGCTGTCGTCCTGGCTGTCGTCCAAGGTGTTGGTACCGCGTTGGATCGAATTTGGCTAAGATTGCCCAACTTGAGACACCACCACCGCCTACTTAGTGGATGGCCGTTGCATGAAATCGCAACGGGTGCTACAAAGAAGTCATACAGCAACGTGTGATGCTGTTCGTGATGAGAGCCTAACAAGGGAAGCGTATCAACTCAATCCTCGCATGGACAGATTGCGTATGACATGATCCTATCGCCTACAAGGCCGGAATCATATACGAATCGAATTCAACCACGGTACTGGGATTCGGCGCATGAGCATGATGACCCAATAATATAATCAGCGATCGTAATATTCAGCTCGCTGGAAAGCGCTCGACTTTTCTTACTGACACCGTTATGGTCATGGCTATAGTCGCGCTTGGGAGATGTAATGTGCGGTCGGATCCCATGAGGAGGACAGACCTCGGGCTATTGGCTTACCGGTGTTGGCCTTCCTACAACCCGCAGCTCTGAATGATGCTCGGTTCTTTTGGAAGATCAAGCTCCAGAAATTAGCGTTTAGTAGGTGGCACAAAAGCAAAAGGCGGTCTCGGGCTTCACATGGTATGCACAGACTACGTCTTCGTACATTTCCTCTTCAAGTCTTAGCGTACAACTGGAATGTTAATAGTACCTAGGTAATCATGCGAGTGCTTATAATACCGGTTTACCCACGGCCTTGCGAACCGCTAATATGGACATCTATCTTCTGTCACTCTTTTTCTCTGCTCCAGCGCAATAGCGCGTTTGTCTCACTCACTGCCGCGGTTTCACGGTCCCTGCATTTCCAGTCTTTATTTTCGAGGACCCACACAGACCTTCTACCCTCACCATCCTGCTCCTCGCTTATGTGGGTTTCGAATAGCCACACCCTGATTCGATACCGCCATTTCTTAGCTTAGCGCTCCTCCACCACGGCTATAACATCGACAGACACACAACCGCCCTAGCTTTTCCTCTTACTCATACTTCATAACTACAAGCGCCTTACGAAGATACCTTGGAGACAGACGACACTCTCGGCGTCCGCCAAGATGATAATCGGTTACGATGGCCGTCCTTGTTACTTTGTAACCGAGACATGCCCTATTGAGTACGCGTACTGGGGTTATCGACCTTCTTTCAGCACGAACATCACATTCACTGCTCTGTTCGGTCTGTCTACTATCGCTTTTCTTGTGCAGGGTATTGCGAGCAAGAGTTGGCTTAGTTTTAGTATCGCCATGGCCTCGGGTTGCGCGCTTGAAGTCGTCGGTTACGTTGGGCGCATACTTGCACATCAGGATATGTTCTCCGAGGTAAGTCTTTCATGTTATGGAGTATAAGATCGATACATATGGGATACGTCTAGAATACTCTGCGACACTCGGGTACAACTTGAAATAAGCTCCTTTTGTAATTCGACAAATGAGCTGACATGACACAGAACCCTTTCCTTGTTCAAATCATCTGATTGACCATAGCACCCGCCTTTCTCGCTGCAGGCATCTATCTCTGCCTCTCACGCATCGTCAACACTGTCGGTCCCGAACACTCGCGGATCAAGCCACTCTCCTATCCTAAAATCTTCATTCCTTGCGACTTCATCTCTCTCGTGCTTCCAGGCTGCTGGTGGAGGCATGGCTAGTGTCTCGACACATAATGGCGAGGATCCGAAGAAAGGCAACAACATCATGATCGCTGGATTGGCTTTTCAAGTAGCAACTCTGCTCGGCTTCATATTACTCGCCGCCGATTTCGCATGGCGTACATACCGAGGTCGAACCTCCCTTGGCCAGATTTCTCCGGATCAACAGCCAGCTATCCTCCGTCGTTCATGGCCGTTCAAAGCTTTCCTCGTTGCACTATCACTGTCAACTCTTTGCATTTTTACAAGATGCGTGTTTCGTGTAGCGGAACTCAGTGAGGGTTGGGAGGGCCATCTTGCCAACACACAGAAGTATTTTGTCGGATTGGAGGGCGCAGTCATTATTGCCGCTGTCCTGCTTTTGAACATGTTTCATCCAGCATACTGCTTCAAGAATGCGACCAATGGGCCAGAGGTACAAATGCAGCGCCTTGCAGATGGAAGTACTACTGATTTCGTGGGGTTTAATGCTGGAGTGCCGAAACAGTGAGGGCGATAGTAGGGTCGATGAAAATGATTTGGTCTGATACCACATTCTTGCGGATCTACTACGCGGGCTTCTAGAACTGCTTCATCGCTAAAGCTTAGTGTCAATGACTAGGTCATTACTTTTTACCTTCCTCTATCATGCAGTGTCAAGGAAGAATATAGTCAGATTCAGTTCCAATTCTCAGTTTACACACATCGCTCGAACAGTGTGCACTCGGTAGAACTTCTCTTTGAACATGAGTGAGATTACGGAGCACTCGTCGAACCAATGATAGCCAATGCATCATGGATGATTCTTCGGTTGATCTGCGTGGGATGTCTCTGCGATGGAAAATTCAAAGATATTTCAAGAGTGTATAACTTCTTACATCCTATCTCGTCCGCGGCAGCTCACCGCCAGAACGCGGTCGTTTCGGTCTGGAAGAGCCCGGCGATTCGTTTACGGGTCGTTCAAAATTTCTGGAGGTGCCTGTCGGACTCCAGGTACCTGTGTTCCTTACGCTTTTGTAGTAATCCTAGGTCCTGGTCCACCTTGCGATATCGCACTCGTTCTCTTTCACCTGACCAATCTCACCTTTACGTGTACGTGATCAGCTGCTAGCTCAAAACGTCCTTTTCCTCCATATATAATTTCCCATATGTCGCCTTCAACCTTCCATCTGCTCACGTCTTTCACAGATAATTGAAACCTTCGGTATCCAACAACATCCTACTACACAATCATGGACCAAGCAGAAGACGTAGAGGTCATCCTCGGCCACAAGCGCCGCTACAAGTTCCACTCTGGTACTTTGGCGCGCAACTCTACGCTCTTTGCCGACATGTTGACGGAGCCCAACGCTGTCAAGCTGAGCAGTAACGCCAGGAACGCCGGTATCAAGACCCGTTGGATGGTTGAGCTAAAGGACCTTCCTTCTGAACAACATCCCGCCGGTCGCCTTGACCTTGTGGTATGTAAGCACAAAACTCTTTCGCACATCAAGGTATTATTACGTTACCGATAGCAGTTGCTGATAATCGCTTTTATAGAAACTCGGACCAACTGGCGCGCGAGCTGATGGTCGGAACGGCCTCGTCGTCAACGAAAATGGACGAATCCCCCAAGCTGCTAAGATCTTCGATCACTACGAGGGCGTCTTCTACGCCTTCTACAACAAGGAACTCCCTATCGATGACTCCGACATGACGGCCGCACTCCAAGACTGTTATGAACTTCTCCGGATTGCGGACTACTTAGGATGTACCGGAATCATCTCCAAACCCATCGAGATCGCTCTCCTCAAACATGGTCAGGGCCTATTCCGCGCCATTCAGAAGAAGCCGCACGCATGGGTCGAAATGTCCTATCGCATTCGCAGCGAGAGCTCATCTTCCGCGAATGCATGATTCACCTCGTCGGCAACTGGAAGACTCTCAAATCTGTCCGCACCACACTCGACTACTTACGCGAAGTCCCTGGGCTACGTGGCTTGATCGAAAAGTATCATCGAACGATGCTTGGCCAGTGCAAGTCTGTCGAGCTAGCCGTCATGTCTCTCTACCCAGGCACCATGCAGCGCCCTGTCGAGGATCTACCCATCAAGCGAGAGGCCTTTGCCAAAGACATTTTAGTTTGGATGGCACTGACCTTTTTCCGCCATTGGATTGGACAGCGTCTGATCATGGAGCGAGGTCGACACAGCGCTGACTGCGGCTTCGAATTATACAAGCAAATCGGTACGGCAGGAGAGTCCTACATGGACAAATCCGTCATCAACCAGTTCCACACTAAGTTTCCGATGACCAAGAAAGCAATGAACGTCCTGGAAAACCATCTGCTCGAGATCAAGGAATGCATGAAGCAAGTTGTCGACCAGCACAAGATCCTAAAGTCAAACTGCCAGTTGGACATACATCGTTTTCCTGTCGAGTACCTGACCTGTACAGAGTTCAAGAAGGAGGATTTTCCGTGGGACAACGACACCGAGGGTCCTAGGGTGCTGCCGGCCAAGCGAGCATACAAGCCTGGTGGCAACGATATTGCGCGCAGGAACTTGGACACTGCGAGGATGCACCAAGACAGGAGTTTGAGTATGGAGGATGAGGACAACAATGGGAGTGAAGGAGAGTACGAGAGTGATGAGGATATGGAAGATGCCGGGGCTAAGCGTGCTAGGACTCACTAGGCTACGTCTTGGGTGTATCTTGCACGGGATGTATTTGGCAAAGGGTGATGAGCTTTGGGGGCAGAACGCGAGAACCTTCTGGACGTTATGTGGTTAGACGAAAGCACGATCTGCTTTCCTTTGTCGGGGTCAAACGGATTTTAAGGAAAATGAAATTGTGCTTTGTACAGTATGCTGTCCTGGTTCCATTCCATGTCTCACGTCTGAATCCGGCTGTTGTGACCGAGGTATAGTTTCGTGCATCTTCTCTCCGCCACCTACGCTGCCATCCCCTACTCGTCGTCGAAGCCCGTCGGCCTTGGTCGTGGTCCCTTTGGTACTGTTCTAAGTCAGCAAACCGTACTCTCTCCCTCTCCCTCTCTCTCTCAGCCTTGCCTATTCTCTGATCCATGCTGTCTGTCCCTTGCAACCGACTCTTGTCATTCTCGTTACGTACCTGGGTATGTCAGAGGGATCTTGGGGATCTGCTCTTCGCCCATATATCTCCGGATCGGGGGAACGGTGACGACCATTATGGGTCCTGCGATACCGATCATGATGGAGTAGAAGTATGCCGGCTTGTTGATAGAGGCCCATTTCATGTATCGCAGCGGCTGCTGGAAGAAGCGCGGGGAGGCGGCGCCGGACATGATCGCAGTGTTGCTGCTGGTATGTGAGCGCGTGGTTGGATTCGTGGTGCAGGTGCGCGCGTACGTAGATAGTCCCTTCTCGTTCGGTATCGTGTCCGGTAGTCAACAAGGCTCAATGCCTGGGTCTGGTGTCGCAATCGCAAGTTGAGGCCGTGGATAGATGTCGTGAGGTCGCTGCTCGTAGCTCGCCCGCCCTCCACTCCAATCGGCGTGCAGCGATTTTCCGGGACCGATGGTCTTGGCAAATGCATACGTATCGCTCCCGTTACACCTCTCGACGCGGCGCAACTCGACAAGTCCAACTTCGAATAGCCACAAAATGAGGTGGTTACTTTCTTTTACTGTCGCTTTCGTTTGGTCGGTGGCAGTGCAGGCCAAGAGCTTCACAGGCAACCGCTTGCTAGTTGTGCTGGAAGAGCAGGCGGAACGGGAGAAGTATAGTGTGTTCCTCGAGGACTTGACGTGTAAGTTGATCTATTATTTCGATCTAGTCTAAGCCCATTATCATGTCTTCGGCTTACGCAAGATACGATGCGAATACGGGGCATTGATAAAGAGCCGAAGCAATTGAACTCGCAACTTGGTCTTGCTTACACAGCGGATGATGCTCAATTGAACCCCATTGCGTTGAGGGCTAGTGCTGACGAGTATGTACAGCCCGAGGATTTACCACATCTGTCGAGTCACCGAAAGAGAGCAAGCTCTCATTGTTGAAGCACGGCGAACGAGCATACGACCATGTTCTCCTCCTACCCGGCAAGTCGAAAGGCCTCGGCCCTGCCCTCACCGCGAATAACTTCCTCGAATTCATGAAGAAGGATGGCAACATTCTCGTTGCTCTCTCGAGCGAACACGCTACACCCACAGCTGTTCACGCTATGCTCTCCGAACTTGATATCAACATTCCAGCCGACAAGGGCGCATTGGTCGTCGACCACTTCAACTACGATTCCTCATCCGCACAAGAAGAGCATGATGTATTGCTCCTTCCGTTCCCGAATGCGCTTAGGCCAGATGTGAAGAACTACTTTGCTGGCGAAGGATACATCGCTGTGCCACGCGCTGTGGGTCAGGCTCTTGGAAACGAGTCACCACTCACGTCACCTGTCCTCCGCGCTCCGGCCACCGCCTATAGTTACAACCCTAAGGATGAGGCTGACGGCGTTGAAGATCCGTTTGCTGTTGGCGCACAGCTGAACCTCGTCTCTGCGATGCAGGCGAACAACGCAGCGCGTCTGGCTGTTATTGGTTCAGCCGAGATGCTTCAGAACAAGTGGTTCGCTGAGAAGGCCAAGCTGGGCGACAAGGCCGTCACGACAGGCAACCGCGACTTTGCGCACAAGCTTTCTGCTTGGACATTCAAGGAGACAGGCGTCCTGAAAGTTGGCAAGCTCCTCCACTACCAGGACGAGGGCGCGACCAAGCAGTTGAACACCAGTGTCGCAATCCCTGAGAACAACCCTACCATCTACCGCATCAAGACCGATGTTGTAAGTTTGTGTAAATGATTGTTGCAATAGTATTTGCTAACAGACTTAGCACTTCCAAGTCGAGATCTCTGAATATACCAATGACCACCTTGTTCCCTTCGTCCCCTCGTCAAAGGACAACATTCAGCTTGAATTTAGCATGCTCTCCCCCCTTCCAGCGCCTGAACCTCTCTCCGATCGCACAAACGGCAAACGCAACCATTTTTGGTGTCGCGTTCAGGACGCCCGATCAACACGGAATCTTCAACTTCCGTGTCAACTACCGCCGCCCTTTCGTCACCAACATCGACGAGAAGAGGCAGGTTACCGTCAGACACTTTGCGCACGACGAGTACCCAAGAAGTTTCGAGATCAGCGGTGCATGGGTCTGGATTGGCGGTATCTGGGTTACCGTGTTGGGTTGGTTGGCGTTCGTAGCCGTTTGGTTGTATAGTGCGCCCAGCGAGAAGAGCGCGAAGAAGACGCAGTAGAACGGCGGATTCTGACAAGGAAATTTGGGTTAGCCATGTGCGGGTAAACAATTCGCTCCGCCGGCGATACGTCGTATGTACATTATGGACAATGGGCATTGGATTGACCGAAAATTTAGATGTGAATGGAACATCAAACACTACCATAGAAATTTACTTCCCGTGCATTGTTGTCCACTTTGATCATCTCACAAGCACCATCCAATCTCGTTCTCGTCGTCCTTCCTTCATAGCTGACTCCGGGCCTCCAACACTCTCGGGTGCGCTACCTTGCCAGGCTTCAATTTACTCCAGTCACTCTCGTATCCTTCTTCCACGTCCGGATACGGTCCCAACGGTGTAATGCTCAGTGGGTTGATATCGGCGCTACTTTTCGTGTACTACAAACGTGCAATCAACGTCAGTCATGACTCATTCTCCAGCTTCACAGTTGCACTTACATTCTCCTTGATATGCTTGAAATCCGTACTTTCCTTGAAGCCCTCTACATTGTGATAAAGATACCTCAGCCAATTGTTCAAAACAGGGTAGTCATGTCGTATCGACCCCAAGTTCGTTTTGAAGTGCTGAGAGTATACAGTATCGAAGCGGACTATGGTCGGATAGGCCAAGAGATCGAGTTCGGTGAGTTTGGCACCAAGGATGTACGGGCCGCCGTTACTGTGTATCAATGCTTCTAGCTGGTTCAGTGCCGCGAAGAGGGGAATAACACCCTTCTCGTAGCCTTCTTGGGTGGGTGCAAAACCGGCTTTGTAGACGCCGGCGCAGACTAAAGACTGGAGCCAATGACTGATCTCGTCAATCTTTTGACGGAGTTCTTGGGGGTAGAAGTCCAGGTCTTTTGCCTCGTCGCTGGCTTCCTGCACGGAGTTGAAAGCACTGGGTAACCATTTCAATAATTCGGCGCTTTCGTTGTTTACGATACGGTTGCTCTTCTTGTCCCAGAGGAGAGGAACACTGTATTTTCCCTTGTAGGCTGCATCATCACGAAAGTAGAGTTGATGTAAGAACTGGCTATTGAAGAGGTGGTCGGGTGTTGCGTTGGGGTATTTCGCATCGAAACGCCAGCCCGGTTCTCCTTTCGGGTAAGGGCGCACAATGGAAACGGGGAGGTAAGCTTCGAGGTGCTTGAGGTGTCGGATCAAGTTTGCACGGTGGGCGAAGGGGCAGAAGAGACCTGGAGATACCTCAGCATGTTTGTGTCACTGATGTGATGTGCGATCTCGATTCGTCTTACCGATATAGAGGTGGTATCTGTCCTTTTCTGGTGGGAATTCACCACCTTCTTTTATGACACCATGCCAACCATCGTCGGTTCCGTACTTGTGTATTTCTTTGCCTGACATCCTGTAGTTATGGGATGAACTGATCAAGTCTGGTGTCCAGGAAAGACAAATAGTGGTGTTCAAGAGGAAAAGAGGTTCAGCAAGAGAGCCTTCAGCTATTTACTTGTTTATTATCGTGTTTGTTGTTGCACAGTATGAAGCAGAAGCTCAGCTAGGCTACGCCCCATGTTGCGCATAGCGGGGTATCTTAACGCCCCCTCTTGGTAAGCTTATGTAGGGTCTGCGGAACTGCTTCCGAGATCACGTCAGTTCCAGAGCTCAGTTGCAGCACTTCAACTCCTCGCAAAGAACGCCGCAGGACACGCCACACTTCTCTACACTCCCCCGCACTATATCCGTAGCACTAGCCATGCCTGGAATTACCTCTTTGCATGCACCCTCGATACGATCAAGTCCCTCTGGAGAGACGACAATCTCAGGTTGGAGTGTTGCTGAGTGGATGCCATATGCATGTAAACACTGAGAAAAGATCTTGGCTTTCTTCATGAAGCTCGCAATATTCGGGTCACTAACCACAATGTGTGCAGACGCAACGGCTTTCCTCTGGTCCAGACGCCAAACGTGTAATTCGTGTACACTGAGCACACCATCTATAGCTTCCAGATCGTGCCTGACATCTTCGATTTTGACGCCCAGAGGAGCAGACTGAAGCAGGATTTTGCCGCTTCGCTTGGTGAGGGGTAAAGCAGTAAGGAGAATCATGATAGCAATCCACATACTAACCGCTGGGTCGGTGTAGAAGCGGTTAGGTGATTTGATGCACCAGATAATCACCGCTGAGATGATGACACCAATGTTGTTGATCGCATCGCCGATGACGTGAATGAGAACACCAAGGATACCCAGATCCATGCCGTGGTTCTTTGGCTTTGCACGCAGATGCAAGTGGTTTCTATGAGTTGGTGTGGGTGATACGTCCTCTTCTTCGCCGTTGCCGCCAGAGCCATGCTCGTGATCATGCTCGTGTAGGAACAAGGCACTGATGATATTGAGAAATAAACCGACACATCCCACAATCAGAATTAGCTTAGGACTCTGGACGTGCTCGATGAAGATGAAGCGTTTGATGGACTGTAATGCGATACTGGTGCCTAGGGCAAGCAGGAAAGAGCCGTTAAAGAAGGCACCAAGAAGTGAGGCGCGCGCCCAACCGAAGGAGAGATCTGGGGGCGATGTCTTGCGGTCCGTCACCTGAACGGCTACTAATGCCACGGTGAATCCGATGAGATCATTTAGCTATAATAGGTGTTAGTGGCTGGTCACATGGAAAGTGCAACGCGGGATGTAGAGCGACGCAAGACGCACATAATGGAATGCATCAGCGACGAGAGCCAGCGATTTGGTATAGAACCCCACAGATATTTCGGTCGCGAAGAAACAGAAGGATATGGCTATCACGGCACTGAGACGCATCTTTCGACTGAGTTGGAAGCGACCATGCTTTTGTTCATGTGCATAGTCGTCGTGGCCTCGCTCGTGGTTGTTGTGGCTATGAGGCATGAGGTTGAGGAAAGAATGATTGCGTAGGTGCTGAGGAGACGTACAAAAGAGAGGTTAAAGCCGAGAGTGTAAGAGAAGAAGTAGAAGAAAGAGGGGGACACCGAGCACCTGGTTGGATACTGCGAACGAAAGGTTGTGCGATATTCAAGGAAAGAACGGAATACATACGAGTACATAGATTCCACAAGACGTACTACCTAGAGATTCATCATCTTCGGGTCGTCAGAGTTGCAAGGCATGTCAATCATGGCTCGCGTCCGTTGCCGAAACACAACGTGTGACGAGTTCTCACGCGTCACAAAGTGTAGCTTCGCAGTTCGCTACCGCTAGCTGTCCATCAGCACAAACACTCTGAATTTATTATTGTGAACGACCGCGAGAACATTCTTGGAACAGAGCTAGGCCCGGGAAGTTTGCGGTATTCCGTGTCTCCAGGACGATAGAAGTGGCGTGAAAGATTCATTCACATGATAGCGCGGAGCACTAACCCGATGTCGCTTAGAGCCGGAGATGCCAACACCGCCTTTCCATCCACCGGCCTGGACTCTCCCCGCCGTCGCAAATAATCTCTGAGAAACCGTCAGCCTTCACATAAGCAAGCCACGACTTTTGATCGCTCTCGACATACATATCTCACTCACACTCAGTAACTGATTACTAGCAAACCACAAGATGGGTAACGGAGCCAAGTAAGTCATTCCACATGCAACTTTACGCGCCCGAACACTCGCTAACATTTTTCTTCAGAGCACAGCAGAAACGCGACAGGAAGGGTTAGTATTTCGACATGCCAACTGCATAAGAGACAGACACTGACCTCGTACTTGAACACTGCAGGTGATGCAGGCCCAAAGGAAGCAAAGAGCCAACTGAAAGCGGTACGCAACCCCACTTCCTTGTGCGACGTTGCGACTTCGCGTGCACCTAAAAGCCACAAGTCAGAATACTAACGTAGTGCTAGAATGCCGCCGCCCAGACTATCAAATGCAAGACCTGCTTCCAGACCTTCCAGGGCACCACGAGCCGTAAGATGCTTACCGACCACGCAACCAACAAGCACAGCAAGGACTTTGGTGTCTGCTTCAACGAAGACGAGGGCGTTGTGAAATAGATCATCGGACCCCGGAGCGAACGAGCGGATCAACGAGTGAACAAGGACAGAGGACGATACAACGAAATTTGCTATTTACATGAGCATGAGATACCACAAGCGCGAAGTGAGGATTTGATGACGGGGATGGCCATCTAGGGCGACATGGTGATGTATGGTACACTGGCATAGAGGGTGACATATTAAGAATTTACTCTGGGCTATCCATATACTTGTCCCATTCGTGTTCATTCATGAAGTGCGATTATCCGTTTCATGGACTGACAGAAGTGTGATCCAGTGCCGGAGACGTTAAAACTCACTGGCCCCTAGAGTACACGCAAGTTATGGGCTGTATCTACACCAGGGTCGCTGAAAGAAGCGCGTTGAACGGATTGTAGATCTATTGCCTAGAGAGGAAAGATTGACTAGGTCGACTGAGTCGTTTGAGAGAGACAACAGCGGTGACAATAGCATAGACGTATGTCATCTAGCACCAAAGCCGTCCATTACAGTTGAGACTAGATCAATACGGCTATGATGTTTTTGCTTCAACAAGTATATGTTTATCAAGTTTGACCCGTTAGTATAGTACACCTGTGAGCACAGTTCCGTGTCGTGGATTGAGAACTTGCGACTATCGTGTGCTATGCGCGTTCAGTAGACCACCACCCGCAATACTGAAAAATGAATGTAACGTGTAGCAGCAATAGGGTAACTCGATGTCTCAGCATTTTTCAACACTTGCTTTGGTATATTGCGTTTGGTCCCTGTCTCAGGTCTGGCAGAGTCTAGCCCGCACTTCAATCCAACCCCGCTTTCACCCCACCAGCACAATTCACGACAGGGCAAGATCTTCACAACGCCATAGCGACTTCATTCTGGCCTTGAATGATTCCGTCGGCCACTCTGATGTGGCGTCCTATAGTAAAATTTGGGATGTAAATATTGACAGTCCCAAATTTTGCATCAAAACCCTGTCACAACCGTCTCCTTAGCTCAATTGGGAGAGCGCCAGACTGAAGTCTTCGGTCATTGAATCTGGAGGTATCGTGTTCGATCCACGAAGGGGACAACGTGCCCGAGATTGCTCGGGATTCTTCGAACTAATCTTTTTGCGTGTCTGCAGCCCCTCGCGATTGTGCCCTGGGCATCTTCTTTTGCTAGTGTTGACAGCTCCGGATGAGCATAGAGAATGGTTCTTCTGACGGTATGAAGTGCATCATTACCAACTCGGATAGGAAGATATACAACTCGAAGGCGTTTGAAATCTCTGTATGGTGTTGTTGTGTTGTGTTGTGTTTGAGCACAAACATGACAATGTGAGTACGTGCCCATTAGGCGAATATTCGACTAGTAGATTGAATTGAGCGAGCCAAAATGTTTGGATAGAGGCGTGGCTCTTTGTGTACGCCCTCTCAGTTTGAGCACCCGCATGTCGCGCGAGTGACAGTCAGCAGTGCAGGACGGTCGAGCTCGTTCCTGACTTATTCAACAACCTTTCGTGCACTTCTCCCTTTAGAGTACCCAAGCCTTCGCATAAGAACGGGAATAATTCTGCTGTTCGTAGGAAGCACACCAGATCGTGAGTCTCATATCGCCAACCGGTTGTTGCCCGTCCATCCTACCCATACTCCACCAACTTCCTTCGCGATGTCTTCCGCAGTCTTGCCATTTGCGTCTCTCATACTCCTAATGTCGACCTTGTCCTCGGTAAGCCCTCGCATGATACCTATGGCCTCTGCTTCCTGGAAGACCTGCGCCGGGAAGTCCAGCAACGGGTAGTTACTCGCGAGAAGCAGTAACAACCAAGCAACTTCTCTACTCTGCGCGTGTACCGCCGCATGGAGACCCGACTGCATATCCCCAATCGGATCCTGGTATCTCAACATCCTGTCGATACCCACCTCCTTCTCTGGATGGTCCGTACTGCTCATCTCCACATCACCTTCTCCATCCTCATCCTCGTCCTCGGAATCATCGAGCAGTAGATCAACCACGGCCTTATAGTCGCCTTCGCGACAGAACTCGAGGAACGCGCGCGCTTTTCTATCCTCGGGGTAGGCTTTTAGATATGACTCTTCGGTGAGGAGGGGCAGGATATCGAGATTTTCTTGGATTCCACCTTCATTGTTCAGTCTGCAGAGAACCTTTTGTGTACCGTCGCCTGTGATGGAGATCTCTTTGCCGCAGTGAGGACACGATGCTATTTCGTAGGCCGAGAGGAGACAGTCCCTAACCAAGTTGTGTTAGTAATAGTGCGCGATGAGTAGAAAGAGATGTTGCATACCAGTGGAAGTGGCACCCACAAGTTAGCTGGACGTCATCGGGATATGTTTCTGGTGCTGCTGCAGGTCCTTTGCCAGATAACGATGCTCCACCCTCATATTCTTCGTCCTCGTCGCGCTCGATTTCTACCTCTAAGGGATTATCGCAAATGACACAGCTGGACATGTTGGGGATTATTGGTATATGACTTGGGGAAGTGAGGGTGTTGGTGAAATGTTCGGCGGGGCCGTAGCGGGGTTTGTACTTTTTTTGTCGCTAAAACGGGAGGGCGTTCACGCGTCACGCGTCGAAGTTTACACAGACGTCATTCAGATCACGACATCCTCAACATCCTCAGTAATGGGTTTTATTGTGTGCCTGCATCTATGCGCTTCCAGGTTACACATTATCACAACCTTTGATAGCTTGGGTTTGTCCACATTATAGGGACGCGCGCGAGCGCGAATCCTTCTTGCCTCGATATCCTCGATCTTCCTTCACCAACACGACTTCTAATCGCATCTCTCACAACCCTTAAACCGCTACTGAGCAGTGTGCTAAACTCATGGGGTGTTGATCGCGCCGTCAAAGGGCCGGGATCGACTTGTCGCTCCCTGATCCGGTTGGGCGGAGTGTCTTCCTCATTTCCACAACTTTGTTCTGAAAATCTCCTTGACTTTTGCCGGCTTTTCATCTTCTTCACTTTCCTAAAGTAACTTTCGTAGAGCCGATCCCAATCTAGTAGTATGACCCTGTCTTGCAAGCTCCAATACAGGATTGCCTCATTCGATACCCCGAGTGTCCAATGCTGTCCAACACTCATTGTCACGTTGCATCGAGAACGCCGCGCGGTGAAGATTTGCGCCAACCTACACGTCAGATTAAGTCCGTAGCAGCCTCCGTGGTCCTCGTCGCGCCAAACGCTTGGGAGGGGTGCTTCTTGTTCGATCGAAAACACAGCGATGGATGGGTCCTCGACCAAGAATCGGTTGAACTGCAGTCTGAACGTATGGTGTCGAGATCCAAGATTTGAGTTTATGCTCGTGTGAGGCAGGTGGCACATTGGACTTCCATATGATCTCGCTATTCCTGATCCGTAAAGATTCGGGTTTCGTGGCGGGGTTGACTCGGTGGTACGTCGACACATGTTGCAGAAATAATCCGAAAACTCGTGGTGTGTCTTATTGGAGCTGAATGTCTTCAAGAGTGAATGGTATAGCATACTGAAACTGGATACAAAAGTTTGCGTGGGAGAGGCAATGTCGACTTTGAAGATGATAAACACGCCATAATCCTCGATGCGGCGCAGATGATGCCATGCAGGTTTTGCTTCTTTCCGCGGGCGACCGAACTCTGTTCGAAGGATAACAATTACAATACCCTGTTCATGTCCCTTGGCCAGGTACGTGCCAGACTATTACTCACCGTACCATGGTAGTCGATCGCGTAGTCCTTCTCTTCGGTCGCGCTCCGCGGACTAAGGCAAGGCCTTTTGAAGCCGGCAAGTAGGACAAAAGCAGCGTGTATGCTTTCTTTTTGGAACGACCGGTCATACCAACGTTAGCGTGGATCAATTCCCACCAAAGAACATTAGCTTCAGCACACCGTCCTTTAATAAGCGAGCCCTATTCACGAGGTCAAAAAAGCATTGCGATCAGGTATGGCCCGAAAATGTACATGCACGTAAGGATCGTTCGAGTTATAGCAATCGCTCGCAAACTTCATTCAACAACGCACGATACCAAAAGCCCTCACGCGACTTCGACGCTCCCTTAATTCGCTTGGCATAGCAAGCGGCCATCCTGGTCGCCATGCAAAACTTTAGAATGCCATTTCAGGGCCAGTCTAACGGGTCTCTTTACCATACCAACACCCTGAAAACTTGTAGCACTCTCATTAACCTTAGGGTCGGCTGTTGTTCGCTACTAACAATCCCGTAGAGAGGTTGTAGCTTCCTTGAGTGGTCTGGTAGTCTTCTGTAAGCTGGCGTTGTCTATCGCCGAGTGTTGATAATCGGGCGTCGTTGGTGACGGAAAGAGACGGACTTGACTTCCTGGATACCAGGGCTCTGCGCATCAAAGGCAAGCTGGGTTGCAATACCTGGAATACACAACGTTAGCATTATCATCATCTTTCATGCCTGTCAAGCTAGTTTGGTATGGCCTCATCACACCTACCATTCCATTCCTCGTCGGCTCTCTTGTCTTCTTCAGCCATCTCTTCAATGCTCTTGATGCTCCTCATTTGAGGATCTTGCCTCTTCTCTAATTCCATTCGAGCAGCCATCTGCTCCATTATCGCTCTCTCGGTGTCCAGGTGTCGTATGCTATCTTGGTTTCGCAGCAAAAGGCGCTGTGAGGTTGTCTTCCAAAATGCCTTTGAATTTCCAGCGTGGTGTTGAAAAGTTCTGTCCCAGTCATACTCCCAGCCCCGAACTGGCTCCTTCTCCTTTGTAGACAAGGCGGTATCGGAATTAACTACCGGTGGATGACATGTTCGGGCATTGGCCGTTGGTTTGGGCGGAACAGGTACTGCGGTCGATCTCCCCAAACGGGAAGGGTAGTGCGGCTTCTGAACTTGATGTTTACGGACGTGCAGGGGTCGGATGACTACATCAACTGCCGAGTCGTATCTGTCAGAGGGAGGTTGAGGCAATTCTCTTTTCAATGCTCGCTGCACCTCGAACGATTCTCGCCATGTCAGAAGGGCAGGATGGCCCTGGAGCAGGAATGATCCGTCTGTCTTGTGGGTTTTTGGCTCGCGAAGAGCCTGCTTGGATGCCCTCCCGACAAAGCATGGTGTCTGCGTACCTTGTCGTCCTGCCACAAGCGAGCTCACACTCGCATTTACTAGGCGAATCGTCTCGTCGCCGGGAATATCTTGTGAAACATTCGATCGAAGCCTTCCTGATGGAGGCATAGTCCGTTTGGGAGACGAGTCCCATGTTCTGGAGCCAGTGTTGATTGCCTTTTTTGAAGGCTGCTCCCTTTGGCCAATAAGCCCAGTTCGTGGCGTACGCTGAAGATTGCTGTGATTTAGAGGTTTCGGAAGTGTGTTTCCGATATCTATGTGGCTAGAGGACTTGTATTTGCGGTGTGGATGACGATTTTGTAGATAGCCGCCGAGTTTCCTCGCCCAGCGTCGGAGGCGGGATTCGCGTTTTTTTACAACCATAGCGGATTTACGAAGGCCAGAAGCGGTGATTGGCGACGTCGTTATGGACAGGTCATCTGGTAAGAACTGTAAAATGTGGCTGCTTTGAGAACATTCGTGAAGATGCTCTCGCAACCAGATGGATGCCACAACCACCGAATAATGTTCTCATGGCAACACTGTCCTGACCCACTCGTAGAGAGGGGCCGACGATAATTCTTCTACCCTAATTCACCCATAAGGGTCTCAGTGTAATGCTGACACTCGTTGGAGATAGCCGTTGGCTGGTTGCTCGGGATGGGGTGGCAGTACCATGTTCCTGGTCGTCTAGTCGGCCAAATCCCCTGGCAACTACGTCGATACCCAACCCATTTATCATTCAGGGGGACTGATCGAGTAAACAAGTCAAGCAATGCTCACGTCCGTACGTGTGTTCGGGCAATCGGTTCGTCGTTGTCCAAATTAGTCGCGCGTGAGTCGCTCCGGTAGGCACACTTCTACCAGCCTATCTAGTAGGCCCCACAAGCTCTTGACTATCCTAAACGTTTCCCAAGCAATGCAGCAAACACCCAGAGCGACATTCATGATAGCTATGATGACCGCACCTATCATAACGAAGCCTAGCACATGCGCAACGGACAACAGGCCCGTTGTAATACGCCAAGTCCTCGTGTTTCTCGCCAGTCTTGCGAAATAAAATACCAAAAGGCCATATCGGCGCTGATGTAATTCCTGAGGTAGTCGTCCCATGTGCCTCTGCCACTCTGCAGCAGTCATAGTAATCTCGTCGCCTTCATCACCCATAGACACATAGATCTTTTGCTCCGCTCTCACGAGCGTGCTACACAAATCCCCGAAGCCAGTTTGGCGAGTAAAGCTTGGTCGCTGATACACTGTATGTGTACCTTCCTCGCGTCATCAAACGGCGATGTAATGGCCGTCATTGCTATCTCCACGGAGGAGTGTCCAAGGCTGCACCAAAAGCAGCACCAGGAAAAACGAACCTGCTGCTTGTAGAAGCATCTTTGCAATAGCACTTCATTGGCGCAGTTGTAGAATCGACGGGAGATGGGTCGCGCATCGAACCAGAGTTCGGACGGGGACAGGAGGCTACAGATATTTAGGATGAGCTCGTTGGGTAGACGGTTGGACGGAGACATCGACTTTGTAAACTGCGTAGGCTCCAGTGGCGTCGCGTTGCGTTTCGTGATCCAATCGTCGTCTCCAGTGGGATTTGCAAACATGCTCGCAATGCGTGCAGCGAGTGATGGAGAAGAAGCCAACGATAGAAGCCTTGCGGCATCAATACCCATCATCATGTCCAGCTCTGAACGAAGGTGCAGTTACTTGCGTGAGTTAAATTTACTGCAGCTCGTCTTTGCAAGGCGGGGAAGAAAGTCTTCACATTGGGATCTTATGCAGGCTGACCACTTGGTTCGTTTCGCCGCTTTCGCGTTCTCCGCTTATCTTACACCGATTGATGGCTCACGAGTGGGTAAGGAGGCGTGAGGCTGAATTGAATGAGCTGAGGGTTCTAGCCGGCATGGTATCAGGTGCAACGTCGAATTGCTGCTGCTGCTGCTAAATGCAGTTGGTTTCCTAAGAGAGAAAGAGTGTGTGAATACGTCCAGGCTGCGTTGCGACCCATGGAATCTCTTCTAGAGGTGGCGTCAAATTGTGGCATTCTCATAGCGATAGCAACAATTTGGTGTTGCAGGCTGCGATGCGGGCCTGTCAAAGTCGCGCGAACTCTGCCATTTAGTAGTCGGATGATACTGGAATTAAGTCGTAATAGCTCTTCCTATTAGCTGTCGAGCGAGAAACGAATATGCCGAAGAAGAAGGTCGCGTTGGTTTACGGTCAATTCTTCCAAAATCTCCCGAGGTATTCGCGTTTAGAACTCTCCATCGGGCCGAAAGGTCGCCTACTTCTTACAGTAGTGGACCGTGGCGCATAGTAGCCCATCTCCTATATTTCGAAATCAGTGCAGGTCCTGCAGCCGAACATCGTCCGCGATCAGTAAACGGCTCAATTTTCCTTCCGAAGGGTTCTGTGTTGTACCGCAATTCTGAATAGAGCAATGTATATGTATATCAGTCTGTGGGTGCTCGAAAGTAGAGAATATCATCATTAACATTGACATCATCACCACAGCTACAACAAGTCACACGACTCAAGGTTGGAGATAACAATATACCCAAGCAGCATTCGAGTTAAGATACCGCATCAGCCAACACTAGTATCACACGAACACTCGAATCAATGCAACGCGCCTTCCGACGCTCCCTCGCACAGTCATCCAAAATGCAGAACAGCCGCCAACTACGTGATCCAGTAACATTGCCATCTGGTCTTGTCTTCAAGAACCGGTTACTCAAGGTCAGCACCAACAAAGCATACGCCGCGCGATCACATTTTTGAATGTCTCCATAGGCAGCCATGGCAGAGACCATGTCAAAGTCCCACGACCCAACTGACCAACTCATGTCTGCCTACAAAGCATGGGGGAGAGGAGGATGGGGTGGTATCATAACAGGTATATACGTATCACTGTCGACTGGTCTTAATCAAGACTGACATATAAAGGAAACGTGATGATTGATGAGCGCTGGCTCGGAAACGCACTCGACGTCTCCATCACTTCCACTACCAACCCCCAGGTCGTTGCCCAATGGCGAAGATACGCAGAAGCATGCCATGTGGAAGGTACCCCAGCTATTGTTCAGCTCAACCACCCCGGCCGTCAAAGCCCTCTTGGAGCAGGTAGCAAAGGGCTATTCGAGAAGAACGTTGCCCCCAGCCCCGTCGCATTGCAATTCGAAGACAACATCTGGGCAAAGACTGCGCAGAAACTCATCTTCGGTACCCCACGAGAGATGACAGTTACAGACATCGAGGATGTCGTGACGAAGCACGCTGATGCGGCCAAGTATCTTAGTGAGCAAGGATTCGATGGAGTGGAGCTACACGCCGCACACGGCTACCTACTGAACATATTCATGGCTCCAAACACCAACAAACGGACAGACAATTATGGTGGCTCGGCTTTCAACCGCGTTCGCATCGTTCTTGACATCATCAAAGCTATCCGCGCTGTGGTTGCAGAGACCTTCACAGTCGGCATCAAGCTCAATTCCGCGGACGTTGCACGCTCAAGCGACATGGAAGAGCTTATGCAGCAGATTGAGTATCTCAAAGCCACTGGCATCGACTTCCTCGAAATCAGTGGTGGATCGTATGAGAACCCAAGGATGATGAAAGGCGACGAGCCTCAGCCAGGTGAGAAGCCAGTTTCAGAGCGCACAGCAAAGCGCGAAGCCTTCTTCCTCGATTTCGCAAGGGTAGTCAGGCAGAGGTTTCCGGATGTGGTTTTGATGGTCACAGGCGGCTTCCGCAGTCTGTCCGGTATGCACGCAGCACTCGAGGAGAATGCCTGTGACCTGATCGGTGTGGCGCGACCGGCTGCTGTGGATGCGAACTGGGCAGACAAAGTGTTGAAAGAGGAGGCTGCGGGTGGCGATGTAGTACTGAGGCTGGACGCTGTGAAGCCGAATTGGCTGATCAGGAAGATTCCAGTCAGGGCTCTAGGGGCCGGGGCTGAGAGTGCTTTCTACGGAGAGCAGATTGCTCGCATCGGTAACGGATTGCCAACACAAGCACCCCCTACGACGTCATGAGATGGTGCTAAAAGTTTGGTTTATTGTTTCTTTCGATGAGCTTCTTAATCTGGCCAACCGCCTGCTGCATAGCGTGGCTGATTTCTTCTGAAAATTGAATCTCTTCATTCAGACTCCGCAGTGACTCATGGACAGATGCCGTCTTCTGCCTGATGCAGAATGTTGAGCTTAGCCAATGAGCATACACCTTGATGTGGCCCAGTACCTCTGGTTTCGTTGCTTTTCACAGCGCGTGCTCCCGTTTTCGATGGCTTTGGCGACTTTCCCGATGCGGTAAGTTGAGCTCGGATCACCAATCGGCTGTAGCTATGTAGAAAGATTCGGGGCGTGAACGGCGGGCTGCATCATTGTGAACTCTTCTGGTTTTTTTCCGTCTTGTCTATGACTTGCAGCTATTTTGCGGCAACTTCGTCCATGTCTATATGCTCTAGTTCAGCCCGAGCATTGTCACGCTCTCGCATTCACCCAACTAAGACGCTCTTTCCGTTCCTCTACCAGACACAGACGATCCAGCAATGGCAGTCCGCCACACGACCAATTGCTCGCCGCAACATCACTTCGCGATCGCGTCCATATAAAAGAGAGGATATTCCCTTCGAGAGAGGGGATGTTCCCTTTGAAAGAGAGGATATCCCCTTCGAAGGTGAAAATCTACCACCTGCTATCGACCAAGAACCCCCACGAAAGACGACTATAACGGGCACCGAGCGAGCTGCGTTCCAGAAGTTGTATAGAAAGTTCAATACCGAAGAGCGTCAGCAGAATGAGAAGGACCGTGTCCTGGAACTCGATCAGATAGCAGACGAGTACTATGAAGACGATGAAGATCATTCGAAGCTGTCTCTGGACCAAGTTTTCGACCAAGCGTTAAGGGCCGAATCGCGATTGCGGGCATCGCGTACCGTTCCCCAGAGGTCCAAGACGAGGACGAGGCCTCCGACGGAAGATAATTTACACGCTGAACTAGGCAATGCGCGAAGTAGCAAGAGGAAGGGTCTCAATATGGACGCGGCAAAATTCAAAGAAATGCGTCTAGCGGAACGGGAACGAATCGATAAACTGATAAGCAACGCCCCTACCGATCGTGCCCTTTGGCAAACCCTCGAACGTGAGGTTTTTACCAAAGTGCGTGATCTAGATCTCGACAACGCCAGTAGCGGACGCGTCGGAGACCTAACCTCCAAAGCGAGCAGCGGCACAGCGAAAAAGTCGACCAAGTCGAAGACCGCCTACAAACCTGACCCACCCTCCACTGATGCGCGCGTCCTATTCCAGAACTATCCACACCATCTTATAACCGCCATCTCTACTCTTCGTACCGAATTTCCCGCTTCACCCCTGCCCTTTTCCATCCTACCCACCATCAAGAGACTAGGCCGCTCTTCTCACGCTCTTGGCGCTACGACAACGCTATACAAACATCTCATACGTACGGCATGGATCCAACAATCCTCGTACACCACCATCAATAAACTCCTCGCCGAAATGGACGACAGCGCCATTGAATTCGATGCCGATATTGTGGCGCTCCTAGACGCCATAATTAAGGAACACAACCAGGCGCGGAGTAGTGTACTAGGAAAAGAAATTTCACTAGTGTACAGCATGGAGATGTTTGTAGATGGTCTAAAAAAGATTGCTACATGGAGAGATTTGACTGCGGAGAGACTGGGCATCAAGAGTGTAGAGAAGAGGGCAGGTAATACAATCGTCAGACGGATGGTACCGCAGGAGCAGAAGGCTTGGAGGGGCGTTTGGTTTCAGGGGAAAGCTGCGGATACACAGAGTCCCAGAGCCCGCCCGATTGACAGCGCTTCAGAGTACACGCCGCTCGTTGAAGGCACAAATTCAGGAATGGGTGGTTCTCACGCAGAAACGCCTTTTGCAGAAGATGGCGAGCGCACTGATCCCTTCAAAGACAGAGAGAGATCAACGAGGGAAGACACCACAGTCTAGCATTCGCGATCCGAAGATGAGAATGTAGAGCACGCGCATAACGAAGCTGCAGAGGTTTTGGCGTAGCATCACCATATTTAAAACAGCGTCTGTGCAAAGAAAGAAGCTTAGTCTTCAGCGAGCTGTACCTATCACTAAAAAATGTACCCTAAAGATATACAATGATACTTTGACATGATAGTTGTAACGTATGAATTCCCATATGGCTTTTGGTTGGGATCTCCGTAGGTAGTGTTTCGGGTGTACAATTTCGAAAATACAACCTTGTTCGTACATCATAACAACATCACTCACAAAAAACAAAAGAGGCCATTATGCAAGTGAAGACCAGTTCGATTTCCATAACGCCTGCTAGTTATTCATACAATCATGAAGAGGACCAACGCCCACGCACGCAACGCATCATTCAGCTTCTCGCAGAAACCCGAACCTACAAGCTCTCCCACCCTCCATTATTCACATCTCCCTCTAATCTTCTAGCGATGAGACTCTGCACACCACCCTCAAGCCATACCTTCCTCAGTAGCGCATCGTATCGCTTCTGGTTCAAGAACAACTGGTGATGGCGGCGTAACGCGGGGTCGACTTCACCATGCTTATCGAGGTAAGGAGCCACATGCCAGGTACCGTGGTCGAGGTTGAGGAAGAGAATCATACATTTGCGGATATGTATGAAGAGACCGATTTGGCCGCCGCATCTATTGGGTGTTGTTAGTATGAAATCTCCGACCAGTGTGAGGGATTCAGGGGAAGACGTACTTGGCTAGATGTTGGTTGCATCCTCCACGGTTCTTGTTCGTCATGCAACATACGGCCTGGCTACACATGATCTCACCGCAGAAGAGGCAAAGAGCGGGGTCTGTCAACTCCTTGCCTGTTGTTGGGCAGCGGCGGCGTATTGCTTCGTCGGTCAGGGTGTCATAGTTCTTTGGTAGGCCGACTAGCTCAAAGATTGCTGGGTGCGATAGTGAGACAGTCGGCTTGAGTGGATTGTTGCCTGCTTGTGCCTAAAAATTGGTGTGCAAAGTCAGCATTTGCCTCACATGCAGTTCGTACAGGAATATTGCTTACCCAGAGGAGATGTCGGAGCCAGCCTCCGACGATGGAGCGTGTTGTATTGCCTGCGGATGTAGGAGCGGCGAAGGAAGTGAAGATCTCGTCGAGTGATGGCAGCCGAAGAATCGAGGAAAGGCGTGCGAGTTCAGGTTCGTCAGTGCGCTCGGCAGCAACATGCGGAAGGTCGACGCCATAGCGTACGTGCATGAGGATAGCAGCTTTACGGACGAATGGTAGAGCGTACGTCGAAACCATAGTGTGTATGAAGTAGAGGAAGTTGGGGTCCTTAAAACGGTCTGGGACAGGCAGATTGTCAATGTCAAATGAGGCAGGGGAGTCGCCCTGGCTGGTGACATTGGAAATGACGCAGACCAAACAGAGTAGGTTTCTCATCTGTTCTTGAGATCCAAAGCCGTTCCCAACTTTATCTGTGCTGATGAACTGCTCCGGGTGCGAGAAAAGGAGTTCGGGATGCAGCGCTGTATCTTCGGCAGACTGATTCTTTAGAGCTAGTGCGAAGACGAAGATTACACGGACAATCTCAGCAAGATAGCAAAGTCGTAATATATGATGAATGTCGAGATTCGTGGCTGGCACAACCCCAACAGCGCATTCTGAGAGGAATATGAACGGGTCTTGGCACAGCAGCGGTGTGATGCCTTTCAGATCGAAGCTCAACACTTCTGGGTCAGATATGCCTGGGTGCCCGACTAGCAGCTGGCGGAACTGACGGCGCTGGGTTTCCGAGAATTCATCCATGGTTCTAGTCGGGCCCTGACCTCGCAAGCTTCCGATGGCAATGTACGAGGAGACCGTCTCAGAGAACACACGGAGATGGGTGATTGCTTGTGGAGATATCTTGTCGATTAGAGTGCCACGCACCGACTCAGATTGCACACCTCGCTGTGCAATCTCGGCAGCAGCAATAGAATATCCGAGAGCCTGGGCAAGCGCATCCGTGTGTGTGAAATCGTTCGTCATGGCAGGTGTATGCGCATATGCGAACGCGGAGCGAATATTGTTGACCTTCAAGGTCTCTCGTAGCCTATGGTATATCTTAATCAATTCCCCCATTGGAACGTCCTGCGTCAAAGCTGGGCTACTTTGAGAAGACCCTAGTCCAGCTTCGGCTGCATCCGGAGGCTGCACACCTAAGAAAGCCGGGACCTGGAACTGAGGTACGAGTTGTCCTGATTGAGAGAGAGCAAGGCCAGCTGAGGGTAGTGATGGCTTGAGCAAGTCGGGCAAACGACTTGATATAGGCTGGATGAAGTCTCGTTCGGCGTATTCATAGAGCATCTTTTGATCGTGAGATAAGTCCGCAGGGACCTTCAGACCCTTCTCAAGACTCTTGTGGGTCGCAACCAGTTGCGATTCCAGCCACTCCTCAAATGGTTGCTCCGTCTCAAGGACACCTGTGCTGGAGACCTTCTTGGCTTTCCAGATAATTGGCAAGAAAATATTCCCAAGAGCTTTGCAAAGTGGACACATGAACTCCTTTAACTCGGGCCGCTCGGGATGATTCCGCGCAATCTGGCTGACATGGCGTCGCTGGGTAGCATTCAGATACACTTCAAAGCATGCAAAGTGCATAATGTGTCCGCACCCAGTGGTGACGGGTCCAGGCGTCACAGAAAGAGGGGGAAATCCTTTTCCTAATTCTTGACGTTCACTGGTGACGCGGTCACCGGATGCGGTAACTTTCTCCACTGTACGCCGGTTCTTGCCAGCCACTCCGAAGGGTCGCAGATCTTCAGCCGGGCGATCAAGACTGCTTGGTGTTTGTACGACTTCATCTACCCATTCTTCGTCGTGCAGAGGAGTTTGCCGCATGATTCTGCTTTCGGAAATGTATCCAAACGAACCGTAAAGCCTCTGTTCGTTGCAATCTTCTTGGCATAAGATACACGTGCCCGAGGGATATTTGAGAGTCTTCTCCTGTTCAACAAGTCCACCTGTCTCGTCTTCTAGATCGCTAAAGTCATCCTCACCCCAGTCAAACTCCTGGTTGGCTAAGAAATTTCCTTGCTGCTCTTTGAAAGCTGCCATAACCTTCGCCTGTCGATCAAGTGCCTGCTTCTTCTTGAGCTCCTTGTGTTCTTTATCCTGAGGTACCGGTGAGGCAGTATCCATCCTATCAGCCGGCATGTTGATTGCTGCCGCTGCAATGATGAAGGACTCTTGTTGGCGTTGCTTGAGCCTATGAAGGATCAGGCTTATCTTCGGTTCACACGATTTGAAAGCTTCGTTATCCTGCAAGGTCTTCAGAATCGACAGAACAGTTGGATGACCTGATATGCCTATGTTCGCGTTCCCGGTCAAAACCGACGTGACAAAAGACTCGGGCGTTTTTTCAGACCATCCATGCTCCACTGTTTTGTCCTCAAGGATAGCTACGAGGAGAACTTGTAAGACAAATTGGATGTAGGTTTCGACACGAGTGGCTGGGATGCTTGGCGTTGCTGTTGTTGCTCTCAAACCATATCCCAACAAGTAGTATATGACCTGGGTAAACAGCGGTGTTCTGGTGAATGCTGACAGATCTTGAAATAGGCCTGAGGGGATTGGGCGGAGCTTCGGCTCATAGACGATATCGCTAGCTTGCTTTCCGGTTTTCTTGGCCATGTAGGTCTTGTAGATATTCTCTGCTTCCTCCCTCTGGTTACGATTGTACTGATGAAGATAAGGATCTACCAGATCGATATACTGTTCCCTCAGTTCGAAGGTTCCACTATCAGACAAGCCCTCTGGAGCGCGGAAGTTGGTCATCTCAGACAAGACCGCAGGGAACTCGTCCATGTTCTGGATTCGATCTGACAAGCGTGCGGTCATGTCGGAGAAGGACAGTGGCTTGAAGCAAAGCACATGAGCAATATCTTTGCGCATTGACGCTAGTTGAGACTCGTCGTTATCCTCTGCAGGTATCAATGCCGTGCGCTCACTTAGAACAATAATGAGTAGGTGCACAAAGTCTTCGACCACGTCAATAGCCTGGCTGTCTTCAAACCCGTGTTGGTCAGCTTCGTATTTGCCAGTCATCCAGCCGTTGAGTCCAAATCGGTCAATCATTGATGCCAGGAAGATTGATGGATTGCATAGTACGAGGGCCGATTGTAGGAGGAAAATATCTCGCTGATGTGAGACGTCTCTCTGTGATACACTTCGGTACTGGGTCATCTGATGTCGTAACGTAATGCCATTCCGGACCCAGATGCCAGCACGCATCTGAGCTAGCCACGAGCAGACCCGGAGCGGAAAGTCGAACAACGCCAGCAAATAATCTTCGGGTTGGTGTACGGGAATAGAGAGAGCAAGATCCATCTGTAGTTCGTTGGGAGAGAACAAGAGCAATCGCTTGATATCATCTCGATTCATGCTTCGCGCTCGATCAATAAGCCAAGACAGCGTGTAATGGAGGGCGTGATGGAAGCTCATTGGCTGTGTCGCGACGACATAATCGACAACCTTGTAGGATGGACCAAAGAATGTAGAACTTTCAACATCAAATTCAAAGACGGGCGAAGTCTTGAACTTAGTCTCTTCTTTAAGCTCAGTCTGGTCAAAGCGTCTTCGTTCAGCACCCAGAGAATTGATGATGGCTACCCTGGCGGCTGCGCGTATAGCGCGCTGGATGTTGGCAGGGTCTTCGTCGCGCCTCCAGGCAAATGACTCAGCAAAGTGTCTACACAGCTTGTTGATCTCTCGAGTAATTAGAGAAGCGCTAATCCAGGCTTCAGACTCAAATTCGAGATGCTCGCCCACTTGACGGACATTTGGACAGATACCTTGGTGGAGCTTCACGAGGTCTAAGAACTGTAACAGATAACGTGGCTCCTCGCGAATCCTCTCTTGAACGAATTCTGAGCCCAGTAGGTACTTCATATCGAGGAAGAAGTGGTACATTCGACGATTAGTCACAGCTCCTTGCTCGAAAGCTAGTGTTGCTTTTGGGTCGACATTTGAAGGATATCCCACCTGGCGGGTAGTCAAGAAGGTATAGAGGATAGCCATGAGGTTTGTGAGGAAATTGCCACGTTCAACCACCTCGGATGTAATTGATGGAGTTGTCAACATTTGCAGAGAAAGGTTGATGATAGAGTGATCAGGCTCACGATCGGCAATGAGGTAGAGTTGTGCCAGAGCAGTGTAGACGCCGGCAAAGCGTAGACCCAAGAGGCGCTTGAACTCAGGAATCGTGACTACGGTGCTGATGAAGACGTCGCGTATGCCGATACGCAGTTGCTTCCACATACGCAAATCATACAATATCAGGTGATCGAGCCTCAGACGTTGCCAGAGATCTTCATGAGGAGGCGTTCCGGATTTCTTACCGTAGCTCTCAGGCTTCTCTAACCAGTACCTGGCCGGCCGTGCTGGTCGTAATGGTAACGATCGGGCATGAGGCGTCTCCGGTACCGGCAGCATGGGCTCGACATGGCTGAGAGATGGCGCGCCAACCATAGGCTCACTGTCTGACTCGGCCGGTGTGACACTCTGCTCAAGCTGACCTCGTTGTTGGTGTTGAGGTGCTGGCGGTGGTGGTGGTGGAGGAGCAGGGTAGCCTGCCATTGTCGCTTCAGACACTTCAAGCGCCTCGTCCGCGCTTTCATACGCTCCCATCTCCACATCGCCATCATTGTCCTGAGCCCCGACCTCGTCGATGTCCATATCATCTTGGGTCTCGGCTGCAGGTCCGCCCTCGTCTTCGTCGTCTTCGTCTGAAGCAGTGGTGTCATCGTTGGTATCGGTGGTTCTCTGACGCTGGACTCGTATGATACGAGCTCGTCGCTGTAATAGCATGCCGTTGAAGAAGCCGTCCATCTCAGCTTCCTTGTCCTCCATCTCGTGGTCGTCAAGACCGTTCTTGCCAATACTTTGGTTCGACGCCTCACTACCAACGCGCCATGGTTTTAGGAGTTCCTCACAAACGGTGCGGCGGAGTATCTGGTTGTCCTCTGCAACGCTACAGCCTGCAATATCCTGTATCCACTCAATAAGAACACCACCCATCTGCTCTCGGAAGGTATCCCTCGCGGATCGAATGGTGACAGTGAGCTTGATCTCCTCGATGATCTTGGCCATGCGAAGGAGGTCGTTGAGGTCCGTCCTATACACAATAGCACTGCGCCCCACGTCGTTGATCTCGTACGCCTTTGCTAGACCAAAGGCCAGTTTCTGTTTGCATGCGCGAGCGACCTGATCTCTGACATCGTTGACCGTATGCTTCTCATCGTTCCACAGTACGAGACAAAACTCTTCGCATTCTTCTGAATCGTCCCCCGCCTCGTACCATCGCGAGGTAAGGCGCGAGTTGCGCTCGTCTTGGCGAATAGAGTCTTCGGTCTTGGGCAGGCGCAACTGCTCTGGCGAGCAAGAAAAGACATCGATGAGGTAGTCAATTGTTCGTGCGATGGTGGTGCGGATGGTGTCTACGAGCTCGTCCGGCAGTATGGAGCCTTCCCTTGCCTTGCCTGCCGCCTTTGACTCGCGCTCTGGGTCGATTGAGTGTATATTGCAGTGTACAGGCCGTATCCAGGCCTCGTCATCTCCACAGTCGCAGCAGCCAGAGTTTCCCGGCGACACACTAACAAAAACTTGGTGTCCCTCGTGATCAGATGCATCGAAGCAGCGGGCGCATAGCACACAAGTGTCGTCTGCGCTGCAAGTTTTACAGCGGTATGTAGCCTCGCCATTCTTGAATATATGCCCACATGGCTTTCCTCTTGCTGCTGCTGTATACTCTGCACCCTCTACTGCACCCTGGGCGTCACGCAGACTCCATGGCTTCTCCTCGTCTGTCGGAAGTCCATTTGGGAAGAAGAAGGATAGGAACTCGTCGCGGCCGGCGAGGGAACGGAAAAGAATCTCACGCAGCTCTCGGTCAGCAGCGACTTCGAATCGGTAGTTGTGTCGTCGTGGTAGTTCGCGCAGCTGTTGGCATAGTTCCTGTTCGTAGAACGACATGTACATTGTGCAGCTTTCGCAGCGGGATGGCGGGGGCGGGAGATGGCAAGCGGGGAGGATAAACAAGGCTGATACGAGGAGTGGGATTGTTTGTTGGTAGCGATTACGTGGGCCAGCCACCAGGGTGAGAGTCGTGTGTTTGTATGGAGCCTGGAGTTGCGTGGTAATGAAGAGCAGCAGATTCGCGCCATGTCATTGCTCGTGAAGCAGCGCGGACCCCCGAGGCACGCGCGACGCCACCAAGCAGCCACAGTCGAGACAACCACCTTGACATACAGGAAAGGCGGAATACGCCGCCTGGGACATTGAAAATATCATCAATGGACTGAATGTAATAAAGCTGGGGACGTGCTTGTAGATCTGCCTTGGAATTTCATGTTCCATGTCCTCTGCCCAAGTACGCTATGAACGGCATGTTCCTTGTCTGCTCAACACATATCTTGACCCGTGCATCACCATCATACCCAGTAACAATATCGCTTTGACAGCCAGACAAGGTATTGTTTGTAACGGAATCTGTTATAGTGGATGCACGACTGCCGAGACTCTCATCACACAATTCCATGTATGGAGCAAGGTCAATATATTGCCATGGTGTTCCGCAGGTTGTAGTATACACAACCATGTACAGTGTCCGCTCCAAGAACCGTAAAGAAGAGTCTATTTCATGTTCGAACTGTGCTACGGCTGGGATCCTACTCGTCGTCCTCGGCGGCCTCCATGTATCGCTGCTTAATGTCCTTCCATTGACGCTGCGGTGCACGTTAGCAGATGCCATGTGCATTGTGACATTCTGACATACGCCGCGGTTGACGCTGTCCCAGATCTTCTCAGAGCCTGTGTCGAATGCGCTGTACTACTATCAGCTCCCTTTCTATCCCCGAGCTCCACGCCGGATGCTGTGGCTTACAGTTGTAGACCAAAGGCGGAGCCGAAGACGGCGAACAACATGGTGGTGTTGCTGCGGAGGACCGCGCTGCAACCGATGGTTAGTCTCGTTGGGCCGAAGGGTATGCGCGAGGAGGGACTTGCTTGTAGACGTTGCCGAGCATCTACGTAGAGTCATTAGCGCACATGCAGTCATGTGATGCGGTCAATTCACTTACGCCAGACATTTTGGACGGGTCGAGAGGGCTGGGTAGACTGTGGGGAGTGATGTGGTGGTGCTTCGCTGTCGGTGTCAAAGGTTGAGGTTCGTCGACAAGATTCCAAGCTCTCGCGTCACGGGGATTTACGCTGCGCTAATTGGTCCGTCGTGCCATCCGCTTTGACATGAACTTGCCCGTCAACCCCACCACGACATTCGATTCATCCGCGACGGCATCTAGCGATCAACTCTCGTCTTTCCTGGAAGACGCCTGAAGCGACCGCGCGAGGTCTTACTGAGGCGATTGGATCGTCTTGGTCCGTCGCGACTGCCTAACCTCTTCCGGCGCATCGTACTCTCGCTCCACCACACGGCAGGCGCAGCCGGCACGATGCCCTCTGTAGAGACTCCTGCAATCTCCAAAGCCGGCATCACCACCTCCGCGACCGGTGAACGTCATATTCCCGCATCCGTCCGCCCCGATGGCTCCCTGCGCAAGGAAATTCGCGTCCGCCCAGGCTACCGCCCACCAGAGGATGTCGAGCTTTACAAGAACCGCACCGCTGAGGGTTTCCGCAACAGAGGCAAGGCGGGGGTTCCGGGTGCAGAGGCAGTGAAGAGCGAGGAGAATCCTGGCATGTCGAGTTCTGCTGCAAATAAGAATGCTAAACGGAGGGAAGCGAGGAAGAAGGCTGCAGCCACTGCAGGTGATGGTAAAGAGGAGGACAAGGGAGCCTCGGCGGAAATGATAGAAAAGGACAAGTCGCTTGAGATCAAGGCGAAGGAGATGGCGAAGGAGAATGCGAAGCCTGAGGCTGACAAGGTTGTCGACCCTGATGTTGAGAAAGAGAAGGAAGCGAAGAAGCTTACGAAGAAGCTGAGGCAGGCGCGCGAACTGAAGGATAAGAAGGACAAGGGCGACAAGCTGCTTCCCGAGCAGTTCGAGAAGGTTATCAAGATCAATGAGCTGATACGCCAGCTGGAAGGGCTCGGCTTCGATGCGCAGGGAGAGAGGAAGGGAGAGACTTGAAAGACAGGCTACAGGTTACTCTATGGATAGCTATTCGAACTTCCAGACAAAACCAACCGCTTCCGCAGCATGGGCTAGCGGACCTCCCGACAGCCGCGCATCGGTGGTGTGGGTAAGCATTACAACCAAAGTCATTACAGCCACGACTCTACGTCACAGGCATATTATCCGAGCGTACGCCCATCTCGACAATGACCAGGGGTGGCTTGGTTATATACCGCAGCACATGCTTCCATTACTACTTCGTTTACTATTTGCTGCTGCGCTGCATCAACACAGGTAGCTTGAACAAGTTGCATGTTCTTGCCGTTGGAATTCTGCCACACATTCAGTTTACATGTATCGTATAAAACCACGGAAAGATGAACGCAATCACGGGCTTCTACTGGCTCTCGTCTTTAGTAATGTGACCCATCACCCCTCAAAGTCTATTCAACAACGCACTGCTGCTACGGAGCACACACGGAAGTAACAGGGCAAACAGTTCTTTCTCCTGCGTATTCGAAGCAAAAACAAAAACATACAACAGCGGGGATTCGCTAGTGGTCACCCACCTAACTACTAATCCGCCGGTATCCTGCTTGTATATGGCTGAGCGGACGGGAAGCCTAATTTTCAAGATCCTATGGTCGTATGTGAAAGACTAGTGATGAAATGTCATCATATAACAATACCATTGAGAATACGAAGAGTACAATCTGAATCAATATTCATTGGTGTCCCAGGGCAAGGCCCTGGTATAAGCACCGAATCTTGGGGGACACTTGGAATGATTTTGGAACGCGCCGTAGGGAGTAATCCAAAGTACACTGCAACATCTAACCCTAGACCAACGAGCCGTTGCGTATGAAGATGTGGCGGATGGGACCAGCAACAGGTTGTGTATGCGACAATGTGCGAATGGCGCTTCACATGCCTCATTTGTTGAGATGGTACTTCCTGCGTTACTCGAGTTTCAGAGTTACCAGAATTTGGAAGTTGTCCGGCTATTTAGATTCGAGGCACACAAACAAAGAAGCATCGATGAGTTTCAACGCGTTTATATAGACTACCTTGATACCAGAAAGGGTGTACTAGGCCAGTTTCGAGCAAAATCTCCTCACATTATATTTTCCCGCCAGGATGAATGGTGCTAGAGTCCACAACCAGTCCTGTCTCTGAATCTAATTATGAATTAGAATTCCATCATAAGCAAAGATTAGGCTATCATTCATAATTCATCTAAAAGTCTCGTAGTATATAAAACAAATTCAAGATGCAGAATGTTGGTACAAAAGAATGAGATATAAGGGTCGGAGAGAAGAAGAGGACCACATTGAACCTGGACAGTTTAGTCTTCCCAGTTGTGGTATGCAACAGGCGAAATGTCCTGTCCTCCGTAAGCCGTACCTCCAAAGTCGAGATACCCCTGCGCACCCGAGTATGGGATACGTGCGATTTCGTCCCATTCACCCATGATCCATACGCTTTGCATCCCCATAATCATATGCTGAAGCACATGGCAATGTAGCATCCAGCATCCCGCGTCCTGAACGCGTAGCCTCCAGCAACGCCAGCCCTCATCGTCTCCTGCCGTACCCTTGGAACGATAACGGTAAAGGTTCGTCGTATCGCGCTGCACAGGATTGTAGTTTGCAAGCTTCTTCTCGTTCTCAACAGGATCATATGTCCCATTTCCACTTCCGCAATCATAGAAGTGGGAACCGTGCAGGTGGTATGGATGGAAGTCGAAGCCGCCGTTGTTGTCCACGAGACTACCCGTGTTTTCCAAGATAATTTCGATGACCTCGCCGAGTTTCGCAGGCCAGGTTAGCGTGTATGGGTCCCAGCCGCCGTTATCCAAGGCTGCAGTGTAGTTTGGCATTGCCACAGGACCGTTCTTGTAGATGTCGACGAGGTACGGAGGGCTGTTGGCCGAGTTTGTTTCGGTCCAGTTTAGGCCTTCGAGCTGCCAGATGGTGGTTGATTGCCGGAGCTGTACGTTGGATACATGAACGCGGCGAGTCACTTCAGAGGCGTGGGGGAAGTCATTGGGGACCAAGGGCTCGAGAGCGTATTCAAGGAAGTCGTAGGTGGCGTTGGTAAGAGTTAGAGGGGCTACTGTGGGAGCACTGGTGATCTTTGGGCCATCGCTTGGGTAGCGTAGGATACCGAAGCCGGTGTAGACGGTAGGTCTGTCTTTGGTCTCAAATTGGATCATATAGTCAGTCTGGTTTCCAAGTTCTTCTACCGTTTTTGTGCTAAGTAGCGCGTCGAAACGTTGTCCGGATGATACCATCATGTGGTCTATAGTGTATGGCTTAGTGTAATGACCATCCGCCTCGATGACATCGAACTTGGAGTGGCCCTCAATACCGAATGAGACCATGGATATGGCTGTCGCACCGACAAATCGCATGCGATAGGTCTTTCCAGGCTCCACATCGATCACTGGTAGTTGGCAACTGCCCTGGCCGGCTGTTTCACCAATAGCTACACCAACACCGTTCAATAGTACTGCATTTGTTTCGCCAGTCCAAACAAACGGTGTCGCAACGAGTCCATGCTCCATCGCCACGTCAGTCTTGTTGAAGAAGTCTTGGAGGAAGACGATACGCTCTTCATCGTACTCAAACGGAGGAGTATCACAGTCATCAATGATGAGCGGTCCCGCAGCAGAGATAGCCTGGAAGCCAATGTGGGAGTGGTAGAAGTATGTTCCAGCATCCTCAACCTCAGGGTGTATCTCGTAGTCGAAGCATCTATGGGGTGCAATGGGCCATTGACTGACAGGCGAGCCATCACTGAAAGGTGCTGTACGTTGGGTAAGGCCATGCCAGTGCTGCTATTTGTTAGTCGCAGTAACTTTAGATGATGTCTGGATTTAGTCATACCATTGTTGTGTTGAATTCCTCCATGTCATTGCAGACACGTACCCAACTTGTCTTTCCCGCTGGAAGATGAAGCGCCGGTCCAGGAGACGTGCCATTAACTAAAGCAGACATGCGATGCTGGCATGCTACAGTGTGGTTTTCGTATGTGACGGAGAGATAGAAGTCTGGGGTAAATCCTCCATCATGAGTATGAAGATGCGATTCGTTCTTCGATCTCGGGTGGGGTGCGTACGACTCTACGCCCACGACTGAATGTACTACTCCCAAGAGCAAGCCAAGAGCTAAGTGAGTAAACATGTTCGTGCGATGCGATACAAGATACTAGTGGTCCAATCTCAGTACGAGGGGTTCCTTATATAAGGCTGGCGGTATCTGGCTGTGCACGATCTGAGACAGCTAGTCGGCCATGTTCGAACTGTGATCTACGTCAGCGATACTGACGGCAAGGATGGGCCCGTAAGGCTCGATGGATCCGTGAGATTCGATCAGTATAGCGGCTATAGCCAACACCTCCTAGAGAAGGACCGAGATTCTGCCGAAATCATGACGGTCAGATGCCACTCTATCTGCATCTTCACACTCCGTTTCGTAGAACCCTCGAACCAATTTGTAGGAAGCCCTTTACATTCATTGAGCGTAAGATCAGCTGTCAAATTGAGGTTTACAAGTTATTGTGGGGCTCGTACAGTTCACTAACGTGGTATACTGCATACGCTCGATAAGGGGCTTGGGTCCGGCCCGAATGGTCGTTCTTTCTCGAATCTCGACATCGCAATTACCGGATCGTGCGAATCATACTGCACCACGGTCGAGATAGACGTCGACACAGACCAGAAGCACAGGGTGGTGGACAGCCTAAATTATATCGAGAAAATGCGACCACCCCTAATCGTCAAGGGAAAACTTTTTCCAGCCCAACCCAAACGCTATTCGGCCCACCACAAAGATCAGATAGAAGCGATCAAGACTAAATAGAAGCAAAACAACTTTACAAGTATCTGCTGTAATTAACACACTCAGGATTAGACAGAGATAAAACACCCTTGTAAGTATCTACTGTAATCAACGATTCAAAGAAAATGCCCCATTGAGTAAGAGATTTATAAGTTGTTAATTACTACAAGTATTCTAGAGGTAGTTCTTGGCTCTTAGGAAGCTTCTATCTTAACTAACTTGTTACTTTGTGAACCTTGGGTGGGCTAAATAGCGTTTGGGGTGGGCCGAAAATGTTTCCATACTATCAAACCATGATATGCACCGACTACAATTGGAACCTTGTTTACCTTCTACAGCCTTGCCCAGCGGCACTTCTCTCTATGAACGCTCAGCGGTTCTTTTTCGTCGTCAGCACTTTGTAGCGCAACGTCATTGACAAAATGTTTGCCAGACTCGCAGTATCCTTCTCTGCTATGCAAATGCTAGCATCGCCAATACCACTCCAACACAGCAAAGCCAACGATGTTGAAATCATGAGCCTAGACAAGAACGTTACATCATGCAGCGGAGCCGACAATATTGCAGCTGCAGTTATCTTACACCATTTGACGACATTGGTGTAGGTTGCGGCATCAACTGGCAAGCCGACGTGTCGTACTGAGGTAGGTTATTGGCATCGCCTTCCATTTCGCTCGAGCTACCACGAGCGATGTAGGCGGGCTTACAACAGAGTCCAACGACTTCGGTTTAGGCGACGGCTTCAATATGACCGCAAAATCACAACGGTTGGGACTGGACTTGATTTGAACTCCGCGAACGCTTCTGCCAACATACAATTCACCGGGGTGAAGAACGGCAGTGTTGTGCTTGTAGTCATGAATACTGCACCAATCATGTGCAGATTGGGAACCAGGTATTGAGAGTCGACTTTGTCGTGTAAGACGGTGTGATGTTCTCTATGTAGTTGAGAGGTGTGAGAGGGTGGAAGGGAAAAGGGATGACAGATAGCAGGTGGGTCTGTGCGATTAGCGGACCCCGTCTTGCCTGCAACTTCGATGTTTCGTTGCGCTACAAAGGCGCTTGCTATCTTCTAGAGGATTGAAATCTGAGCGTACTCGCTGCTCTGTGCGTTAGTGCGCTGTTGAAACATGGGGTGGTATGTACTCAGGTACCTCTTTTGACTACGTCTCTTGATAGCCAGTGCCCCTTCACTTCAAACCATGAGATCTTGCTGTCGCGATCGTTCAAGCCTACCGAATGCCTCTTTTCCATGCGCTTGTTTAGTCTCCAGGTACGATATCGGCAACCGCGTTTCTAGCTCGCGCCAGTGGTGTTCTTATTAAGGATGAAACCGAAGTACTGGAAACTGTCGCCCCCACCCATAACTTCCATTTCTAGATCCCACTCATTCTTACGATTGAGAATCGGTCTAACAAAGTGTGGTTGCCGGTAGGTAATGTAAAGAAACACGCCGTCGTCTTTCAAAATCCTCCAAACCTTATCAGAGTCAACATCTGTTCACAGCCATATGCCTAAGCCTCTGTTCCATACTCACCTCACTGATATACCTCCCGCTGTTGTCCATGACCTCTTCAGGCGGGCTCCATGGACTTCCGTAGATCATCGCATCTAGAGTGCCTTTGTCAAAGGCAATATCCACGGACTTGCTATCGATGTCTTTCATGTCCCGGACGTCGCCAACTTTCCATTCAACCTGGACTTTGTCCGGGTGTCGTGATTTCATCAGATCGACCACTACCGCAGAAAAATCAATGCAGAGCTGGTTCGTATAGCCTCGCTCCAAGAGATCGTATGGGACGGTCTAGCAATAGGTCAGCCCTGTGAATACATACCCGCAAAAATGGCATGGGTTTTCATGGTTCAGTTCAGAACATAGAAATCGAGAGGGTGGTATCGTTTGGCTATCCAGTGACGTGCAGTCTTTGGCGCTTCGATATTCACTTGAGGGAGAACCTACGCTATCTCCGCTCCCCAAATGAAGGATTTTTGCATTCTTTCCCTCGTCCCTCTTCTGGTCAAACAAATGCTTTTTGAAGAATGGCTCTAGCTCATTGAAAGCGCGGAACCATTCGTGCGTTGGCTTGTCACTATCAGCCTTTGCATACCGTTCGTCCCAAAACCCTGAGTGGCCGAGGGCTTGCGCTTCTTCAGAACTGGATGGCATGGTGTGTCTGGTCGATTTTAGATTTGTGCGCGTTACAGCAGGCCGAAAAAGTTAGTAAAGAAAAGAAAAATATGCTACGGGACCTCGGAAACATGAAATTTGAATTCGGAAGTTGTGCAGTTGCGGCGCAAATATGTACCCCTCCTTTTGCAGGAAGGATCCTGGCATCTGTGCTTCTGAAAATCCGCCGCTTATCTTATCTGCGTGCCTGCGAAGAGGCTCTATTCCTCTAAAGTCATACCTAACACATAATATTTCGAAAGGTATTTGCTGAGTTTGACAATGTTAGAATAGTAATATGGGGGTACCTAGGTTTTTTACACGTTCTAAAGCTAAGGGTTCATTCCGGCGTTCTACATGTGCACGATCGCGGCTCGACTGCGCGCCGTCACAAATGTGCTCTTCAATTATGAGACAGACTACCATTTCCCCCCTATATCAGCATCAGAGCTGCATTCTCAATATCTGTAACAAGATCTTTCGCAGTTCAAAATGACCCATGCTTGTAAAGCGAGTGACTTGGATATGATTCAGGCCCCGAAGGTCATCTATCACCGAATCAGTGACAGCTTTCGTAGTGCCGGGAATGTCTGCAGATTCGGGCTTGACGATCTAAACTCATTAGCTAAGCAACCGGAGAGGATGGGTTCGTTGCTTGCCGTGCTGCCACGAATTTTTTCGGTTTCTCTGAGTGCAGCGATCTTGAGCGGACGTCTGAGCTTGTTCCAATACCATGAGCAGAACACATCGAAGTCACGGGTTATGACTTGCAACTCTTCGGCAGATGGCTTCCAGGGTAGCAAGATGATCGGCGTGTACTAGAGTTTGGAGTCCGCCACTAAGGGGACTTAGTCCTCGAGCCAAGAGCGCAGTCCAAGTCGCGACCGAGGAGCCTTGTGACGGTGAAGCTAGTAAAATCATTCCGGCTATAGATCTCAAGAACATCGTGTAGTACGTCGAGTGCTCTGAATACATGAAGTTGATGACCTATGTCATTTTGTTAATGCTCGAACTGCTTACTGCTCATGGCAAGAAATTAAACATACAGCCCCGGCTAGTATACCGCCCATACTGTGGCCAAGAAAGATGACTTGTTGCTTCTTGCGCGGCGATTTTGCAGGACCAAGCTCGTTGTGCCCAAACTATGCTCGTCAGTACGTGACGTTCTTGGGAGACGAATATTACATTGAAGAGTGGCTTGATAAGCTCATATGCCAGAGGTCTTGCGGAATCCGTAATATTTCTGCTAATATTCGCCCTAGAAAATGGCTGCGTATTCCAACCCACCAGGCTGACGTCCACATGGTGTCCTCCATGTGCTTTGAGCCAGGAAGTAAGGTCGTTGAGCCATCTGAGAGATCAAGCATCGAATGAGCCCCAGGTTTTGATATCGCTTCACAGACCATGGATCGCATACAGACTGTTAGCGATGTTAGTCTTTGAATAGCCAGATTATATGCAGTATCTTACATGAACTTCGCATCCTGATGTCTTGTAATGGGAGTGAGTGTAGGGTTTATGGAGGAGGAAGCTCTTGCTATATGCTCCTCTGATACGTAAAGTGTCCCACTAGCCATGATGACTTCGTGATGTACTAAGGTGCGTGATGTGAGGGGCTTTGGGGAGGAGTGCCATGCGACTTAAATAATAAGCTAAACTCACAGTAATGACGTATCAACAAGAGAATTGGTCCGTACAGACCAGGTTGAAAGCATCGAATTGTGATGTTGGAGTTGACGGTTATTGGACCACCTTGACCGATAGAACTACATCACGTTGAGGATCTCAGCCTTCATGCAAGCCAGAACTGCTGACACTTGTGCCCGTACGTTGATGTCGGCCAGATGTCAGATGTGGCTGCAAGCTTTAACCACGAGAGGGATCTTTTAGGCCGACCCAATCACTTAACATCATATTGTTCAATGTGGTTCCAGCCTCGCAAATTCTGGAATATAATCTGTTCTTGAACGAAAGACTAATAGATCGAAGATGATAGACACAACTTGGGGACTGTGTTACGAAGGTAGGATTTCCAAACATGTACCTGGCCTAAATCAGGACTTTTAGAAGGATCCGTTTGGAGTTTCCTCAAGCAACTTATCGAATACAATATTGTGTATGACCTCGGTATCTGTGAGAATTTCTTGAACCCTGTTCCTCAGCAGTAAAGGAATGTAACGCAAGAAATGAACGCCCAATATACTATCTAGTTCGTATCGCGAATCATTCAGCTTCCAGCAACTACAGCCAAACCCTCGTAGATCTGCCTCCTGACCCTAGAGAACGTCGCCGCGTCATTATTCCTTGGATCCAGGTTGCCATAAGCCCCTCCATCGATCTCAATTTGACCGGTAGCCGTCTTCCTCACAGCCACAGTTCCGTTGATGACAAGCACACCCTCACCCCTGAACTCCGCCTGCATGCCGTTGGCATTCATGAGCTTTCTCAAATCGGCGAGACGAAGATCACCGACATGGAAGGGTTGTGCAATAGACCGAACGGCGGTGGCCATATTTGTAGGAATAACGTCGAGAATAGGCGTCTCGTCGTTGTTGTCGCTAGACACAGGGACGGCGGGCGCATCGAGTCGAGCTTTCTTCTTCGCAGGCGTATCCGCTTCTTCCTTGATCTCAGGCTCAAGGCTTGCAGCTGCGAGGCGGCCAGTGATAGCCACAACGCCCATGCCCCGGACATTCTGCCAGCGCAGATTGCGTACCATGCTGCGGCTGAGCTTGACACTCCAGGCGTTCGTGTCAACACTGGCGTCAACCATCATGCCGACTGTGGGTGTGAAGACATCGATGGCGTTGGCAGCATCGGTATTCGCATTGAGCGCTATGCGACTTATTTCTGCAAGCTCGAGAGTTTCGCCTTCCTCGCCACCAATGAAGATCAGCTTGCGAGGTTTGATAAGCGGAATAAGCTGTTGAATTGTGCGGCGATCGTGTAGACCCGAGAAGTCGACAAAGGCAATCCGAAATCGTATCTCCAGGATTTCCGACTCGATGAAAACTTTCGAGGGACCCTCGACTTTATCAGGATCGTCTTCTGGTTCACTATCGGATGCTCCATCCTCGCCTTCCCGGACTTCCTTGTCTTTTCGGCGCTTTTGATTGGCGTTGGCTTTACTGGCGTCGGTGCTGTTCAGTAGATCATCCCATCTCCTCTTCTGGCCAACAGCATTCTCCTTCTTTGTTCCTTCGCCACGAAGAGCTTCTCCGGCAGTGTTGTCCTCTTCTTCGGCACGTGCAAAGTCTTCGGGTCGAATAAGGTCACCGAAGTCATCCGCGCGACGTTTCTTGGCCTGGAACGGGAACATTTTCTCCTTTCCTTTTTTCCCTTGCACTTCATAGTCGTGAACGTTCTTGCGGCGTACGAGTACGTTGACACCCAGCTCGGCGTCTGTCATGCCAAGTTTGTTTCGCGCGTGCTGAAGCGCGACAGTTGCATTGAGGGCCTTTCCGCGATATCCGTCACCAGAGCCTTCCGAACTCTCTGACTCGGTTGATGATCGATCGTCAACGACATCAGCGGACGCCTCGAGCATGGCTGCATTGTCGCCGCCCATGGTTGTCTGTCGTTGTCTTTGTCCGGCAAGGAACTGCTGATAAAGTGGGACTTCATCACCTTCGAGTGCGACTGCTCGTACAGTGTTGAGTGGTGCTTGGTCGCCTGCGGCATCTATCACAGTAATAGACGGAGCGTCTTGTCCTGGCGATGCATTGCGCTGGTTCCACAACCCCCAGAGGTATCTACCGAGACCCTCTTTTTCAGCGCCCAGTCGACCAGCTCGCTCTGTGAGGATGACCAAGTTCTTCTCATCAGATGCCAAACTTTGAACAGCGTCTTTGGAGAACCCCCACTCGAGTGTCGCGTCGCTTGCTAGTATCACTCGCGGTCCAGCTGCGCTCAGCATGCGAGCTACACGTGTCTTACGCTCGACCAAGGTTATGTGTTTGAAGTCGAATGGAACCCTGGCTCGGTCTTCTTCTTTTCCGTTCTTATTCCTTCGATCTTGATCGGCAGCACTGGCCTCAAATTCCTTCACAATGCCCTCCTCCATCCATTCCAACATACTCCGTACGTAGCGCATTGTTGCACCACCCGTCCGACTCGCAAGATAGACCTTTGCGCTTCGTAGTGCACCACCATCCTCGGCATTTGTTGCACCACGCTCCCAAGTTTCTTCAAGGAGATATGCCAGTTCAAGTATACGCGCACTTGAGTCTGATGGAATCAAGACGGTTCCGCCCTTGGCCACTGTATCCTGTATCATCTCGAGGAGGGCTTCATCTCGCTTGTTAGGCGATCTGGCAACCTTTACCAGGCCGGTGTTCTTGCTACTGCATATCAAAGCGGTTGGACGACGCAGCTGTTCCAAGACTTCAGAGCCACCAGTGCCAGGTCCTCCCAGCCAGGCAGCTCCCGAGAGAACATGTTCCCTAGCTTGGTTCCAGTCGACGGCATAGACGACTGACTCCATACCATGCTGTATGTGCCATATTGAACCTCCCAAGGTGTGTCCGGCACTGTATGCAGTGATGGTAAGACCGTTTAGCGGGGGCGAATGCGGCGAAGGGATGGGCTGGTGTGGTTGCGAGTATCGAAGAGGGTTGATGCGGGCGAAATAATCGGCGATCTCTTGCGACGTAGGCGCTTGAAGAAGAATGTTGGGATTCTTCCCGCCCTTGAGTGCCGAGGAGAAGGAGTATGCAGACTCGCTGAGAGCTTCGGTGGGGATTATCGACGATGCAAGCGGCGTGGATTCGTATATATCTTGTAGTAGCGTTCGGCCGAGGGATATAACGGGGTTTGTCGCGTAGACGGGTATTCGCGTGAACAGAGGGAAGTTCTTGCAGCAGTGTACGTAGGCGCCGAGATGCGCAGTGGTCGCGTGAGTAAGCAGGATGAACGAGAGGGTAGGGACATGTCTGGAGTGTCTAGATTAGTCGTCGTGTATATATAGTGTATTGCTACATAGCGACTTTGCTACCCGCTTCCAATGCCTCCCATGCGCGAGTCGCACGTATGGACAGCCCACAATCCAAATGGCGTCCACATTGCATTCGTGGCCAGATTATGGACCTACCTCTCAATTTCCTTGAGCTTCTCTACGCTGAAATCCTCGTCCCAACCAACATCGATCAAGATTTGTATGCCTCCATCGAACTCTAGCAATGACTGGGACGCTGGCGAGGAGCTCTGCGCGCCTAGAAGAGGAGTAAAGTTGAACATGGTTGCGGTCGCTAGTCAATTTACTTGAAGCGATTCCTAGACTCGAAGCGCATGGTAGACGCACGCTGGATGGAACAGTGAAGTGGTGATGTTTCTTTGATAGATGCTGGAGCAGTGAGAGACCATGACCTAACGCGTCGAAGCGCGCGCGCGTCGGAGCCGGCGAAACATATGATCCGCACATTGCTCGCTGCATCACGTGACGACAGTCCGATGGTAAGACTGAGCCTCATTCTCCGAGAGTCCAGCATAAGGAACATGTTACGTTGCGACCTATTGCGGTGCTGGCTTCGATGCAGTCTGCTGCTGCTGCTGGAGGAGCGATACGATACTTGCAGTCCCAGTCCGAAACATTTCCACATCCCCATCTTTTCCATCGGCTGACTTTGTTTTGGTATAGTTTGTGGGCTTGTGCGCATGGTATGCAACTTGTACTGCATGTTAACCTTGGAGATCCAAGCGGGCCCCGCTGCATACGTGTTCGCAGACACGGCAACAAAACAGTCCCGCGCCATCGAAATTAGTCCTTCACCCGCCCACGCATGCATCGGTTAGGAAGCCTAGGGAGTCGTAGTTGTCGTATGACAAGGAAAAAGGCAAATATGCTGGGAGACAAAAGACCTACAGAGGCGCTGCAAGGCTTTCCAGAGACATGTACCACACCATGGAGAATACCAGCCTTGAGGTCTCTTCGTTCGTATGAGGCCGCGCCGCCAATGAAGCGGTGCTAGTATCCAATGTGGAACTTCGGAACGAGACTGGCATGCGCAGTGTCCAACCCGCCACAAACATGCAGGAGTTGCACTGCGCATTCAACAAACTTCATCCCAGCTCATGTGCAGTAGACACGGGTGAGGTACAGGGCAAGACCATAGTACCTCCGACTATCTCCTGACATGTTACCCATGCGAATACCCGAGAAGACGTCATGACAGGCATCAAATGAGACTATCGTCCGTTTTCGCAAGTCGTTCATGGATCCCTAGATGCTAGCTCGCAAACCACCCAGCTCCAGAAGACATGCATGTTGAGCATGGGAGAAGACATGTATTTTGAGCATGGCTCAAGACTTGCTGCACATGCAGCCGTCTGCACCTGATTGTCTGCGTCGACCCCGCAGCTAAAGCACGCCGCTAACAATGCAAGTCATTCGCCTGTCTTCTTCGGCCGCATACGTCCGTCATTTTCAATACGCAAGAACGGCCTAATGACTGTCAGCCAGCGGCGCGCCGCTATCACAACGCAGGGACAACGATCTGACCCAGCTCCATCTCGTCTCTGTCTAGGCGGTCACAGCACTAGGCAGTGGTTGTGGATACGTCATGACGCTCATCAGCGAGGACATCAACTTCGGAAACGACTGATTCCAAATTGGATACGGTAAGATCCAAAGTAGGAACTAGACTCCACATGGTGATGCGGCGGCGGGTCCGAGACATGATACTTTCCGCCGAATCATGCTGAGTAAATAGCTCCGACAAATTGATTCACGGTCATCTGTCGACAGTGGCTCGCAGTACTCGCAAGAAGCATCGGAGAGCGATGTAGTATGATGCCCGACTCTGTTATTGACCGACCTCGAGCCTTGAAGGATCATGTACATGAAGCATGCTCATCTACTTTTTACCCAAGGAGAGGCGGCTTGTTCTCGTGTTCTGCACTCGAGTCTGTCAAAGCGTTCGGCTGGAACCGAAGGTCAGGGTACTGCGGAAACCCACCTGGAGCCAGCTTTGGGAGCGTGCCTTTGTGCCCGTCGTCCCGCTCCGGCCGCAAAGTAACCAGATCCTCAACACGCAGGGAAATCCACAGCGCGACACTACAATTTCGAAAGCACCAAGTCCAAAAAGTAAAGGCCCTTGCTTTGAGGAGAAAAAACATCTTTGTAGCTCACCAGGATCGCGCAAACCAATGACAGAGAATCACCATCCTTGGATCGCTACCTGCTGATAGGTGTAGCGATTGCGGGGAGGGTGCATGCGAGCTTATGGCAGCTCGAACAAACTTTGGCCGGCCGTTAATCGTTGGACCTACCAGACGCGCTGCTGTCAATATTGTGAGGATCTTCAGGCCTCATAATCCCTGACGTGCTAGCTGTGGCTTGATGCTGGAAAATCTGAATGCGGCATGGTCGGGTCGTCAGCATGCTAAGATCGTCTCGCCTGATACCCTCAATACCTCTCTATAACTAGAGAACAAGGTCCGATTCGACCGGATCGTCACTGTGGAGAAGTAGTGTCGTCAGGTCACACACACACACACACATACACACAAGGCATCGCGGAGTTGCAGCACGATGGGCTGGACATCCTAGCGTGGGGCTGATTGTCGGCTGGGAGCGCCTCAAGTATCGCGTATTGACCAACTGATTGCGTGCGCCGGCCGTGAATTGATGGCGTTCGTGTGGTGGTAACAAGCAGCACATAGAGAAAATCATGTACACGGTGAATCGATCCTGGCTGTCAGCATCTGGTCAATCAGGAGAATGCGCTGCCTCGTAAAGCCCTCGCATAGCATTCACACAAGACCTGCTGCTGATTCTGGGCCACCCGCTTCGAGCTTAAGTTTGTGCAGCCAGTGAGATCTGAGGAGTGGCTAGGCCTGCGAACCAAGATATGAAGCCGCTCGAAAGCGACTCATGCACCAGTCGATACATACACTAGCAACATCACGTTTCAATGCTCCACGAGGTTTACAGCCTCCAGAAGACTTAGCGCTCACACCGGCGAATGTTCGCAAGGCCAACTGCAGCGCTCGCTACGTCTTGGGTTGTCGTCAACACTGTCCTTCGCGTGCCCGGTGCTTCACTGCGAGCGTCGGCCTACTCACTGTTTTAAGTCGGCTGGGGCCCAGGGAGATGGTTACAGCGGGACCAGTGGACTCGTTCTAGGATTATCCTCCATTACCAGTATTAGAGGCGAATTGGTGTTGTTGCTGCGACGCTACTTTAACACACTATATCCTCTCGCCTCTACCTTGCTCCGCAACCTGGTTCGAAGCTATCCAGGCTGCACTTTAATACCTAGTCGACAAATCCCACTCGTCCAAGCAGATCTCCTCACACACACCTTTTGTCACTTCTCCGCACGCCCACGCTGCTCACATCCCCCTTGGGTGTACAACATCGGCATCGACCACTCATCACCGTTATCATCCAACATAACTTGTTTTCGACTACCCCTGTGTGCTGCACTGGGGCTGTGTTCAGCTCAGCCGTTCATCTCGGAACGACGCAGTTTTGCCGTTGGTTCCACCCAAATCCTATTGGATATTCCGCGGACGCCCACGGCTCGCTAAAGACGCATTCCCCCGCTCTCACGCAACCTACCGTGCGATCGCTCGAGGCATCAGAAGTAGACGACTTGGACCCTTCTGCAATACTCTGCTCAACTTTGCTTGGAATAGCTGCCGCATCGTTCTACCACTTGTACCAGTCTGCTTAGAATTGACCGGCACAAGTACAAGATAACCTCTGGTTGCCACTTGTTATATGAGATCGCGCTGGGCTCAGACGCATCTATAGGAACGTTACTCTTTCGTACTTCCCATCCGCGCGCAAGACGGACTGGACATCCAATGCGCGCCTCGTCCCACTACTAGTCCACCAACGTCCTCAATTCTGGCTCGAATGATCTCGACAGTTCCCTTCGGCCCTTCGCCGCCAGGCGCCCATAATCGCTTGAGCACGAGCTCATCGCCCCAGCCCTCCATGTCGTCCGCTAGCGACTCTCCATTTACCACGCCCAACTTCGATTCCACAATATTCAGCCCTTCAGAGTCACAATCGGAGGAGCGGCCAGATGAACGAACGGATTCCCTTGAAGTAGTGCCCAAGCTTGAAGAGACGGAACTTCAGCTGGCAGATGTCAAGGAAGAGGCATCTCCGGCAGACACTCCCATTTCCCCAACCGAACCCGTACGGATACGACGCGCGCGTGGTCGACCAAGGATACACCCTCCTCGCTCACCCACCACTCTTGCTAAGCAAGCCAAAGCCCGATCCAAGACTGGGTGCACAACATGTCGAAAAAGGAAGAAGAAGTGTGACGAGACCAAGCCATTCTGTAATTGCGCCATTGACTCGTGCTCGTGGACTAGGTACTAATGTAAGCCAGGCTTGTCATGTCAGAAGAACAACATCCATTGCGAGGGATATAAGCCCGTCGAAATATGGAAGAGTGGAAAGGAACGGGCGGCAGAAGGTATGTTGTCTCACCATACGTGTTTACTTTTCCGAAGTGGGCCAAGCTAACAGTCCAACAGCTCGGAAGCGAAGCCAGGATGTCAAGTTCGACCTTCCGCCTCTCATGGAAGGTGTTGAGAACGATCTCGACCGGCAACTTCTGCAACATTTCTCCAGCAGAGCGAGTGCCGTCCTAACCTTGCATGGCGACAAGTCGTCGAATCCCTTCACCAAGATACTGCTGCCTATGGCCCTTCAGCATGAAGGTCTAATGCACTCAGTGCTGTGTTTGTCGGCCTCTCATATGTACTCTGTCAACCCATTACAAGAGTACGAGGACAGGCAGGTCTTTCATCGGGGCAAGGCTTTGCAGCTTCTCAAGCATGATATTGAACGGCAAAAGGCTGGCGAAGGTGGTGTCATGGTCTATGAAGATTCTAATGTTGCCCAGATACTATTGCATCTTCTGCATTCCATCTGCGACGGCAACACCTCCGGCGAATACCGAATGCACATGATTGCAGCAAAGCAGATTGCCATGACGCAGAAGTCTTCGAACCCGGATTTTCAAACTCTCTTCGACGAGTTCTTCTACTACCATTGGATCGCCAGTCAGATCACCTCTCTTGATGGTACCGAGGTACCCATGATGGAAGACTTCAACCTCCCTTTCAAGATCAGCCCGGAGACCGCAGGATTAATCGGTATATCCGACGGACTCTTTGGTTTCATTTCGAAGATTAGCAACCTGAGGCGGAAAATACGTACCCGCATTGATGAGAAGCAGCAGCCCGTTATGGATTACGAGGCATTGCTCGCCGCCCACGCCATCGACACAGGCCTTCGTGGATGGGTATGCCCACATAGAATTGGATCGCCGCGATATACCATCTCCATGCTTTATCGTCAAGCGACGTGGGTCTATCTCTATCGCACGACAAAAGACTCAAAACCCCATGCATTCATCAAGAGCGCCGTCGACGATGGTATACGATACATCAACGAACTACCAGCAGAAGGCTGGGTACAAAGCAACGTTTTGCTCCCGTTGTTCTTGATTGGATGCGCTGCATTCGAAGAAGAGCAGCGTGTGGAGATCAACCGGGCGTTCAATGGTCTCATTGCCTGCACCGGCCTAGGCAACATTGGCTTTGCGAAAGAAGTCGTTGACCAGGTCTGGGAGCTCATGAGCTCCCCTGATCCAGAAGTACAGAAAGAGTCATGGGATTGGGAGAGGTCCGTTGTCCTATCAATTCTATGTGAGACACAAACTAACCAACACACTAGGTTAATCAAGATTCGTGGTTGGGATTTCCTCGCGACATGATCTTCGAGGGAATCAATGAGAGAGAGAGTTTTTTTTTTTTGGCGATTTTTCGGATCCTGCCAGTCCCGCGGCGAGGATCTTCGGGCATCGATATGGATTACTCACGTTAGGAGCGCTGTTTTTACCTCGCTTGCCACCTAATGCCATGGCTGACGGCGGACGTAACGGTTTATAATGCACGGCTTCCATGGCGGCGATATGAGAGTCAGCACATAGCCTGAAGTGCAACGCGACCGTTTGGCTTCGTACTTGGCATTTAGGGTTCCTTATTCAATCGGCGTTTCTACGGGCGCAAAAAGGAGTCAAGGTATTTGGTGGGTCATCGGAGGGCGGTTTACAAGGCTCGGACCGGCAACGATGCACTACGGCCTTACGATCAAGTTGCATTGGACGGGTACTTTCCCCTGTAACACTCGGCGGTATTGTGTTACGGTACGGGAAAAAGGGCACTGCTTGTCTTTGCATTTACGTGGCTTCGGTTTATTTTAGGATGTGATTTGTTGTTTGCGATGTTGTATTTTGCACATACCTGGCTTCAGCCGGGCGGTACATGTCAGATCGCGATGCACGCTATCCTGCATGGGCGAGGCGTATTCGTACACATGGCATTGCAGGACTTGTTGAAATAGGTCCGATTGCTGGCCGGCATTTTCTTATTCTCTCATTACAATGACGACACGTATATATGCAGGTAGCTTTGCGGCACAGGAATGCACGCTGGTATCCACTCGGCTCACGCAATTCTCGACGCAGCTTCGCAGGGAACGCATGGCTTGATGGTCGATCATGATTTACCTCGGTGATGGGGTGAAGAGCTATAGTGCGGCGCTGGTGTACTGTAACTTTGCAGTAAGCACTACCCGTGCCACAGCATCTAGACCTCTCCACTCGCTGCGGGGACGTTCTTCCTCCAATCCGGTTACCAGCAATCAAACGCTTTGGCGAGGTTCCTTTGCAGCTTCGTTGGAACGACTTTGTCGCATGGCGTCGTTGTGGGATTCATGAGTCGGCGGCACAGCATGCAGCCACTTCTCGGAATGTTCAAGTGCATATAACCGGGCAACGATCATCAACGACATACATTATAGAAGCGAGTAAAAGTGGCGGTACCTGCAATCAGGACAGACGTCTTTACTCGCGCAGTCGGAATTCTCGGACGAGCCAGACAAACCGTTTGGCAGATCGGCCCAGGGTACCAGGTTGAAGACACGGCATGCGTGGGGGTGTTGTCGCACATGTCTCTTTGGCGGCTTGAACAGCGTTTACGGTTACGTTCGCCCGGCCCAGACGCGCATCCGATGTGACCGGTACACTTTCCCCAGCGGCACAATGACGAAGGTTGATACCATCGTTGCGGGAACAATAGCTAGAAAGCAGGAATCCGCGGCGTAGAATCGGACCTTTTACATTGACGATCTAGAATGCAACCCCCCACGCTGCTCAGGCAAAGTTGGGGCTCATAATCCGAATGATCCGGTGCAAAGGTCGAAATATAGGCTGATTCGAGCAAAACACGCCGTCGGTACCTGGCACTAGTGTCTGCATGGATAAATAAGAAGAGGAGGATCCAGCTGCATAGTTCTGAAACGATGTTGCTTTCTCTCATGGTCCAGCATAGGACCGAACCCGTTAAGTCGTGTGCGACGTTACACACATGGCGTGACACACTCCTCCACGTGGTTTGTTAGACGTCACAGAGCGACATCAGTCACCCATAGAGGTCGGATTCTGGAGCCATCAGCACGTTTGTTGTAGGAAGGATTCTGATTATCTCCGAAACTTATCCACCGATCTATTTCTCATCTCCTCGCTCCATGACATGCATAGTATATTCACCTTGACGGTAAATGCCGGGCTTGGATAGGTATCCCGCATGCATCCTCTACCCGAACATGGGTATAAGTCCGACCCTTGAAATAGGTATCTACACGACTCGCTATGGAACGCAAAAGCCATGAACACCTACTCATACGGTGCCTGCATATGCGACCTGCATAGAATGCCTTTCTTCCCGATAATGCCGATGGCAACGGCAGATTGAAGGTTGCATTACTGGTCTCGCCGCATACAAAGGCAAGCCCTATACCGTTGGTTGTTTGCGATTAGTCTCACACCGATGTAAGCGTAGCTAGCTCGCCCCAGTCCACGAGGCAAGACGTGCGCGTGGCGGTTGACGCAAGCCATCGATAACTCTTAGTCAAGTCGGCATAGGAAATAGGATTGATGGTCCATGCGAACTAGATGCCCGGAAAGGGTCATATGCAGTCTTGTTTGTTGACGTCTTCCAACGGACCTGCAGCTGACACGAAGAAGGAAATTGTATCAGCAAGCCACAACAACGTGTGGCTTTGGGCTTCAATGGCCGCCCGAGACGAGTATCGGATTGAAGGTAGGGCAATCACTAGCATGGAGCTTGTCGTGGTCGGTCGCAAAGCGACAGGCAATATCGTGGTGGAGTGTAAAGAATTGCCCGTGCAAAAGCTGCTTAATGGCCAAGAGGCACTGATATGTGCCTCATGGCGATCATATAAGCCGCCAAACCGTTGCGACGTACGGCGGCGTCGCCTGTCCAAGCTGTCAATAATGGTGGAATGGAGGGTACGGAACAACACTGATAGGCGTGGACGCAACATGCATACCCCGATAACTTCAGGGATGCAAGACGTCTTCTGCCGAGCATGTCAGCCGTGCAAGTTGGACGATCAAACACTATCGTCATCGGCCACGAGGCGAACCAACCCAAGATGACATTCATTCATGAAGCTCGTTAGATGGTTCCTGATGCTCAGCGATCCGGCTTTGAAAGCCGCAGCCTCGATCCCACCCAATAGAAGCAGATAGCGAACATACATGCAAAGACGGGGTGTTGCGATGCAAACGCAGGGTCAAGTGTGAGATGCATACCGAGGCTTTTCTGATCCCCTACCCAGGTGGATACCATTATTTCCAGAGATCGAACAAATCCTCCCGCTGCCGGGCGCGATTGTGCATACTTTGCTGCTGGCCCACTCATGTGACATGACGGAAAGCTACAAGTGAGATTTCGGAAGCCATGTGGAGTTGGTTTGCAATCGGACCGCAAGACCCAGCCCCTCGCTCAGGAGGCCGCCCCGAGTCTTTCTCGTGCAAGTGGCCTCGCGTGAGAAAAACTGCGCGGCGTACATACCTTTTGCCCGTGAATGGTGGTCCCAATCCTGTTTTGGCTATACGAGGGACATTGGTCGTGAACACCTTGAGTCGTGAATGGTTCGGCAGTTGCTCCTCTTGTCCATCTTGCAGCACTTCTGCGCCACGTTCTAACACTTCATTGGAGCTCTCCATGGTTGATTTTGCGCAGCCATATTTCATTTGCATAACGATGCATTTCGCACAAGATTCCACTACCCAAGATTGGCAGGTTCAAGAGAATGTGGCTTTGTCGACCTGTCGTCCTTCCCGCCTCCACAGTAGTGTTGAACACTTCCGCGCGGTTGAACTCTCCATGCGCTGCAAGCAGTAACTACCTGGCTGTGTTTGTCGCGCAACGGCATTTCTTCGCATTGTAGACTACTCGCTCGATATGAGCCGTTGCGATGGATTCTAGAAGGGTTGACCAACACAGCTGCGAACTCGATAAAGCAATGTAAGACTTGCAGAGTCCGGCCAAGCCCCTGCATGCAGGTCGGTTGGCAAGCGAGGCGGCGTGTTTGAACATCGTCGTGTCGCGTGAAAGAAGCTCCGCGCGTTGACATGTGGGCGAAGTCTTGATTCTATGCGCGCTTCTCCTTTGCGAACGACTGATCATGAACCTTTGACCAGAAATCTGCAACTCGGGAGTCACTAGAGAAGATGGAGCCAGGGCGTATGCAGGGCAGATCAGAATCTGCGCCCAGCCCGAAAGAAGAAGACACGACGCGCCCCGCCACACCGCACCGTGGGGAGTCCACAAGCACATCGCCCAGCGAAAACCGCGGCATCTCCTTACGCGAAGTTGATCCTGTTTCTGTGCGATTGGAGCACCTCACAGTCTCCGTCGATGAGTCGCCAAATGCCTTTGCTCGAGCCTTCTCGAAGCAGAAGTCGTCACCAGACCGCAACCATGTCAAGACCATACTCGACCATGTATCGGCGGACATGCCATCTGGAAGCCTCACAGCCATCATCGGAGGAAGTGGGAGCGGAAAGACATCATTGCTCAACTCTATGAGCGGGCGCTTGGCAGTGGGAAATCGACTTGCTACTGCGGGCCGCACGCTTTTCAACGGTGGTGAGGATGTATCGCGCATCAGAAGCGCATACGTTATCCAACAAGATATTCTCCTTCCTACATTGACTGTTAGGGAGACTTTGACATACGCTGCGCAACTGCGACTACCCTCTGCTGTCGACGACAAGGAGAGGAAACGACTGGTTGAAGAAGTCATCTTGGAGCTGAGCCTGAAAGAAGCCGCAGATACGAGGATCGGCAACCATGCGCACAAAGGCTGCAGTGGTGGAGAGAAGAGAAGGACAAGTATCGGTGTTCAGCTGCTATCAAATCCTTCACTCCTATGGCTAGATGAGCCGACGACCGGACTAGATTCGACAAGTGCTTTCCAAGTGGTCAAGACTCTACAGAACCTTGCTCGGAACGGACGGACCATCATCGTTACCATCCATCAACCGCGTTCTGAGATCTGGGATCTATTCGACAATGTCGTCCTTCTATCTCGGGGCAGTCCGGCGTACGCTGGCAGCGCGACAGATTGCCTTCCATACTTTGCGAAGCTTGGCCATGAGATGCCCCCATTTACAAACCCGGCCGAATATCTTATCGATGTTGTCAGTGTCGACAACAGGAGTGTGGAAGCAGAGAAAGCGGCCCAGGATCGTGTTGGTCGCGTGATAGAGGCATGGAGATTGCATTGCAGTAATACCCTTCAGGAAAAACACGAATCAATCACCCCACCTACGTCTGTAACAAGGGCTCAACCGAAAAAACAACGCGCCAGCAAAACGTCGCTTGTACAGCAGACTCGCGTACTTACAGCAAGAACATGGACCGTGACAATTCGTGACCCTATGGGTAAGACGTTCGATACCATGGTTACTGGTAGAGCACATGCTAACTCTTCCATCTTCAGGCATGTTTGGAAGTCTGGTTGAAGCCATTGGCATGGCGGTCATTACAGGATGGATATTTTTGCAGCTGGATGGCTCACTATCTGGTATACGATCTCGGCAAGGAGCCTTGTACAACGCAGCCGCGCTTCAAGGTTACCTCATCCTGCTCTACGAGACATATCGGCTTACAGGCGATATTCAATTGTTCGACGAAGAGGCGCGACAAGGTGTCGTCAGCATATCAGCCTTTCTCATCTCAAGACGACTGGCTCGAATCTTGATCGAGGATATACCAGTACCTCTCATCTTCTCGCTCATCTACTACTTCTTCTGCGGCTTTCGTGCAGATGCAGGACAGTTCCTCACGTTCTTCGGTATTATACTGCTGCATCAGTATATTGCCGTGTGCTTCGCCATGACTTGTGTCGCTTGCTCGAGAAACTTTGCCGGCGCGAGTCTGGTAGCGAACCTAGCATATACCTTACAGTCCATGGCATGTGGTTACTTTATTCAGTCAAATACGATCCCAATCTACGTACGCTGGACGAAGTGGACAGCCTATGTCTTCTACGCATTTGGAGCGTTATGCGCCAATGAGTTCACGGGCTCATTTTACGACTGCCCATTAGAGGGTGGGCGATCAAATCCAGCCTGCAAAGAATATGATGGCGATTTTATCATGGACTCGCTTGGTTTTCCAGATAACTGGGTTTGGAGGCCGATACTTGCCCTTCTTGGTTTTGCCATTGCCTTTTACGTTGGAGCAGGAGTGTTACTCAAGTTCTGGAATGCTGAAATTGCTATGGCTCGCGCGAGGCCATCCAACATGGATGCCTCCGCCGGTAAAGAGAAGATGAGCGAGCGCGTGGCGGACAATGTTAGAACCATCGATATTCGCTTGGAGGGCTACGGGATGGATGTTGAGAAACGCTCTCTACGAAAGCGCTGGACGAAGACTATCCTCAAGCCGCTTACCGCCGACTTTTTCCCTGGATCATTGAATGTCATCATGGGTCCCTCAGGCTCTGGAAAGACATCGTTGCTGAATAGCATGGCAATGAGACTCAAGGATGACACATCGACGCGGTACAAGCTGTATGGCACCATGAGCTACAATAGTCTGATCCCAGCCCAAGAGGTCGTTCACTCGATCTGTTCCTTCGTCACACAAGATGACGATGCACTACTGGCGTCCTTGACAGTGCGCGAGACGCTTCGCTATGCAGCCGGCCTGCGGCTTCCGAAGTGGATGTCGAGAGTGCAGAAAATGCAGAAAGCTGAGGAAATTTTGCTGAAGATGGGCCTCAAAGACTGCGCAGACAACCTCATTGGTAACGACATTATCAAGGGTATCAGTGGCGGCGAAAAGCGCCGAGTTACGATTGCTGTCCAGGTAAGAAATGTCCCTGTACGAACTGTATGTGAGACACACACTAACTTCGTACGCGCACCTTTCAGATCCTCACTGAGCCACGCGTCTTGTTGCTTGACGAACCACTGTCGGGTTTGGATGCATTTACGGCGCTGTCCATCATGGATGTACTCCGCGGTCTAGCCCAAGAAGGTCGTACACTCATAGTCACAATCCACCAGCCGCGCAGCGACCTCTTCGCTCATTTCGGTAACATTTTGCTTCTTGCTCGTGGTGGACATCCCATCTATGCTGGTCCTGCCGACAGCATGTTGACCCATTTCGCTGGTCTGGGTCACGAATGCCCTCGTCATGTCAATCCAGCTGATTTTGCTCTCGATCTGATTACTGTTGACCTTCAGCACGAGAGACGCGAGGCGGCCAGTCGGAAGAAGGTACGGAAATTGGTCGAGTCATGGAATGCTAGTGTGTATCCAGTCGCTCGAGTTGGGTCGATAACGACGCCGGCGGAGTTGGGCAGTATGGCACGAGAACCATCATCCTTCGCTTCAGCCTATTCGATTCTCATTCGGCGTGCGACCAAGAACATGTTTCGACAGCCGGACATTCTAATTGCGCGCATCATGCAAGTAGTGGGATTGGGCATCGTGCTTGCGCTCTACTTTGCACCGCTCAAGACCGACTACTTTTCTGTGCAAAATCGCCTTGGGTTCCTGGTCGAAATCGCACCGCTTTACTTCGTTGGCAGTATGTAAACCTCATTATTATTCTCTCGCCAGGCTAACCTCGAACAGTGCTTAACAACATCGCCGTCTATCCCATAGAGCGAGACGTCTTCTACCGAGATTACGACGATCGCATCTACGGTGTGGAAGCCTTCTTCCTTACTTATATCTCCATCACCACCCCATTTGAAATCATGAGCTGCCTCGTCTTCTCAGTGCTCGCCGTTTTCGCCGTTGGCCTAGAGCGCAATGCGCAAACGTACTTTATCATCACCTTCAATGCCTTCTGCATCACCAGCTGTGGCGAGAGTCTAGGAATCGCTTTCAACACGCTCTTCACACATACTGGCTTCTCGGTAAACTGCATGTCGGTCTTCCTGAGTGTTGCTCAAGTCATGGGCGGTGTGTTGTCCCTTGACGTCCCGGACTTCTTGCAGGCTTGGAATCATCTTTCACCTGTGAAGTGGGCGGTCGGGAATATGGCCCCATATACGCTACGTGGTCTTACGTTCACCTGCGAAGACTGGCAGAGGGTTAACGGACAGTGCCCCATCCAGACTGGAGAGCAGGTGCTTGACCTGTACAAACTGAACAAGAACCCAAAGATGAATCTTATGGCATTGGGTATTTGCGCTGTTGCCTATCGCTTCCTGGCATATGTCGTGCTCAAGATGGTTAAGGAGCGATGGCTCGGCAAATTGTGGCGAAAGCTGGGTGGTGGAAAGAAGAAACAGACGGCTGAGGCATCTCGGGCAGAATAGTTGGCATGCTCTCACTTATCCTGAGAAGTAACGCATATTTCCAAGACTTTACATATGTAGGATCTATCAAGATTTCCAAGGGACCTTCCGCCTTGATCCTTCGTTGAAACCTGGTACAAGCAAGTAAACCCCTCTAAACCCGCCAGGAACTCGATTCGCGTTCCATATCAGCAGCAAGAAAGTCCATCGTCGAGGCACAACTCGAAAGCTCCCAAATGTAGAAACATGTTCAGGATCCGACTAGCTACCAACTAGCACTCAAATGCGGTGGCCCCAAAGATGAAGGGAGTTACCATTCGCCCTGTTCCTCGTGTTGTCCCATCCAGCATCTTTCATCGTCAATACCCTAGATACAGCGTCATTATACTTGAACGTTTGGCCCTTCTCCCACATTCCATTGCCCAACTCGATACACTCAGTAACCGCGCAATTTTCCAACTCATCCGCCGGCGTACCATCGTTGCAGATCTGGATGACACGATTGAGGCCAGTAGTACTAGCTGCTGCGAGCGGCTCCACAGAAAGCGCCGCACCTGGGGACAGCCAAGGGCAGATGTTGCCTGTGATGCGATAGAAGATGGTGTGTTCAGCCGACTCGACCAGCATGACACCCGCTGGGATACCACCAGCGATCTGGCCAATTTCTTGCTGTTCAGGCTGAGCCGGGTGACCGTGGTTGCCGTCGTGGTACATGGGTGCTGGGCGGAAGTGTTGAGAGCCCATCATGCCTGGCATCATGCCACCGCCCATCATCATCCCAGGCATCCCTCCAGCGACACCAACTCCGCCCATGGCAGGGACGTTACCGAATGCGAGGCCGCCCCCAGCCCACAACGGGGCAGCAGGCGCGAAAGGAGGGATGACCCCAGCGATAGCGCCAGGTGGTGGTGGCGGGAATGGGACACCCTTCGCATTCATACCAAAGCCTATACCATGATGAGCGCCTGGAAGAAAGTTGCCTGCGCGGATAGGAGCGAGAGGTCCGCCGCCAGGCCCCATGTAGCCGCCCATGTAGCCGCCCATCATAAACGGGTCCATGACGCTGACGGGTGGGAAGACGGGTGGGAACGCACCTATGCCGACACCACCGATGCCGATGGGGAGGGGAGGACCGTAGATGGGGGCGTGCTGCTGTTCTACGACGACTTGGGCTCCTCCTGCGGCCGCGACGGGATGGTGTGCTTGGGGTGCTGGGCCGGCGTTGATAGGGGGTGGTGGAGGCTCGCGGTTGATGTTGGAGTTGTTACCGACGTTTACAAGCCAAGGTTGACCAAAGGGAGGGCCAGCCGCCATCGATGATGAGCAAGGAACAAGTCTGGGAAGGACAGCAGAGATTGGTGGTCGGTGGCAGAAAAAATCGCCAAACTGGCGGGTGATGTGGCTTGGATATTGGAACCCTGGTAGGTACCAAAGTGGGGAGAGAATGAACAAGAAGATGAGGAAAGAATTGACGATACTGCCGGGCGAGCATTTATATATACAAGCCAGTACTGAGCCTGCGTTCGATGGACTTACGATGCGTGAAGATGCAAGTGTTGGATGCTACGAACAGCTGGAAGTTAATGTAGAACCGCCGTGGTTGAAGAATCGCATCGAGTAGAGTGGAAATGTGATGGGAATGGAGCTTTACTTGAATGCCAAACACGTCAATGAATCGGCGTGGATTACTTTTCGCAAACAGGGTTCGGATATCTCATCGTATACACGCACTGTTCTTGGAAAATGGGTTCGTGACTGAAGAAAATTACTGAGGATATTAGCAAACATCATTGCATGCCACCTAGTGACATGATTTTACAATGAAGCAACTGCAGGAATCGGCGACATGATACTATGATCGCAGACAAGGTCTCGAATTGATGGGTAGGGCGTTTGACTCTGCATTCACAGTATGTCCTTCTTGGTAAAGTGTGGGATGACAGAAGTAATTCAAAGGCGAGGAAACAAGCGAATTCAAGGGGTGGAAGAAGTGTTCGAAAAGTGCATGCAATATGTATATACACAGAAGTAAAGTGAAGCAAATATAAAGACTTCAGAGTGAGTGCCACAGAATGTTGGCGATCCAAACGCCCAATCTACCGCGTGTCTACACCAAAGTGTACCTAGTAGGTAGCGACCTTGGGTCCAGGAACAACGTAGGAGTTGAAGTTGTTGTAGATGTTCGCAGTGTAGCCAGAGTCTGTCGACTTGATGTGACCGGGAATCTTGGTGGTAGGAGAAGGCTTGCCGGAACCTGAAGTGGACGTACAAAGTCAGTATCTGTGTCACATGCAGTCTATACAGGGACATTACTAACCGCCACCAGTGACCTTGATCTGAGCGCACGAGATGTAGAATTGAGGCAGGCTACCAGGGTTGTGAATACCGAGCTGCTCGATGCGTAGGAGATACTCTCCAGCGGGTATTTGGGAGGGGATAGTGGTTGAGTAGGTGGCTTGCTGCTGTTAGCAAGATCACGTGCAATGATGGAGTGCGCAACTCACCACTCATGTCCCACTTTGCCTGGCCACCAGAGAAGGTAGGACCAATCTCCTTGATCTTGAACCAGTCGGTAGATCCATCTGCGGCGGCTGCAGATTCGACCTTTGTCATGTAGAAAGTGACAGGTCCCTGGTGGTAGACAGCCTGGTCTGCGGTGAACGAGATGGTGGAGCCAGCAGCTACAGCGACAGTTGTAGTGCCACTGCCTGAGTTACCACCAGTATTGCCTGAGCATACGTGTACGAAGTCAGTACATGTCTCACATGCAGTTCGTACATGTAAGTTGCTTACATCGAAGGTTCTTGTCGGCAAGATCTGTAACAGGGCTGTTGTTGGGGACGGGCCTGATGTTTTGGAATAGGGCACCCTTGACACCGTTTGCAGTGAGAGTCTGAAAAATATCTTGTGCATGTCAGTCATTTGTTCGCGCAAGGTTGACGATGAAACTTACAATGGGCTTGTGCAACGTTGACAAAGGCCGCGAGGGCGGTAGCGATTGCGACGCACTTCATGGTGGTGTTTGGTAAGTGAGAGACTAGTGACTATGGGAGCGAATAAAGTTGAGAGTGCTGCTGTCCTTGGTAGAGAATACGAGAGGATGTCATTTGAGTCTTATATACATCTCCTCGTGAACCTGACGCTTCGAATGGCTTTCAGGACCATATTGCACCACTCAAGACATGACCAAAGAGAGCAAGCACCAAGCCGTGATTGGATCAAGCATGAAATTCGAAATGAATAAACATGACAGGATACCTACAATGGGGTACTGCAAGGCGGCATAGATCCCGGGTTGCGAGGTGGAGTGTGGATACCATTACCGGTGGTTGTTAATAAAAGTTTCTTCTGGAGCCGGCCTTGTGACAGGTATCGATGAAGCGAGCAAGTGACGCTATGGCAGGCAATATCGCGAGTATGGTATTTGCCATCCAGGACTGTCAATCATTGGCTGTGCATGCACGAAAAGTGCATGCCAGGCGGATAGGAACGGTGTATGTGGAAATGCGGGTGGATTTGATGTGTCGAAAGAGGAGAATGACGCGCTTGGTAAAATCATACAACACTGGACGCTTGGAATAGATTAATACCTGAGGCTAATATGTTTAGATGAACAGTGAACGTGGTAGACCAAGCTAGGGCGGAACTCGAAGCGGTGCGAGGAAAAAAAGGAAACAACACCGTTCCTTGATGTCGACCAGGGTCATGATCGCACATGTACTACGGTAGAATGTGAGTCTTGTGTGAGCGTCTGTAGATTTGGTGTTTGTGTGAACAGATCACTGCGAAAGAGATGTTTCATGGCGAGTCATGCAGTCGATGTAGCCATGTTTTGAATGAAAGAAGCATTGCTGGTCCGCAGAAGCATTATTTGTCGTAGTGACGACCTAGAAAGCGTCGATAGAGCGCTCTACATGAACTAAGTGTCATGGCCTGGTCCTGCAGGCTGAAGTTGCATTCTTTCTTCGCGATCGCTGTGAGTACTCGTCGTATCTGGTGGCTGGTCAAGTCGCTTCTCATGCCGCCACATTTGGATAAAAGCAAGTCTAGAGATGAAAGGGTTGGCGGCCTGTCCCGTGAGTTTGAGGCGTGCGCCGCGTACTCTGAGCTGGGGCGGCAGCCTGGATGTACATGTCTGTCCCCAACCGCGCAACTCCTGTTTCCTTGTTAGAAATAGCCCGATATCGTCCTACACAGATTTTACAAGCTGTGGTGGTGATGGTAAAGCTGCAGAAATCATGAGTAACGGTGCGTCATTGATGCAACTTGAGAAACGCGTCAGTGAGTTGATGCGAGCTTGGAATTGTCGCGGACATGATTTCGCCGTACCTGGCACCTCTTACAAGGGCGAGATGAAACAGGTGCAGGAATAACAAGTCTTTTGCAATCTACATTAGCTTACAACACCACGAATCGCACAGCTCTTGAGGATCCGCAGGAAGTTTGTCATGTCGGTCAGCGGAAGCAACTCCACATAATCAGAAGCGGGGTTCACCACGTGATCTGGTTGTATCTTGCGTCACCTTTGGCAGGCGTCTGCTACCAACGCGGAAAGTCGTCGCGACCACGAAGGTACGGTGTATCTAGCCTCTTATCGATTGAATGTTGTGTGAGGTAGCATTATGGCGTTGCAAGCGGCACCTACAGCAATCAGTCTCGAGGCGGATCTGATAGGTTGTAACTGTCCGACATGTATGTGAGATATATACTACCTTTGTATGCAGGTGCACGTTCATGGGCGGAGAGGAATGATAACGTCAAGGATACCGACATTGTGGTCTACATCCAGGCAGGAATCAATCACGTTCCTGGGAGGTCAACAATGTGCGCCGACAACGGCGACGGCGAAGTGGTAGGACAGTTTTTGGTACAATATTTCGAAATATTATGTGCAGTTGTCATAAAGATGAATTTTGTCATTCCAAGGTACAGCTTGGAAACACGAGCTCCTTCGTAGTCGCGTGCTTGCTGGTGAACGCGCCAAGCCCTTCGCGCTAGCCACGGCCCCGAGCTCATGCCCTCGTCGAAGGCTCAAAGAAGCACTCCAAACACACTCATCCTTCCACAGCATTCCCACACTCTCTTACTGTCGACGAAACAAACACGCAGCGCGTGCCGTGCAACCACATCTTAAACACCATGGCGCCCAACGACAAGGCGGGCAGGGTCGTTTTCATCGGCAATATTCCCTATGGTATGCGACTATCCATGTCTCGTCTGCACGCGCAGAGCTAACACACTCAACCAGGCGGAACCGAAGAGCTCATCATCGAAACCCTCGGTCGCGTCGGCCAGGTCCTCAACTTCCGCTTGGTGTACGACAAGGAGACCGGACGTCCCAAAGGCTTTGGCTTCGCAGAGTTCGCAGATGCTGATGCCGCAGCCTCGGCCGTGCGCAACCTCAACGACTACGATTTGATGGGGAGGAAGCTGAGAGTCGACTGGTCCAACGAGAGCGGCTCCGGCGACAACGCGCCTTCGAATCGCGACCAGAACGCGCCAACAAGCATGGGCATGAACGGCCAACAGCCAGCAGCACCCGCACCAGCGCAGCCATCGAGCAATCTGGGCCCTCTCCCACCGGGCGTCGAGCTGCCGCCCAACCTCACCTGCCCCGATGCCATTTCGCGCACGCTCTCTACACTCCCCCCAGACCAGCTGCTCGACATCCTCTCTCAGATGAAGGGCCTCGTAATGACAGACCCTGCCAAGGCGACAGAGCTGTTGCGACAAGCGCCCCAGCTGGCTTATGCCATTTTCCAGTCGCTGCTTCTGCTCCAGCTGGTCGACCCACAAATCCTGACCTCGCTTGTGGAGACATCGGCGGCGCCTGCCCCAGTTGCGCAGGCTCCACCCGTTCAGCAGGTCCAGCAACCACCGCCGCAAGTTGCGCGACCACCTATGAACTACCCCGGATACCCACCGCAAGTCGCACCTACGCCTCCCCAAATCCAGCCTTCGGTTCCACAGCCGTATGCGCAGCCTCCACAGCAGCAACCAGCAGCGCCCGCAGACCAGCAAGCGCTCTATGCCCAAGTCATGGCTCTGTCGCAGCAGCAGATTGACCAGTTGCAACCAGAATATCGCGCGCAGATTCTGCAGATACGGCAGATGTTGATGACTGGCGGACGGCCCTAGTTACGCCGGGAAGGCCGGGGACTTTGCAAGAAGGAGGAGTCTCGCTTTGATCTTGTTTTGAAGGACCGATTGTTTCGCAAGCGGGGCACAGAGATGCTTCGAGGTATACTACTCGAGGTAGGAATGAGCACGACACAGCTTACACCCATCGCACGGAGCTTATTGGAAATCATGAAACATTCTGACCGTTGTGAAAGAGGGCAGTTTTTGAAGGAAGAGCTGTTTGCCCACGATTTGTACAGTCTAGAGCATCTTCCAGAGGAGTTGGAAACGTGGGAACTGCTGATGCAGTATTTGGCTGAAGTATCGGAAGCGGAATACAAATCAGACGACTCAGGCCAATGAGACAGTTTTGGGCTGGGTGTGCAGGAATGTGGAGGGAACATGTGGAGTGTAATGAGTGGCTCTTCGAAAGGGTTGCACAACGTAGTCGCAGGCAGACATGGAATTGTCGCACAAGACGTGAATAATGCAAAAAAAAGCACTCCATGTCACGCGCACGCCTTGCTTTTGAGATTAATCCTTGTCGATGAGACTGGGTGGTGTTTGACAATCAAAGATCGGGGTTAAGGATATTCGGCGGCCTAACCAGCATCGAACATGCAAGATGAGTGCATTAATGGCATGGGGAATGCCCGTTTGCCTCGAGCCTGCCAGACGAAGTTTGTAGATGGTGCATCATGGAGAAAGTCACTACCGGACGATGAGAACTGCAGTAGGCGTCTACTTTCACAAGATGCAGTCGCGTCCATCAGGATCATGATATCCTCTCTACAGTAAGCGTCAGAGAACAGCCCCGGAAGAAGGCCCGGTAAAGATCCGCAGAAGAAGCGTTTGCCTCGATTTTGTCATCGGGCAGCTATTGGCCCAGCCTCGCCTCCATCCCGTGTGGATCGAGCTAACGCTTGCCGCCAACTCAGTCGGTTGCTGGGGGCTTACGAGCCAGGCCGAGCATTTCAGCTGCTTTGCACCACACCAATCTTTGCGATTCGTACCGTGAGAGGCTGCTCTGGTTGTCCTTGGGCACTGCGCGCACACTTTCCTTACCATTCTGCATCGGAAGCCTGTACTATATCATCACGACATGACGATTTGAACGATTCTCCATCACTTGCGACTGTCTACAGCGATATACCCAGCATATCCCACCAAGAGACTCGTCTCATTTGCGCCCGACGCATTGCCAGCACTACATTGTAATAACAAGGCACCCGCCCGCCCCGCGTAACCTCCAGCATCCCTCGCGCATCATGTGGAGCAGGTTGACCGGTAGCTCTGCTGCCTCCAACAGCAACAAGGACGAGGAAAGTCGCCGCCGCCGTACTAGTGACTCTACGCGTTCCAAGCGCGATCGAGACCCAGACGCCCGTTCCGTCGTGTCGTCGTCCACAGCCCGAAAGCCTCCCAGCTCCCGACGCGACACTGCGCCATCCTCGTCCTCCATTGCCTCCTTCACGACTGCCTTTGACGAGATGCCGCGCTCACGGGCCACAACCAACAACCCCAACGGCGGCCCCTATGACGACGACAAGCGTCGCGATGATCGCCGCAGCAGCTACGCCGAGTCGTCGACCTCGACCCTGCGCGACGACCGGGAGCGGAAGAAGGGCAAGGAGAAGAAGCTGGAGAAGCGCCGTTCGACGCGCTCAGTGCGGTCGGGCAGTCTGTCGCAAACGGGCGCCGGCTACAGGGGCGAGGTCGTCGACAGCCCCAAGGCAGTGCCGCGCAGCTCCAGCGCCCACATTGGCAGCGACGGCTTCTCGCAGTTCTCCGGCCAGGCAGGAGCGCCCATGATGTCAGGCGCTCTGCCAGTAGGAAGCAGCCACCACGCACCTCCACACCACTCACCACCCCACCCCGAGGACATGGACAATCACGTGCAGAGCCAGTTCCCCGGCCAGAACCCAGCGCACTATGCCTCGAGGTGCGCTGCCTGGCGGCCATCCCTTTGGAGCCGCTGCCGACTTCTACAGCGACCAGGGCCAGTCTGTGCATCAGCAGCCCGGCGTGAGGCCTCAGCCGCCCTCGGTCATAATAGGACAGGATACCCCCCACCTCATGTCTGCCTCTGCGCAGCCCAACCCGGTCGCCGACACGGGATCAGGCGCCGCCGCCGACTTCTACGGGCCCAGCACTCACGTCCCTTCATCCAACCCCCCACAGCCATCGAGCTCATCTATGCCCGGCGCCTTCATCGACGACGCTCACATGCCTCCCAAACCACCACGGCCTGCATCGTCGTCGAGACCCGACAAGCCAAGCACCTTCGGCCCAGCTGCTACTATGGCTGGCGGAGCTGCCCTTGGATATGCCATGGGCCACAGCTCGTCTAATCACGAACACTCTGCGAGCTACAGCTCAGCGACCGTTCGTCCTTCTACATCCCACACGTCTTATACTAATAATACCACCCCGCCCGCTCCGGCTTTCACGTCCACGTACAGCATGTACGGCCCGGGCCCTAATTCCTCTAATACCGCTGCCAACGACAGTAGCTACCTCCCGCCCTACGCTGCATCCGCCGCTTATGGTGCGGAAGGCGCACCTCCCCCAAAGCCTCCTCGGCCGGCTAAGCCAGAGAAGCACTCATCCGGCAGTGTTGCTGGACTGTATGCTGCTGGGGCTGCTGGACTGGCGGCTTATGGCTTAAGCCAAAATAATTCACACTCACACTCACATTCACATAATCACACTCACACCCACACCGACACACACAGCCACAACGCCTCGCACCACTACTCCTCGACGCATGGACCCAATGATCATCATCACAATGGTCCTCCGCACAGTTCATACAGCTCGGGCGGCATGGCTCAGCAGCATCAGCACACTGGGCCTGTTTCCAAGTTCGTCGACTGGTGGAAAGACTACGAGGACGTGCAGAAGATGGAGGAGTACACCGAGTACATTGGAGTCTGCAAGGGTTGCTTTGATCCTCGTTCTTCCGTCTTGGATGCTCCACGCAAGCACCACTACTACAAAAGGCGGTCCAGTGAGTTCATGCGACCATCCGGCGGCATCGAAAAGCAATCCAGGTATTCGCTCAAAGAGAAAAAGTCCCACAGCTCCTTCTCTTCGGGCGAGGAGCGACGGAAGACCAAGAGCAGTGCCGCAGGTTGGGTAGCTGCAGGTCTGGGCGGCATTGGCCTGGCCAAGGCTGGAAAGGCTGTTTTGACCGCTGGTCGAGACGACTTTGATGATACCTACAGCATCAAGTCTGGACGCTCAAGAGTTTCACGCCACAGCCGCAGCCGATCACAGGATCGCAAGAGTTACAGCTATGGTAGCTCTGGCATACGTCACCGGAGCAATTCTGCTGATCGCATTTCTGTCATGTCTGTGGGCGTTACAAACGACAAGAAGGACCGCAAGGATTACAAGATTCGCCGCCATTCCCGATCAAGCTCGAGTTCAAGCAACAACTCTAGACGCGGCAAGACTGGCTTGATCGGCACGGCTATCGGTGCAGGGCTCGCAGGAGCCGCCCTCGGAGCTGCCACGAGGAGGAAGTACCACAGCCGATCCAGGTCGCCTAAGAGGGTCCAAGTAATCCACCCCGGGAGAGACAGCAGTGACGATGAGCGTCGTCGGACAAGATCCCAGCAACTCCGGCGGAAGGTATCTCGAAGCTCAACATCCGGCGCCTCTGTAATCGAGATTGGCGATACTTACGAATCCCAGGGCGGCTTCCTTGGTGGCTTCTTCACTGCACCCCCTCCAAAAGAGAAGCGGGTCAAGACTACGAGCCTAAAGAAGAAGAAGAAGGGCTTCTTCAACTTCAGCAACAATTCATCGTCCTCGTCCGACTCGGAGATGGCATTCGGCACCGGCTACGTGAAGAAGACGCGTCGACGATCATCAGTACGATCATCAGGACGATCATCACCCAAGAGACGAAACTCGGACGAGCGACTGAAAGCCTCACTGATCGGTCTTGGCGCTACCGCTGCTGCTATCACCGCTGCGAAGGCTGGCAAAGGTAAACGCCACAATGAGGTTGTCGCCGTCAAGGAGAACCGACTTGGTCGCAAGGCAAGCCAAACTTCACGACCCGGCTCGCGTTACGGAGACGACGAGTGGGAGGATTTGCCGGATGATGGGACGTCAGACTCCTCGAGTGATGGCGGACTTGTTTATGGTGACTACGGCCTGAAGAAGACCAAGAGTAGTGAGTCCATCGGATCCAACGATTCAGGTACGAACAAATGGGGCTGGCGTTGGGGTTTTGGCAAGAAGAAGAGAAGGTCATCCAACAATCTCTACGACAACATCGCTAGCACATCGCTTATTGGACCTACCGCAGCTGGCGCCGCAGGTACCTTGACTGGTGCAGCTGTTGCGACTGCTCATGGACATCACGACAGCGAGTCCAGTAGCGCGCAGACATTGCAATCTGTCTACCCTGTTGCACCTCTCGACCCCAATGCATCGTTTGATGCACGTCGCACAAGCTCCATCGCCGCCAGTCAGCCCTTGGTCACCCCGGGTCCTGGTCCTATTCCCATTCAACACCCGCAGCCAGTGCAACAAGTCCCTGGATCCATTTACTCAACACAGGTGCCATCACAGTCTGGCTACACTGTTCCACCCCGTTCACCAGTTTTCTCACACGCACCATATCCACCTCCGTACCCCCTGCAATCTCAAGTGCAGAACATCATTATTCAGAGTCCTCAGCACCCTCAGTTCCGTCGAGCGAACTCTTCGCCCATTCAGAGCTCATCGTGGAAGCGAGATGCGGCTGTCGCTGGGCTGGCAGCGACTGCTGGAGCTGCTGTAGTCTCTGCACTAAAACATCCTGATCGCCCTCCTAGCCGTCCGCTGTCTGCAAATAGCAACGTACGCTTCAATCTGACGCAAGAGCAAGTAAACAAAGAGCAGCGTGAGCGACGTAAAGAGCAAGAGCGTCTAGACGAGGAGGCTAATCGTCGTCGAGAGCAACAAAGAATTGACGACGAGGCGCGACGGGAAGAGGAAGACCGCGTTCGTCGAGAGCAGCAGCTACGGGATGACGAGGCACGCCGAGAAGCAATCGCGCGACGTGAGGAGGAAGATCGTGTACGCAGAGAGCAGCAACTACGAGAGGACGAGGCTCGTAGAATTGAAGAAGACCGTCGGCAGACACTACTCCGCTTAGAAGAAACAGCACGTCAAGAAGAGCAGCGCCGCCGAGAAGAAGACGAACAACATCGGCGAGAGCTTCTGCGGCAGCAGGACGAGGCCCGCAAGTTTATGGAAATAGAACGCTTGGCCAGGCTTGAGAACGAACGTCGTCGCGAACAACAAGAGGTTCAGGCACGCCAGGCTCGAGAAGCAGAAGACCGGGAGCGCCAGGAACGGATTGCACAACTGGAGCACCAACGCCAGCTTGCAACCCAGGCTGCCGAAGCGGAGCGAATGCGGAGGGAGCAACGTGATGCTGAGCTACAAGAAGCCGAGCGTATCGAGGCCGCGAGACGCCAAGCTGAGCAAGACGAAATCGAGCGACGATTGCGTGAACGTGAAGGGGACTACATCGATCGTTACCCGAGCAATCGAGTGCGGAAGCTCGAACAACAACCTTTGCCAGTCCGTGAACGCGAGGCTACCAAGTCTGACAAGAAGTCTTCTGTTGCTGGCGCTGTAGCCGCCGGCGCCGCTGCAGCAATCGCTACCGCGGCGATCTCATCCTACAAGGACAAGGAGAAGGAGAGAGAGCTTGAGAAAGAGCGTCAGCGTGAACAAGAGCGTCAGCGCGAGAAAGAGCGTGAGCGTGACAAGAAGCGGGACCGCAAGCGTGAATCTTTGTTCTCGAAGTCTTCATCCTCGAAGAGCAGCAAGAAGCGAGAGTCAACCAGCGTCAAGACCATCGAGCCCAGCAAGATCGAACAAGACATGTTTGACGATGAGATCTTTGACCCTAATATCTTCAAGAAGGATAATTCTCGACAAGAAGCTCGCGACATCCTACGAGACTGGGAAGATAGGTATAATGCGAAGCCAGTTTCCCAAGCTGACTTCTTCGCGCCGAAAGAGCTTCTAGCCAACGACAACCTGTCCAAGGTTCACGCCGTAGATCCCAATGAGGGCGCTCCTGACCTTGCTGTATACCAGTCGTATGAAGACTACCCGACTAGCCAACCCAAGGTCCCGCCGTATCCTCCGTCGTATTCGTTCACTGCCACCAGAAACGGCCGGCCTTCTCAACCGCAACCACTGCCCGTGCCATCGCTGAACCTCATCTTGCCTACACCTCCCGGTAGTCGCGCGCCCTCTGTGCGCGCTCCATCACCAGCGATGGAGCCTATCAAGGAGACCAGACGCGAGTCAAGGGACGACGAGTCGAGCAGAGCAAGATCTAGGGTAAGCTGGGGCGAGAACCAGTTCCATCACTTTGATGTCCCCACTCCAGAGTCTTACCGCGAGCAATTCGTTTCGGATGGCGACCTCAAGTCGCGTGAACCGAAGCAACTGGCCAATCAGACTACAGTCGAGCGGGAGGCGCCCAAGTCCAACCAGACGACGTCAACCTACACGCCCTATCGCCCGGAGATGCCCACAGTGTCCGAGAGCAAGGAAACCGCACCCAGTACGCAGTACATTCGTGACGGGGAGGATTCTACATGGGACAGTGTTGTAGATGCTGCTTCCAAGAAGAGCAAGAAGAAGGAAAAGAAATCCGCAGCGGCAGCGGCGGCAGCGGCTCTAACTACCGCAGCAGTTCTTTCCCGAGAAGAAAACGACGAGCGTGACTTGCGTGACTTCAGACCCACCGCGTCCAGCTTAAGCAACCCCTTCTCCGATGTGAACATGGCACCTTCCACCATCGCTCCATCAACTATTTCGGCATCAACTATCTCGGCATCGACCATCTCGGCATCGACCATCTCGGCATCGACCATCTCGACATCGACCATCTCGGCATCGGCCATCTCGGCAGCACCATCCTGGATTTCAACCATGTCTCCTTCAACCATTTCCGCAGCACCATCTTCTATCATTTCTCCGTCAATCATCTCTGCTGCACCATCTACGAGCAGTGTTCAGACAGCATACTGGCAGCCTGAACCGGAGCGCGATGCATGGAGAGCACCCCAGCAGACTCTAGTGGGACCTGGCTTCGTTGAAGGGGAGGTTTTCACACCGCCAGCGACCATGCACATGCCTGGCGGCTGGGACGACTTGCCCGAGTCCGAGGTACCCGCAGACGAGCCTTCAGCATACCCGACAAAGAAGGACGAAGAGGGTAAGGACAAGTCCAAGGATACTAACGAAAGTTTAGCTATGCAGAATGTCTCTCGACGTGTGGACGCAACACCCACTGCGGCTCCCGCACCAGCCATAGAGAAGGAGGTTGAGCCGGAAGCCAAGACAAGCAAGAAGGACAAGAAGAAGAAGTCCAAGAAAGCATCGAAGCGAGCTAGCGTAGATACTTGGGAGATGAGCGAACCCAGTCCGCCAACAAGCCCGATCATCGATCGCGATCCTAGGGACATTGAGCCATCTCGGGATCCTAGGGATATTGAGCCGTCTCGGGATCCTAGGGACGTTGAGCCATCTCGGGATCCCAGAGATATTAAGCCTTCACGATCTGCTGAAAACTCTCGCTTTCCGGAACCGTCTCGCTATAACGAGCCATCTCGATCCGTCGAACCACCACGCTTGGGAGAAGCATTCCAAGAATCACCCAGCACTTCTCCAAAGAAAAGCTCCCGTCAAGAGGAGGGCAGCGACAGTAAGACTACTACCGCCGCGATGGCCGGTGGTTTTGCTGCTCTGATGGGTATGACTATGAACCAGGACCAGAACAGGATGGCCTCAGACCTCGAGCGTGCCAGGAAGGACCTGGAATCTACAGAGAAGCACAGTTCTCGTGACCCTCCTGTGTCTCCAACGAACGGCGCACGCGCGCTTGAAGAACATGAGAAGAATGTAACAATCCCAAGCTATGCATTCGAGGGCATCGATGAATTAGCCGACAAGACACCCAGACCAAAGGTTCAGAAGAGACACAGCAGCGGCAAATGGTCACCTAGCATTAGTTCCCCTCTCAGGACCGAGACGAAGTATGACGACTACATGGGCGCTCGTACTATTTCTGATCCTTCGAGGTATCAAACAATGGTCGAGGCTCCAAAAGTTCCTACTGCGTCACCATTCACGATGGCACCTGATCCACCCACCACTCACAACGTAAGTGACTCTGGCTATTATGCTCCCGATGATACGCCACGCAGGGAAAGCAACGACAAGGAATTCGACGGATTTCATTCCGCAGGCTCCGACGACAGAGAGAGAGGTAGGCACGCACGAGATGAACGCGATCAGGATGTTGATGACAGGTACAACGATGATCTGGACGACAGGTCACGCAGGTACGATGACGATGACATTGGTTCAATCGCTTCTTTGAGCTACAAGTATGAGGACCCAGACCGCGAAGAGAGACGCCGTAGACGCCGTGAAGCGAAGTCCGAGACCCGTGAGAAGAGCCACGACCGCGGTTACGATGTCGAGGAGGGTGGTGAACGAAGGCGACGACACCGCCGTCATGAGGCTGATGAAGGCGATGATGATTGGGATGCGAAGTCTGCCATGTCCGACACTCGTTCAGAGGTTCCTGGCGAACGACGACGCAAACACAAGAGAAGGGAGAGTGAGAAGGACGTGTCACCCGAGAGGAAGAGAAGATCGCGCTCCTCCGCAGCTTCCGAACACGGCGACTACGACGATGATCACAAATCCTCCCGAAGGCGCTCTAGACGAGACGACGACATGGTTTCTGTCGTGTCCTCCATCGCAGACCTAGATGAGGATCGTAGCTCTAGGAGAGAGAAGGAAAAGCGTCCAAGCGGTTTACTGGGTCTGTTCAGCAGCAAGTCAAGGGAGAACCTGGCTGAAGTTTCGAGCAAATCCTCGAAATCAAAGGACGACGACGATGAAGAACGCAAACATCGTAGAAGGAAGCACCGGTCGGATCGCGGTTCTACGTACGGCGGCTCAGACGATGATGACATGCGCTCCACCATCTCGAGCAGTAGCCGACGCGAAAAGAAGAGCAGTCGCAGTCGCAGTGAGAGAGGAGATGGAGACAGGAGGGATGCTTATGACGATAAGGTACATCGCTCTTCTCATGTGCGATAGCACCGTGGTTCGCAATGTATTTAGAATGAATGTTGATGTTGTGTATATAGGATACTTTACAACCTCGAACCCCGCCCTCGCATGCCGATGAACAACAACAAGCAGAGCAACCGTCTTTTTTTAGGCGATCGGGCAGTGGCCACGGCCACTCCAAGTTCACTGCCCGTAAGTGAGCCTGTAGATCAGGCTTACGAGAGTAGTGGCATAATCCCTGGAGGTCGGCCCGAATTTCCTCTTTCGACATCAGACGATGCCCAACGCCTCACCGCCTCTGGAGACACGGACCGACCCAGAACACCACCCGAGCTGTCGTTCGAGGACAGCCGCGCGCTACTAACCCGGCTCACAGGTCTCCAGCCTTGGCAGTTGGAAGCTTTCCCAGACGAGCTTCCTCCCCTGCCGCTGTCTAGGCCAGGTTCACCAACCCGATCACCTGACGTTTCGCGTCCTACGACTGCGACCTCTCAACGCCGGTTATCCTCTACGGCAGTCCCAATACGCTTTCGGAAGCCCGCTGTCCCCTCTACCGCTGATCCCAGCTTAGCAACTAGCCCTGTTGCTGTTCCTTCACCAACTCGTTCTCGCCATGGCAAGACACACTCTACAGAGTTCAGGAACTCTCGCGAGTTTCGACCATTGTATCTGGTGGAACGCAATCGTAAAACCGACGAGATTGACGAGGTACTACCAGCGCTTCCACCCAGTAGTGCCTCTTCAGTTGTCTCTGGTGCAGACTCAGAAGAAGAGTTCGAATCCGCTCTAGAATCACCTTACGAAAGCGCTGGACAATCGTCCAACGACTTATCTTTCGATCCCCTTAGTGCTGTATCTGACCTCATCTCGCCTCGCTATGGAGCGGAACTTCAACACCCTGAGCTTGCACACCGCGAAGTCGAAGAAGTCGAGGAATCGGGCCAAGCTACACCGAAAGCCTCAGACTACTTTACTGGTGCGCAGGAAACGTCGAAGTCTAGCGGTCCGAACTACGAATCGCTCACTGCAGCGCTGGAAGATGCTAGAGCACAGGAACAGGAGGAGTCCACCGATGATGCCTTCATGTCAACCTTGACGTCTCCACAGCCAGAGACGCCTCTCAATACAAGCGCCCCGCTCGTCGATAGAATGATGCATGACGTGCCTACATCTCGTGATGCTACCTCTGCACCGTCAAGTAGTTCAACAAAACTTCAAGATGCGGCTCTTGGTGCTGTAGTGGGAGGATTGACAGCCGCTGCGATGCGAAAGCGTTCTCCTTCACCAACTAGGTATAAGCGCGATGATGTCGAAGACAAGGCTTCGCCAGTGGCAGAGCCAAAGCAACCTGAATCTGGAGCCGTTGAGACTGTTGTCGAACCATCGCCAAAGGGCAAGGGTAAGGGCAAGAAGGGTAAGAAGGCTGTCACTGCCGAGTCTCCAGTACCTCCACCAACCGAAGAGATAGTCGAGCCTTCGCCCTCCTTCAGCTTCGCTCCGACGTTCGTTGATGATGAGAATGATTGGAATAAGAACACGTCCGAGTCCATCGTCACGGACGATGCTACGCTTGTTGGTGAGCCTGTCGCTACACCCAAGGATGCCAAAAACTCTCAACAGAAAATCATGGACAGTACTGCCCCACGGGAAGACCAGTCCATCGAAGTCAGGCGTGCTACTTTCGATGACGTTCCAAGTGAAGCTGCAAAGTCAATCGAACCTGCCGAAGAGGCAAAGAATGGTCTTGGAATATCAATCGATCCTGCCATAGCGACACCAGCACTTCTAGAGGATGCGCCTGAGGAACTTAGTCTTTCTAAGCCTGCTGATGCCTCAATCACCGAGTTTATTACTGAGCCAATCCTTGAGCTAGCTACTGAGCCAGTCATCGAGCCAGTCGCCGAAAAGGAGCTTGTGACTGCACCCAGCGCCAGGAAAGGGAAGAAGGGTAAGAAGGGTAAGCGCGGTAGTAAACAAGTCGAGCCAGAACCGTCATCTTTACCCGAAATTGCATCCCAAGATGGACAGATCTTGCCCTCATCAGAGTCGCAACAAGAGACAATCAAGCGCGACATTCTCGAGCCATCTTTCGAACGCACTGAGGACGAAGGACAAGGTCAATGTCATGGACTTCTTAGTTCAAGAAGAGGTGCCAGCTGCGGCGGCTGAGAAAGCAGTTCCAAGGGAGATGGTCCCTGCACCTGTTATTCCTGCACATCCTGAAGCACCCAAGATGGAAGTCCCAGCTGGGCCTGCCACACCCGAGCTTCAAGTTCGACCTAGCACATCTGACGGTCCTGAACGAGCCAGGAACAACGTCAATATTGAAGAACAACGTCGAGCTTCTACTATCGAAGGACAATCCGGAGGGTCAGGCTGGGGATCAGGCCTATGGGGCGCTCTTGGTTGGGGCAAGAAGAAAGCACCATCGCCAACATCCTCGCCTCCATCTTCACCCAAACCCCAGTCTGCCGTCCTCGCCGCGCTAGCTGCTGCTAGAGAAGAGGCTAAGCGCAAAGGACTGCCGTCTCCGCCGATTGTACCTGACAAGAAGTTCGCCACAGTCGGAATCAGGCCGACTCTTTCTCGAAGGGCTACACAGGATGAGCCGTCAAAGCCGCAATTGCAGCTCGAGACCGAGGTTAAGAAAGCTACCGTACCTGATCAGCGTCCAGTTGATACTTTCCACGATCTTGTCCAAGAGGAAGCAAGCTCCAGCGTCACACCTCGCACTGCGTTTTTCACTGATGACGGGAAACCTTCTTTTGCATTCCCTCAGCTGTCAGAGAGATCCCAAGAACAGAGCTCCGATAATGTCAAGGACGTCCCTTCTGTTGAAGAGAAGGCTGCGAAGCAACCTGAACAAGCTACACCGTCTACTGCCTTCTTCACAGATGATGGAAAACCGCCTTTCGTGTTCCCACCAGTATCTTTCACGCCGGCAGCTGAATCGACGGCCAAGCCCGAGGAACCAGCGGTTGCGAAGGAGGCGAAGGGCCCTGCTTACGTCTCTCCACGCAGTGCATTCTTCACCGATGACGGAAAACCATCCTTCACCTTCCCGACAGTGGCATCGTCCCCTGTTGTCAAGCCAAGCGTCGCAACCAAGGAAGTTTCCATTGCAGAGAAGTCTCCAGCTCCTGTGAATGTCTCGCCACGTAATACGTTTTTCACCGATGACGGAAAACCTTCCTTCTCGTACCCCTCGATACCACCTGCTACGACAGAACAAGCTCTGTCGACCGCAAAGAAAAACAGAGATTCTGGAGGAACGAAAGTCATCTACCGTCGTCGCGCCTCAGACCACCTTCTTTACTGATAATGGAAAGCCATCATTCGCGTTCCCGTCAGTCTCTGCACCCACTGAGCAGGCTGTCACAATTGCCAATGACAAGAACGTTGCAAAGGAAAAAGAAATGCCCGCGTTCGTTGCGCCTCAAGGTTCCTTCTTCACTGACAACGGAAAGCCATCGTTCGCCTTTCCATCGGTCACAGCGCCCACTAAGTCTTCAGCACCGATCAGCAAAGAAACAATAGTCGAAGAGAAGACTCCGGAGCTTTTGTCTCTTGCTCGGAATGCTCTGTTCGCTGACGATGGACAACCCACCAGCACGATTGCTGTTCCAATTCCGACCGAGTCTAGTGGTTCTGCTTATGATCGAATCTCGCTTGAACCCAGCCGTTCGAAGAAGAAGATTATCAAACCGAAGAAAAGGACGAAGAAGAGCAGCGCACATGTTTCCGACCTCGGTGAGGCTGTCACCCCCGCTAGAACGACTGTTGATGCCCTCACTGGAACTGCGCCAGAAGCTCGGGACAGGCTTTCAGCCATTGAACCTATTGAGCGCGAGCTCGAGGCCGACAGATCTGTGCAGGCTCCTATGGAGATTGCGATAGAGGCTTGGGGAGAACAGTTGGTATCTGAAACCCCGCTCCCGACTGAAGAGCCCTCTGCTGTCGTTCTTTCCGAACCCATCGTCAAGCCCGAACAGTCGATGAGCACAGAACCTTCTACCCCGACCAAGGCCGAAGCCACGCCATTTTCTAGCAAGAACAAGGGCAAGGAAGCTGAACTGGAAAGCACTGAGGTCGATATCCCGGCTGTCGTAATGCCTATCGAACCTTCTGCTGAGCATTCACTTGACGCATCGTGGAATCCTGCACTGCGCAGCGAGAAGGAAGTGAGTGGACCCGTCAGCGCGAAACCCACAAGCGGAGTTGTTGCTCCATTTGAGGATACTTCCGTCAACGAACCCGTATCCACGGAGATTGTGCAAGAGAAGATCGTGCCGTCGAAAATGGAGGGTTCGGAGCTCGCATCCGGAGTCACACCGACCATTGAGGAGGTTGCGCGCCAAGAATCCGCCCTTCCTCTAGATACGGCCACTGCGACAGAGCGTGAAGTAACCGTCGAGTCTGTATCCCCTGTCCAAGACGATGTGCCCAAAACGAAGGAAAGCAAGAAGAATAAGAAGAAGAGTGGTATTTTTACGCCCGAGCAGGAACCAGTGACTGCTATCGAATTTCCTTCCGCCACTACCTTTGAATCTGTCATCGCAAGCGAGAAGCTGTCTGACCAACTTACTGTCGCTCAGGACATTGTTCAGCCTGTTGCCGTTGAGACTGCCGATATACCTCTGCCTGATCCACAACCCGATGAAGATCTTACGCAGCCTCTTGAGAAGGAAATCTCCAATAACGTCCTTGCTGAGCAGGAACCAACACCCGAACTTTCGTCGGCACCTGTGAAACCTGAGCTCCCTACTACACCCAAGACTGAAAAGAGCAAGAAGAACAAGCGAAAGAGCGGTACTACGATGCCCCAGCCTGAGATTGAAGTAGCACTTGAGCAGGCTATGATTCCCATCAAGACTTCTGCTCCGATCAGTGAGCAACCTTCACTAGTGTACCAAGTTGATGCTGTAGAGACGTCTGGTCCCGACCAGAAGTTGTACGATCTGGCTGATCCCGTGGCTATTCCTCTTCCGTCTGCCAGTTTCGACGAGGATCTATCTACGCCACTAGAGCAGCTAATCCCTACAGCCGAGCCCTCAACTCTTGTTGACATGAAAGTAGAAGATGCTTCCTTTACACTTACCTTGAAGAAGGACAAAAAGCAGAAGGTCAAGAAGAGCATGACTATCGAGGTCCCCGTGACGGAGGCTGTGAAGCAAGAGGAGGGTGCTGAGGTCAAGCCAAGTGTGACGGAAGAAACCATGCATAGGGAGTTTGGTGCAGAAGAGGCCCCTGTTGCTGTACAGACGCCTGCGGGGCACAAGAACCAAATTCAGGATATCGTGGCGAAGGGCTTAGACAACGCGAAGTTCGAATCGGTTCTCCCTAAAGAGCAACCACAGCCAAATATTGTGAACGATCAAGCAACCACCGAGGAAGCCACGGAACGCTCAAACCAGATTTCCGAACTGGCTCAGCCAACACCTTTTCAGCACCAGTCGGAGATTCCAGATTCACCCGCAAACGATGCATCAACAGTCAAACTAAACCAGCCAGTGGATCCGGTGGTTGATGACACTGTCGATGCACCCTCTCCCAAGAAAGACAGGAAGAAGAAGAAGAAGACCAAGAAGACCAAGACTTCGGTTGAGGAGTCTAGCACGCCAATTCTTGAGGAACAACGCGAACCCGAGGACTTTCAAGCCGAACCTATCGTCATCTCTCCCGAACCTGTGGTGGAGCAGTCTGCACAAGAGGCGGTAAGATCAGAGCCTATCGTTCAGGACGTTTTGCCTGTACCAGAGGAATCCAACACGGAACTTCGGCAATCTCCCATCGGGAGCGCAGGTCCCGTTATCAACGAACAACTAGAATCGTCACAGCCTGCAGCGTCGATGGAGGAAGAAGTCGCGACCTCCTTGAAAAAAAGCAAGAGGAGTAAATCTGATGAGGAAACATCAAGTGCTCCAATCACTGATGTCCAGCGCGAACCGGAGCCTTCCTTAGAGGTCGCTGGAGCTCAGAAGACTCCTGACGCGATGCCTACAACACAACAGGACTCTGAATCCACTCGCGAACCATCGACTGGCATGCCCCCTGAATCTGCTGTGATTGAAGCTGAGTCAACCCCAGAAGCCGTCGGAAAGCGATCCACTTCCCATGATCCAGTCATTACGAGAGTGGCTCCGGTCGAAGAATCTTCACAGCCGGCCACGCCATTGGAAGAAGAGCCTACAACGCCATCGAAGAAGTTCTCAAAGAAGAAGGCCAAGATAGATAAATCTGTCGAGATTGAACCCGTATCAGTGGACGTAGCCGATGTGAAGACGGAGACCGTGCCTGCTATCGAAACTGCTGAGTCTGAATCAACTGTGGATACCATTCCAGCTGCATCTTCATTGCCACTCGAACAGCCTCAGGTTGAGTCTCAAGCGACAGAGGCTGACCGAACACTCGACGTTGCTCACGAGTTACCTGTCGAGAATATTTCGCGCGAGCTATTGCAAGAGACGCCCGTTGAACCAGAGACGGCGCCTCTTCCAGAAACGCCAGCCCGAGAAATTGACGAGCCTATCGCAGATGATCAACCATTGACGCCTTCAAAGAAGATTAAAAAGAAGAAGGCTAAGAAGGGAAAATTGTCAGACACTGAGCCAAGTACGCCTATTGCTGAAGTAGCCACTTCTCAGCTTGACCCATTCATGGAGTCTGTTCGACCTGAGCAACCTGTAGCTGAAATTGTCCCTGTGGTGCAAGTTGAGCAAGTCAAGCCAAAGCAAGACGCATCATCGGCTGAACTCGTAGCTGTTCCTGAAACCGACGACATTGATGCTATCGACAACGTCACTGCTATCCGTAGTAATGCTGCCGACATTCCTGACAACGCCGCTGGCACACAGCAAGAGATCACTCGAGATGTTACCGTTCCTACGGCGCCTACTGAGCCAACTGTGGAAGTCGAGCCAGCTGAACCGGTCTCCAAGAAGAACAAGAAAAAAGAAGGGTAAGAAAGGCAAATCCGTCGATTCTACCGAGCCCAGCACACCGGTTACTCAGGAGCCAGCACCACAGTTCCACGTCCTTTCTGAGCCTACCCAAGACAAGAAACGCACTGGGGATGATGCACTGCCATCGCACGAGACAACTCCCACACTTGCCGAATTTCCATCTTTTGTGGAGGATACATCTGCTCAGGAGAGCTCCAAGGAGATACCGTCAAGTTTGGCGAAAGAAGAACAGATGCACGCAAAGGACGAGAAAGCCAGCCAAGATGTCGAACCCCAACAGAACTCAGCGACACCTCGACTCGAATTTATTGCCGACGACACTGCGACAGCTGCCAAGTTCAATGTCTCACCTCGTCCCGTCCTACAAGACCTTACTGAGCAGCACCAGACCGTAGAAAGCCCAGCGATCGAGCCCGGTGATATATCTTCTGAGAAGCCAACAGATTTCGCTGCCGATGTCATTACACCGGGAACACCCATTGAGTCTATTGTCACGGGCGAGCAGCCTGTATTGGACACTCCTGTTGGCCCCACCGCTGGGCCGGACCGTGCTCTGGAAGTCGACCAATCTCCACAGCCCGTTCCAGCTGCAGCACCACTCGATGAGGTCACACCACCTGACGAAGCACTACCCGAGGCTTCGCGTGCCGGAGAAACGGTGGAAGTCGAAGAGGCTCCTAGCACGTCCAAGAAGAGTGAGAAGAAGAAAGCCAAGAAGGGAGAATCGGGTTCCGAGTCTCAGACTCCCGTTGCTGAATCTATTCCAGTAAGTACCGAGACCACTGTGCAAGAAGCCCTTCCCACCACTATTGCGGCAACCCAAGACTCGGCCACTCATGGTGTGGTTCCTGATCCTACTGCCGCCGAGGGTCTATCCAAGCCTGTTGAGACCCCTAGTACCGAGCAAGATATTGTCACTTCCACGAAGCCTATTCAGTCCCAGGAAGTTGCCCAACCGATTAATGTGGAGCAAACGCGCGATGAGCACGCTCCCGAGCAAGGTATTGAAGAGGCAGCATCGCTCTCAAAGAAAGACAAGAAGAAGGCCAAGAAAGATAACGAGGCTAAGCTTGAGAGTGAGATCACCGAGCAGTCTTTCACGCCGGCCGAGACTACGATTCGAATGCCCGATGAGCCATCTGCCGAGGAGTCAGTTGCGCCGATTGCCCAAGACAAATCTATCGAAGAATCTGTCGTTGAGACACAGACCGTTCCCAGGGCTGCATCCCCGACATCGACGCCAGTGGACGCTAATAGCCAAGACAATGTACTTTCAGCCATCTCGCACGATGAATATGCTACTGCGAGCATCCCGAGCGATACCGTACCTGTACCCATGGACCAAGACGACGTGTCGATTACACAACCTGACGGTGTTACTTTTGCTCCCGAGCAGGAGCAAGAGGAGGAGTCTACTCCTAAGAAGAGCAGGAAGAAGGCTAAGAAGGAAAAACGTGCTTCTGTCGCTGATGAGCCGACTGTCGCCTCTATCTCGGAAGCTACTGCTGGAGAGGAGGAGATCAACCAACCTGAGCAATCGACATCTGTACCTCAACCTGCTGCAGAGACAACAACTACGTCTGCTGATGTTACGGAGCCTAAAACAGTGGTCGCTCCGGCCGAAGATGCTACTTTTGACGGTACATCCGCCTCATACGCACCTGTTGATCGTGATGCCGCTGCTGATGGCACACCTCCGTTCATTCCCGAGGCATCATCAACTGAGAAAGAGCAAATTCCAATCCCCAATGAGCGAGCAGCTGAACCCGAGCCAGTTGAGGAGATCCCGACTGCTGATGCACCCTTGCTCGAGGAGTTTGCCAGACCGGATGTCTTTGAGGAAGCCGCCGCGCCTCTCTCGAAGAAGGATAAGAAGAAGGCCAAGAAATTGAAGCGCGTTTCGATCGCCGAAGAGCCTGCTTCTGTTTCATCAACTCCCATCGAAGAGAAGGCTGGACCAGTACTAAGAGAGCAGACCAGATCTACACCTTCAGCCTCCAAGGAGTCTTTCTCTAAAACACCTGTCATTGAGGAGACGCCAAGCACCTTTCCCGATGTTGCTGAAGAACAGACAGCTTTACCTGCGCCTGCTTCTGAGGAGCTAACTCAAGTTGAGGCTGTGCCCGAAGCTGCAAGTCCTATCTCGAAGAAAGAGGAGAAGGCGCAAAAATCACAGCGCGGATCGATTGCCGAGACTACTCCAGTAGAGACGCTAGTCGACGAGCCACAAGAACGTTCTGTTGACGTTGTTGCTCCGATCGTCGAGCAGCAGCCTTCCCGATCCGCATCAACAGAACCTACCACAACACCTGTGATCGTTGAACGCACTCAGGGCAAGGCGTCTTCCGGACTTCCAGCCGAAGAAGACAGGCTTCCATCGAAAACGGTTTTGCATGAGAAGCAATCTAACGCAGTAGCCTCTGAGCAACCTCCTGCATATGTCCCGACCGAAACTTCTGCGAAAGAGCCCGCACCAACGTCTTCGATCATCGATGAGCAAGTGACACTTTCCATGGATGACAAGAAGAAGGCTAAGAAGAGCAGGCGCGGTTCAATCGCAGAAGCCGAGCCCTTCGTATCTTCCACCCCAGTCGATATGCCTGCTAGAGAGCTTGTGGAAGCAGTCGACGAAGGTTTCATCATTGCTCAAGAGCCTGTGGCACCAGTCGTCGAGCAGGTAGAGAACTTGGATGCCGTCCACACACCCTCCAAAGATGTAGCAGCGCCTGCACCTGCTGTAGAGCAGATCACTACGGAAGCCACGGAGGAAGAGGATACCGCGTCAAAGTCGAAGAGGGACAAGAAGAAGGCGAAGAAAGCCGCCAAGCGTGTTTCCACTGCCGAGGCTGAGTCTTCTGAATCTCCTGTTTCCACCGAACCATCGATCGAAGCAGCTAGCACATCCTTGGATGAGCAGGCTTCTTCGGTCGTGCCTGTCAAGACAACTGCTATCATCGAAGAAGTGCTGTCAACAGATTTTAACGATTCAATTGCCTCAGCTATAGTTGCCGATAATGAAGATGATAGCAAGGAGCCGATCATCAGCCACGATGGGAACAGCTCCGTGGGAGGAAAGCAATCTATCATCTCGCCTGTGGCTGAGACTACTACGTCAGAAGCACCACATATCTCTACAGATGTCCAGCAGGACGAGCAAGAGCCAGAGGAATGGGCTGGGCTGTCCAAGTCGCAGAAGAAGAAGAAGATGAAGAAGGCCAAACGCGCGTCGGTTGCCGAGAGTGAACCATCTGAATCTGTAGTGTCGGCAGAGGATTTGCCAAAAGATTCCACTGTTGAGCCTCGGCCGGCCGACAAACAGGCAGCCGAAGAGATCACTGAAGAGCACACATCGGTAGATGCAGCCCGCCAACCTACCGGCCCAGGTGATGCATCTACTAGCGAGGCAAAACAGGTTCAAGCGCAACTTGAGCCGCCAAATTCAACCGATGAGCCAATAACCGACTCAACGCCAGCTGAAGATCAGGCCACAGCCGTCGCGACTCCAGAGCAACCTCCAGGCGATCCGAAGCCACCGGACAAGGAGCCAGATTCTCCTTCATCTTCGTCTAAGAAGGACAAGAAGAAGGCGAAGAAGCAAGCTAAAAAGGCGGTGCCTTTTTTAGCGGATGAGACGCCTGGGGCAGCCAACTCTGATACTCAGCCGTCTCTATCGATTCCTACACTTTCGGAGACCCAATTACCTTTCTCGGGGATACCGACATCCTATTCCCAGCCTTTTACGAATAATGAGCTTGTTGATGATAATGAACTGAAGATCGAAGATGTAAGGGAGGAGCGTGGACGTGTGGAGGAGAAGAGAGAAGAGGATGCTAAGGCTGAGGTGACAGAGGGGTCAATGCAAATCATACAAGAGCAAGAGGTAGAGCAGAGACAAGAGGAGCAGGTGGAGGATGTTGGAGCTGTGCCTAAAAAGCAAGAGCCTACAATTCTGAGCGAGATACCAGAGACTAGCATCACAGTGCCTAGCGTTGTCGAAGAGAACCCGATGACCGTTGAGCAGCGCGCTGCGCCGATTGTTTCGGAAGAGCCTGCAGCTGCCAGTACCAACGTTGCAGCGTTGGAGATCGAAAAGTCAACACCCGTTGTGGAAGAGCCTGCACTGGAGTCAAATATCCTGATCGAACCCACTGTTGTTGAATCATCTCCAGCTGTAGATGTCGAGCCGACGGTTACGCCAGGAATCTCTACTTCATTGGGGACGCCCCAGCAACATGAGTTTGCTCTATCGGATGATGGAGGAGATCAGCAGAATATTCTGCATTATCAAGAGGAGACCGATAACATCGTGGAAGAGGCTACTTCTACATCAAGTGCACAGCCATTGCGCTTAGTTGAGAAAGCTGACGAGGTGGCTGCTCATTCTAAGAAGAAAAAGAAGAACAAGAAGGCCAAGCACGTATCTACTGCCGAAGAGCCAGAACAGCCCACCAGCATCCTCATGCCTGAGCACGATGCCACGGACAAATTGAGTAGGGACGTCACAGCTCCGGAACCCAAGAAGTCTACCACTTCCTTGTTCGAGGATATTAAGCCTATGGAGGATGTCGTAGCCGTCGAAGACAATGCGATCGTGGATAGCTCCGAACTAGAAGCTCACGCAAAGCCTACTAACGAAGAAACTACCGTTCTAAATGACGAGCAGACGACTGCCAATGTCCACGAGCCCGGTCTTTCTCAGGTCGCACCAGAAGAACGCCAGGATGTGCTTACACAGCCCCATACTTCTACATCTATCCCCGAAGTCGACAACAAGCTATTTACCGCGGAGCCTATACCCAAGGACACGGAGCGTACTGCTGAGAGTATCGAACAACCTGCAATTGTTCCTTCGGAGATGGAGCTAGCGTCAGAGCCAATATCGAATGAGCCCAGTTCTTCTGAGCAAAGCAAGAAAAAATAAAAAGAAGGTCAAGAAAGCGTCTACCATGACTGTGCCTATCGATACTGCTCTTGAGGTTGAGCCTCCCCAGTCAGAAGGACCGCCTTCGGTGCAGCTCGAATCAACCCAGTCGGCATCTGAACCTGTTCATGAGCCAGAAGTATCGTACGAGATTATTGTTTCGGATCAACTCGAGGATGTACAGCCACCCATCACTTCAGCTATCGATGCACCAGCCGATGTGATGCTTACTGTTCCAGAGGAACGGACTTCGGCGCCTCTGGAAGAGACAGTACATTTTCCGCTAGCAAGCATCGAACGCGAAATGCCTCTTGAGGCTCAAGAAATCATTCCTGAGCAACCAGCGGCATCATGGCCTGGTGCGCGAATTCCTGACGACCTGCAGCTGCCCGCCGAGGAGCTTCCAGTACCGACGCCTTCAAAGAAAGACAAGAAAAAGAGCAAAAAGGCGAAGAAGCAACCAGACACCACGGTACCGGCCGAAGATACTGTTTTGGAAGTACCACACGAACCCAGTACCGAAGCCGCGTCTACTCAATCAAGCCAAGATGTTGCTAAACCAGATGCTGAGCAGGTCGCTGAGTTAACACCAGTCAAGGATGCGCTTGCATCAAAGCCAGATGATGTTGCTTTCGTTCCAGAGAGCAAGGCTGTTGAACCGATAACCTCTGTCGATTCTCAGGTGCCTGTCATTGAAGATATCCACGAACCCTCATATCTTGTAGAATCACAGCCTGAGTTAGAAGTGGCTGCCGAGCCTGCTGAAGTTGCTTCCCAGATACCCCTGCCGGAAAACTGTACCACCAGTCCGCCAGCTGAGACGATTGACGACACACCAGTTGCAGTATCTGACCTTGAGACCCTGTCGCCTGCTCAGACTGACCAACCTTCAATATCCACTGTAGAGCAAGAGACATCACTTAATGTAGCTGACGCCGCGCCCCTGTCCAAGAAAGATAAGAAGAAAGTAAAGAAAGCGAAAGCAAAGACTTTGAGTACTGCCACGCCTTTCAGTGAAGATACGGTGGAGTCCAAGGTTGAAGTCGTCCAAGACGTTGGCGCTAGCAGCAACGAGCCAGCTACTCGAGATTCGCCAATTGATGTGCCTCAGGACGAAGCTGTGGTTGAGACACCCGTGCCTCCACTTAACCGGGAGTCTTCATTCAATGACAGCGCTCTTCCACCATTTTCGACGCAGGAGATCGAGGAGGAAACTAAAAAGTCTAATTCTGCGATGCCTCTCGTGGAGAAAACATTGACCACTTCGCCGGATGTTGACCTAAAGCCTGCTATTGAGCAACCGAACGAGGAACGAGTTCCTGCAACACAAGATGTCCCCATTGCGCGAGGAATTTTAACCGACGATTCAATTGACGAGGTTGTCAGCTACGATCTATCAAAACCTACTGCGACCCCATCACTCGTCGAAGAGCAGCCTACAGACACAGGAGCAGTGGTTGTTGAATCTATAGCAGAGGAACCAGCATCGCCATCGATTTCGAAAGAGAAGAGCAAAGGAACCGATGCCACGGCGCCGGAATCCGAAGTCCTGCCCATAGCTGATCCTGACAACGTTGTTGCGACTACCAAGATTGTCGTGACCCCCACAACAGAAGCACGTGCCTCTGTCACACCAGTCATGGATGAGCAACCCAAGGTACGGGAGGTTGCGATCCAACCAGAGATTCCTGTACTGCCGCAGACAATTATCGAGGCGCCTGCTACCGAGGCTGCACCTGCGGCTAGCGAACAAGATTCAGCGCCACGGATGGCGGTTGTCGAGGAAGTCAAGAACGAGACGGATGAGCAGGAGCCGGTTCTTGAACGCAAGCTGAGCAAGAAGGAGAGGAAGAGGGCTCTGAACCAGGCTGCTGCTTTGGCTGATGAACCCATCCTTGAGAGTGACCCTGTCGTCGAGCCTTCTATCGAGCCAATCGCCGAATCGCCTATTGAGCGCGCAACGGCAGAACCTTTGCCTGCAGCTGATGTCCTTGACACCAGCCTCGTTGGATCTATTCAAGAACTTGCTCCCGTGATTTCAGAGCCTGTTGTCGAGCGAGAGGGTTCTCACAAAGCACTGGAACCTGTGACGGAGGACCTTACCGTAAACAAGATTGAGTCACTGCCTCAAGAGACAACCTCACAGGAAGTCATTGCGATGACTCCAAAGAAGAGTAAGAAGGCTAAGAAAGACAAGAAAAGCAAGGCACAGCCTGTTGTTCTCGACGTTGCAAACGAGCCCGTAAGCGAAACATTAGAACTTCCTGGACAAACACAAGGATCGAGAGCATCCGATATCGAGCCAGTCACCATTGTTCCACCCCAACCTACCAGTCCAGTACCAGGTCGTCCTGTTCCTGAAGCTGAGACATTCATGCCATCGACCGCGGAACAGTCTGAGCGAAAACCCTCACCAGAACCGTCCTCAGATATTCCAGCTGTCGCGCCGGCTATCGCGGGCCCCCAAACACAGACTGTGGAAACCGAACCAATCTCCACACCTCCCATCACATCTCAACTCGTCGATGAGGCAGTTCAAAAATCGCAAAAGACCCAAGAAGTGACGAACGACCAGATTGATGTTGCGAGGGAACTAGCTGAAGCGTCAGCGGAGCCAGTTACTGTGATGGATGAGGCCAGGAACGTTCCGGAGACACCTTCTGGGAACACCGATACTCAGCCGAGCATCGCTGATTCGTCTATTGTAGAGGTTCCCCTTCCTTCTTCACCAATTTTCAGGGAGGAAGTGTCCTTTGGGCCTGCCGGTTCAACTACGCCCATCAATGAGATCCTGCCTGTAATCTCCACTGATGCTCAAAGCCACCAGACTGATAATCTCACTACAACCATCGAGGCCATAAGAGATGTGGAACCACCTGCAACACCAATCGAGGCGAGCGTACCGATCGTCACGGACACCGAGCAAAATGAAGTGCCTCATATCTTTGATGCTACACCGGAAGATGCCTTCCAAAGACTCGATGGACAACAGTCTGTAGAGCCTATCGAGTCTTTTACTGCACGTCAAGAAGCCAGTTCTGTTGTCCAAGACGACATCCTTCCAGCAAGCGTGCTATCACCCTCCCTCAAAGCGATTCGAGACGAAGCCACTGATATGCGACTTCGTGTCGAAGCCCTTGATGCAGACCTTGCCACAAAAGAAGACATCGACCAACCCTCTACCACTGAGCCGACTTCTATACTCGATATGGTCAAAAAGTTTACAAAGAAGGACAAGAAAAAGGCAATCAAGAGCAAAAGCGGTTCTGACACTATACCGACGACTCCTGCAGCCAAATCTGAGATTGCGGTCGAGACGAAGGATGCTTTCGAAACGACTGCATCTACATCTGCATCTGTTTTAGCGAAAGAGCAAGTTCTCGAGGGTAGAGAAGCTGTGGGCACACCTATGTTGGTAGATGAGGACTTTGTTTCGACCGATGTGCCTTCCCGCAGACTGAGCCAGAAGGAAGCCAAACAGAAAGGCAAAGAGCCTGCGATCAACTTCGACGAGCCTTCCGAGATACAAACGCAACTGAGTGCGCCAATCGACGATGTTTCGAAGCCAGTCGTCGAGCAACCAAGTGAAAACCTATCAGTTGCCACTGAGTCTCCAGTCGGTAACATCGCATCCGATGACACTCCCCAGTCTATCCTGCCTACGGATCAAGAGCGAGTGGATCTCACTGAGCCAACCACAGTAGAGATTCCGGCTCCATCAACAGTCACCCAGGACATTCAAGAAGCTGTTGTGGAAGAAGAGCCAGTGCCATCAACAAAGCTTAGCAAGAGAGACAAGAACAAGGCCAAGCAAGCCACTGCGTCAGAACACATGCCGGTGGCCTGTTCTAAAGATATTTCTTCCACTATGGCTGGGTCGCTGGGGGATGCTCTACCTAAGTACAAGGTAGCTGCTCCAGTTCCGGCTTCCGTTGCTGAAGCGTCCGCTGTAACCAACATCGAGGTACCTAATGAGCTAGTTGTGGAGAAACTTCCTGCCGTATCGCAAACGCCAAACCAAGATGAGGAGAGACGAGCTCATACCTCAATTGCCGTAACAACAGAGTTGACCAAAAACATCGTACTGCCAGTGGCTATCGAGCAACAAGAGACGATACTGGAGGAGCCGTCCAGTTCATCCCAAAAACTTAGCAAGAAGGACAAGAAAAGAGCTAAGCAGGATGCGCAAGCTGTGCAAGAGCTTGGAGTGCCCACCACAAGTGTTGTATCGGTTCCCGAAGCTAGCGAGCCCGCTACTGTATCGCGATTGGATGCGGAGCCGGAGGTCACGATCACTGAAGTGCGACCAGAAGCTATTCCGGCTGACTACCCCGCTTCTACACATGTCTCAGAAAGCCCCCAGGAGCATTTCGACATCATTTCTATTCAGGAGCCAGAACAAGAGCCCGCCATTGATCCTGCTCTAGTACACAAGGGGAGCAAGAAAGACGAAAAGAAGAGTAAGAAACAGGATGCGATCGTCGATCATGATATCCTACCGAGATTTGATGATGCGGTCACCGCCAAAGACGTTCGAGTCGAAGAGCTGTGGGCCAACCCATTGGAGTCCATGGATCACCCAGTCTCGATCTCCGCAGGCGCCGCAGTTGGCCCCGTTGAAAATGCACCCGTCGCACCGGTAGAGGAGGTTCAGCATGACCTACCTCCCAACATCGAGTCCCAAGAGATCATCGTTCCAGAGCACGCTTTGGAAGAACGTCTGGCAGTCGAATCTTCAGCGATTGAAGCCACGCCCGAGGTTGAGACAACCACGAAGAACAATGAAGAACAGAAGCGCAAATCAAAGATTGTTGCGAAGTCTTTGGAGGAACCGGCCAGCATCGCACCTATCGTTTCGGCCGAAGAGAGAGTTGCCATGCCTGAGTCGAATGTCGTGCATGAGGTCATGCAGGACTCCCGCGAAAAGGAGACGAGGGACAGCACACTTCCTCGCGAGAATAAGCACACAACACTATCAGCGTCTGAGCTGGTAGTCGGACCAGCTTCTAGTAAGCTTAAGGGTGTACATTCCAGGTCCATATCTAACGTTTCAGTCCCTGATGTCCAGGTCAGAGCCAATGAACCCGACAACACTCCTCAGCAACCACTGCTGCATAAGAAGTCGTCCAAGAAGCACAAGCTAGCAGCATTATTTGAGCGCGGTGAATCGCAGGATGGCCCCAGCGCGGAACGCAACTTGCGCAGGGAAGGATCTGGCAGTGTCAGAAATCTCGCCGAACGATACGAGAGTCAGTCCCGATCCGTTACACCCGTTCTCCCCCCGTCTCCTGAAAAGCGTTATATGTCCCGATCTGTCACGCCGGTTTTACCCCCATCGCCTGAGAAGCGTCATGTGGCTAGAGTTGCGTCCCGTAGTCAACTTGGCTTAGTGTCACCAGTACGATCGGATTCGAAGTCACCAGCAAGAGAGATAGACTTCGCAGCCACCGTTGCCGCCAGTTTGCAAGAGTCTGGGTTTGATCCTGGATTTGTCATCAACGACGAGTCTTTCCATCGCTCGAATTCTATCTCAGGAGCTCGCGATATTACGCCAGATGATGACGTTACCGCCGCAAAAGAGAGAGCTAGTAGATCTCGGCTCGGTAGCTTGAGCCGCTCTTCATCAGTCTCTGGCTCTCCAAATATGCGACCGATCCAGCCTACCGGGCCTGATGTCTTACCACCCATCGAAGTGGCAATGGCACCCACGGAAACCGCATCATTTGATCCACTAGACGTGCTCAACGACCCCGCTTTTGCAGCGCGAAAGTCACCTTCTGGTGTCCTTGAGGAAGCTGACCCTGATGAGTTAGCTGGGTCTTCAAGTCTAAGAAGAACCAAGGGCAAGAAGAAACGTCAACCTTTACCAAGAATACCAGTAGATGTCGATGCGATGAGTACACAGGGAGAAACTTTGGTCGCACAGACTAAAATAGACAAGATGTCAAAGGACGACAAAGAACAAGCTCCACGTCAGCAAGACAGTGTTGAGAATGCAACTGCAGAGACTCCGGCGATCGAGGCTCTCCAAGATGTGCCTCTTGCTGTTGAGACTTCAGTTGACTCCACGGTCCGCGAAGTCGAGCCTGCCCGGTCCGTGCCTCACGCGCCGACCAATACTGCTGTCCTTCAGGACGTACCAACACAAGCAACAAATATACCAGCGACACCTACCGAACTCAACGAGGAACATTCAAGGAAGCGAGAAAAGAAGACGAGGTCAAGAAAGGTGGTCAAAGAGGAGGAATGTATGGGCACAGAAGGTGGTCCCATTCTACCAATGACACTCCATCAGGAGCCTCGCTCAGTGACCGCTGGAGAGCCGAGGGAGTACCCATTTCCGCAAGTGGTGTCACAGGAGGAGATCTCGAAAAAATCGATGGAAGAAACACGCAAGCGGGAGTTGGAACAAGAGAGGGATATGGATGCATGGGCCCCATCGTCAAAAAAGAAGGGCATAAAGAGCAGGAAAGTTGAAGAAAAGGTTCATGAGGAGGCTTCAACCGCGGTGAGAGACGACTCGCCAGCTGAGACACGGGCCGCCGCTCATGAAGTTCACAAACGCAGGACACATCCTATGTCTTTTGACGACGAGCAACCACATGAGAAGCGTTTACATACATCGGAGTCTACACAAGAGCCCCAATTCGCCAGCGATAGAACGGCATCACCATCGCGTGTCGTCATACCAGAGCTCGCACATCTCGATAAGCAGTCCAACGAGCGGGTGTCTCGTTCAGCCGAAGCCCAATCGTCAACGCGTAACGCAGCACTAGCCAATGAACCATTATGGTCGTCCGCCGGAGTCCAAGACACTGTTGACAAGACCCCCACCAAGATACAGCCAGAGCAGCCAGTCGAGACAGTATCCCGTAAGCTGAGGCGTTCGAAGGAACCAAAAGCTTCTCTAGGTGCATCAAAACGCTCAATTTCAAGCGATCAAGATGCGGACAGTTCCGCTTTGCCAGCATACCCAACGATTCCCGGCACGTCAACCCCAAGCAACGAGTACGCGACGAAGGATCGATCCTCACATCTTTCCGATTCTTCGCCATCAACGCGCGTGTATGGCACTTCGCCAGCAGTTGCGTCGCAAATACCTGCTCATGACACACGGATGGTTGTTGAAACTTCGTCAAAAGATAATAGTGGACCATCGCGAGTTGGCAAAGAACAGCGTGTCGAGTCGCACCACGGTCGGGCATCACCTACCAAGGAACTCACGCAGAAGGAGCCATACAAATCTTTGTTTGGAGATCCGAATGAGAAGAAGAATGAGGCCCTTTCAACACCTGTCCCAAAGCCCGAGCGTACGAGCACGCCAGGCACCAAGCAACTTGAATCTATCACGGAAGTCAGTCCGGATGACACTGCCACAAATAAGAAGTCACGGTCAGTAGCCGATGTGGGTATGTCTGATCGAGGACTGAAGTCAGCCCGTCGCACCGAGAGTCTCAGGCAACTTTCTGATCGTCTGAGATCACCTCCGCCTACCACACCAACGCCTACAGGTCGCCGAAGTGTGCAATCCACAGCTGAGAACACAGGCGGAAGAGACTCGCCATGGCAACAAGTCAACGAGAGCGACGATCGAACCATGGCGCTCAGTCCCGCACGCCGTATGCCACGGTCATCTCCAAGCGCAGACCCGTTGAAACAGTACATTGCTGAGCAGCGATCGCCTAGTGTTCAGAGTCAACGCTCTCTAAGCAATATCGCAAGACTGAGGTCTCCAGACCAAGAGCGGTCTCTGAGCTCTCTGAGCAACCATTCCGAGCGTTCCTTGCGAAGAGTAGACCGCCAAACGTCAGGTGACCTGAGATCCGCCTCGAGGCTTGGCGCGGCCAGTGCGCAAGACGCTAAGAGCGCGCAACCCAATCTCTCAAGCACGGCGCTCGCGGCAGGAGCAGCAGCCATCGCAGGTATCGCCGCCCCACCGGTTTACGACCCAGTCCGGGGTACAGGTAGAGGTCGCCGGACCAGCATGGCTGAAACCTTTGTAAGTAGTTTGAAGTTGTCGTGAAGCTCGTTACCTGTTACTAACTGTGTTTTACAGGAAGCATGGGGTGAGGCCCAAAGGTCCCCTAGCTCGCCCTCACGTCCACCAAGCGTGCGCAAACGTCAAAGCATGCAAATCATGGATCTGCAGACCCAACTGGACCAGTTAGCCGCGCAAAATCAAGCTGTCGAGAATGCTAAGGTCAAAGCTGAGGAGGCCTTGCAGGCTGCACAACATCAGCGTCAAGTCGACGAGCAGCTGGTACATGAAGAGGTAGAAGCACGTGACCGCCAGATTCACCAAAGGGATATCGACATTGCACAACTAAAGGATACGCTTCAGCGGCTACAAGAAGAGATTGCACGTCTGAATCAACTCAACAATGCACTGACAGACGCGAATCGCAACTTGACCAACGATGCGAATGAACGATATGCGCAACTTCAGTCCGAGGGACAAATGGTGCACGAGCAATGGCAGTCATCACAACGGGAGCTTGAAAGCCTTCGCAGCCAGTACGCTCAGCTTCAAGCAGAAGGTCAGGCCATGCAACAGCAATGGCAAACATCACAACGAGACTTGGAAGAACTTGGCCGTCAGCATACCCAGATGCAGCGAGGTTTGGCAGATGCAGTTCGCGACGAAGTTGGCGAAGCACTTGATGAGCGCAACGCCGAGATCGACCGCCTGACGGCAGAGCTTGCAACGGCGCGCGAACAGATCAAGAACCTCCAAAAGCAGATTCTAGCTTCTAAGAAGCCTAGTGAGAGCTTCCTCACCGTTCGTGACGAGGACTACTTTGACAGCGCCTGTCAACAACTCTGTCAACATGTTCAGCAATGGGTGTTGCGATTCTCCAAGTTTTCGGACACTCGCGCATGTCGCCTTTCGTCAGAGATTGCAGCTGACGCTCGACTGGATGCATCAACGCGCAAAAAGATTGACACTCGCCTGGACAATGCCATTCTTGATGGCTCAGATGTCGACGCGCTCCTGGCGGATCGTGTCAAGCGTCGAGATGTCTTCATGTCGGTGGTCATGACGATGATCTGGGAGTACGTCTTCACCAGATACCTTTTCGGTATGGACAGAGAACAGCGCCAGAAACTCAAGGCGTTGGAGAAGACGTTGTCAGAAGTTGGCCCGGCTCGCGCCGTGGCACAGTGGCGAGCCATCACACTTACCCTTCTTGCGAGGAGAGAACCTTTTATGCAGCAGCGCGCCCCCAAGACACAGAGGCTGTCGTACACGAGATCTACAGCACGCTTTCAACGCTTCTTCCACCGCCATCGCATCTGCAGAAGCAGATTCAGGAATCGTTGCGTAACGTCATGCGCTTAGCAGTCGAACTATCAATCGAGATGCGTACTCAACGCGCAGAATACATCATGCTGCCGCCACTGCAGCCCGAGTATGATACTAAGGGCGACCTTGTCGCCAAGGTCACGTTTAACGCCTCTCTTATGAACGAACGATCAGGCGAAACAACTTCCAACGACGAGCTCCAAGCTCGTGGTTCAGTAGTCAAGGTCGTCCTCTTCCCGCTAGTTGTCAAGAAGGGCGACGATTTTGGCGAAGGCGAGGATGAGATAGTGGTCTGCCCAGCGCAAGTGCTGGTTGTAGGAACCAGGAGTAAGAAGGTAGTGCGAGTCATGAGTGGAGCCATGTCGATCAATCGTCCCGACTCACGAGGAAGTCGCATCAGTCGCGTAACGAGCGTTGCGCCTCCTGAGAGCACCATCATGGACTACGAACAAGGTGGGAGTAACATGTTTTAGATGAGCGACTGAATGGGTTGTACGCGTTTTGCTTGTAATGTTTGTATAGCGTGGGAGGATTTTGCGTTTGGAGTTTGGGATGCGAAGTGTGATTATTCAGGCACTTTACCAAGTTCTCCATGTCTGAGTAGCGACGGCGATTTTCATTTAGCATCACTAGGAACGTGTGTAGTACGTTTGTATGTTTAGCTACGACAGCTCAGAAGCTGGAAATAATAATCATTTCACGCATATGTCCTCGTCCCCTTTGCGATGATCATTTACACATGGCGAGATGGAATACGTCGGATATCACGCTTAGGCAGCGCAAGTCCCTCGGCTGTTCGCGCGATCAGGGACACGTTAGCCTCGTTTTAGCTGACCCCGCTCTGCCTGACGGGCGTGGCACAGCACCAAGACGAAGGAGCATCATAGACGGACCGTTTAAAGGGAGCTGACGCGCAACATGTGAAGATTTATCTGGTTGCTGCTAGTTGTAGCTCATACGCGTCGTTCTCACTAGCATTCCAAACACCAACCAACTTTCGCCGTTGTCGCGATGCCGATTCGGAGTGACTGGGTCCTCGCGCGTGAAGGCAAGTGACTATAGCCGGTGCAGCCTTTCCTGAAGGGTTACAGCTGGATGATTGGCCAATTGGACAGCGTCACTGACGCGATATATAGGCATAACTGGCGATAGCATAAGCCGCCTCATCAGGTATACGGCGTTCAATCCTGCCCTCACGCTTCCCCTCGTCCTCCTCGCGCGCTACACACAGCAGGGCAATATCCTCGCCGCTGGAAATGCCACAGTATTCAAGGGTTTGAAGACACTGCTTGGTCTGGGTGCGCTGAGTACTGTCAATGCGTGGCTGAACAGGGGAGTGATCAACAACTGGACTAAAGACGACTATGTCTGGAGTCGCGAGGTTGTCGTTGTGACGGGAGGCAGTGATGGCATTGGCAAGGTTGTAGTACAGCTACTGGCCGAGAAGGGTATCAAGGTCGCAGTCCTGGATGTCCAGGAATTGACGTATGAAGGCATGTCTATCTATCCTTTGAGTCTTGTAGACGGACACATTAGAGAGTTGCTCACACTCACCAGCACCACCATCCGTCCGGTTCTTCCAATGCGACCTCAGTTCTCCCGAGGCCATTGCCTCCGCCGCTTCCTCGATCCGCTCCACACTCGGAAACCCCACGGTCCTCATCAACAATGCAGGTGTCGCGCGCGGCAAGACCATCCTCGAATCGACCGAGAAGGACATCAACCTGACCTTCAAGGTCAACACTTTCAGTCACTACTACCTTGCCCAGCAATTCCTCCCTAACATGATTGCCAACAACCACGGTATGATTGTCACCGTTGCATCCGTAGCCGGCTACCTCGCCGCCCCCTCAATGGTCGACTACGCCGCGTCCAAAGCCGCGGCATTATCCTTCCACGAAGGCCTCTCCGCCGAACTCACCGCTCGCTACAATGCGCCCAAGATCAGGACTGTAATCATGTGCCAAAACTACACACGCACCGCCCTGTTCGAAGGCTTCGACTCAAGGGGTGTTTTGTACCCCGAGACGGTTGCTGAGAGTATTGTCAAGGCGGTGTTGAGTGGAAAGAGTCAGCATCTTGTACTGCCGGAAACAGCGTGGTTCATGCTGCCAAAGATACGGGGTTGGCCCTTGTGGATGCAGTATGGTCTTAGGAAGAGGCTGGGTAAGCTCATGAAGGGGTGGAAGGGCAGGCAGGTTGTGCAGCCTAGCTTGGCGGAAGAGGAGAGTGAGAAGAAGGTTGAAGACAGTACCGTGCTTGTCGATGCCGAGTAAGACGGGGCGTGATGATTATAGTGGTACATTTGGGACGATAGCGAATTATAAGTCTTCCATGGCAGGGAATACGCTGTAGACGTCGAGATGTTTATACTTTTCTTGAACTGTAATGTAATCTCAAGGTTCACCTTGCCTTTTCGTGAATGGATCAATGGTCTACGGTTAGGTATAGGAAGTCGATTCTGGTGGTGGAGTTGGTGTGCTGAGTATCTCAGACCGTACTGAGCTATATTGAGCCGTTTATGAATGACGTAAGCTTGCAGGTGATGCATCCGTCAATCCTCACACAGCAAGCATAACAATATCCCCAGCACCATTTGCTTCCCAAGAACCTCGTTGTGTTGGATCTTCCCAAAACACTGAGACAAGGATGGCACATCTTACACGCGAAGAAGTCTTCAAGTCAGGCGCGTTATCCGAGGCGTACAGAAAGGTAATAAGAGTTCCGCGGTTCACTTCGGGATGCTCGATCGTCGTGTCCAACATCCGTCTTGCAGAAAAAGAAACAACCAAGTAGAAACCATCATCTCACTAGTCCCGCAGGCTTTCGAGTCCCGCCCTATAGACATCACCGGCGACGACTTCGTCGCCCAACGCACATCCCGTGCAGACCACCTCTCGCGCTTGCGCCATCTCTACAAAATCCCGGGGCCGATACCTGAGCTCGTTAAAGAAAGCCTGCATCATGTATCAACTCGAGATGGCGCGTCCATTCGCGTCAAGGTGTACCAGCCGGTTGCCGGTCCGCCTAAAGATGGCAGTCCACTAATCCTCATGTACCATGAAGGAGGCTGGAGTATGGGCGATTTGACAGACGAGGACTTGAATTGTAGGATGTTTACTAGGGATCTAGGAGCTGTTTGTGTGAATGTTGAGTATCGGTAAGAATACACACACACCCATACATATATAGAAGGAGAGAGCCTGCTTACACATCGACTCCAGCTTAGCACCAGAGCACAAATTCCCCATCGGAGTGCACGACTGCTACGACGCTCTACTATGGAGTCTCAAAAACAGCCCCGCACTCAATGCAACACCCACGCGCGGTCTCCTCGTCGGCGGCGCATCAGCCGGAGGTAACATTGCCGCCGTGCTTGCTCTCCTCGCTCGAGACGAAAAGCTCAACCCGCCCATCACAGGCCAGTACCTCTGCGTTCCAGCACTGTTACCCGACACCAACGTGCCGCCCCACCTAGCACCTCTCTATCTATCTCGGACGCAGAGTACCCACGACCCGGTTCTGAAAGGTGTGCCATCTGCTATGATTGATGCGATTTACGCCCCGGACCCCAGATCCACGCTGTGGGATCCTTTTAACCACCCGGGTGGACATGGGGGTGTGGCCAAGGCTTTCTTCCAGGTTGGTGGTCTGGATCCGCTACGGGATGAAGCAGTGCTTTATGACAGAGTCTTGAGGGAGAGTGGAGTGCTGACGAGGTTTGACTTGTATGCCGGTTACGGACACATGTTCTGGACAAACTATCCCGAGTTGGACGAGAGTGACAAGTTTGTGAGTGACACGTTGGGGGGTATAAAGTGGTTGCTGGAGAAGTAGTTGGGGTTAGTCAGGTTAAAATCGTTGTATTGTGAGTGTGTTATGGTCAAGAGACTAGAGAGCGAAGCTGTAGTGACACTTTGAAAGTACATAGCCTCGGAGCGAGAATCTTAAGTTGAAAAGCTTGTATTGGTACGGAAATACACTGTGGGTATAGAGCCATGCTAATGACGACCGTGAGCCAGTAGGAAAGCCTCTGCTGTCGAAAACGTCGAGTCGACATGTATGCAATGCACGTGGCAGAATGATTGAAAAGCGCTCGTTTGAACTAGACGTATTCTATGATCCTCTTGGACTGTTTGAAGGCGCCTTGTTGACCAAGCTTGAGAAGAAGGATCTCAGCTTCTCGTTGTCGTTGATGTTGGTATCCTGTGTCTTCGGTGGTGGTGTCTCGGGCTCGTCTGATCGGTTCGCTTGACGGTCCTGAATCAAGTCAGCATGTCTCTGCACAGTATATACATTTTGCACGTACCTGTAGCCTCTTCACCATCTCATCGGCATTGACCTGAATACCACCCATGTTGAACTGTACAGGTCCAATATGCTCTTCGACAACTCCCTGATGCATCGTCGGTCCAGGTTCTCGTAGCCGAAGGGTCTTGTTCCTTGCGCGCAGCTTTGATGGCAGCCTCATTCTCATCTTCGCGCCGAAGATGTTCGAGAACGTTGACTTGATCGGCGAGGAAGGCTTGTGGATCTTTGCTCGATACTTCGAGTCCGTTGGCTTGTTTCGATAAGGTGGAAAGTGCGTAGTCTGACTCTGGGTTGCGGATTGTCTCTTCGTAGATTGAAGTCGCTGATGGGCCTTGCTCTTCTTCTTCCGCAACCTGTGTGTCTTCGCCGTTCGGCGGGGCTTCTCCGTCGACGGGTGGAGATATCTGGCCGTTGGTTGGGCGCATGTGCTGGGGAATATCAATGTCAACACTCCACTTCTCGCTGATGCCTTCAACATCAAATCCTTCTCGTAGAATACGGATCTTGGCCCACGAGTCCCAGTTGGGTGGAACCAATACTCGGTCGCGATCCGTCACGTTGTGCCGAAGTTGCTCTTGTTTGAGCAGCGACTTGATACCGAGCGTGGAGTGAATAAGTGTCCGCAAAGAACCCGGTGCCGTGGGCATGGTGTAGACCAAACTTGAGCCGTGCTTGAGAAGGATAGTGCGCATGTACTGTAGTATAAAGTCGAACTCGTCCTCTTTCCAGCCCCTCTCCTTTTCGAGAGATTCGATCTTGTCAGCGTTCTGGCATACTACGCATAGCGGTATGCCGAGCGGCTCATCCCATTCTCCAGGTCCAAGCGGTATCTTGACATTCTCCATGCTGCTGCCTTCAGACGGCAAGTTGCGTCCCTTGTCTTGTAGTGTCTGGATATTCTCCTCCAGAACCACCTTTGAGTTGTCATCGAGCGAGACGATGAGCGAGCGTAGCACCCTGATCCAGTCGCGGAGTTGCCGTATCCACAGCCATGGGTGGTTCCAGTCTAGGAGTATGACGATGAGCATGTGCGGGAGGGTTCGCGGGTTCAGGTAGGGCTTGATTAGGGGCGTGAAGGACGGCGAGGGGTTAGCAAGGAGATAGAGCGAAAGACGGGCGAGCGTATCTGGCCTTGTTAGCGAATCATGCCTCAGCACCAGCGCCATTACACACCCTCGTGGTCCGTATCCAGCACATCTTGGTATGTGTAGCCCAGGGCAAACTGGTTCGCGATTGGCGGCCTCCTGCCCCGGTCTAGCGGCCTGCGGTTGTTTGCAGAGTCTGTCGACACCGACTCTAGGAACTCCCGTTGTGTTTCGGGGGTTCCGCCTGGGCTCGAGCATTAGCTGGGTCCCCTATTCCGCCTGTCGAGGCCCTCACCCAGTACCAGTAGACTCTTTTCCGGCAGGCGCTTGCCACTCGAGATGTTGTCCAGCATGGGCTTCCATATCTCCTCCCTGTCCGTATCTTTGCTCCCCGGGCGCTCGTGGCTGCCGGGGACGCGTGTGGGGAAGTTGGAGGTCCCACGCGCGCTCGCCATTGCGGAGGTGCTGCGGAGCTTCGTCGCCGGTGAGACGACGCTTTCTTGGCTAAGCGACGATGTGTGGATGGGGTATGCAAGATATGCGACAGACGCGGAAGGGCTAATGCGGTACCGAGTGAATGTCTAGTGGGGTTGCGGTGTGCTTGTTTGGCCGCATCCTCGCTGGTACCTTTTCTGCAGGGATGCTGCTGCTGGCCAAGCCCGGCCCTCGAAAGCTGCAGCGAACCTTGCTGATACATCACACTACGCCCACCATGAACTCGGTGCGCGCCATCCAGCAGCTGAATAAGCGCGAGCTCGAGGCTGGCATCAATCCGGAAGGCTCATGGCACACCGACTACCGCGACACGGCCTTTGTCTACATCGGCGGCCTACCCTTTGAACTTTCCGAGGGCGACATCATCACCATATTTTCCCAGTACGGCGAGCCGGTATGGGTCAAGCTAGCGCGCGACAAAGAGACGGGAAAGTCACGAGGCTTTGCATGGATCAAGTACGAGGACCAGAAGAGCTGCGACTTGGCTGTGGACAATCTGGGTGGAGCGAGCATTATGGATCGAATCATCAGGGTCGATCACGCGCGATACAAGCCCAAGGACGACGAAGACATGAGGGACAATACCATGGGGGAGCTCGACCTCGACCCTGGTCATGAGTCTGGTGATGGCAGAAGGAAGCGGAGAAAGACGGAGAGCGAAAGCGACTCGGACGACGATCGCCCACTGCTACCGGAAGAGATGGAACTGGGGCGCCTCATGGAGAAGCTGGATGAAGACGACCCTATGCGCGACTCTATGCTCAAGCGCCAGCAAGAGAGAGTAGACGATGCACTCAAGAAGCTGAAGAAGCAAAAGCGCAAAGAAAAGGAGAGGGCAAAGCGCAAGGACAGACATGGTCGGAGAGACAGGTCGAGAGATAGGCATCATGACAAGGACAGGCGAAGGATCAAGGATGCGGGAGAAGACGACGAGCGTGACAAGCGCTCACGGCGGACGAGCAAAAGTCGCGATAAAAGTCCGCACAATGACCGTCGACATCGAAAGCGCGAGCGAAGGCGCTCAGATTCTGATGGCCATGACACTGGGCGCTCTCGCAGGAAACCGTCGCGTTCACCACTACCATATCGGGCTCGTTCTCCTTGATAGTATACATGATCAAAATGTCTACAGCTGCGAAGCAAAAGACTGACCCATTTCCCACAGTGCCCAATCCAGTCAACAATCCATGGCTAGTATTCAAGGATGCGCCACAAAATCTAGGCACAGCCGTTCCAAGAAATCGTGTCCGAATATTGGCTTTGTGGAACACACTTCCGACACAGACTGTGGAAACGAGCATGGCGATAGCTGAACCGAAATCTAGCCCCCATTGCTTGTTTTAGAAGGCCTAGTAGCAAATGCTATCTGTTTCCGACAGGCGAATTGGAGAAGGCATGAAGACCGGAGTATGGAGACGCATGATGGGTTCGTAGAATAGCAGTAAGAGCAGACGAAGTTTGTAACCAGCAGCAGATACATGTCATGCTGTTATGCTCCGCAAATTTCCAATGTGACACTACATGTTCAGCGCATCACGGATCCAACATGGTTACACTGTCACAGGCAGACGGAAACTGACACGGTTAATAATGGGGCTGCGCCCGATCTAGTGTCGAGTCGTCAACCCACTATATTTGTTTGGGTATATATATACGAACGCCGTCCATGCCTCACTTCACCACGCATTTATGCAAGTTGCTTTTGGCCAGTGACGGGGCATACAGCACCATCCGCCGCGCCTTCCACGCTTGGGTGCGTAGCCACCTTGTTCTTGTGGTGTCCGACAGTTGCCTTGGTGACTGGGCATACGTCGCCCTCATTCGCCTTGAGCATATCTGGGTGGTCGGGAGGAAGAACAGTAGTAGCGGTGCCTACAACTGGGCAGAGAGCATCGTCCATCTCTTGGGCCCTTGGCTCCTTGACTGTGTTCTTGAGCGCGGGGCAGGATGTAGCCTCGTTGCCTTGGGTGGGGACCGGAGGGTGCGAGTGGAGGTTGTGGTGGTGGTCGGTTGTCGCTCCTACAACCGGGCACTGTTGTCATATGTCAGTATGGTGGAAGCGTAAGAGAGGTAATTTCGAGTACGTACAACCTGGCCATCCTTGGCGAGGTCGATGGAAGGGTGGTTCGGCGGGAGGACATCGTTGGTGGTTCCAATCACGGGGCAAGACATGTTGATGGAGTGTTGTTATTGATGGTTTACAAAGTTTCGATGCGAAGGTCGTGGCTCGGGGAGACGTGAAGAGGGGTATCAGCTGTGTATATGGACTTGTTATCAAGCGCCAGGCTTTTGGTGCCGCTTGCATGGCCGCCTCGAAGCTACCCCGGATTCGCAGGGATCGTGCCGCTAGCGTTTCTGTCAGCTTCATCATGTCGCCGCTGATTGGATGACGTGTCGACTCGAAGCCCCACAACGTGTGCCTTTGGAAGCTTCCGCGATGAGCACCAATCTCACAAGCTAAACATATACTAGGATTACCACATGACAGCAGTGTTTGTACAAGAAGGCTTTACACAATTGCTTTACATGGGCTTTATCTATGGAGCTGAGCTTCGAGTTTCAGTATACAATATTCATCTGTATGACCGGGGCAAGTCCAGCCATAGTCAGAGCCTTTGCGTACGCTCTTTGAACTCGATGCCCGTCTTCACTTGTGCCATGCCCACGACATTTAGTGTAATCAATATCAAGCTCTTTAGGCAGCCCACATGGCCATTGACCTGTATATCACCAGCCAAACTGCATTGCCACATCATCTGCACATGTGCAAACTTGACAACAATCTCGAGGATGACAATTAATGATTGTAGGTATTGCTAACTCGTTCTGCTAACTTATTCTACTACAATCTCGCCATCTTGCCTTATGTCACGACTACTTGCTCCCACCCAGACCGCATACCTGCCTCTCTGAAGCTCCCATGCCTGGGCGCCAACGTTCCAGACACTCAGGTCGCGCCTATCTAACGTAAACTCGACCTCTCTGCTCTCGCCCGGTTGCAATAAGCCCACGCGTTCGAAACCTCTCAGCTGCCTCTGCGGTGCATTAGGTACACCTAGGTACAGTTGCGCAACCTCATGACCAGCGACCTTTCCAGTGTTGGTAATGGTGACTGTGGCGCGGTACAGCACCTGCCATAGCCATGGGTGGCCTCCTTGTACAATCGGCACGGACGCCGACGGGAAAGCAGATAGACTTGCGTTTGCCACACGTTCAACCGTCATGTTCGCATAACCAAATGTCGTGTACGAGAGTCCGTAACCAAACTCATATTGTGGCGTCATGTTCTGCGCGTCAAAAGCGCGGTAATCAATGTACAGACCCTCTGTAAAGTCTGACTGCATAAATGCCGGGATGGAAAGATCGACAGTTCCGTTGAGCAAGTGTCCGTAATCGGACTCTTGACGCGCGACTGTGAATGGCAGACGACCAGAAGGGTTTACATCACCGTACAAGACGTCCGCGATAGCGTGACCGCTTTCCTGACCGGGGAGTCCGGCGAAGACAACGGCGGTGATGTTTGGATGGTCGATCCATGCGTCAACAGTGCGGATTCCAGCATTATGAATTACAACAATCGTGTTTGAACAGTTGGTTGCAACGTTATTGACGAGCTGGTCGCTGAAATCATCCGTGAGGGAAAGGCGATCGTAACTCTCCGAAGCGTAGGCATTGATGAAGACGAGACATGCTTCTGCGTTGGCGTATATGGTTGGATTTACACCGAGAAAGTCCCATCGTAGTGTTCCGCGGTCTGCAATGATGCGGTCCTGGATAGCCTTGAAAGGGCTGATTACATACGGCGGAGTGCTGGAACCCGATCCACCTGCTGTGATTAAAGTGCCGTTGAGTGTGTTCCAGCCAAAGTTCTCTTCGTAGCCGCCACCGAAGCGGGTAGGGTTGTTCCAGGGTTGATCCTTTACTTCGGCGTCATAGCCGTATACGTTCAGGAAGCGAGGGTTTCGAAGCGGCAGTGTGTTGTTAATGTTCTTGACCAATACGGTTCCGGCCGCTCCGATTTCTCGGATAAGTGATGCGTGGTCTTCGCGCACATCCACAATTTCGTGTTCGACATTGTATGGGTACACGGCGTTTTCTGGGAATCCTTCGTCCTGGTTGAGATAGAACCATGCTGCAAGTAGTCTCGTGTTCATGTCGTCCAGTCTCTCCATCGTGACCGATCCATTGTTGACAGCATCTGTAAGATTGTCACCCCAGAATTTGGGCACAGGCATCACAACGTCGAGACCCGCATTTGCCGAGGCGACACCAGCATGTTGCGCATCCCAATCAGAGACCTAGACGCCGTTAGCAAAGGCGTTGGGAATAGTCAGCTTACTACATACCACAAAGCCTTCGAATCCCAACTCTTCCTTCAAGATGCCGTTGAGAAGCTTGCTGTTTTGACATCCGTATGAGTTGTTAACCCGCTGGTATGAGCACATAAGCGAGCCGGCTCCTTCACGGAGGGCGTCCATGAACGGCCAAGCGTACAGCTCGTGCAACGTGCGATCGTCTATATTAGAAGAAACTGCCTCGCCTTCATCGCCAGGGCGTCTCCTGTACTCTTGCTCTTGAGCAAGCCAGTGCTGTCGATGCTGTCAGCCTGTTCTTCACGTTGCTTTCACGACGTTGCCTACCTTTGGTGTGGCAATTACGCCCTCCTTTTGTATGCCTCTAGTAATGAGTGCACCGCCTATTCCATTGATGTAAGGGTCAGCACCAAGGCCTTCCCAATTCCTGCCACCACGCGCCACTCTTCCAATGGGACCTATGAATGGACCGAGAGCAATATGAATTCCTTTACCCCTGTATTCTCTACCAAGAGCATGGCCATATCTGAGCATAAGATGTCGGTCGAAAGTGGCTCCAAGATGAATGCCAGCAGGAAAAGAAGACACAAACTCCTGCCCTCGCACACCTGCAGGTGCGTCCGCAAAACATAGTTCTGGGATTTGGAGACGAGGTACAGAGCCCGTTTGGCCTACACAGGGACCGGAGACACCATGCGTGAGGTTCGACTTCTCTTCCAGCGTCAATTGAGCTACGAGGTCTTTCGCACGAGCATATGCGGATGCCCAACCAGATGAAGTCGTTCCATTACCGACAGCTATGTAATGTCAGTCGTCTGACATGTAGATACCAACATGGTACTTACGGCTAGGATATACTGGTGGACTAAGTCCGTACAGTGGTACTTCAGACTCGTTGGTGTATCCTTGCGAGACGGCTAGATTTGGCAGTAGAGCAAAGCTCACTGCGACGGCACTAGAGTACCTCATCTTGCAACTGTTCCGTCTTGAAGAAGATGTTTGCAGCTCTCGGAATCACGCAAAGTTAAATACTCCCGAAAATTTCACATGGCCTCTCGCAATCTACCAACATGATTCGGTAATACCACAGGCTTCCATTGCAAGCTCGTGACGATCCCTCCGCAATGTCACCGTCTTCTTCAACCCTTCTCCGCATTTCCTCTTGGCGGAGAGGGGAGAGCGGATAGAATTGTCGATGGCTACTGTAGGAAGAGCGGATACGATTGTCGATGGCTACTGTAGGAAGGATGGCCGACCCGACTGCGTCCTTGCCGAGAGGCTAGCTTCGGCAGCGATTTCTTCATCGCATCGCCCCGCCCTGCATTTCTAGAATGCACAACATGAGCATTCATGCTCACTATAGTGCTGCAATCCCCAGTATCTTCCAAAATCGCAAAGCGGATTCGGAACTACAGAGTAGAGAGACCTGGAGACTCGGATTTGGCTTGGAGTACCTCACTCGAGGCAGGATCGGTACATACGACAGTCGCGGTTCTAGCATCGCGATGCATGGCCTAGGCACCATGGCACGATGCCTCCATGAGCCCGTCATCTTTCCTCGTTCTGCGCTCTCGGAAGTTGGTGCGTCGAATCGCTCCGGGTATCAATCACCCGAGACCCGAAGTAACCTAGCGCATCCGACATGATGTCGTGCTTAGGACCACCCAACTTTTGTGACATCACCGAACGTCGAAGTCGGTTTTACTTCTTGTAGAGCAGCCTGCCGATATAATGACGGGACGTTACTGGAAACCTTGGGTCGTTGACTTGAGTCAGTCGTCTTAACTGGGCGCTCAGGTTGCATTGGCGGTCCCTTTGGTCGAAGCAATCGAGTAACAGCAACACCACGAAGATTCACATCCATCAGCACCGTGGAGGAAGCTGGGACGCAGGTGTCGGCTCCTGCAAGCCGACCCCGGACCCTACCGCTGGCCATTCATAGCCCAGCAAGAAAGATTCAGCTGCGCCGTGCTGTCCTACCCGCCACTATGAGACAAGCGGGATGCATGTTCGTTGCAAGCACTCGATCCTTATCAGCATAGACGAGCCGTCCTGTGGTGCCCAGTCGGCTGATAGCTTCGATGTGCCCTACAACAAGACTTTGTTGCTAATGCAAACTTCCAAATTGCGTAGAGGACGACATGTTTAGGCTTGGCCTTTGTTACACGCTACTTAGTCTTGATATGTGCCTATCTTCAGCCAATCATACGCCGGCTCAATTGCGAAGTGAAAACAGGTGCTGTGTGCGGTTGGAAATGCTCGAGATAGCAGTCTTGGGACCTAGCTGAAGCAGGGGAATGATGATTGTGGATAGGAATTGGGGTATAGATACTTCGTCTGCCCCGCTGACATGGTTCAACAACCAACGCTCTGTTCTGAAGCTTAACCTTGAAGCACGCTCCGTCCTTTCATATGGCTGGCGGCGGTACTCCCGTCGGGCCTTCAGCCTCACCTCTAGGCCAGGCTTGGGTAAATACTCCATGTATGAAAAGGCCACCTTCCTCACAGACTATGTCCACACTGTCATTCTTCTCGTAATCCTTCTGACCTTCGCCTTTACAACTTACGCCACTGGCGACCGGCTTGGCTCGACAAAAGCAGTTTACGAGCGTCTGCAAGAGCTTTCGGCGACAACACCAGTTCCTGGCAACGCTGGAGGAAGTCATCTCACAATGCGGAGCAAGGACGGCGCCATATTCTTCGTGATTAACATTATTGGGAACTTCGGAACTGTATTCATGGACAACGGGTGTAAGTCATTCGCTGCCAGCTTGAAAACAAAAGCTGACAATTTCCAGACTACAACAAGGCTATTGCCGCTTCTCCAGTCCACGCTCTTCCTGGATACATCATTGGTGGTCTATCCTGGTTTGCCATCCCGGTAAGGTTCTCATTAGTCCATGTCTGAGCTGAGTTCTAATGTTATTGCCAGTGGCTTTGCGCAACCACTATGAGTCTCGCCGCACTTGCACTACAGAGCACCGAGTATTTCCCCACCTATCCCAACGTCATGGACGAAGCGTCTATCAGTGCCGGTCTCACGCTTCCATATGCTGCAGTTGCACTCCTTGGATCTGGCGGTGCAGTGGCTACGCTTCTCGTCGTGTTCATGGCAGTCACGTCCGCTTTCAGTGCACAGCTCATAGCTGTCTCCAGTATCCTGACGTACGACATTTACGCGACCTATATGAACCCAAGCGCAAGTGGTCGGCGTCTTGTCTACACATGGCACCTATGTGTATGCGGATTTGGACTGGTCATGGCTGCGTTCTCAACGGGGCTCTGGTATGCTGGTATCAGGTAAGGCTCTACTAACTGCAATACCCGAACTCGCTACTATTCGCAAGTATGGGCTGGCTGTACGTCTTCATGGGCGTGATCATCTCTTCTGCGGTACTTCCAGCAACTCTCACATTGATGTGGAAAGGTCAGAACAAATGGGCGGCAACTTTGTCACCAGTCCTAGGCCTGTGCTGCAGCATCACTGCCTGGCTCGTCACTACCTCCAAGCTGAACGATGGTGTCATCACCGTCGCCACATCCGGCGCCAATGATCCTATGCTGGCTGGTAACGTCGTTGCGTTGCTATCGCCTGTCATCTTCATCCCAGTTTTGACGCTGATGTTTGGAGTTGGTAAGTTTGTAGTCTTGTTCCTTGCTTAGCGCATGCTAATGAAGATCAAGAAAACTACGACTGGGTATCAATGAAGAACATTCGCCTTGTGGACGATTCAGATGTCACAGCAGCCGCGCATGTGGACCTTGAAGCCGTGCACGGCCGTCATGCTGCCCTTTCCCCAGAAGCCGAAGCTGCCGAGCAAGCCAAACTATTCCGCGCCTCCAAGGTCGCAAAGATTACCACTGCAACCATGACACTCGTCCTACTCGTGCTTTGGCCAATGCCTCTTTATGGCTCTAGCTATATCTTCAGCCAAACGTTCTTCTCGGGTTGGGTCATCGTCGGCATCATCTGGCTGATGTGCAGTACTATGGCTGTAGGTGTGTATCCTCTGTGGGAAGGCCGTGAAAGCTTAGCACGGAACTTTGGTGGTATGTGGCGCGATATCACTGGTAAGGGCGGTCGCCGCGGAGGACCAGTCACGGTGGTTGAAGGCGAAAAGACGGCTGGATCAGGGACGAACACGCCCAAGGAGGCTGACGCGAAGGCATTGGAAGAGTAAGCGTGGCATATAGTCGAGGATCATCCACGACGCTCTGCAACCGCTGTGAGATCGCTTTATACCACCCTGTACTTGACATGAAAGTTTCCTTGAAGTTGAGTCTCTTGGATGCTGTTGTCTTTGGAGTTCTAGTCTTGCTGGGCGAGTATGGCGGATTGGTGGAAGCTGTCCGCAACGGGTAAGCGTCCCACTCGGTATCTTTCTACGCCTCCTGAACCCTACATCACCTCAAGCATCGACCCGGTTACTGGTACCTCGTGATATCGAATTCGACTGTGTCTAACGCTATCAGGATGATTTCGGTGCTTCTTGGCCCTACAATGTGGCCGTGGACAACGTTGTGCAGCGAGCCTCATGCCGCGGACCCTGGACGACCCGTGTCACAACCAACACCTTTCTTTTTCCAGCATGTAGATGCCGTCTTAAAAACGCGCTACTAAAGAGCGAAGACGCGCGATTGCAGGAACAATGTTCTTGTCGATCAAATCATCCGGGGTAGACTCCAGGTACCCCGCGACCCCAGTACTTACCCGGTAATAGTTTCGGGGCATCTGCGCCGAGAGGCCAGGGTGCTCAGGTCCAGCCACGCGCATGTCCGTAAATATATATCATACCTAGAGCAACTATGAATTCATCTTCATCCTCGCCAAGCACACTCGCGCATCACTGCATCCACGATGAGCGCACTCAAGTTACTCGGTCTTGCTGCCCTGGCTGCTGCGGCCCCAGTAGAGGAGCGCGCGAAGAAGCCCAAAAGTTTCCTGAAAGAACTTGGAAACTCGACTTGGGTCATTGGCAATGAAATCTGGAATGTTACGCAGAACCGCCAGTATGCCAACAAGTTGTGGTACCAGGGGAAAGATCGTGTCGGAAATGCCGTTGGGCATTATGTTAGCTACAGTACGTGAGGGCAGAGCGCTGCACGAAACAATGATATCACGCAGCTAACCAATTCCTAGACGGTGCCGCGTCTGATCTCAACTGGACGTCCGCCTCAATTGTCGATTCGGCTACCGATTACATCAATGTTAAGTTCACGGCGAAGGAAGGTGACTTCCATTGGATGATCTACGATGACCTCCCAGGCGCATACCAGTACTTTGTCAACCACGCTCTACCTACACTAGGCGAGTTCCGTACTTTATGGCGTCTCGACAACACTTCGTTTCCTCGTGGCCACGTGAACGTAAAAGATGGTGTACTTCCCGCATTAGAGGAATACCTTCAGGCCACAAACGTCCAGGATGAAACCTGGCAAAAGGCTGATGGGTCCTTCTTGACAAAGTATGACTGGAGCGGCTTTCTTCGGGATCAGACATACTACGGTGTCTATGGCGACGAGGTGGGAAGTTGGTACCTCAACCCTGGAAAGGACTACTACAATGGTGATCATCTCAAGCAGGAGCTCATGGTATGTCCGATCTTGTCGCCTCGCTGGTAGATGATGTCAAACTGACTTCTGAAAGGTCCATCGTGAATCCAGAACCGGAGATGCAGTCCAGCTGAACATGATCCACGGCACACATTACCAAGCTATTGCGCGTGATTCCTTCGCTGACGGTAAGATCTGGGGTCCATGGCTATGGTATCTCAACGATGGAAGCAAAGATGATGCTGCAGCCCGCTGGGAGAAGGAAGAAGCAGCGTGGCCTTACAAGTGGTTCGACAACAAGCCCTATCAATCTCGTGGTAAGATGCAGGGCAAACTCCTCTTGAGCGACGGACGCCCAGCTGCTGGCGCCGCCGTCTTCCTCGGGGACAATCGTAACACTACGATTTCAACTCTCGATCAAGGGCAGAACTACTACTACACCACCTACGCCGACAAAGACGGCAAGTTCGACATTTCCGACATTCGCACCGGCACATATGCGCTCTACGCTTGGGGCAACGGCGGCGCAATCGGCAATGTCACAACGAACTTTACCCAAAACGATGTTGAGATCCGCCAAGGCAAGAACACGAATCTCAAGGAAATGACGTGGAAGGTTACCGACAGTCAGAAGCGCATCTTCCAGATTGGCGACTTTGATCGCACGACGGATGGGTTCAAACTTGCCGACCCAGCCCACCCATTCGAACACGGCCGCATCTCCAAGTGCCCAGCAAACCTTACCTACACCGTCGGCACCAGCTCCTCTCTTGACTGGTGTTTCGGCCAATCTGCACTCGGCACCTGGTCTGTTCTCTTCCCATCCAAGAGCACATCCGCCGCTAAACTGACGGTATCCCTTGCCGGCTTCTCCCAGGGCTCAAGCTGCGACATCCTGCTCAACGACGTCAAGATAGGAAACATCACGAGCGCCAGTCTATTGAACAGCCAGGATACGTATCGTGGCGCTACACGCGCGGGCGAGTGGAGGTTGCTTGAACTTCCAATCGCGGAAGGCGCGTTGAAGAGCGAGGGAAGCAACCGCCTAGATATCAAAGTTACCAGGACTACGCAATGGAGAGGGTGGCTCTGGGATAGCTTGGTCTTGGATCAGGCGTAGATAGCGCAAGTAATCGCGTTGAATATGCAACATATGTGTACAGACTATGCGCGCAACGAACGGCCACGCGATGGTTGGCAGTCTTGAACAGGAACGTTTTGAAGAATCCCATCCCTCGACAGGCTATCTCCATAAGCCGACTCTCAGAAGCCAGTGATCACGTAAACATGAAGCATGATTCAAGAGACAAAGGACCAATGTGAGTAACTCAATGACATTCCTAAAGTTCCTTACTCCCAGCGCGATGCAAGGGTTTCTCCGGTCCTTACCATGCCATGCCTTGCCTAACCTATGCACCCACCCTAGCCGCTATCGAACAAATAGAGGGTCAACCACAACAAAAAAGGCTGAATTATGGATACATGGAAGAAAGAACAAAACGAGTGTGTTCGGATGCATGAAAGCGATCCACCTCCAAGCGTAAAGCCAAAAACGTGCGGAAAGTTCGAGGGGACGGAGGCCAAGTCCACCAAAAGTTGGATAAAAGAGAAAAGGTCATGATACAAACACCATCGCTGAAGCGCAAGGTTGAGGGGGCCTGAAAACATCCGCTACAAGGCAACGCAAACAGCCGATTCAGGTGAGGCGGTGTGGTGGCATGCAGATCGAAAAAGAAATTCGTGAACGGCTGTGGGGCCGGAGGAAAAGGAAAAGGCAACGCGTTTGCTGATGTCGCGATTGCCGGGTCGGACAAGTCTATGTGTCGTGAACTCGTGTTTAGTGGGTATCAGTTTCTTTTGGGCGATGTTGCTGGGGTCGCACTGTTGTGCATACCCCTCTGGTTCGGGGAACGATGTGTTACAAAAATGAGCAGTATGCTATCGGAGACTCCAGAACAACGGGGCTCTACGGTCGTAACGTCCCCATGTTTTTGTTGATACAGGTAATATGTTCCTCCTCTTTTCCTTGTTCTCTGCAATGTGGAGCTTCTTCTTGCGCTCGATATCCGGGTCGTAGTAATGGGATGCCGTGACGGGGACTTTAAACTCTTGCGTACTGAGAGGCAGTGTGTACTTGAAGTTACCTCTCACGATCAATTCAAAGGGATATTGCAGAACCTCCTCCCAGCGTTCGCTGCCTCCGGCCTCCGTTTTGTTTCCGGGGTGTGAAAGTCGGAGCTCGCCAATAGATTCGGCACGTTTCCGCTGGAAAAAGGAACCTTCAAAGTTTAATGGTGAGTCAAAGTGGGCGATGCGGCCTAGTAGCATGGTACGAGGTTCGCCTTCGATAGGATCGGTCCCTTCGTCTACACCAGTAATCGAGATCTCTGGAGCTGCTTCTTCCTTGATAGGTATCCAGTCTTCTACGTCGTCATGTGGACCGTTTCCGTGCTCGCGCCACCAAGCGTCCGACCCGACGTGCTTGCTCTTGGCAAACAGCGAAATGTCCATGTCAGACACAGTGACGCCGATGATGTTGGGATTGACGGCGTTGACTATGAGATCCAGCATGACTTCCTCTTGGCTCGCTACAACATTCTGTATGTCTCGCACCATGAGACTAGTGAGAGGCTTCGTGGTAGCGAAGACAAGCCCAATGGCGCAGAATACAATGACAAGCAGCAGAATCGTAAGGACGAGGCAGCCAGCGAACCTGCGGCACCAACCACCGTCACGGTGATGCCGGCGCTCTAGTTGGCGTATGGTAGTGGTGGTATTTCGCTGGCGGGAGGTTCGGGTAGAACGTGGACTTCGCCCAGACTGGATCAGCGGCGTGCGCTCATCATCGGCGATGTTCTCGGCATCGACGTCGTACGCTGCAGAATATTCCCCACTTTTCTTGCTGCCGTTGTTGTGGCCGTTCCCAACATTGAAAGTATGGAAGCGAGGGCTGTTTGGTTGTGACGCGTGTCTTGAAGACGGACCACGGGCGCGCGAAGACTGTGGTACCGATGTGTCGCTGTCCATGGCAAGGTGGCTGAGGGCGCCGCGACCCTGGCCATGTCTTCCAATGTGGTGATGGTGGCTACCTCCACCCGCTCGTCCAGAGCCTATCCGGACGGTGCCCTCGCCTCGGTCATCGCCATCGATGCTCGGATTGTTGTACGGGTTCGTGAATTTTATGCTGCTCTTCTTACTTGGATGCTTGTGCGTGTCGCGTATTTGGAGTCGTGGGTCTGTGAGACTGGCTAGCGACGTCATGCTTGGTGTCCGCGAGTGATGTTGGCGGCTGCGGTGCGGCTGTTCGGGGGGATTCGACTCGTAGATGAAGGTAGCATCAGAGTCAGAGGAATCGGCCTCGTCGACCGCGCTGGCCACCTTTTGTTCGAAAACATCTGCTTTGGACGAAGCTGTGCAGGAACTTGTGTTAGTGCTTGAATAAAAATATTTGAGATGGGGAGGGCGGAGAGAAGCCATGCGTGGCTTCGGACTCGGGGGTGGCATGGTCAATAATGAAGGCCGGCCATCATACGAACGGTATGAGACGGGGCTGCCGAACGATGGGTTCATGCTGGAGCGAGAGCCGGGATCCGGCCGGCTCGGAATACAGTAGTGGTATGAAAAGTGTTGTGACCTACCAGTGCCTGCATTGATAGACGCGGCCTTGCGCTTGGGGGCCTTCCTTTCCTTCTTCGGACGTATTGTCTCGTTGCTGGCCTTGAGTCGCACACTGCCATCTACGCGACCAGATGCGGACCTGTCCTGGTTCACAATGGATGGCTGTGCGACGGAGGGCACAGTCTCGGTCTCGACCGTCATGTTGCGGAGGGGCGGGTCTCGCGATCGCGTCGACATTGAGGAGAGGGAGGGTTTGGCGGAGACAGTGTGAGGGCGATGGGTGTAGGTGGAACGGTGGTCCTGCATCTTGCCCTTCTTGGCGCTCTTGGTTGCGCTGTCGCTACCACTCTCCGTGTGCTTGGTGTTGTCGTGCTTGGTGCTGAGGTCTTCGGTGACTTTGGACGAGTTGACGTCATTTCGGTCCTGGTCGATTCTGTGGGCAGTCGCTGAGGGAACAAGGCTAATAGCGAGGTTAACAAAGTTTGCGGATGGGAACGGAAATTGGCGCCGAGGGTTAGTCTAACGTGCGTCGCGATGACAAACAGTGGGGCGGTTGCGGGGAAAGCGTACCTTTGCGGCTCTAGACCGTCAAATCCAGGAGTGGCAGGCAAGCTAGATTCTTGCACCGTTGCGAGCTTGGGAGCCACACTGCCGGAAGTCCGCGAGGGTGCTTTGGTGGTGGTGGTGGTGGTGGTAGTGTGCGGTGGTGGTGGCTGGGGCTCATCGGCGTCGCTCGCGGGCGCCTCTTCTCTCACGGGAAAGCGGGAAAGCGAGGCTGGCGAGGAGCTCTGGACGACGATCGAGGGCGTAGACGGGGCCTCGGGCTTCTTGATGTGCGAACGTAGTGAGTTTGTGCGCGAGCGTGAGCGGCCGTCGTCGCCCGGCGGTGGTGACTTGAGGCGCGGCGAGAGGGGCCAATGGGGAGTCGTCTCGCCAGAAGTCGACTTTGGCCATGGCCTGGACGAGCGCGGGGCTTGCACAGTGTCGGTCGACGAGGTGGGAGTGAGCTCGGGTATGCTGGTCGACGACAGAGCTCGCTGGACTGTCGGGGTGGCATGGCCCGGGGCCGTCGTCGAGCTGGCCAAGCTGGAACTTTGGCTCGGGCTGCTCTTGCGTGAACGGAAGCCAGGCCTGGCACCCGTGCCGGCGCCTGAAGGAGTGGCATTGCGGCGAGGAGCCGGAGACGACTCTCGCGACGACAGCGGCGACAGCGGCGACGGCGAGTTGGTCGCATAGAAAAGACGCTGGCCGGCCGAGTGCTGGCCCATGGGCGGTGGTGCAGACGTGTCTCTGGCCATGGCTGTTGACGTAGTGGGCTCTGCACTCTCCTCAACACCAGTATAGGACTGGAAGCCGGAAAGGTCGTCGGCAGTGGGCGAGGTTGAAGTCATCATGGACGTGCTTTTGCTTCAATGGGCCAGAGCACTCGTGGCATCCTGTGCGTGCTCCAGCGCGTCTTCGCTGATTGGGCCTGGATAGCAGCGAGGTCCAAGTGCGAAGGGGCGGTCAATGTAGATGAGGCTGCCTGCTGCTGCTGTAACGAGTGCGCGGCCGTTGTGGTGAGCTGTCGCTACGCTGCCGGGGGTACTGTAGCGCGCAGACGACGTGGAAGCGCTGCAGTCGATGATGTAGTCGGTCTAACGTCGTGAGGGAGGCCAAGTCAAGTTCAGCATGCCATTCTTGCGCATCTACCGGCAGCCTGGCGGGAGCGCTGACGCATTTCAGGCACAGCCGAAGCCTGCTGCGCTGGCACAAAGGCCTGTCCGGAACACGACGAATAACACACTCGTCGCCTTGTCAGCTGGAGCCCGACCGTGTGATGGAAGAGGCTTCATAACTACTCCTACACACGCCCTGTACAACTCGCTCTGTGTGATAACCATGGCCAGAACCGCTACTGTAGGTTCCGGCATGTCGGCAGTCGTGCAGAAGCAATTCCCATGCACAACTCCACTCATCTGTCATCTCACGCATAGCCCGGTGAAGCATCTGACTGTGCACCGTAGACCATAGTCGTACAGTAATAACAAGGGAGTGCAGTGCTTTCAGGCCTGACATTATGAACGCCCTTCAGCCTCTTCGAGAATGTCACAAAGAACAACAAAGACAAGGCAAGGATGCGCCACATCAGTTTCATCCCAACATCGCATTCCCGTGTGGACAACACGTCACATGTTCCTTCCAAGGTTTCTCATTTTCCCAAGGTCCGTGCTCCACCCGGACATGGCAAACGCCGAGGTGTCGACTGATAACATCATCGTTGCATCTAATCAGATTGAATTTTCTACGCCAGTCTCCTACACGAACGCCTTCACTCCACCCTACTGATCCTGACCATTCCTCTGGGTATCAATTATCTCGTACCATCTTATCGGCGCCTATGTCGCCAAGAACATTAAGCAAGTTAAGGGACGCGTCGTTTGATTGCTATCCGTGTACGAGTAAGGAGGTCATTATGCTTCTCTGTACGACAGCATGGAGGCAATGGTAAAAGAAATGTACGTACATAGGCAACCACACATTCGAACGTTCCAGAACGTCAATGGAAAATCAAGTACATCATCTATATCCTACAACCGCCATCCCCACGCATAAACTCCATCTTCGTCGCCCATCCTCTTATCGATACATAACAGCATGATCCCAGTCCCTGTCGGCGTGTCTAAGGCGCGCATAAACAGCGTAATCCCATTTGATACAGTCCGAGCTGGCATGTGTCAAACATACCACCCACTAGATCCCGGCTGTCAGTGTTTCGAACCGACCAATTCCACAACATACGGCATCTCGGAAGCTGAAAACCCTTCTAGAAGGGCAAGAGAGATTACTCAAAGTACTTTTTCGTGAAACAGGAGAAAATGGCAACGCGGGTCGGATACGCGTGTGATGCTGGAGCTGAACTTGTAGCCCATACTGAATGTGTAGTGACTCTACGTATGTAAAGAGCATACTCGCCAGCAACATGAACGCAAGAGATGGCCTTTTATCTTACTTGATATCGAGTACCATCCTTCCCACAGTTCTTCCGTCTCCAATATGCCATCATTCGCGTTCTGGAAGAACGCCAAAGCGGATCCTACAAAGGCACCACTGCTCGCTGAGGATACAGCAACCACGGAATCCAGTATGATCAGTCCTTCAGTACCTGAAAGCCTCGACCTAAATCCAGAAGGCGAGGATTCTGGTATCTTCCTTTTCGACGACGACGCCCTGCCACTGCAATCGCCGCGACCTGACCTGGTATCGGAGCCTGAGCCGCTCATTGTATCTCCGCCTCTTACAGAACACGATGTTCCGACGCGAGAACCTGAGCAGGAAGTCCGGGTTTCTGTCAAGAATTACTCCAAGAAGTTGATTTCCACCGACAACGAAGATCCGCCAGTGCCACCAGCTAAATTGTCGTCATCAAGTCAATCAAAATATAATGCTGCAACGAGCGAGCCCTGCTGCATCGTCAGAGAAGAAGACCCAGCATCTTTCCAGCTAGCCCAAGAAACTTTATCACGGCAATTGAAACCTGTACCTTCCTGTCCAGAGCAATCAATCAACCAAGAGAGCCCCCCCAGACAACCAGTACCACCCATGACAGACGCAATCACAACGGAATCCTGCGACCGAGACTCTGGTGTATGCGTCTCGGACGACGACAGTCTACCACTACATTCGCAGCCCACATCCCTTGCTCCAAGCGACATCAACCAACGACCAAGAAACGCACCCGTCTCTCCAAAGCACACTGTTTCAACATCCGTCTCTTCGCCTCGGCAACGCACAGATTCAATCGCACGTCTGAAGCGACCCGCAGAGCTAAACCTAGGAGCAAACCCAGTATCTGACTCACGCAAGCCACGCTCCGAGCTCGAGAAGCGATACGATTTAATCCGTAACTCAAAGACACAATCGAAAGCCGCTTTGCGATCACCAACAGCACTACTAAAGCAACGACTGAATATGCCGACGAAAGAATGGGTTGAAGAAGACAAGACCCGTGTATTCATTCCACCTAGGCAGACGACCAACGGCTGCTGGCTCCCGGGTCCAGGTGCACAGGTGGATGCTTTTACAAGCACGTCAGTTCGTGCGCGAACGGGAGCTGGAGGTCGACCAGCGTGGTGGTGCAAGGTCGACAAGCTTGTCGTATTCGATGGCGTAGATGTTGGAAGCGATGGAGACGTGAAGATGCACACTCCGCACAAGCAAGGGTCTTGGCATGGCACGTCGACGCGGCGATATAGAGACGATCGTCATTCCCATGGACTGTGCACACTGTCGAGAGATGCTGAACCGATATGAGTGGAAGTACGACATGCGCGTATGTAAGAGAAGTGTATGCTGGGATTGCAAGGAGAGGTGCGGGAACGGGAACGGGAACAGGAGAAGCTTGCGCCTGAGGAAATAGCAGTCAAACCGGATGCGAACAGATGTCGCGCGGACAGTGTTTTGCAAGACGAAGAGCAAGAAGAGGAGCAAATAATGCAAAAGGTTGACATTGAACAAGAATGGCCGATGAGCCCGGTTGAGGCGATGGGTGGCATCGGAGAAAGACTAGAAAGCAGGAAGGTCACTGCTTAAGATACAAGAAGCAGGGGACGGCAGATACGAGCCAGCTGGCGAGTGCAAGTTCCTCCATCCTCCCTCAACGCCATCGTTTTCGCGGGATCTCTCTTTTCCTCGCATGGCCTCCGATTAGGGTGCATATGATGCCTACGTCATCGACATGCCATGGCCGATGGACATGGACCTAAACCTCCACGATAGTCTGCAGGACATCCTCAGGTCAGATATGTCAACCATCGACCTCCAGCTGCACCAGAGTCGGGAAATCCCTCTGGCAAGGGAAGTATGATTATGTGCGACGGTATTAGAGAGGGTATGACGGTCTTGCTATCCCTCCACAGACTACACTCTATGGCTCAGGAGATTACCTTCAATCCAAATCCATAGCGTCGTCCATATATTCAAAGGGTGTATCTTCAATCTCCATGCTAGTATATCCGTACATCGTCTGAGGTTCAAAGTCTTGGCTAGTCAGAGCACGACCGTTGGTAGTACCGTCAGAACGCTGCTGCACCGTTTCGTGAGCAAGATCACATCCACCAATGATATTGCGCAACATATGTTCTAGTTGCAAATCTTGAAGCGTTATATTTGCGCACTCGTCGCCGTTGGATATGGTGGCCTTGCTATCAGCGTCTTTCCACGCATTACGGTATTCTTTTGCGATGCCTAATTGTACACGGACGTCCTGTAGACCTAACGATTCCGCCAGTGGACAATTCTCGTCGTCCAATGCTTCTAAGAGGTTGGCGTGGAATGCGTGTGAAGCCATCGGTCGCGTTCGGTGAAGGACGGGATTGGTCTCGTAACGTAGGGCGTTGAAGTTTATGCGCGGGGCGGAGGCAGACACTGAAACGCCAAATATAGCGAGACAGTCTGTGATATATCGCTCGAGTAGCGTGTAGAATTCGAAGAAGTCGACCTTGAACATGGATTCGGCTTGCTTCTGCGCGATGTCAGTCGCGCGGTAGCCAGGCTGTTGAGACCGATGACCACTTACACTCGACGCGCCACTACCCATTGCGTGCTGGGACTGGTGATCGCCGTTTTGCTGAGCGGCTGCCTGTACAATCTCCATGGTTCGCACGTAGGATACCATGAGCATCTCTGCCTTCCAGCGGGCGCGTCCTAACAGTCGCGTAACTCGGTCTTTATCCTGCTTGAGCTTATCGGCTTTGGATTGCGCCATGCGCTCTGCGGGTGTCTTTGGTGCATACTTGGAAGTCTTCATTGTGGTCGTTAATCGATGTTGCCCGCCGCCCAGTGGTAATTCCCTACGCTCTTAGTGTCTAGGAGCCTAGTGTATGGGGAAGCGAGAAGAACTTTAATGATTTCCACGTTGTAGTTGGTGTGCGTGTCAAGGGTGCTGGACAACTACCAAGTCGGAGTGGAGATCTAGATCAAGCTGTGGAAGTGAGTAGCCGTCAAGCAATCAAGTACCTATCAATTGAGAAGCACCGTGGAAAAAGCAGGATTTATCATTTGGAACGAGCTTTCCTTGCGATTTTACTACACAGGTCGGGCATTGTACGATTACGGCGTGAACATGAGAGCTAGCTGTTGCGGACGTTGTGTGGGAGCAGCTACAGTAGAGTTGATAGTTTGAGCCGACGCCTGCCGCTGAGTCAGCCCCCAGTCTCCACCACTACCTCGTCATAAGTTGTATGCTCTCTATGGAGAACAGACGTAGCCAGGCCAAAACTAGGGATGCAGAGTACCGAGGCAATGACGACCATGTCAATGTTGACGTCGATTTGGATGGTCAGGAGATATTTCCGGAGCTCACGCCGGAGCTCACGCCAGATCTCTGTGAGAGATGGCGGGAATTCTGCTTTGGGAACACGGTTCAGGTTCCGCTGCATTTCAACGGATGACAATCTTGGTAGGGAATGCCACTGCACGTTCGATGAATGAGACCTCTTTCGCTGCATATCCTGTATAATAGTGACATGCATAACGTCTGCACTTGTGTCGTAGGTTAGTCGTGTCAGAATCAAGTCGAGCTCACAAGATCACTTAGCGAACAATAGACCTTTACGGCGGACAAATGCGATGCTGGTGCTGAGCTCGCTAGAATTCAGACATATAATCGAGTTTCATCAAGCCAGTATGACATTGGAGGAGTGCCGCAGTTGCCGTGAACCGAATTCGCAAGCATTGCACTCTCCTCACATCATAGGTGTCAACAGACGCAGCGACAGGGTCGAGCACTGTAGAATGTGCAATGCATGATTCGAGGCAATACGACGTCTACACGAACATGACGCGACAACTGAAGTGCTTGCTGAGCTATCAACCCACCACATCGCATCATAATCTCATAAGGGTATGCATGTCCCATAACCCCTCGAACGCCGTCCCTGCATTGTTGACTTAGAAGGTGCCGCTAACAACCCTCTTGACCATCCTCCTCATACCCTCACCACTGATCTGCACGGCACCCTCCAGCTCGGCACTGCGTAATACCTCAAGGAACTCCTGGTTTTCCACTTGTTCGCTGGCGCCTTCTCTAACTTTCTTGACGAGGTCGTTCATGCGCACGCTCTGGCCAGCAGAGCCAAGCTCGTCAAGCGAGGCAAGTACCGCACGCTTGAGATCTTCTTTTCTGCGGCGGTCGCTGGTCGATGTACCTTCGGTAAGAAGCGACATATCGATCAAACCTGTACGTGCATCGGTAGCCGCTTGCTTGAGCGCTGACTTGATGAGACGGACGGCTTCGTGGACGTCGTCAGCCGTGACTTCCTCTGATAGGCGCATCTTAGCATGGGCTTCGGCGAGACGGATCATCGATTCTAGTTGACGAGTGGTAGCTGTAATTCTTCGTTCTTGCGAACGAATGTCAGCGCCGAGACTACGCATTGCGACGTATGCATCGACGAGTGCCTTCGATGCAGGCTCGGTGATCTTAGGGTGGATGTTTGAGCGCGCATAAGAGATGTAGGCGGTCAAGAACTCGATGGGCATGACTTCACTCTTGGATGCGTTATCAGGCGTATCCTCGAGATACATGCCGACTAAATGACGGGCCATACGACGATCGTTCTGTTCGTCGATACGGTCCAGGACGAGGTATACAAGATCGAAACGTGAGAGCAGTGTGGGTGGGAGGTCGATGTTTTGAGGGACGGGAAGGTTGACGTTGTACTTCGATCCAATAGGGTTGGCCGATGCAAGAATCGAAGTACGGGCATTGAGAGTCGTGATGATACCAGCTTTAGCGATAGAAACTGTTTGCTGCTCCATGACTTCGTGGAGAACGGATCGGGTTGACTCCGACATCTTGTCGAACTCATCGATGCAGCACACACCACCATCAGACAAGACCAACGCACCAGACTCAAGCACCAGTTGCCGAGTTTCAGGATCACGGGTGACGTACGCGGTCAAACCGACAGCAGAGGAACCCTTTCCAGAAGTGTACACACCGCGTGGTGCGATCCTGTGCACATACTGTAGGATCTGAGATTTGGCCGTGGAGGGATCACCACAGAGCAGGACGTTGATGTCGCCACGGTATTTTGGGCTGCCTCCTTTTTCGAATTGCTTGTTGGTACCACCAAAGAGCTGCAGCAGGATGCCCTTCTTGACATCGTCCATTTCGTAAATGCTGGGCGCCAGCGAACGAGAAAGCAGTTCGTAGACATCAGGACGAGCACCGGTAGCCTTGATCTTCTCCTCTTCCTCCTCTGAGACCTTGCGAGTCTCTTCCAAATCACCAGCTGCGTGTTCAGCGAGTTCTTCTTCAATTGTCGATACGTCAATACCGAGTCGCTTCTTGTCGACTTTCTGGATGTGAAGCGCATCAACGTATGTCTTGAAGATGTTCTTTACGGATCGCTGACGCGGGTTGATGCGAACTTGGTTACACTTGAAGATACCAGTAATCTCAACACGGTCACCGGCCTTGCAGACATCTACAAGTTCATCATACGCGCACAAGGACACTGAATGTGGTGTCTGACCGTCCGGCATGTCGTCTGGTGTCTCTTGTAGCTTGATGACCTGCTTGTTCGCGAAGCCGGAGCGGTTGTGCACGATCTGCATCGAGTTTGGCGATTCGCACACGGCGCGCGGACATTTGGTGGGCTCGGTGATCTTGCCACGGTCAATGTCGACCCTGACAGTATGATTACATACAGAGCAGCGGAAGAAGGCTAGCAAAATCAGTATGAGACTTGGACATTGTTCTTGTAAACTTACCGTCCTTCATGTCTGGGATGATAGGTGTAGTCCTAATCACCAGACCCTTTACGCTGACAAGCTTATCCATATCGCCAGGATTGAGCTCGCGCAAATTGATCGTATGATCGAGACCGAAGGGCCTGACGTTGTAGGTTTTCTGGTCAACCTCGCTGACCAAATTGGGGATCTCTGCGAATGGAGCAGGAGACGGAGCGCCAGGAGTAGGGGCATCGGAGCTCAACATGGGCGGGAGGGAGCTCGAATCGCGAGCTCTAGGCTGAGCAGCACGCTGTGCTTGTGACATCTGAGTTCGCATCTCTGCCATGCGCTTCTCCGCAAGTTCGAGCATAGTGTCCTTGATCGCAACGTCCATGATGGGGATAATTTCGTTAGGGTAGGCCTGCAGTTGGTGCCAAAGCTTCCTCGTCGGTGGATAGGCCTTGAGATTGCGTGCATCCAAGTTCAAAGGCGTGACACCAAGCTCTAACATCATCTTCATGATATCGACGTATTCCCTAGCCATGGCCAGATGGTTATCTGGAAGATTCATGCTCTCGTTTAACTCGCCGTCTTGGATCATGCGATACTTTCTTCGGAAGTTCATCAAAAAGTCTCTCATCGCGTGTCTGGCATCTACGAGCGAGACATTGGTTCCCCAAATGACTCGGGAAGAGTTTCCGCCTAAGACCTCCGCATCTGATGTATCGGGATTGATGTTGGAAAAGGTCGGCGCATCTGAAGCTTCCTGCACAGGCATGCCATTTTCATCAACAAACAGCCTGCGCCGGCGATTGGTAGAGCTGGTACCGAAGACGTCCGAGTGGATATCGTTTCGTCGATTGCGAGCTGCAGATTCGGAGCCGCGTACAAAGAGGGCACTGCTGCTGCTTCCGGGGACGTTGCTTTGGGTATTGCGGGCACGGCCAGGGCTAGAGCTCGATGCGTAATGAATGGGCGATGAATCTGGGTTTGTCAATGCTGCATCCAACACCTGATATCGAGTACTCCATACCCCCAATCGTCTGTGCAGACGCTTTTGGTGTCGCACCACCATCGCTCTCATCGTCACCATTAGCTGGCCCTGCACTGGAGGGGTTGGCAGGCGACGAGCGGAAGAAGAGCGGGGATTGTGTCGAAGTGGTCTGGAATCTTGCGTTACGTGGAGTTGCTTGCGACCCACGCTGTGAAGCCTGCGAAGCCTCAGACTGCAACTGCTCGTCTGGACCTGCCGGCGCTGGGCTGCTGTCGAGTATCTGAGAATTTTGACCCCGAGCGCTTCGTCGTGGAGTCGCCGATGCTGAAGTGCGCTCGGAGCGGCGCTTCGCTGGAGAAGAATCCATGGTTGCGGCGCTCTATGCGGCAGCAGCGGTGAATGTGTTGATGTTGTAGAGGGGTTGCTGGGGAAGGTGGGCTTGTCGCGCGTACTCCTTTCGACGCGTGAGACGTGGGACGCGTTCTAGTCTAGTCTACAAACGGACGTAAGTGGTCTTGGCATCTTACTCAAAGGCCCAGCTTGAAGGCTGAAAGACGTCTACGAAGCAAATATCTTTATGTGAATGAATGGAAACAGATGTAAGATAGTCGCGGTGCAGTACCGTGATGTTTCGCTGATGCATATGTGTACGCTGTAAACTAACCTCCAGCGGGGCAGCAGCTAGGTAGCCCCGCTGTGAGCAAATGTTTACAAGCAGGCAACCCCTGGAATCGACACAAATCAACTGATATCTCGAATCCTCTCCCTTTCCTCACTACAGATACATCTAATTCAAACCTCACTCAAGCATGGCTCCCCCCTCCAAGCTCGCTATTGCAACTGGCGTTGTGACCCGTCTTGTCAAGGAAGAAGCAAGCTACCACAAGGAAATCGAGCAACAAGAGGCGCGCATTAAGAAGGCCGAGACTAGCCAGGACGACGATAATGCTGAGTACACCTTGAGGCAAGAGGTATGCGCGACTATCGAGGAAACACATTGGGCGCATCGTGTTTGACAATATCACAGCGTCAAGCCCTCCAGGAGACCAAGAACGTTCTGCCTGGCATGAAGATCAAGATCGAGCAGGCAGTAGAGAGGCTGGAAGAGGAGCTCGTGAGTTTACGGGACATGTGGGCTGGATACCATGTACTAATCATCTGTAGGAGAGCAACAAGGAAGGCGGAGGTCACGCATCACCCGAGGAAATCACCAAGGCGAATGAGGCTGTTGAAAAGGGCAAGGCGGCCATGCGTGAGGCCGCTTAGACCCGCGGCCATTGAAGAGATAGATAGGTGGTACCGCAGCTGGACGCGGTGCCGCTATAAAGAAGATGGAATGATACCCTGAACACCGCGCTATGCAATCAAATCGTCAAACAGACTGCTGTTCAAACATGATCAGGACTCATCCATCTTGATCTCTGGATGATCTTCCCCATCATCCTCCCCGTCTTCAAGATCTTCGCCTTCTTCCAGACCGGAAGAGTCGCCGTCATTGCCATCTCCCAAATTTGCGCCCAAGTCTACCATCTCCGTGTCATCGGCAGCATCTGACCTGGCAGGCGATGGTGCACCGCTGATTTCCTGCGATAGAGGCTTCAGGCGGTCCTGTGGCGGTACCCTCAGAGACGACGAGCCTTCTCCGCTCTGGCTGGCATACCCTGGGGTCATGCCACCGTCTGGCCTCGGTGTACCTGCATGACTAACGTCTCCCCTAGAAGTGCTGCCTTCGGCTTCACCATCCTCGTCGCCATCCTTCATCATGCCCTCTTTGCGCTCCGCTTCCTCCTTCTCGTCCTTGATCATGCGCAACATGCCGCGTGCCTCTTCCTCGATTCGTCCGAATTGCGTGCGTCGCTCGCTCCAGGTATTCTTCGCTGAGTGCACTTCGTTTCTGAGTTCTTCTATCTCCTGGTCCAGCTTCTCGTGAGCATGTGCTTGCTCATCCCGTGGCTTTAGCATCTTGCTGCTGGTGATCTTCTCTGTGAGCTCGTCATACGTCTTGCGTACGGCGAGCATCTCTTTTGCCTCGACCAGCCTAATGCGCAGACCCTCTATCGTCTTGCGCACATGCTCCTGCTTTGCTTCGATGGCCGTCTTCTCAACGGCGTAACGCTCGCGCTCAGTGTGGTTGCTATTCGTAGTGAATTCGGAGCGCAATATCGCAAAGTCCAACAATGACAGCTCGTTCATGATGTCTTTCCGCCATATCTCGATGTTGTGCGCTTGTTGCTCGCGCTCAACAATGACTGCAGCTGCTTTCTCTTCTGCGGCAGAGGCATCTGGGGGCGGGGAGGGAAGTTGCCTGGGGCGCGCATCCTCGAAAAATTCCGGCTTGAGTATGCGACCGGCGGTGTTTGTGTACGGACGAGCTTCGACAGCTAGTAGGCGCGATACATTGTGAAGCGCATCTGCTGGAATTAGGAAGAGCTACGTGCCGGGTACCAGATGGCTTACCTTCGTCTGCTTGGGACAGGAGACCCCAGTCCTTGGTCGCCATTCTTTTCCGTTTCGCCGAATGGTGTAAAGAGACTATTTGTATAGGGTACGTCTTTGTCCTTGTTGATATCGCGATATTGAAGTTTCACGGGTTGATGGACGCGTACGACAAGGGTCTCTGCTAGCGTCTAGCATCATCACCAGACGTCAGAGACAAGTGTCCGACACCTTCTTCTTCCCTTTCACCTTCACCTCCCTTGCTTTGCTTGCCTATTCATCGTTTCGTATTGTTCCGGCAAGCACTATTCAGATAACCAACTTCTCTTTCAAGACTAGCCTTCCAAGATGCTGTCGTGAGCCCCGTGGGGTCCTCAGCCCCGTCCACGGTCCACGCTGCCCTCGTTCCGCCTATCCATGATTCACATTACATAGCAGTCACCTTGCCAACAAAATCTCTCAGCAAACCACTTTTGTACGACCAACGACTCTTGCAACAACGCATCTTACAACCCTCAACTTCCGCCTCGCAACATCCTATACCCTACGCTTTTTGAATAGACCCCCGTAATATACCTTACCATCACCATGCCCGTCGCAAGCCTCTTCGAGCTGGCTCGACAGCGCCTTATCAAGAACATCGACATGCTTCGAGACGTTGGCGACCTACCCTACTCCTTCCTCCAACCAGTCCTCCGATTCGTACAAAGCCCAGACCAGCTTCTCGAGCTCGAGGCGAATTGTCCACAGTTACTCGGAGAGACGGGCGAGATATGGCTTCGCTTTATCAAGCGGGACATTCCGGACTGGCAGAAGAAGCCACATGAGCCGCGCGACCCCCGAAACTGGAGCAAAGTTTATCGCAAACTGAAGAAAGACGCGGAGCTGGAGAAAGAGGCCGATAAAGAGGCCCTCAAGCAGCAGATGCAAGCGCTGCAAAAAGATCGCGCACAAAACAAGACATTGATCGTCGAGACCAGATTCGGATACGGCGCTGGCGCCAGTAAGATGTTCACTGGCCGCACTACCAGCAGTTGGGGCCAGCCCTCTGGTGCGCCAACAAAGACAGGCAAAGCAGCTTTCGATAAGTTGAAGCGTGGCATGTTCGATCACGGACGTGAACGCCCAAAGGCTAGCCACATACCACAACATCTTCTTGAGCAAAGAAAGACCGTCGTCAGGCAAGCACCAGCAAGGATGGTCAGGATGGCGGAGAACGAAGCTCCACGAACCATGGTAGTGTCCAAGCAAGCTGCGGCATCCATTGCCGATAAATCCGAACCTCGCCCTACACCGTCGCTATCAGCAAATGGCCCAACTATTACACAAAGGCCAGCACCGCAACTGCGCAATCCACCACCCGCGCGGACATCGTTACCACCTGGAATGTCGTTCAGCGCACCCAAGCCAAGGGTGCCAAATGGACAGTCAGCGGCTGACCCGGCCTTGAAGAGGAAGAGGCCAGAATACAACATGTTTCATACAAAGAAGAAGAAGGTTTGAGACGTCACTAAGACTGGTGGCAGCATGAGGTACGTACAACAACTAGGCGTGTAATTAGGGTTTATTGATACCAGTTGTCTGGAAGACCCAACATTAGACAGATCACGTTCGGTTTCCTGGTTCGATATATCCCAGTAACATTGGAGTTAAACAAGACACATTGGTTTACGGAGTCGGAAGACTCTTTTGGCAGCGTTACATTTCTGTTATCTCCGTTGCTTCTGGTGTAGGGCTATAGACTTCTTTCGTGTTGTACGTTTACCGCTACCTTTTTATCAGTCACTTTTCACCTTCACCTTGTGTCAATGTGTGAGATGGCTAAGATATCGCGAGAATGATTTGAAATGGATGGTCATATGCAAACGGAAGGTTTTGGCACTATCACGCTGCGTGCGATAGGGCTCTATACCACCAAATGCTGATCAGGTACCCTTCTTCATGTCACTGTTTGGCTTAGTGTCAAAAACGCAAGACCCGGGTGTTGACAAACGGGCAAGAACGTCTCCCTCGTAATAAAAGTGTTATCTCACCTCCAGGTTAATTCCAACTCTTCAACCTCACATTTCTCATCGTTCTACCATCATGGTCACTACGCGGGCTCAGCGTAAAGCGGCTTTAGCTCAAGAGAAAGCGGCTCTCGCTCGAAAGTTGCTGCAGCCGTTTCGACTACTCGATCTTCCCGCTGAAGTCATCGGCGAAGTCTTTCGCCATCTTACCGCGGAGGTCTCCTTGAAATACGCCGTGTTTGTCGCGCACTTAGCGCACATTCAGCAAACGCATTCGGACAGCGCTTCTTCAATCATCTCATCGTCATCTTGCACCCCATCGGCCTAACGACCCTGTTCGAAATCAGTCGCCATTGTGTACTATCAAAATATGTACGCCAGGTGACTGTGAGCGGCGAGAAAGCCAGCTGCAGGGGTGTGGACATTTGGCAGTTTGGCTCGGAAGCATCTCTCACCGCAAATGAAAAGATACACAAGGACCTGCAAGCGAGCATCGAACGATCTCGTATGGACTGCTTGATTCTTGCTGAAGTCATACGAGAGCTGAAGAGCTTGCGAAGCATCCGCATTGATAAGTCTAGTTTCTACGGTGCTAAAGGGAAGAAGGACAGGGTCGCGATCAAGTGCGGACGAGGTCTGATGTTGAATAACCAGCTGAATGAAGTGAATGGTTGGGTCATAAGACATGATAGCGGCTGCAATCGAGTGTATAAGTTGACCTTGCAAGCTATGGAACAAGCTAAAGTGGACGACAAGGTTGAGCTACCTAGATCTTCAATTCTGGAACACAGATTGGAGGGGCAACACAGTCAAGTATTTCGACGTCGACTTACCATGCTGGCGCAAACGTCTTCGCCGACAGTTACGCTGTGCCTCATTTTTCGATTACATGGATCAAGATTGGCTTGGAAAGTTGCTGAGCTTGAGCACCGGTATCACCAAGCTTGAGCTGAATCGATATCATGGCCGTTTGACGCTACTGTAGCTCGTGAACCGGCTAGGGCGTTCTTCTTCCCGGGTCTACAACATCTCAACATTACCGAGCTATTGATCAATCATGGGGAGTTGGCGGCCTTTCTACGCCTGCACGCACCAGTGCTGAATGAACCCATAGTTTCATCTGTGGCTTTAGCGCAAGGAACATGGCACCAACCACTCGAGTTTCTTGAGACGATGCCCGGCCTCAACAAACTCCTGCTAGAGTCGCTGCTGGAGCAGGCAGCTTATACTGGCTTACCAACGGATGCAGTGGTGCGCCATATTGGCGGCCTCCGTTCTCTGACTCTTCACAGCCGGGAGAATATTGAAACAGCTCTCAGCTCCATGCACGCAAAATTCAGAACAGTTCCAAGGCTAGGCTGGCCTCTCTTTCCACTCCACGGTCTGAATGTAGCAAGGTATCCTCATGAAATAGACTGCACGAGTGGATGTTTCGCGATTGGAGGGAACATTGTCTCCAGCAACGGACCATGGGGATCTTGGCATTGGTGATAGATGTGTTGCAGGATTAGCTTGGGAAGGTGTTGACCACGAGGAAATGCGCGAGGTCTAAAGCGGCCGCAGTGCCATCGTGGAGACACACATGTAATGTTGAGATAGTTCATATATTATTGTACATGTACGTGGCTTGACACATCAGTTCTGGTGTACGCCCTTCCACTCATCGCACCTCATCTCCATTCCCGCAAGTTCAACTGGCGGCTGCTCAACCTCCACAGGACTATGTTTGTATACCATTGATCCTGGACCTAGCTCTTGAATGTGCTTTGCGTGCACCTCGACTGGTGTTACGCTGGCGAGCTCTGCAGAACCTGGATTCTGTTGCGAATGTGCCGAACTCCGCTTCTTCATAATCAAGAAGACTGCCAGTCCAATTATAATACCCAGCGCTATGCCTCCACCCACTGCTGCCCCCGCTATCGCGCCCGTCGACAAGCCTGAGGAGGCCGGGGGGAGGTGGGGAAGGCGAAGGTATGGCAGACGGCGAGGGGTCGATGGCGCCAGCGTCACAGAAGTCTATACTGTAGTATACAAAGGTTGAGTTGTAGCAATCGATCGGTTGTATTTCTTCTTGGTAGCCGGAACAGATGTCAACCGTCGTGTCGTTCATGTAAATGGTGACTAGGTAGATCATTAGCATGGCCATTAGGGCTGTCGCGTCGCCATTCTCGCGTAGTAACATACCAGTGCATCCCGGGTCCAGTCCGACAACCTGGAAGCTTCCGTACGCGCCATTGCGCCTGAGATCGGTACAGGTTCCATTGGGATAGCCGTTCGGACCCTCGAGACCCCTTAATGATTCTTGGCAGTTATCATCAGAGAAGAGCGCGATCTGACTGGCCGCCAAAATGTGCGTTGCGAATGCGATCAAAACGAAAAAGAGGAGTTTGTTCATCTTTGAGATGGCGCGCGCTGGCCTACTGGCAAATTGCGTTTGGACGAGGCTGGACCGACTACCAGAATACGAGGACGCCGGATCAGCTCATTGTTGTTATAACCACAGCCGGCGAATGCAGCTGATGAGCACTAATTCTTTTGAGCAACCTGGGGTTGTTTGCCCAGTTCTTGGGAGACGTATCGATCATAGCTTCACGGACTTGACCACTCTTTTTCATGACCCAGCATGCAGGGTGCGGCATGGGTAACGATGGCAGCGAATGGAGGCGAGTGTTTAGATTGCTTGAAAAGCCACGTACCGTCTTTGCGGGTCCCGCGTGCGGCTGAGATCCTGGTATCAGTTTCGATGCTGCTAGCTAGGCTTCTGTAGGTCAGTCAATCATGTGCAGTTGTGTGTCGTGTTGGCTCCTGAGTCATGATCCTGCTACGAGAGCATGCGCCCCAGCAGTAAGCTCGGGGTAAGCTCGTCTTGCCAGTACCATTAGCTTGCTGATTGAACATGAAACGAAGTACTGGCTGTTGGCGTGGGTAGCTTACTGATCGTAGGTAACGGAGACCCTAGTACCAGTTCTGCGGCGAAGGATTGGGGGCACGGAAATCACCGTGGGGCTAAGACTCTGACCTCTATGCATCCTTCGCGTCGCACGGCAGCAGAAATAGCACAACATCATTCTTGATACCCAACTTTTACCATGTCTTCTGAGACGCAGCCGAGAATTCTTCTTTTCGGTGCCGGTAGCGTGGGAACAGTATATTTGTACCTGCTTAGCAAGGTAGCTTCAACTACTGCCGTCTGCCGCTCGAACTACGAGATCGTAAAGAAAGATGGCTTCATCATCAATTCATCGATATTTGGCCAAAATCTACACTTCAAACCCGACGTAGTTCGGGATTGTCGAGAAGCAGCTTCTCGTTCATCGGACACATTTGACTACATCATCGTCTGCAGCAAAGCTATCCCAGACACGGTACCGCAGCTCATAGCTCCGGCAGTAACACCTGGACATACCGCTATCGTACTTGTTCAAAACGGCGTCGGCATCGAGGAAGAATATTTGAAGGCATATCCGAATAATTCTATCATTAGCGCTGTTGTCTATATGCCTGCCACCCAACGGCCAGCCGGCGTCATCAAACACGGTGAAGTCGAGCAACTTCAAATCGGAGCTTATCCCGCATCTGCTGAAGCAACGCATGCCAAAACCTTCACGAAACTCATCACTGCTGCCGGTGCTACGGCCGAATTCTATGACGATGTTCAGCACAAGCGATGGTTCAAGCTACTTGTCAATGCATCCTGGAATCCTATGTGTGCCCTGGCTCTAAGCAAAGATACGGATGTGCTTACTGCATCGGAGGAGGCGAATGATGTAGTTTTAGCCGTGATGCTGGAGATTCGCGATATCGCAGCTGCCCACGGATATGAAATCACGCCGGAAGAGGTGAACGTTCAGCTTGGGCGAGCGCGGGCCAGGATTCCGAAGAACGCTGGTATCGAACCTAGTATGCTCCAAGATGTCCAGTCAAGTCGAAGAATTGAAGTAGAGGCCATCGTGGGTAACCCGGTCCGGATGGGTAAAGAGAAGGGGGTGACATGTATACGGCTGGAGATGCTCTACGTTCTTGCAAAAGCTTTGGACCTTCAGATTGGACGAGGGGCCTGAATACAGTCTTCATGTCCCGGTGACTACGTGCGCAAGTTAACTTCCATCTCTCCCTCGCCTTCTGGCGTGGCGATGGATGTTCGTCAACTGTTCTATCCACCAAGTACAGCGAATCCATCGTCAACGCCCCTGCTCGTGGGGCTATGCTTTAGAATGGCGTAACTTTCTATCTCAAAACGTCATCGGTATCCTGATGATGTGATTCCGATGAGTGGCGCGTCTGGTTACTGTCTCTTTCACTACCTACACAGCCGATTTCGCACGAAGCCGTCCGTTTGTCCACCGCTCCCCACCACAATCTGCGACTCGTTTCTGCCTCACAACACCAGTGTCGTCATCTCAATAGTGACCGAAAATCTTGCACGGACCCAACCACAATCGCATACAAAATTTATCTCTGCCTATACACAACGTAATACATCTCCTCACTACGCACCCTTTGTTCAACCGCGCGCTACCGCCGACGTGAACAATTCATTCCGCGCTATCGCGACCATCAAAACGTCCTCTAGAGTTTGAGCACGCCTGGAATCTCGCCATGCCCCACTCCGCGGACAAGATGCGTCCTGATACTATCGCCGTTCTCTTTTGCCTCCTCCTGGTAACTGTAGGGATTGGCCACACCATCATATCCTCTGGTGTTATTCTCAAGGTCATTGACTGCCTCTGCGACATTTACGACGAGATATACGCGCAAGTAGACTATTTCTACTGGGACCTCTGCTATGAGTATACCAACAACGGAATCCCGACTTACATCCGCGTCTTCGCCATCTTCACGGTGTATGCCTGTACACCGCGTGCGCTGGGCAAGTTCCTTCTCTGGCCAGACATTTTTCTTATCGCTGAAGCCTGCCAAAATAGTGCCCAAGAACTGGCAGAGAAGCGAGAATCGCAGAACATGGAGAAACCTACCACCCCCATCATCTCCCCTGTCACTCCAATACCTCCAAAAACAGCTCCTTCAACGCTGGTCCTTCCCGCAGATCCGCCGCCCTTCCAGTTCCCCTTCAAAAACTTCCGCGGGACCGGCGAATCGTTCACGCATCCTGATCGAAACAACCCGATGCAGTACCCGATATATCGACTTCCACGCACTTGGGGGCGATCTCGCCCCACAGACCGCGGTTGGATGGCTACCTCTATGCAGATGTCAGCATCTTATCGGTCTCCTGAGGGTGAGAACCTCATTACAGAAGCTACCACATCGAGTCCAGAAGAAATTCAGCACGTTGCGAAGTCTGCAATGAACGATACGGTGAAGGATGTAGTTATCATGCCTGCTCATAATGCTATTGAGTTACCTGTCCAATCTGCTCCCGCACCGACACTAACACCATCTGCTTACACACCAGCGCCCTCACATGGATCCCAGACAACACCGAAATCTGCACCTCTGCCATCGCCTTCATCTTCTCAGGCTACCGATCATGTGCAAGCTACTCTGCCGATATACCATTCTCCTCACAATCAAGACCATGAGAACAGTGAGGTAATGCTTCCGCTAAATTTGCCCTCTCCTGAAGTTTTACGGAATGCAGCCATACAACTCCAGCTGAACGCACTGGAATCTGCCCAAGGCCAAGAGCATGAGGTTGTTACTGCAATGTGGTCTTTCGTAGTTGCCATGCGCAACGGGACCGGATGTGAGGAGCCGGCTGTCGTGATCTTGAATCTAATGGAAGGCGCAAAGAGTCGCCTGCAAGAGTTCTTCCCGAATGGACTGGTCGGTCTTAATGAGGAGAACCTTATCTGGAAGGTCTCGGTCGTTCAGTTCTGGGACGAATTTCGACCTCACGGGTGGACAATCAAGCAGGATACAGACGACACGTTGCGAATCTTCCTTGAGCATTACTGGAGTCTTGCTATCTGGCTGGGTCTACAACACCACCTTGGAGACCTTGATTTCACCGAGCCCATTGTATCTCCGGTCCAAGTCCCTGTTCAGATCCAACAGAGTTTGCCGACAACACAGATGCCTTCGCGGGCTACCGTGCAGCAGAATGCAGCGCCAACGATCTCCGAACCACCGCTGTCGAATCAACCAACGTTCCAAGAATATGGGACCCAACCCCCTCCATTGAGCACGCAAGTTCCGTCAGCACCCAAAACGCAGACACAGTCCGTCCTCTTCACGTTTACTGCTACCATCCCGGCGCCCTCGAAGCCTGTTGCCCAAACGCCGCAGACTCCATCGACAACCTTCGCGCCTATCCAACAGCAATCTGTTCAACAGCCGCAAGTCGCCCAAGGTGCACCAGACTTACTTGACTTCGACAGCTACAAGTGGTGTCAGAAGTCAGATGAAGCGCTTCTGGAATTGACCTGGGAATCATTTTTATGGCCCAACGGTGTAGATGGCCGAAGTAAGATATGGTCATACTCTTCCATGGGAGGTCTGAAGCTGCCAGCAAAACTTCCAAAGTTCTTCACCGAGCTCTACGTCAAGACGGAGCTTGATAAAGTAGCGCTCGAATTTCGACGAGCAGCGGTCATACTGCGACTGCAAGTCACAGACTGTGAACGTCCCGACGGGGACGACCTTCCTATGATGCCGATACTTGGAGAGTTGGAAGAGATGGTTCGCAGGGCTGGGATAATGATGGTCGAGTGCAAAGAGAAGATTGAGTGGTATGGTGACGACGAGTTCTACAGTTCCGCTTACTTCTTCCACGAACATGTCAGGAGAAATAAAGACATCCGTAACAAACTGTACGCAGGGTACGGGGGCTCAAACAACGACCCAAACGTAGGCCGGGATGAATGGGATGCGCTGATCCGGGGGTGGAGAACCATCAAAGAGAAGTGCCTCGAAGAGTAGGATTGTTTACCAGGGTTGTGTAACTCCTCGCAGCCCTTGTTCCTCCTCGGCACCTCATGCTGGTTGCTTCTTTCGACACCGACCTTGGCTGTGTGCTTTAACGCCCGTTTCTATTGCTCGTTCGTGTTTCTGTGTCTCAGCGAATATACCCAGGGCATATTTATAGTACGATCCATCTACAGCGTTCGTTTTCTTAGCAGTCGGTATTGGGTTAGCGCATTCGCACCCAAATTTGTAAAGGTAGCGAAAAGTTTCAATGTCATATCGTTGGAATGAGTTATTTTCTGTGAAATCTTGCATTAAGAGTCACTCCCTAACTGAATATTCGAAACAAAAGTAGTTTTACATGTATCCAAGCAACTCAGGCACAATCATGTTTTAATGAGATACATTGTTCGCGCCTCATTGAATGAGAAACTGAAAGCGCTCAGTAGGGCCTGTTAGCAGCGGCGGCGCCAGCGGTGGGGTTAACGTCGGAGCAGATGAGGGCCTGTCCGAGGATGGGGATGAGGCAGCACTTGGCCTGCTGGCCCGCATGGGCGCACCCGTCGATGAAAGCGTTGATGTTGGTGGGGGTGATGGCAGCTGAGGCATTGTTAGCGATCTTGGTACTCAAAGGATAGAAGGTGTGGAAGTCATACGAGGAGCGCAGTCCAAGTTGGCGAGGTTCAGAATGTCGGTAGCACAGCAGACGGGGGTGCCGGAAGAGCAGAGAGGACCATCGAGAGGAGCAGCGAAGACAGCAGTGGCAGCGAAAGCGAAAACGGCGGTGATGGTGAACTGCATTTTGAAGGTCGGGTTGGTTGGTTGGTTTTTGAGAAGGGAGGGGATATTGGTTTGAAAGTGTGTTGTAGAGGAGTTGATGGTGTGTGATGGTATTTCAGTTGTCAACGTCTCGTTGCTCTCTTTATAACTTTCCAACTGCCATCTCATTCATAGTTCATTTCAAGTACATAACGCTTGATCACATTGACATCGTCATCAAGCACCAGGATCCCTAGACTACGATCGTCATTGCCGCCAGGGGATTAAAATAATAACGGGGAACGCACGCCTATAACGGTGAACATAACGGTGACCGGGTCCACCCGGCGTCCACAACTTCTTCATGGCGAGTCTGTACCTGGTAAAAAGTGACGTCGATCAAAGCTGGCTCAGCCTTAATGTTCCTGGCTGATCCTGCTGACTGGTTGGTACCGAAGGTGGAGCATCCGTTGGGGCGGTTGATCTCGAAACCTACACGGCTGGAGTTGCTGTCGCACGAAGCATGGATACTGTGAAATGCAGATCGATACCGGAGGTTTCGCTGTTCGCGGTAGTGATCAGATGCCGAACGCGAGGTGCTTCCAGACAGAGCATCCCCTGGCTACCCCTGGCGCATACTATTGCGACAAGGCGTCCTGGCTGCACTACTGGTGGTATGCACGATATTTTCGGCGAGCCGCTCATAGGGATCCGCGAGGGCCCCGAACAGTACCATAGGTTACTCAGACACCATGGATGATCTGAGACTCCAGCGTCGGTGACGTACATAGAGCTGGGGTACCGGCTAACGGAGAACTCGCTCACAAACTTTGCATGATGCTCATCTCCGAGCGTCACGTCAACCGTCAAAGACCTTCAAAGGTAAGTGGTTCCACGTGGACCATTCACTCGGCAGGCGCAGAGGGAAATTTATCAATGCAAGCTAGAAATGCTCCTCGATATCGTGAGCGTAGCCATACCATGTTTCAACAAACCAACTTGGTAAAAGCAAAGCTCCAATTTTTACTCACACTATGCGTTGATCTCAATCTTTCTTTAGCAACCGCTAGATATCCAAGATTTGATCAGCCACCGCTAACAGTGGCGAAAAGCTCTCAACCTTCTCAGTGCGCTGTCGAAGCATGCACGCATGCAAGGTGAAGGGTGTGACAAAGCCCGTGAAATAATTGAAATGTGGGGCTAAGGGGTTTGACAGGGTGCTGGGACGAATGGAAATCTAGAACCAGTTTCCAAGGAAGCCCTGACACTGACAAAGACCCAGTGATGGTTCGGCTAGCGGGTGATATAGCACAAGGATGATGGTGTATAGGCACGTACAAACAATGAAGTATATCGGATTCTGCGGATTCTCCCAAGGCTGATAGTTGCATCCGAAATCTCTTAGAGTTCGAATGGCGCGATCCGTAGTCATCCGGTAAGCACAATGATGGATGCAATTCGGTCCTAAAGCGTCAACAAAGAATGTTTTCATCTCAGGAGACGACGAGACGTCGTGAAAACGCATGGAACGAAAAGTTGCAGGTGCATGCCTAGACAACCGTTAAGCCCCACTTATCCGCGCCTTGCCTCATCCAGGCGTGACAGCCCGACCTCGCTTACACCGATCTACGTCACACCAAGCCGGTTCCTGACAGCGCAACAAGATCTAAACAAGTTGTGCAGAAGGACTTACATCATTACCGTCTAGAGAACCAATAGCATAGAGCGTTGGATATATCTGGAGTAAATTCTCTCAAGCGGATTGCATTCTTCCACGCGATCTTGTCTACGCGTCGCTCGTGTCTTGGCCTGCAGTGGCGCAGGGTCTAGGCTGTGTAGCGTACTGTCAGCGAACCGAGCACGATGCGACGAGGGGATATGGGCGAGCATGTTTCCGCATCGTGATGGGTTGTTGCATGCACAAGCAAGGTTCATTGCACATAGGGGTACTGTCATCGACTCATCATACCCGAACCTTCTCGGCATAAGGTTATAGTTTCCGCTCTTCCATTGTTGAGAAATTGGACAGAACATACATTGTCATGAGTCCTCTTATTGACCTAGTCATTTCCTTCGATGCTACCTTGAACATGCCCATAGTCCAATGCGGACTCGATCAGTCATCCTTGACGCTATCGGTATTGAGAACCCAAGGCCAAGTTACACGAGATTATTCGAGTGATCAGAATGCTATAGCAGCCATGGACGATACCTTGAATGTCTCGAAAAGCCTGGAGAATATCAGCGAACCAGACACCTGAATGACTCTATTCACTGCAGGCGACTACAATGGTTCAAGATAGTAGATGAGCCAGGATGCATCCTTCAGAAGCTCTCGATTGACAGTTGCACGGGGTCAACATCAGATTCAGCTTCCTGGTCCTCTTTCACAGTTTGCTTGGCCATATCAAAGGTAGAGTAGCCATTCTCTTTGTACGGTCCGAGTGATCCATCATCAGAGCGACTGGTCAAATCAACTACGACAGGTGTCAGCGAGGTGATTGTGAGAATCGAGTTCGGACAGTCTCAAGACGTTGGCATGCTGGCAGGGTATGGTGCATCCGTTCTTGCGAAGAGTCCTCCATAACTACCTTCCCGATATCAACATGTAGAGAGCATGGAGATATCGCGAGCTAATATAACCACCGGAAAATGTTGGATCTGTCCGCAACGCGAAACTCTGTCGATGAAACAAGGAAGAGACGCAACAAATGAGATATAGCCGGTATGACTCATTGTAACGGAATGTCTACATCGACCTTGCTGTCTCGCCCAAACAGCATATATGGCCACAGCAGTAATAACTATGGGGCTGATCCAGGTGCTCGTGACAGTCTCTTTGGAGTGTTCAGACTGAGCTTGGATCAGATCGTTCGCCGAGTGCATGCTCGCATCGATCGCCCGACATGTCCCGCCGGATGGTTGGAATATGCCGACGCGAAGTCTGGACTAACGATAAGAAGTAACTTACATCGCATATCGAAGATCAGACGACGACACGCATTTGTTTGGAGGGTATCGGTGGATATGTACGGTACCGGCGACAAGTTTCTCCAGTGTCGAACAGACTGAGTCGTCCGACAAGAGGATACAGAAAAGTCAAGTGACCGTGAGCTCAGATTTCCTAAGAAGACTGGAGACGTTCCTTTTCTGATGGGAAAAAAGGCTGTGCTGAGCAAGTGTGTAGATTTTAGTCCAGTGTAGATGCTGCACTGAATAAAACTTTGATAGGAAGACATCAAGGCAAGAAGACGAAACGCTAGTCTCAACTTCTAGCAGCCGAATCGTTAGCGATGGGCGGATCTGCCCCAGATCACTCGAGAGCACCAAGACATCCCCGGATCCAGGCCTGAAAGATCCCGCAAGCGTTCGGCTGGGTCCCATGTCTCAGCGCGACGGTAGCACCACACCTAGGCACGTCCTGGAGTGCATAGGGCTGAGATATCCGGGGTCTAGTCTCTGTACTACGTTTGACACATGACTAAGAGCTAGTACCACTTTCGAAGCCCGAGACGGGGAGAGACGGTACATGCGAATACGCCGGATGCCACGGTCTCTCGTCTGTGTGAGATAGTGAGCTGTAGATGATGGTTGTATTCCCTGCCACACGACTATGCTGAGGGGTTCTTATGGAGATGAATGGTTCTTTCCGCACGTAGCTCACCATACTGAAGCTTGTCCTTCACGATGATCGCGCGGATCTTGCGATGGCCGAAGGGTGGAATGTCCTTGCAAGCTACCAATACCATGGTACATACAATGGGACGCAACTCCACCTGAGCAGCATTGTTCGGATCTCGGGAGCGCAGTCGGTGCAGAGCTCATCGAACGCTGGCTGGGGAAGGGGGCAGGATGGAGAACGCAATCAATGCGACGGAGTCATGATAGGCCTGATGCGGTTTTCCGATGGATGAAGTCTGATTCGTTCAACGCCAAGGCCGTCGCCCGATGAAGGGCCGGCCCTTTCGCTATTCCCCAACGGATGCCGCCGCCACAAATTCCCCAAAAATGATACAGCTAAGCTGCAGAATTTTTCTGCTGGGAACACTCGGCAACGGCCAAGCTACACATTTCACACAGTAAGCCCGCGATAAGCATTGCCGCTTGTACGTTCGCGCTCAAGGCGACGCGAACTGGCGGCGCCGACCCGCTCGTAGCCGATATAATCCCGGCTCGAAAATTTCGATCACCCTACCACCACGGTTCAATCTCTGGATCCTGCGCGGCGAAACCATTGTCTTGCCCGCCAAGTGGACCGAGGATGAAAATTTGGACGGTCGACTGGCTTTCCAGAGCGTGGAGTACGCCGACGGCTAACATGATGGGCCATGGAGTATTGCGCGATGGCTCCACTTCCTATGCCCGTGTATTTGATTGAAATATCGAATTCGTCCCTGGCTCTTGCGCAGTTAACATCCATTGTACATCGCGACATCGTTGTTGTTGTTCTCCCTCTGAACCTCAGGCCCTGTCTCCGGGTTCTTTGCCGACACCATCACCAACATGGCGTCCGCCTCTGAGGAAATTACCCCTAAGATGGATCATCGGTCGGACAAGTCGGTCCCTCACTCAGCGAGCGACGTCGAGAAGCAGGTCGCCGAACCCAAGCATGAGCTACAGCGCAAGCTTTCATCCCGACACTTGCAGTTCGTAGCTATCGGAGGCACAGTAGGAACTGGTGTCTTCATCGCCAGCGGTGGTTCCATCGCTACTGCTGGTCCCGCTGGAGCACTTTTGGCTTACATTTTCGTTGGAACCCTGGTTTACTCTGTCATGCTCAGTTTGGCTGAGATGGCTACCTACCTACCCATCTCTGGTGCATTCACACAGTATGCTGCTCGCTTCGTCGACCCTTCGCTTGGTTTCTCCATGGGGTGGATCTACTGGTTTTCATGGTCCATTACCTACGCGCTCGAACTCACAGCTGCCGGTCTTATCATCCAATGGTGGGATTCCGACCTTAGCATCGGCATCTTCATCACCATCTTCTGGGTGCCAATCACCGCCGTCAACTTTTTGCCCGTCGACATCTTCGGAGAATTTGAATTCTGGTTCGCACTCATCAAGGTTGTCGCCCTTGTTGGATTCTGGATCTACGCCATCTGCATGAACGCAGGCGTTGGCTCGCAAGGCTACATCGGCTTCAGGTACTGGGACTCACCCGGTGCTTTTGCCCCGTACCTCGCGGAAGGAGCTGTTGCCAAGTTTGTCGGTTTCTGGGCTGTGCTCATCCAGGCTGGTTTTGCGTATCAGGGCACTGAGCTTTGCGCTATCGGTGCTGGAGAGTCCGCCAACCCGCGCGTCACCATGCCGCAAGCCATCCGCAAGACCTTCTGGAGCATCTTCACCCTTTTCGTCTTCACCATCTTCTTCGTTGGTATCCTGGTACCATACGACAACGAGGCTCTCCAGATTGGTGACACAAACGCCGGTTCATCGCCCATGGTTATTGCATTCCAGCTCGCTGGTGTCTCCGCTCTTCCCGATATCTTCAATGCTATCCTTCTTACCGTTGTTCTCTCGGCCGCCAGCTCAAACGTCTACTCCGGAAGCCGTATCCTTGTCGGTCTTGCCGAAGAGAGATGTGCTCCTGCGTTCCTCAAGACCACAAGCAAGCGAGGTGTTCCCTACTGGGCGACCTCAGTCACTGGTGCCATGGGTCTGCTGGCCTACATGAATCTTAGCGCCAACGGAGGACAGGCTTTCAACTGGCTGCTCAACATCGTCTCGGTCGCAGGTTTTATCGCCTGGACCTGCGTACTGATTTGCCATATTTGCTTCATGCGCGCCCTCAAGGCCCAGAACATTGATCGCGACACCCTCCCCTTCAAGTCATGGGGTGGCCGCCCTCTCGCCATCTACGGCGTTACTTTCTGCGCCATCATCACCATCACCCAAGGTTTCACTGCATTCGTCCCATGGAGCACCGAGGATTTCTTCATCGCGTACATCAGTCTCATCCTTTTCGCCGTTCTTTACCTTGGCCACAAGATTGTTACCAGAAGCAAATTCATCAACCCTGCCGAAGCCGATCTTCTTACTGGAAAGTTCGAGGACGAAGTTTCCGAGACCTGGGAAGAAAGTTCGGCGAGCGGATGGAAGAAGATGATTAACAAGTTCTTATAAGCATTGCTACATGTATAAGCTTTTGTAACGAAAATTGTTTTGGATTCGATCTGATGGCATAGCGCAGCGTTGAGGGTGTTGCATTGCATGGCGTTTTTACAGTATTTCTAGCGTTTGAGTTGCAGATACCAGTGTTAATGTTTACTCAGTTCATACTTGATTACCTTGCTATCTGTATGTAGTGGCTCGATCAACGTCAATCTCACTTTTCTCTTGTTCGTTTAGCTGTGTGGCTATGCAATGATCATCTCTTCCGTGTTCAATCCGTCGGTTGGTCTACACCGCCACACTGTGGCTATGTTCTTTGTCCACCATGGCGATCACCAATACAATATACAAGGCTACCACGTATCAAGTCCGTCAGTGCGCGCCAGTACCAAAATATTCCATCTAAATTCAGTTAATAGGCAGATATGTTGAATGAGCTACGAAAATCTGACAGAGGTATGACACATGCAGAATGACGTGGAGTGCGCCTTGAGCCAAGCCTGCTGCTAGAAGAACGTGGTGTATTGGAACCCCGAGTTCACATTCCCACGTTGTGGTATCGTGCTACATTATCGCATAATAACATCAAGACATAACTCCGTAGCTCAATTAAATGTCGTAATCAAACCAAATCAAATGAAATCCCGCTTCCCGCTTTGTGTACGCACTGGCTGCCGAATCCAGTTCCCATTCTCTGAAATACTTCATTCCCCCTTCTTCTAACCCCACAGTCTCACAACCTGTACAACGCCCAGACCCAGCACAGCTACCTGTAGGACGCGGTTTGGCGATAGCATGTCCGATGCAGCGCTGCTGGAGTTTCCGCTTCCGACCTTGCCACCCTTTTTACGTTTGCTAATGCTGGATGCTCGTTCTTCGAGCTGAATGTCTGGAACTGTGAGCACATCGCGTGCTGATAGTGCATTGCGGAATTGTGCGATGGTGATGGGTTCAGCCATCGCGTCTGGGTTGGCGAGGGGGGCTGGGCTGGTAAGCGCGATGGCCGCGAAAAGTAGAGTTGTTGCCACGGTAAATCTCATGATGGATAATGATCGACGTGGGGTTTTGGAGGTGTAACTTCGATGATTCGTAGTATAGAAAGGTGAGTTTTATCGATTGATGACTGTATTCTGAGTGGCCGTTTGATAGACGGGTTATTGGAACAATATGTTCGTGTTACTTGAAGCGTACTAGGAATGTTTTGTAGGAATGTCCAACAACAGTAGCACGTATCGTATTTATGTATCGTAGCTGTGAGCGGTGTGCTCCATGATGCACACCTTGGACGCCTTATACACGGCATGCAAGAGCGCCAACACAGCCTGCTTTCAGCCTGTCGCGACTCCTGTAGTGGTCTCTGACGTCGTAAACGTTGCACCAATAACAACTGTTTGTGCAACCAATTGTAGTTAGTCGCGAGATTGGCTGATTACTTGGCTCTCTTGGCGGTCAGTTGAACCAGCATTTCGTCCCGCCTCTGAACGCTTGTCGAGAGAGCATGTAAAACAGAGTTGAGGATCGGATCATGTGTGGGGCCTATAACGAGTGGACCCTCCTAATGGATGGCAGCCTTGGGAAGATATGAGTACCCTGAGGATGGGGTTGCAGGGTGCCAGCCATGCGGCTTGTGAAAATTCGCAAAGGGATGGTCCATGTCTGGGTAGCGGAATCATTTGAGACCGTAGCTGTTGGAGCCTTTGTGAGCGTGAGATTGATTGCATACATATAACTAGCAGGGCGCTCCGCAGCGCGACTCGTACGACCCCGATGACCCCGATAGATTTTGCTTGCTTTCTGGGCTATACTGGTCTCTGTCCTGACTGGGATGTATATGATGGAGGCGGATAGGCCATGGGCGTGACTTGGCTGATGGAGAAGAAGAATCTCGCATTGCCTTTGGAAAGAATTGCCGTGCCATTGGACGAAGAGCAGCAATGCTCACGGCGATGATTCCTAAACTGCACTCTCCTACTGTCAAGATGAGAGATGTGACGCTTTGATCTAGAGGCTTGTCAGCTAGTGTCCCCAAGTAAGGTGGGTGACGTTGATGAAAATCTTGCTGCGAGTTGACAATACAGGTGGTTCTTTGCATACTGCATCCAAAAAGATCATGCTGCTCTCGAACTAAAAAACTTGCTTACAGGTAACATCCAAGACACGTAGCTCATGTAGATAAGCAATACGGACAATGCCTACAATGCACGCGCTACCTTGGGTTAGCATAATACAAAAACATATCGCGTATGCCCGTTACACACCTTGCGCCTCCTGCTAGTAGCACACAGAGGATGATTCGTTGTTTTTTCGGCAATCTCAACCTCCAAAGATAGGGCAAGGGTATCACAAAGAGGAGGAGATCCGTCGCGACATTGACGGCGGAGCTGGCGTAGAGAAAGCTAACGTAGTCTATGCACACTGGCTCAATAGTGAAGTTCCACGCTCCCTGGACCGGGCGACACTGGAATATGGTGACGAAAACTCCTATTTATACTTCAGCACATGTAGACATTTCGCAGGCATAGTGTATCTTACCCGTGACCCATAAACCTACAATGACCACCGATATCCCAAACATCGACGCGCGAAAGGATTTGTCGTGGATGAAGCGAAGGTATTGTGATATGATGGCGATCTTCGTTAACGCAATAGCGAAACAGTATAGCACCTGGCAGATGAAGAGATCCTACATTGCATTAGTTGCTGAGTTCAATTCGTACTTATCGGACATGCTCGACGACTCTGATGGCCACATATTGCTAGCTAGAACTACGACTCTCAATAAGAATTTTATGCTTACCAGTATAAGTTCCTTCAGTGTGTCAAAAAGCGTCAACATGGGCAAAAGCCAGATATGTTTTCCCAGGCCATGGCGAGTTGCTATTGTATCGTCAAATCGAGTCTATGTATCAAGTATTCGTTAGTTACCTGCAATACACATGCCCGCTAGAGCGACCGTAAAGAGCGCGGCAAAGATGATGAGGACTGTTGTCCATTAGCTAGAATTTCTTGTCCTCTGTGTGACACTAACCATCGTCCATAAAGATATGCTTGACATATCTTGCTCTAGAGAAAATCCGTAACCCGACTGTCAAGACGACCAGGACAATTAGAATGGTGCCAGTTATCGTAACCATGTTAACTCGTGATGACTGGTTGCTGAAATCGAATTGGCTTATATCGACTTCGATGCCACCGAAGTAGACAGGGTCCAAATTAGGCCCTGACTGGCTCGCCATCCTGCAGGAACTTGGTGTATTCTGGCGAGGTATTGGGAAAAGGTACGTTGCGCATCAAAATGAATGGATTGAAGAATTCCATGGGCATTTGAGTCGAGGGAAAACCGGGCCGCGACCAGTACATTGTCAAAGAGGCGAACCGTATGCAATAGATGCGTATTAGACGGGATGTAGACTTGATCGGCCTTAGCATCATCTAAGACCGCGTCCAGTTCGTGGCGTCTCTCATCAGAAGTTCGGTTCAAACCATAATCATATCGGCCGACTACCGCCGATGGGTACCAGGAGCTAGTCGAGAACGTGGCGATGTTACTGTTCCCGAACGAAAAGCAAGATGCAACCCAGGTACTCGGATCTCTGATACTGGGTGATATGCACAGTAGACTTTTGATGCCCTTTTCCATCTTGAATCCATGCTCCTGTATCATCGGACGACACCATTTCCACGATATAAACACAGAAGGATCGTCTGATAATGCCATACTCCAAAGTTTGCGCTATTGAGGGTGTGCGGGCATGTGCTGTGCGCCTAGCTACCAACCTCCTGATCTCGCCCCCTTCCAGAAGAGCATGAGCCCAATCACCTTATGCAGGCACCGATAGATCTGATGACAAGTCCAGAGAATCTGCACCGCTTTCTTCTTTGCCAATGGTTCATTTACTTAGCCATAATAAAGACAGCTTCAGGCATACATTACTTAGATATGCCCAGGTGGTGACTAAAATGTATTGGGCGGCCATGCAGTGTCGATCTTAGTTCGGTACAGTACCAGCCTACTGTGTGAGGTCGAGTTCAAGTGGCAGATAGTAGTAGTCGAGGGGAAGGTAAAGGTATATTGCAGGTGGATCTTGTGTAGCGTCACTTGATCTGCAATCGCCCCTTTCCGCGTGCCACGACGGGTACCAGGATGCAACCCAGCTAACCATGGGCGTGCCAAGAAGTCTGCAAGAATTGATTCTGAATTGATTCTGAGTTAATTTATTTTATTCTACAAAGTTGGCATGCTAAGACCTTGCCAACTGAAAAAAATCTCCTACCTAGGCTAGCGCATGCCAACTCTCGGCACACCCATGGTCACCTGGCATGTATGCACGTAGCTCGTCGATAGCTGCGCCCTCCTTTACGCCATATGTTCGGGCGATCCGAAACTCGATAAGACACCAAGATAGACTGCATACTGCAGGTTGACGTGTTTCGTAAAGAGACTCGGCGGAGGAGCGTGCTTTCACTACCTCAGTGCCCAGGCGTTGGCAACAATGTGTTTCGATAAGAAGCCTCAGTCAATCGTGAACAAGCGCTTGACGATGTGGAAAATGGCGTCGAACTACGCTCGACGCGTTGAAGGTGGGGATGATGAGGGAAACATACTAACGGGGCGGAATCATGTCCAGGGTGCTGGATCCGCTCCATGGCACGGGCTTCAGCTTCAATCCGTTTTCTCCCCGCGAGGCCGCAATCGTTGATTTTTTAATTTCAGGTACATTCGTCTCTATAGATTGGGCGCAGATGCCTATAGAATCGCGCAAAGCTTCATGTATGCGCTCATCTCCACAAATGCTTCGCTCGCCACCACGTTGCTGTCGTGGTAAGCTAAACCTTGTCATGTCTGCGGAAGCGGTACCCACTACTCAACATGTTCGCGCAGCAACTTGCTCATGGATAGCATGCCCATTCTCTAAGTCTTTCATCAATACAGTCCAATTTCTTAGAATATACCTCATATTAGACCTGATTGTCCCTTCGTTCCCGAGAGCTTTCCGGAAGCTTCCCTATAAATTCATCCCCGTTACACTCACATGAAGTCCGTTGCGTCATGCGCTGCCCAACCAGTCTAAAACATGCCTGCCACGCAAACAATCCATCATTAACGTACAGGTACAACTACACACCAAAAACAAAATATACATGGCGACGTACTCCTAGCGGTGGTAGCTTCCGTACCTTGGTATGTCGATAACAGCGGAGCCCCGTACGACGCGTCTGCCATCGCACGTGGGGAGCATATAATTACTTGGCCAGCCGAGACTCAACAAGGCGCATTGGTCGACTGAGGCCTATAGCAAGTAAGGCCAAGTTGACGACTGCCCGAATATATAAGAGTCAGGGGGGCTGAGTCGCCGACAAGACGCCCCAATGATGCCGAGTTCGAATGAGCGATGGGTGCCGCGACAACGCCGATGCTTGATACCGGAGACAAGGGCAGATATTTCGTCTCCGACGTGCGCTATGCTGAGACATTGACATATATGTGGAGCCGAGGTATGGTATGCTTGCTTTAAGAAGCGTAATCTGGTTTCTGAGGTATCCCTGAATTTGTCTACAACCAGTACCAGACACACAATACACTTTACACCGGCATTGTTCGACTCTTCTAATCAGACTTACGATGGCCACACCTACAGATCCGACTGTGCCGCTCCCCACCACGACAGACATTGACGATGATGATGACGATGATGCCGTGACCTCTGTTGCCCCAGGACCACCGCCACCAGCAGCGCCAACGCCGAACGTCCCTCCGACCTCATCAGCTCCATCAGCTCCATCGACACCATCAGCTCCATCAGCTCCATCGACACCATCAGATCCATCGAATCCATCAGCTCCATCGAATCCATCAGCTCCATCGGCACCGTCAGCTCCATTGGCACCATCAACACTATCGTCTCTAACGAGTGTTCCTACTCCAAGTTCGCCCGATGCGTCTGTTTCGTCAACCCCGGATCCCGCGTCTGGCAATAGCGGCCTTAGTGCCGGTGCCAGCGCGGGTATCGGTATAGGAGCTGCTCTTGCGATCATCATACTTCTGCTAGGTGGCTGGTTTCTTGTACGAAGAAGACGGTCTGGATTGCGCCGCCTATCAAGAGGTTCTGCAGGCAGTAACACTGCGTACGACCTAGCCAAAGCCGGAATGGGCATGGATCCAGACATCAGGAAACACGAAGCGCTTGGCCCAGCCGAGATGGAGGCTGGAAATACAAGTGACAGGCGCCCTTCTGAGCTCGCCAGCCCCGTTGTTCCTGTGGAGGCTACTGGTGATTGGAGATTTGCTGCAGAATTGCCAGGTTCCGAAGTTCGTCCACAAGACGTAAAGAAAGCAAGTAGGGAGCGACTGTTTCTAGATTCGCCGATTGAAGAAGAAGAAGGTCGGTTCGAGAAGGATCTACGGCTAGTCGATGAGAAGAAACCACCATTGTGATAATTGGGGCTTGCTGTCTCCCAGTGCCTTGTGCAGTCTCTATAGGCGTTATCAAATAATACCCTTTGCAATCCATTCGCCATGGATGATAGTCTTCAAGATCCAACAGGCCTTTTCATGTGGAGCTAAGCATGTTGGCACATGTATTGTACTTTGTTTTGTTTGTCGGCAACTTGCACAAGTCTGTCGCTCAAGTGTTTGCATTCTCGCGATGGCCCGACGGAAAATGCGCGTTTGGAGGCAGTGAGATTGATGAAGGATCCTGCGAGTGATAATCCCACGATGAGTGTAGTAACGGCAAAATCTCGCCGGGAGAAGCTTCAGGTGGCGAGACCATGAGTAGTGGTAGACGCGAGTATACGGGCTCGATGGTAGGGCCTGATGACTCCGGCTCGAGGGTGATGCTCCAATCTCTCCATTGCTCAGGCTTTTGAGCGTACAAATCCTCGGCTTCTTTCGACATGTCGTGGTGGTTGCAGTTCCCATCTACTTCTTGTGCAGCGGTATCGCCGTGTAATTCGGGTATCTGGCCTGCATCCAGCTCGTAGATGACGTGTGCATCTGCTTCGACGGGTGGCGGTGGAGGTAATGATGGTGACGACGCAGGCGTAGTGGCCCACCAAGCCTTCTCTTGCAATCCAGCTTCAGCATCCATGGTCTCTGGCTTGTTCATATGATGTTGCGATCTTCGAGCTAGCACGCGGTTCCTTCGCCTGATGGCAAAGAAAGCCAGAATGGCGATAACGACAAGCGACACTGAACATGCTACTCCAATGGCAATGCCGCGCTTGATGCCGGGGAGAGCCAATTCAGTTTTCAGAGCAGTTTCTGCCTCAGTTGTCGTCAAGTTCAAAGTTGGCATGGTGGGCGATGGTGCGAACGTCGCCATGGCTTCGGGATTCAGTTGACGCTTCGCACCTGCACGGGACGTTGAAAAAGGGAAATGTTTGATGCTTCATCGCCGAGTGCGACTCTCAGGCATATGCAGTTCATGATGGGGGCAGGTATTGCGGCGCAGTGGTGAGGACTGCATGATTGCCACACCAGCCTGGCAATGAAACCATGCCAGAAGTGGCTTCGGCGGCTACGGCTGATGAGACTGGGGCGTGAATACGCTGCTCTGAACCAACCATGCCCCGGCGCGTAGGGGCAGTGCAACAGACGTGGAACGCGACATAAGCCTGTGCGACGGGAATCACGATAATCTTCGTGTGGTAAAGAGACATTAGGGCCGGTGTAAAGTCAGGGGCACGAGGCTGAATGGTGGTGTTGCGCCACGGTGAGCGTGTTGGAGCAACAGGGCGTCATGTCATCGTCTGCCTACTGGATAAGAAACCTATGCAACCACGGAGACAACACTTTTATCAACTGAATGTACATACTCATGTCCGCTAAATGTCCTTGTACCATTCTTCCATCTAGCCATGAGTGGCTTTGTCGTTAGTATGGTAAAGCCTTGCTCTAGGCGAGCACCTTCAAAACGCATCCTGCTCAACTCTGCGACTCTCCGCTGGCATCTAATAAAACTCTCTTTTCTTCGCTACTCTGTCCCCGGCAAGATATATTGGCACAAGCTCTCTCCCCGCTGTCAGCGACGGCAAGCACCATGCTGCTAGGCTGCCTTGGGGTCGCTCAGCCTCGCTGGCAGCCCCCATACTTTGACATGTGTACCTAATATACAAAGCCTCCACATAACTCCTGTTCCACCAACGGTACTTGAGTTGGTGTCAAAAATAATCATTGAAACGAGTCAGTCGTGGGGGAGTCATCCGTAGCAGCTGTGGAGAAGGCCGGGAACGAATCCCACTTTTTCATCGTTTCGTTGGATAACAAAGCCTTTGTGTGCTTGTTACGGCAACAGCGTCACAAGACACCATGAACAGATGGTAATGTACATGCAAACCATGTCAAAGTTCGATATAGGTAGAGACTATAGCTGGTCGCGAAGGAGTGGAGAGGAGAGCTAGGTCTAAAGCGGAATGGTGCAGCCGGCGCGCTCGCGGAGGATGACGCTAGGCCGAGCCTCATCAATGTCCCTCAACGCGAACATCGGCGCATCGATCCCAACGCGACACAGCAGTTCACCAGCTGAGCGCACGTGATATCAGCTCGTGCTTATGGATCCAGCATGAATGAGGAGGACGACTACGAGAATGGCGCTAGTACTCACACCCAGAAATCTCCCAGTAGCTGTTGACTGACGGCGCGCAATAGGCTCCGGCGAGGAGGAAGATGAGCAGGACGAGGCAGACGCCATGGATGTAGACGAGGAAGAAGAGGGCGACGATGTCGACGACGGTGACAACGACGACGACGATGCAGAGGGGGACAACGACAACGACGATGAGGATCAGGATCAGGACCAGGACCAAGATCAAGACCAGGACGAACCCGACAGCCCTTTACAGCGACCGCGCGGTAGCATGCCCAATCGAGGCACACCTGGACAATCTGACCCAAACCCCGCCGTTACCTTGACATCACCCAGTCCTCGAGCAGCCGCCTCGGGCGTCCTCGGCAACCTACCCTTCCACCCCAGCGTGCGACAAGAGGCCTTGAACGCTCCCATATACGACATAATACCCACCATCGCCGCACCACACAGTACCTCGATCAATGCGATTACGGCAACACCGGATATGCGATGGGTCTTCAGCGGAGGAGCAGACGGCTATATACGCAAATTCAACTGGGTCGACACGGCAAACGGGAAGCTTGCCCTGACCGTGGCCCAGCGGCATCCTTTTGTGGATTCCGTCACAAAGGCGGGCGTACTTTTGTCGTACTGGGAGAACGAAGACAGTGCCGCACCAGAGAGCTTGTCTCCCGTATACTCGCTTGCAGTACACCACCAAGCGCTATGGCTGCTGTCAGGCCTAGATTCAGGAGGCATAAATCTGCAGTCGGTGCGCCATCAGGAAGGAACACGGATACATACACTCAAAAACCACACCTCGGCCGTGTCTGTCTTGACACTATCGCAGGATGAGACGTCAGTGTTAAGTGGTAGTTGGGACAAGACCATCAACGACTGGGATTTGAATACCGGCCAAGTCAAGAGAAGGTTTGAGACTAGCGGTAGTCAGATTTCTGCGATTGAGCAACGCCCGCTATCTACTCTGCCTATACCCCAGGACACGGAAATCCTCCCGCTCTCTAATGGCACTTTCTCCTCCAACAATTCCGCGCGACCCCGACCCAACGGCACCCTCCCGAATGGCGTCGACACAAAGCCCGTCGTACCAAAAGACGAGGGCACAGAGGATGCCCAAGGATCTCCAGACGACTCGTTGTTTGGTGACAAGGACCAGGACTCCTTGTTCGGCGACGGCCAGGAGAACAACCTCTCGGCCACTCTCCCTTCGTTCGGTGATGATGGTGACGACGACGAGTTCTCGAGAGCCATCGCAAACGGCATACAACAAGCCGACGAAGACGCCAATGCTGACATGGATATGATGGACATGGGCGGTCCCGTACAAGCACCAGAGGATCCAGCTGCAGAACAAGTCAAGGAACCCTCAGCAGTCGCTGAGGCACAACCAGCAGCAAATGGAACTGCAGATGCGCAACTCAATGGCACTTCTAATGGCCTGCCACATGCAGAGGATATCGAACAACCTGCCACCACCTCCGCAAACCAAACCGAACAGCCGGCTTCCTCCGAGACAACCTTTGTCGACGCGTCAATCGACGGCACATTACGTATCTGGGACCGTCGGCAACCAAACCCAGTCGCACGCATAACACCCCCGCGCAACACACCCCCATGGTGCATGAATGCATGCTGGTCACCAGACGGCAACTTCATCTACGCTGGTCGGCGAAACGGCACAGTGGACGAGTACAGTTTACACAAAAGTCTACGAGAACCGCGACGGACATTTAGATTCCCCAGCGTCAGTGGCGCTGTAAGTGCGGTCCGGGCTATGCCTAATGGACGACATCTCATTTGGCAAGTTTACCACCCTCGCATGCGCACAGATACACATGCATCGTGAGACAAGTACTAACGTATACCAGCGCGTCATACGACATCCTTCGCCTCTACGACCTTACGCACAACGATGCGGGCCCCAAAGCCGGCGCGGCCGCAACCCCCTTCTTCATCGTGCCCGGACATCGCACAGGTGTCATATCACAATTATACCTCGACCCGACATGCACCTTCCTGATTTCAACAGGTGGGAATAGAGGCTGGGAGGGAGCATCCACCGAGGTGATGCTTGGCTACGAGATCGGCATTGGATCTTAGCATGAAGCGTCCTAATACTATACCCATTGTTCGCGGCGTTTGGCATGGCGTTCCTTGATGAGGCGGTTTGCGATTGGGCAGTAAGAGCAACAAGTCAAGAGTTGAGAGTTTAATGTGACGATCGTGATTATAACGCGTGTGCTTGGTGACGTAGCTGGGGTAAGAGGCATATGCAAGTGCTGATGTTGAGATCCCTTGAAGAAGCCGGTAGGTTGAAGCCTATTCTGCCTCTCTTTTCTTTTCCTCTCTCAGGTGCGTGCTTGTTGCAACCATTTCGTTTATTCTGCCATTGCAGCTGATCGACTAAGTACGGATTCGGCATTTTTGCACCATGTCGATTATGTCACGCGGAACACGCGTCCAGCATATTTTTGTGACACCGGAGGAGCGGGGTAGGTTGATCGAGTCTTTGCCAGGAGCGCTTACATTCCACAATAGTCCGAAGATGGAAGCATGGTGGAAGAAAGAGAGTAGAGAAGAATGACGTAGTCGGTGAGAGCCTCGTCGTACCAAGGAGAAGCATCGGGCGCAAGAGTCGGGCAGTCAGTACGCGCGCGCATCTCAAATAATCTCTCGGATCAAGAGGGGGCGATCTGAGTCCGTGGTGTTGCAGAATTAGAGAGGCAGCGGGGCCTTTTCCAACATGCACCCCGCGGACACCATCCCTGGAGTCGATATCGGCATCAGTTAGATACCTAACAGGTTGGTATGCCGGCATTGCATGTCGCCATTGGCACGGTGCGTCGGCGTTTGGTGGAGGGATACCAGCGGTGAGCGCCTCGTATGTACGAACAGAAACGAAACGAAACGAGATGATCGACCAATGAGCATCTGCTCGCCCAGAACCCAAAGCGCGCGTCAAGAAAGTCCGTACTCCGAGGCAGGCCGATGCTGGTCCGATACATGTTTCAAGAAGCCTGCAACAAAAGAGCCCGAAATGTCAAAGACCCACAGGTATGGTGTTTCTTCCTTGGTACAAATGCAGGCAGATGGTTTGGGGAATCCCTGCTATAAATTTGTAGGCTAGTGATGGATTTAGCTCCCGAGCGCTCGCGCCTCGTAGATCGTATTGCGGAAAGGCATGGCGGAAATGGCGGTGTAGAGCGGTGAAAAGCATTGGGATATGCGACTTGAGGGACGTTGAGATACTGCGCGACGAGGATGTAGACGTCGGTTCTAAAGATTTCTAGTCTTTCTAGGGTGCTCCCAGTGACGAGTGGTTGATCACGGTACGCGTGCCACTGCATCGGTCGATTTGTGTAGACTAAGGACCCAATGATTTGCAAAAAGCAAAAAGTGTAGAGAGCGCTACTGCGACATGCAGAATTGTAGTCCACCAGAAGTAGTAAGACGTGATGCTACAAAGGTGAGAAGCGCTGCAACAGTGGCGCCTGGGTGCGTGGAAGCCAGCATGACAGGAAAGACTATGCGCCTCGAATACTGCACCAAACCGAGAGAAGACCGATCAAATCAGAACTCGATGTCGAGTATGCATTTCGAGGAACGGGATGTTTTTACTCGTGGACGTTGTTTGGTTCGCATTAAAAGAATAACAGCAGAGCTTTCCAATCACCTACTGGAACGCCTTTGGTAGATGGCGTAAGCGACTTCCGGTAGTATCTTGGAGACAGGAGCTGAGATTGACATGTGTGTGTGTGCACACTCAATTGACAGAGCAGGCGGTATTTCGAATACTCAGACGCATTACACTCGTGCACGCCGAACATTAGTCAGAACCTCACAAGCCACTGAGGCGTTCAGAAAGTCGTGTCAAGAGCTGATGCTGAGCCATCGAGACCTCTTTGGCGAGCTTAAGCGAGCGGGACACATTGGATTCCAAGGAATTCAGGCGAGTCCGACTCATCAGGCGGCTCAGGGTTCAGGTGATACCGCGGTGGGTGAGATAGAGTTCTTAGTCAGGTATTGAGGCGCACGCCCAAATTGGCGCCGGGAACCGCGGTACTGACGTCCATCAGAACATCGTCGACATTGACCGCTGGACGTCATAGAACGGCGAACGCAACAACCAAAGGGCCAACAGACAGGCTGCGTGCATGCAGACTACGTCAGTCCATCTCTTGTCAAGCCCAAGTGGAGTCGGGCCGTAACGGTATGGTGCGGAGGGGAATCTTGGAAAACAGTAGCAATCTCGCAATACTGGAAAAGTTAATAGTGGAGCCGAGTGATGATGCCGCGTTATCCCAGGTTGTCAAATGATATGGTATTTCTCCCTGGTAGACCAATTTATCAGCCTTGGAATGGTGAAGAAATGTCACGATGATCCAAGGTCAAATGTTGCTTGTGGTGTATTGGAAGCGCATCAGCTGAATCGTACACGCAGCTGGAACTCTATCCATGACCTGGAGATGAAACACTTTTGCAGGAACGCCACCAGGTTCGGTGTAGTACACCGTCGGCTGCAGGCACGAACAAAGGTTCACGCAAGCAGCCTCGTCATGCTCACGATGGGAATCGCAGGGCGGATGTAGCGGGACTCTAAACAGTTCAGTCATGGCCTCTCAGAGACACAAGCGAGGCGGCGTGTGAGCACAAGAGGGTGTGAGGAGGACCAAAAAGGGCAAGGTTGGAATGAGGCTGAGTGGGAATGGAGAGAAGGTGAAGGTGATGGTATGCTGTGTGATCTGCCCCACCCTTAGCGCAAAATCGTGACTACGTAGTGTCTTCGGGCCTTTGGCTCCACCGCAACCCACGCCCTAGTCATCTTCCCTCGCGACGCCTCGCTGCAAACTGCACCATCGCGATGGTCAGTCGCTGTCCGTAATTTGACACTTGGTGGGAAGACTTGGATCGACAGTCCTGCATTAATGGCCGTCTCGTCCGCAACACCTAGTGGCCAATGCGCGCGTGCGGCCTGCAGGTCATCCCTCACCGAGATGGTGTGCCGCCAACCATCTCATGTGGTCCGCCAGCCATCACTCCGCCTGTCACCCAGTCCCTTGCGCCCTGGGATCCCTACCTATTCTGTTCACGCTGCACTAAGCTCGTCGTCCACACCGCACGCTAATGCGTATGCACTGCACATGCAGGGCACCTCTTCCGGCTGCCTCTTTCGCCTGCCAGCATAAGTACCCAAGCAATCCTCCAGAATATGCATTCGGCATCCGGATATCTCGACGAGGATAAACCACCGTCTCCTACTAACAGTCGCTTCTTGACTCGTCCTCTTCCAGGCAAACACCCTCCAGGCAGCACTACCGTTGTCTCATCTTAGCCTCCTCGTCCACTCCGCTCTCCCGTGACTCCATCAGAGGCTTATGCCACAGTCACGCATATACATCTTGCGTGTGCCACTCACCACTGGCGAAACTACTAAATCAACCTTCCACCACCACTTGTGAGCCCTCGTCGCCGAGTGTTTGCAAGCTGCTGTTCTAGGAAGGACCGGCCAGGAGCCGGAGAGCTGAACACCATTCTCGGTCACATAGCCTTTGTCAAGGTTGAGTCAAGCGCTAAACCGTCACTACCCGTCCGACGTTCATCACTCCTCCGAAAGTTCAAGCATCTCTTCTTAATCATGCCTTCCTATCTACGAAGCGCCCCTCGTTCCTACTCCTTCCCACCATGGGTCGAGAATGGCAGCGAGGACACGCATGAAAATCATCTTCCAGACATCGACGAAGACCCCTTCTCGCACTTCATCTCGCCACCCATCACTGAAGCGGACGACCCGTACGAGCTGTCCCTAAGTGCAGGCATCGACGTCCAGGAAGGACCACGCACAACCAAGTCTTCCAAGTTCAAGTCCAACGTCGCCGACAAGTGGGCCCGATACATCAAGCACAACCATAGCCAGCTTCACAATCAGTACCATGCACCTACCATCTATGAGGAGGATGAAGAAGAAGAAGAGTCTTTCATGGGCCTCGATGACGACCGACTAAACGACACGCCACACGTTGTGTCTCAGCTCAGCCCACCACGAATCAGGATTACGGAACCATCACGAGGTCGCGCACAGGATCTTGCAACTCGCAAGCAGCAAAACCGTCGCCGTTACTCGCGCACACTATCTGGTCACCGTCACTCATGGCGGGAACCTAGCCCGGATCTTTTCACTGTAGACGAGTCTGAAGAGGAGGATGTTCCTGCGCTACGGCGGGCAAAAACTAGGAAGCCCAAGGATGGCGCCGAACGCCGGAGATCATCGACACGATCCAAGTCAAGAGCGAGAGTGGACTCGGTAACAGGAGAATCAATTTTGTAATTACGGGGAGAAGAGGTGTAGCGGGGTCGGGGTCGGGGTCGGATACACAGCATTGCACGGCGTTGGCGGATTTTTGACTTGACGCATACAGCATTGGGGGGCGTTTTTGGTATACCACGGGTTTGCATATTTCATGGTTACACGCATTGGGCGGTGTTTTACTGAGCATCTACATTTACTGTTTGCGTGCCACGACAGCATGAGACCGATTGAACAAACAAATTCCACTTCTTAATATTCTGATACACATCTTCACGCTTTCTGAGTACATCAATTGCGAATTCGGCATCAAGAAGAGTCCCCGGCACGACTTCTTTTCGTCAACCCTTGGAAGCGCGTATACTGTGTCAAGCACACGCAACCACTCCCCCACACCAGTCGCTACTACTGCACACTAGAGTAAGCGTGCGGTACCGTGACCTCATGCCGCATAGCTCACGATAGCGAAAACAACCAACAACCTAAATCAACCCCTCCACACCCTAACAGCGAACATCCCTCTTCGCGCGCTTACCGCTCCAACCCTGAACCACCCGAAAAACGTGCGCGGTGGCTCTCGTAGAAAACATCGGGTATATCGGCACCGCTGCAATCGCGAGAAAACGGCCAAGATTATCTTATCAACCAGCCTACTCATTTTTTCATCTCCTTCTATTCAGCCTCACGATTGCCTGCAGTAAGAGGGGTCACGATTTTCCTTCCGAGTTACCACAATGAGGCTTGGCCATACCGCCTTTTTCTGTTCTTGCATGCAGCCTCGGGGCATGAGAATGTGCCAGAAAACATTTACCGGCATGAATGTTTCCCACGAGTACCCCGCACTTTACCCATTCACAAAGCGCAGCGTGCCGAAATTCTTGCAGAAAAGAAGTCTTTCCTGCGCGAAACGGAGCGATGCGATGATCTGCCCAGCTCACCTATCCCGACCTTGACATGATATGGCCTGACATACATACATAGTAGTAATCTCACCACTTGTCATGTCCACGCTGTTCCATCTTGTTCGTATGGCAGACCCTGCGTTTTGGGGCCCTTGAGCTGGGTGGGCGATCTTAGACTGCCGCAAAAGGTCACGCGGCGCGAACAAGCCCTGAGGCGGGCTTTGATCAGGGGTCGGCAAAGTTCACGATTGCTACTGAATCATAAGGCCGGCTGGCCTGATTGCGCACAGGCGGTGTCTCTTTTTTGGTGTTTCTCGTTACGGCGGTGGGGTGTACTATGTACTATGTAGGTTGGGCATGTGGTCTGTTCGGGAGAAGAGTGGCTTTATGCGCAGACGGGCCGAACTTGTGGGGTCGTTATTGTACGCCATGTCCTGGATTGGCGGAGGAGAAGGAGATTTAAGGTTGTGTATCCGAAGGCATGATGATCATATTTGATGCGATCGCAGAGGACTTGATATGCGGCATGTTGAACCGCGGACGCATGGAATCATGCCCAAGAGGTCGTCATGTCATGCGCAACGCTGCAGCCGCTTGACTTGGTGGCAGACGCAAGGCAATGGCAACAAGCAAAGCCGATCTATCTGGCGTCTCGCTAGCTAAGTGGGCCACAGGCTGGGGAAGCTTACGCGTGGAGTAGACTGGGTTCCGGTATGCATTGGAAGACAGTGGAGAATATCTCGCTACAATCATTGACGAAGGAAATATGTTCGTTACCCTAGGTACAGCCAAGGCTACAGATCACGCAGTACAGACTGCGCTTCCGATAAAAGGCGTCATGTGTAGACGAAGGACTCGTACAAGCAATCCTCGTGCACGTGCGCGTGATTCGCCCAGACCCAACGCGTCTCGATGACGTCGTCCATCAAGACGCGACTCCAGCTTTCATGAACTACGCACCACAAGCATCCGCATCCATCCTTACCATCTTATGCCTCCCAAAGCACCATCATGCCGCGCCTAGACGAAAACACCCAGCAAACCCTCCGCGATGCAGAACAAGGAATCAAGAGGCGAACATCAGGTGCCTGGGACAGTTTCAGCAACTTCGCTCTACGTGACAACGTGCTCGAAGTAGCCGTAGGACTGATGTACGATATTTCTACAACAACACACATATACATTATACTAATTCAAACTACCAGCCTCGCAGCCTCCTTCACCGCCTGCGCAAACTCGCTCGTCTCCTCCATCATCCTACCTATAATCTCCCTCCTCCCCTTCATCTCTCGCAACCTCGATTCCAAGTTCGCCATCCTGCAATCTGGGCCCAGCTACAACATCTCCATCTCCAACGGCTACAACACGCCCAAACAAGCCATTGACGACGGTGCCGTGGTGCTGGCGTATGGCGATTTCTTAGACAAGATTGTTCGGTTTCTGGCGATTGCGTTGGCGCTTTGGGTCGTTGCGTTGGCATACTCGAGGAGTAGTGGGGATAATATTGTGAAGAAGCAGATCAAGTGCAAATTTTGCAGGAAGTATATTAGTGAAAAGGCGAAAAGATGTGTTAATTGCACCAGCTGGGTGGATGGGAGGGAGGACAGGGGATAGGGTATAGCTTGAAAAGGTAAGTGGGTTGCTGGATGCTACAGAAGCGCTTTTTTTTCTTGGAATGAAAGATACTGAAGAGGATGGTTGCAGTGTTTATTTCTGCTGTCTATTATGGGGCACGGAAGGGCTGCGATGTCATTACTTCACCCGTCGATGCGATCATAAGCATAGATAGATCGACAAGTGGTGTAGATGATGTAGATTCCACAATTCTCAAACAATCGAAGCACACCTCTTTAACCCTCCAGGAACTTAGCAACAAATTGTGCAACCTCGACCGGCCTCTCCACCATGGGCAAATGCCCCGCACCATCAATGACCTTCAGCTCAGCACCACTACCCAGCTTATCCGCCATATTCTCCTTCATAGTCTTGGGTAGCACACCATCACCAGCACCTACCAAGAAGGCGCCCTTACCCTTGTATCCAGCCATCTTCTCCCTGATATCATACTGATGAAGCGCCTTGACCGAATCACGGAAACCAGGGAGGGAGTTGGTCCTGACCATTTCCTTGACACGTTGAATCTTCTTCGCCAGCTCCGCATCGTCGTAGGATTCCTTGACGAACCAGCGGCGGACTGTCACCTCTGCGAGCGCTTCGCCGACAATGGCTTCGCCAGAAGAAGCGGTGAGACCTTCTCTCTCAGCGACGGTGACACGCTCATTCCAGGCATTGGCGTTCGAGAGAGGGGCAAAGGCATTGGTATCACAGCCTATGAAAGCCGAGATGCGGTCTGGGTAGGAGAGACCTGCGTTTAGTGCTGTTGCGCCGCCGAGTGAGACGCCGACGATGGACGCTTTCTTCACGCGGAGGGCGTCGAGCAGTGCGATGACGTCGTCTGTAAGAGTATGAACCGAGATGGGTGATGTAGAGTTTGACGGAAGCGTGCTACGTCCACGGGTGCTGTATCGGAGGACGCGGTACCTGTTGTTTGTGGCTTTTGAGAACTCAGCGACAAAGTCGTCCCAGATGCCATAATCGACGAGAATACTGTTTGAGAGAATGAGCAATGGCGCATCGGGATTACTGGAGCCTTCGAGGCGATATGGGAGTTCCACACCGTCTTTCGTTGTGACGAAGCTTTCAATCGCCGGTCGCTTGTCTGGCATCGTGTGCGCAGGATATGTCTTGGCCTTGCCCTCTGTACTCTCCACATGCACTGTGTCTTTGCTTGTCAGACTTTGTAGATCGCGTTGCGCAGCCCCGAATGTGTAGTACAAGTCATAAACCCTCCTCTTTCTTTCTTTCACGACATGCTTGTAAATCTTGTCGCACCATTCCGTCGTGGTAGCAGCCTTGAACTCTGGTCCTCCCAATCCATTCTGCGGCGCATACTCATGCAGCGCGAGGAACTCCTTCTCTGACTTGTGTCCACTCTCGAGATCTAGGTATGATGTGACGAATCTCCTGGTCCTCCTCCATCCCGGAACTTTTTGTAGGAGCGGCACATGCTCCTCGTGGTACCACTTTTCCAACTCTTCTTCCTTGTCCGCGCCGTCTTGCAGCGCAAAGCTCACGGCTATCATCACATTCTTCTCTCCTTCGTTTTCTACTTCCTGCAGGTCCTTGAAGTCGTCGCCTTTCCACTCTCCGAGTAAGTCATACGACCGCCTGTCTACGAATATCTGCTTCATGGTATCTCGTTCACGTTGCGACTGCACCGGTGCGCTCCGGAGCTTCGTGTACGGTTCTCTAGTCAGCCATTCGAGCTCGTCGAAATCGTAGATGGCCATCCATTCTGGTCTGTCTTTGGAGCCGGATGCATTCTCGAGGTCGGTCGCCCGATAGCGAAAGCCGTTGTTACAGAAGGGAAGACGGAGACGGTTAGGACCGTGTTCGTTTTGGTACCTTGGTGGGAAGAGCGTCAGGTGGGATCTCGAAGAAGCAAGGATGCGGCTGTTGAGGGTCAACCTACCAATCATGAAACTGTGCTTGAGGCAAGCCCTCTTTGGGCTGCATCGTCACGTACAAAATGCCGGGTGTTGATCTGGATGCCATGATGTCTGTTTCTGTAGGGTAGATGTCACTTCAGTGTGAGTGCTGCAAGCAGTAGGTAGATGTACAGGTGAACAAAGGTGAGAGGATGGAAAGTGTTTGAATTCGATCAATGCAACTATGCTACCTCGGTTTCCTCATGCGAACCATGACGAAGTTGGGGAAAGACGAGCTCCCCCCGATGACATTTGCCGGCTGGCGTTGGTTCGGACGACGGCGGTACTGCTGCCCCTCATTCTTCCGAGGCTGAACATAAACCCGCCACTACTACGCTACGCTGCGGGACGTGGAGGAACACCAATACACTGTCCTGGCAAGGCTCATACGAATGTACTACATGTAGCAAATTTGAGCTGCTAATATATTCGATTTTATCCAAAAGATGTTTCGAACAGACACACATGCTGCTTGCCTCCCTTGACTTTAGTCGTACCAAATGGCATTCATGCCAAAGCCCTTCTCGCCAATCTCTAATCTCGCGACTCTGGCCAAAAACTCATCGTGCCATCTATATATCTCCACGCCACCCTTCTCATCGTCCGTAAGCGCCAACCACTCATCCGACCACGGACAAGGCGATACAGCGTTTGAGTGGCCACCAGAAGTTGGCGTAGGATTGAGGCAGATTTGTCGCTCAATAGCGCCTGATGGAGCGATTTTGAAGGCAGCAATGTAACCAGTGACGGAGAAGGAGTTTGATCGGGAGGTCGCGAACAGGTAGTTGGAGGATTTGGTAAGGAAGCAAACGTCGGAGCGGTACATTGTTGTTGCATTGGGGATACCTAGAATACTCAATCAGCTCTCGAGACGATCTGGTTAGAGAATGGCTTACCGGGTGGGATCAATGGGAACGTCTTGTGGGTGTAGACGGGAAGTTTTGACTGCGGGTCAATTACATACTCGCACAATCGGTTTCCCGCCTCCATCAAGGCATATAGATAGTTTCCTGACGGATGCATCTCTACCCATCTTGGGTGGTCTTTCGGCGCCGGAGCCTCAGTGAAGCCTACTGTTTCCAGTCTACCCTCATTGTCTATCTTCTTGTGACACCATACCCGGTTCGCCCACATATCCGCGCTGTAGAGGTAGGTTTCTGGGGGATCAAAAACCATGCCATGGATCGCAGTCTTGTCGCAGTACTCGAAGTTCTGGATGTTCTCTTCGATATGGCCTGAAGGGTTGACGGAGAAGATGTTGCCGTAGCCGGCGTAGTCATAGAATGGATTACAGTATACGGCGTATGGAGGCTTCTGGGCGGGAAGGAGAAAGATGGCACGCGTCTTCGTGTCGGCATCATTTGCTTTGGCTGCAAAGCTTGTCAGTATTGACATTCAATGCTCATGCTGTGTCACTTACCATGGCCACCTATCGGAAAGCTTCCTGTATGTACAATCTCACTCGGACTCTTGACTTGATGCGAGCTCCATTTCTTCATCGAAGCACCGTAGATGTTCTTCCTCGTATGCTGTTTTTCTGGTCATCAGCCATTGTTGATCGCATCGATTTTCGGGGGCTGCGCGCATACGTCGAAGGCCATCCAGCTTATGGGCTCATCCTCTGGAATCTCCGTCTTCTTCACCAGCTCCAGCTGCAATGTTTCATCATCGAACGCAACCGTAATGATCACACCTGGCGGCGTCCAAGTGCCGATCATGAGATGATGTTTGACCATGTTGGTGGCTCCTTCTTTTTACTGCATGTGTCTTTCTTGTCAACGCACAATTTGCATGAGAAGCCGCAGGACAAAGATGTCTGCCGGATCTGCCTTTCACTTTCCAGTAAGTCGGCCATCGCGTCGCGTCGTCCAAGTTCCGGGATCTGCTCCGAAGGCGGGGCACGAGTGCGGATGACGCTAAATGCGAGGGAGAAATGGCGGGTAAGCCTTCTTCCACAGGGGTTTCCTTTTAATTCGCCGGTCCGCTCACGTCGAGGTGGGGCAGCCGGTGCGACATGGCGCAACCTTCGGCACTGTGGCTGCTCGCGCTCACAGCACGCTTGAAAGCCGGTACAGCATGCCGCCAGACAGCTTTGACAAGGTCTCGCCTGATGCGCGGCTGAGGAGACGGCCATTGCTAACGGTACCTCTTCGGTTGGCCGCAGAGGGCTAGAATTCAGCTACTATTTATTAAGCTGCTCGTGTCCCGGATTCTCATGTCCAACTGCACCGCTCTACCTCTACCCGCTTCTTGATACCCTTCGTTGCTTGATTCCCCATATTCCTACCCACTCAAGATGGACCCAAACACCCAGACAGCGCCCGAGCCTCAGGAGAATGGCTCGCACCGTTTCGACCCAAACTTCACCGACGCTGTCATCAACGCCATTGGACCAAATGTGCCAGACAGGACGCGATTTGTCATGGGCAACCTGATCAGACATCTCCATGACTTCATTCGTGAGGTTGAGTTGACCAACGAGGAGTGGTTTGAGGGTGTGCGATTTGTAAACTCTATTGGCAAAACCACAACCAGCACCAGGAACGAGGCGCATCGTATCTCAGATGTTCTAGGCGTAGAATCGTGAGTCCCCACACCCAAGCAGGCTCATACATGATACTGATTCCATGACAGATTGGTCGACGAGATCGCACACAAGCACATCAACGAGTCTGGCGAGACACCTACTTCATCCACAATTCTCGGCCCTTTCTGGTCACCACACTCGCCCTTCCGCGACCTTGGCGACACCATCATCCGTAACCCACATCCCGATGGCCAGACAACTCTCATGCACGGTGTGGTTATGGACCTCGACACCAAGAAGGGCATCCCTAACGCAGTCATCGACATCTGGCAAGCGAGCGCAAACGGAAAATACGATTTCCAAGATCCCGAGAACCAAGAGCCAAACAACCTGAGGGGAAAGTTTACCACCAACGAAAAGGGCGAGTACTGGTACTACTGCTACAAGCCAACAGCGTACTCGCTACCTACTGATGGTATGTTGAACTCGAGGGACTTTGTATAAACACAACTGACACATAACAGGCGCTGCTGGCCAGCTATTCAGGACCCTCGACCGCCACCCCTTCCGCCCCGCGCACATCCATCTCATGGTTTCAGCCGAGAACTACAAGCCACTCATCACACAACTATACCCGCGCGATGACCAATGGGTCTCCAACGACACTGTCTTTGCGGTCAAGGACGACCTGCTACTAGACTTCGAGCCCAGCAACGACGCCAAGGCGAAGCTCGACTTGACATACAATGTTACCCTTGCACCAGCAGGCAAGAAGACAACCAGATTGGAGGGTATTCCCAGGTTGCCAAATGTGTTCGATGAGCAGAGCAGATTGTAGATTAGTTAATATTTTGTGGCGTTGCATATGTACGTATTTCATGGCATCTCCAATTTCACACTTCACATAGCCAAGCGCTGCGCGTCTAGCTATTCCAGATACCGGAAAGCATATCCGTAATAGTCCCTGCATATGCATAGGGTGGATATATAAATCTCTCGACAGTCCTGTACTTTTGTACTTGTAATGTTTCTCCGCGTCCTTCTGTCAAACCTCCTACGCCCTCAACCTCGTATCACACCACCCAGCATCTACCTGCGGACTTTTGGCTGCACAAAACTACGCAAAATGCGCGTCCCCTACGTTCCCAACGAACCTCCGAATGAAGAAGCCCGGCCAATCTACGAGCGCATCGCCGAGCGACGAAAGCCCCGCCCCCTCATCCCTCTCGACCTCGCCCTCCTACACAACCCCGCCGTAGCAGACGGTTGGAATTCATTCATCGGCGCCATCCGCACCAAAACTAGCTTACCTGCCAGTATCAAGGAGCTAGCCATAAGCCGTATCGCCGTGCTCAACCATGCAGTCCATGAGTGGGATGTACATGCCGCTCTAGCCGTGAACGCAGGTGTTTCCAAACAAGTGCTACAGACTGTCTTCGATTTGCCTGTTACGAGACGTGGGGAAGTGGAGAGGGAGGGATTGTTGGGATTTAGCAAGGAAGAGTATGCGGTTCTGGTTTACACGGATCAGATGAGTGTGGGTGTGCAGGTTGAAGATGGGGTTGTGGAGATGGTCAAATCGGTGCTGGAGGATACCATGGTCGTCGAGTTGACGGCGACAATCGCGGCGTATAATGCCGTGAGTAGGTTTTTGGTGGCATTGGATGTGGGAGAGTGTAATGGGAGAAAAATGAAGAAGGTTGATGAGCTCTGAAGGGTTGTCGACGATGATGCCGACACATGTGACGGGAGAGCGGAACTGCGCCGCTTCATCTTCCCCAGACGCTACTGTACGGTAGCCTCTCTGCAATACATGAGTTAGGAAGGTGCCTCGGTCCATCAGCCGCCGCAAACCGAACAGGTATTATCAAACATGTTACCACAATCCTTTGTGACTTGTTTCCAATTTTGCAGTCTTGATAGCAAACTACGGTAACAATGACATCTCTAGCCCCCCGCCTCCTCACGCGCAGTATCCGCCAAACGCGCACCCGTCCCGCCGCCATCCTCTCCACCACCACGACGCGCTACGCATCCACCAAACACCCCAAAGCCTTCACACCACCCACACAATCCGACCTCGACGAACTCCGCGACTCGGTCCGCGACTTCGCCCAGCGAGAGATTCCGGAAGAGCTCGCGGCCCGCACCGACAAGCAGAATGAATTTCCCAACGACATGTGGCAGAAGTTTGGCGAAGCCGGCTTCCTGGGCATAACAGCCGACGAGGAGTTTGGCGGGCTAGCCATGGGATACCAAGCACACTGCATCGTCATGGAAGAGCTGTCGCGGGCGAGCGGCAGTATAGGATTGAGTTATGCGGCACATAGCCAGCTTTGCGTCAACCAGTTGATGTTGAACGGGAATGCCGAGCAGAAGAAGAAATACCTCCCTGGTTTGATCAGTGGAGAGAAGATTGGAGGATTGGCTATGAGCGAGCATAGTGCGGGAAGTGATGTTGTTAGTATGAAGACGACGGCCCAGGAGGTCGATGGTGGCTATCTGCTCAACGGTACCAAGATGTGGATTACGAATGTACGTCCCTCACCATGAGTCTTGTTTTTTTCCTTGAAGAGAGGAAGTGGCATACTAACACAAACTCCTCAGGGCCCAGACGCACACGTCATAGTCGTATACGCCAAGACCGAACCCAACGCCGCTTCCAAAGGCATCACAGCCTTCATCCTCGAGACCTCCGCAAAGGGTTTCAGCGTCGCCAACAAACTAGACAAGCTCGGCATGCGCGGCTCCAATACGGGCGAACTCGTCTTCGACAACGTCTTCGTCCCCAAGGAGAACGTCCTGGGTGAGATAAACCGCGGTGTTCGCGTCTTGATGGAAGGCCTGGATCTCGAGCGCCTTGTCCTCTCCGCAGGTCCTCTTGGTCTCATGCAAGCCTCGCTTGACAACGTCCTGCCCTACACGCATCAAAGAAAGCAGTTTGGCATACCCATTGCACACAACCAGCTTGTACAGGGGAAGCTGGCGGATATGTACACAAAGTACCGTGCCAGTCAGGCCTTTACATATAGTGTCGCGCGCGCTGTGGATGAGTCGCATGCTAGCCCTGATATCAAGACGCAAGACTGTGCCGGAGCAATCCTATACGCCGCCGAGAGGGCGAGTGAAGTTGCAGCCGATGCCGTGCAATTGATGGGTGGCATGGGTTACATGAATGAAGTACCTGTAGGCAGGATATTGAGGGATGCCAAGCTGTACGAGATTGGTGCAGGAACAAGTGAGGTAAGGAGAATGGTCATCGGACGCGCGTTCAACAAGGAGTGGAAGCAAGAGATATGAAGACCAACACAATGACCGAGTGATGCGAATCAAAAAATAAAAGTTAAATACCTGGTACGAACTGGGTGTCGAAATGAAAAGTATACCTACCTCAATAGGATCATTCATGACCATGGTATCCGTCAGGTATAATCACCTACCAAATCTACCCTCGAACTCTTGCTTCGTCTCAATCCACATACAACCTGCATGCGTGGTCTTTCCTTCTCAGCACTACCAAATCCCTCACGGTAACCTTGATGCATCATAGCCTTCCACATCAGGCCCGACTTTATACTTTGGCTGATCCTCAGGCTTCAACGACTCCGGATCGATATACCGACACGTAAGCGCAAACCGCAACTTACCTGCATGTTCAACAGCATGCTCGTAGTATTTCTGTACATCTGCACCGTGCATCATGACAATGTCGCCATGTCCGAGCTGCATGGTCAGCGCATCCCTCGCAGTACCTCTATTGTTGAGTCCTAATTGCTTGGGAACCTGCTTTCTCCTGACGTTGTACGCCTTGGAGTCCGATTTTTGGAGAGCTTCTAGACTAGGTTGGAGCGCAAGACGAGCTTCGTATTGTTGGCACCCTGGTATGGGGGCAGCATCAACGTATAGACCTGCAACGGAAGACACGCCATGATAGTGACGTGCTTTCATTCGAATGCGCATTGTCCCTGGTGCCCCCAGACTTAATGTCGCGATAGTAGAGCCAAGGCCGAACTCGCCATCGTCATGGTGATTAATCCTTTGTTCTTCAAAGTATCCTAAGGCTAGGACTTCGTTGAACTCCTTCTCTTTCCACTCCTGATTAGCTTCTCCCATGCTATTGCCAGTTTCCTCTGTTAGGAGCAGCCTAGCAGCCCAGTTCAAGCGACTGCGAGTGCTGGTGATCGGACGGGCGGCTCCATCAAAGGGGCGGGACGCTGTAGCTGCAATGAACTTGTACGGCATGCCATAATTGACAGCGAAGTGGCGACAGTAATTCGGCCCCTTCAGCTGCCCATTCGGCATAGATCGGCGTTGCAGCCCGATATCTGTTTGTTGGAGCTCCTCAAACATTGCGTCTGGTCCACCATCTTCTTCAAGAACAGTCTTGTTGGCAATCATGTGCGTTATGAAGCCGTTCACTCCAGGTATCTCGTAACGGTTGATGCGATATCCATGCGCAAAGGATACTTTTAGGTCAATGAAAGGTGACATGGTATTCCTAGATAGAGTGTAGCTGCTGGTGACTGGCCAGAGTGGGTTGCGAATGGAAAGCGCAGAGATCAGTGCATGTGGAGGCGTCCTAGTGTATTGACATGCGGTATTAGAACATTTCCAGTTTGTCCAGTTCAGCCGAGACGTACAGCGTCCACAGTTTGGGCAAACAAGGCCAGACCAGAATGCGACGGATGTATTTTCACCAGGAATAGAGTGCCCTGACAGCTCAGCAGAATTGGAGACTAGAGGGTAGTCGTGGTCGTCATTGTGCCAAGGTGTCTTCTGCTTGAGGAAGCGTGGGTCGTAAACCAAAGACGCTTCCTTGGGCTCCTGCGCTGACGTGCTTCTTCCGGGTCCGGGTGTAGGAGTGTGAATCTTCCAAAAAGCGGCGCACGCCGGCTGTAAACACATCCATCCGTTGAGGTACACCTGTTGAGACTGCAGATTGCAGCTTCTACATATCTTCTCAACTGGAGGTGGCAGCGAGCCAAGTTCTACCACTTCTTGTGTATCTTTTGCCTGCCACCAGGACTCTTTCTTCGTGTTCAACTTCTCGAATCGGTATCGCACAATCTTACTGTCACCACTCTTTTCAACCCAGATATGAGTGGGCTTGAAGTGATCCAGAACACAATACTGATGCGGTGGCTTTGACGGGATGTTTGGATTGTCGACTCCAGTAATAACAACGACTGGGTTGCAGTGAGTCATGCAGTTCCTCAAGCCCAAAGCAGCCGAATCTTCTACTTGATCCCTCTTCGACTTCATCTCACCGGAGTCTATGTCTTTCATAAGACCACCACCTGCTCGTGAGATGACGACGTTACTGTCCATGTAGTCTCGATTATGCGCAACCTTGTCGAACATGAAGCCTCTCGCGAAGCCGCCGGTTGAGTAGCAGGCACTTTGATATGCGCGATAGTAATGCAGCGTCTCGCAAAGCTCTTGCCGTCCCTCTGCCCATACTTCTGGTTGTCCGTGTGGCTCTGGCTTGTTATGACCTTTGTTCTGTTGGGTAAGGAGCCGCTCCGTAAGATCACGGAGGTAGCTGGTGTCAGGCGTGTGGAGCTGTTCACCGACGAGAGAACCGCCCAATTCTTCACACTCTGTTGTTGCTTCCGATGCTGCATACGAACTGGGAACCGGTTGGACAAGGCCATGATATGGCGGCTTGATATGGGTGGCTTGGTCGTCAGCCTGAAGCCAGACTTGAACTTCTCTGATACGATCAGGGGTTTCGAGACCAGAAACAGTCATAGAACAGTTGTGCACTGTAGGGCCAGCTCTGCCGCACATCTCGCAGTCAAATTCCAAGGGCAATATGGTTTGCTCCAGACACGAGGCAGGATTAGGCACATGGCCGCTCTTGAGCTCGACATTCGACTTGTCATGTGCGGTATTCAGGTCCTGATCGAGCGTTGAATCAGGCGTAAGGTATGCGAAGTGATCGTGCACCTCGGCTGAACGCAGCGCAGGTTGTTTTTTCTATGATCAGCAAAGTCGTGGGCACCACGGATACTACCGTCAGGTGTTTTCGGCCCCCACAATTGTGATGTGGGTCTCTGGCTGGTGAGAGCGTTTTGCGATGTAGATGTGGTTGCGACATCTTGACTAGATGCGGGTACAGGTTCCGGTATACGCTGGGCACATTGACCTCGTCCGTCCAGCAGAAGAGAGTTCTGTGTGTTCTTGTGGGAAAGAATCTGTTCGTATGTTAGTTTGACCACTAGGATATTTAGTGGACTCTACGTACCGGACTCGAGGGCAACGACGCCGGTGGAGATGACAGCTCACTCCCAGATTCGTCATCGTTGCTTTGTTGACTCGACTGGCGTACGGTTGTAGCGGGTATCGGGATACCGAATGAAAGCTTAAGGCGGACTATCTTGGACATCTTCTCCGGAAGTTCTGGCGAGCCATCGACGTTGCTAGTGACAGTGTCCGTCACCGCCTGAGGCTCAGCTTGCACTCGTTGACTCGTACACTTCTTTGCAGCCGATGACTTTCTCGGACATGATTTCCTTGGCATCTGTGTGGCTATGTTTGGCGTCGCTTTCTTCTTCTTGCGGACAGGTTGATGAGACACGTCGGAGTACCTTTTAGGACGTTCTCTTTCTCGCATGGGACGCTGAGAAGCCATACTTCCATAGTTACCGCGGTGTTCTTGCAGTTCAGCAGTGTCTGATTTGGGGGTGGATTTGGGCTGTTCCGCTGCTTGTGTGCCCTCCAAGTCGAGGTCACCGTCGTCAGACTTGCGCTTCAAGGATGCCATGGCGGGACGGATGAGAATGGTAGCGGCAGATTGGTAGAAGATGTCTCGATTCATGTATAGCGATAGTTAGAGTAACAAGAAGGATGAATTGAAGTTTGAAAACGTCAGAATAAGGTTAGAAGTAGTAGAGAGGAGGGTGGCATGCGCGTCACGCGCACAATGGAATCACAATTGAGCTCATGCGACAATAGGAAAACGGATATAAGTGAGAGGACACTGAAGTCTGCCGAGTCTCTCTCTCACCTGAGCGACGTGGTGAGAGGTGCTGAAGGCGAAGAGGGCTGCCAGCGCGTGCTAGGACGTCATCCAGTCGCTCTTGCTGTACTGTGTCTCTGGCTCAGTAACAGCAACTTGGAGCGCACATGATAGTCATGATTGAAGAGCATCGTAGCCCTCGCGACACCTGACTATACTTGATCGCAAGTTCGCAACTTTATTCTAGGTACTTGTATCGCCGAGTTGCGAGTGGTGTTTTGGTGTCGCCGATCCGAGGCCGAACATGAGCAGGAATTAGCCTCATTGGACCATGCATGACCTCGGTACATACCCCAGCTCTCCCCATAATTGGGGGCTGGCATTCCAGAACAGGTGCGAAGGCAGACGGCAGACGGCATCCGACGATTCTAACGTCATCTAGGAAGATAGGCGCATGCGATAAAGTTGGAGCAGTGATTCCTCCTTTAACTTCTGCCTGCATTGCCGTTTGAGGCTACCACATGTGCGTACCTGCATCTCTCACACAGCTCTGCGCATAGCTGACGTACCCTTGGACACAGCGCAACATGCCTTTCAATCCTCCTTCATGGGTGCCGAAGCTTCCCTTCGATCCGCCAGACTCGATTCCCATCTGCGACTTCATGCTAGATGAGCATTATGGCCGTCATCCGCTCGGCTACTCGAACAAGCCCTTCATCTGCGGACTGACCGGCAAGGCCTATACATGCCTGGACATGCGAGATCGCGTTGATTATCTTGCCCGGGGTCTGTCGAAGGAGCTTGGCTTCCATCCGAACGAGGCAACCGAATGGGACAAAGTCATTGCTGTATTCTCCGTCAACACGGTAAGCATGTTGCGATGGGTGCAGCCATCATGAGACTGACATTCGGTAGATCGACACGCTCCCACTGGCATGGGCCACACATCGTCTGGGTGGCCTCCAATCACCCGCCAATGCCGCATACAGCGCCGCTGAACTCGAATACCAATTGAAGAACTGCGGCGCAAAAGCCCTCTTCACCTGCGTTCCCCTGTTGGAGACTGCGCGACAAGCGGCGAAGAATTGCGGTATCCCCGAAAACCGCATCTACATACTAGAGGTACCGGAATCGTTTGCTGGGAAGAAGACACCGAAAGGGCTCAAAACAGTGGACGACCTCATCCGTGAGGGCGAGAAGCTTGATCGCCTGCCAAAGTTGAATTGGGCGAAGGGTGATGGTGCTCTGCGAACAGCGTTCCTTTGCTATTCCAGCGGTACCTCAGGCCTGCCGGCAAGTGACTCCTGCCCTCGTGGACGCGCCAATTCATACTAACGTCTTACGCAGAAGGGTGTCATGATCTCACACAGGAACGTTATTGCTAACACAAGTAAGTCGCCTTGGATCCACACCCAACTGTAGCTAACCACAAACAGTGCAAATCGCGGCCTTCGAGAAACCTTACAGAGACTCCATCATCAAGGATGTACGAAACCAGTCCGACTACACCGAGGTCGCCCTAGGTCTCTTGCCTATGTCGCATATCTATGGCTTGGTTGTCATTTGCCATGCCAACGTCTACCGTGGAGACGGCGTGGTAGTCCTTCCCAAGTTCGAGTTTGCGTCAACTTTACAGGCGATTCAAGACTACCAGATCAACTCGTTGTTTTTGATACCACCGATCATTATCTTGATGACCAAGAACAAGCCCTTACTTGACAAGTACGACCTCAGCTCAGTGTGGTCGATCTTCACTGGTGCCGCACCCCTAGGGCAAGAGACGGCAGAGGATCTCTCCAAGATATTCCCCACCTGGAAGATTCGACAAGGATACGGCCTCACAGAGACGTGCACCGTTGTTTCGTCGTCTTCCCCCAATGATATCTGGTTCGGCTCTTCCGGCTCTCTACTTCCTAGCGTTGAGTGTAAGATTGTGACTGTCGAAGGTGTTGAGGTCACCGGTTATGACCAGCCTGGCGAGCTACTGGTCAAGTCGCCTTCAGTTGTGCTAGGTTATTTAAACAACGACAAAGCCAACAAAGAGACTTTCCAAGATGGCTACATGCGTACCGGAGATGAGGCTGTAATCAAGAAGGGGCCAAACGGTTACGAACATGTCTTCATCGTCGACCGTATCAAGGAACTTATCAAGGTTCAAGTACGGGCACAACTCATTCTATCGTACAAAATATACTGACATATCCTTAGGGCCACCAGGTCGCACCTGCGGAGCTCGAAGCACATCTCCTGACGCATCCTGCTGTAAACGACTGCGCCGTCATCCAAATTCCCAACGAGAAGACAGGAGAGGTACCAAAAGCCTTCGTCGTCAAAGCGCCATCAGTTGGTCTAGAAGAGAACGACCGCATTCTCGCTCGCTTAATCCAAAAGCACGTCGAAGAGCATAAGGCGCGATACAAGTGGATTAGCGGTGGTATTGAGTTTATCGACGAAATACCGAAGTCGCCATCAGGAAAGATCCTAAGGCGGCTGTTGAGAGACAAGGAGAGGGAAAAGAGGAGGCAAGCAGGCAGTAAGCTGTAAGAAGAGAGCTCATATTGAGGGAGTCTTCTGTTGTTTTTGCGATGTTCCTTCCACGCTACTCAGATACCATCAAAGGACATTATGTATAAGTAGCCAGAACCAAGTTGTCTTTCCTTTCCCTTCCAAGTACACCATCAAACCATGCCCAACCTCCGCATCTCCCTCTCAACCCCCTCATTCCCCGCCACCCTCTGTCTCCATTCTTCCATCCCCCTCGCTCTTTGCACGTTCCTCCCATCAACCTTCTTCCACCACCAAAACCATCCCATGACCCAACAGCACGCAAACGCCGCCATGAGAACAAAATCATAACACAGTAGTGAAACCGTGGCAGGTAGAACCCATGGAGGATATGTTGGTGCGATGTAAGTGGCTCTTCCAATGTCGGGGAGGCAAGTTGGGTCTGGCAAGTTTGTGGATGGCGTAGGTGAGGAGATTGAACTGAGCGGACGTGTTTGGTTTAGTCCTCCAATGGTTGTCGACATGGATTGAGTTGTACCGGTAAGCGTGTTTGACGGCGGCGATGCTGCCTCATTTGTAGTGTTTGGTGTGGGAGTAAAGTATTTGAAGACGGGTATAGTGAGCGTGGAGGTGTAAGTGGTGGCGATGATGTCCTGGGCGCACACCGTTGCGGTACCGGTGTATTCGGTCAAGACCAGAAGCACGAAAATAGTACGCATAAGCATGGTGGTGTCGTCTCTATTCCAGACCGTGTCGAGCTGCGTCTTCTTCGCTGTGGGGAATCCTGTCGGTAACGACTGACAGTGTGCAGTAAGCGATGAGGACCAGCAAGGGCAAAGGAGTGAGGGGATAGCGTTATATTGGGAATTGGATATTCGATAGACGAGGAAAACTCATACAATAGAAATGAAATTGTGGTGAGCATGAGTGGGGTGGAGGCAAACGTGCTATTGTGCTTTAGCAGTGAGCAGAAGCCTATCATATTTACATGGAAAGTTCCCCTTCACTTCCAACGCCAGAACCCCAGCTACAGCGCATATATCTTAATCATATTATTCGTCATCATTGCGCCTTGTCCCAGGGCAGCGCGAATGTAGATACCCAATCTTCAACTTCTTTCTTGAGTTCAATGATCTCGGTAATGTCCTCACCTTCGCCAACGTACTCCTTGAACGCAGCCACGCTAGTGGGGTTCTTGCGACCGGTGTCTTCGGCCTTCTTCCTGGCATCCTTGTCCAAATTTTGGGTGATGCCAACTGCGCGGTGCACGACGTCGGCCACACGCTTGAAGTCATCGGTCTGGAAGCCACGAGTTGTCATGGCGGGGGTTCCAAGGCGTATACCGCCAGGTTTCATGGCAGATTTGTCACCAGGAACAGTGTTCTTGTTCGACGCGACGCCGACAAGCTCGAGAACACGCTCTACTCGTGCGCCGTCCACGCCGCGGTCCTTGAGATCGACAAGGACAAGATGGTTGTCAGTGCCGCCCGAAACAATGTTGTAGCCGAGACCACCGTTCTCCTTGGAGTGACCGAGGCGCTGCGCAAGAGCCTTTGCGTTGTCCAGAACCTGCTGCTGGTATTCCTTGAACTCTTTGGTTGAGGCTTGTTGCAGAGCTACAGCCAGAGCAGTGATGGTGTGGTTGTGAGGCCCTCCCTGGTGGCCTGGGAACACAGATGCGTTGATTGGGCCTTCCAAGTCATACATCTCCTCCTTGCCCTTCTTGTCGACCTTCCGTACACCCTTGCGGTAGAATATCATGGCACCTCGCGGGCCTCGGAGCGACTTGTGTGTTGTGGTCGTGACGATATCGGAGTGAGGGAACGGAGAGGGAATAACGCCGGCGGCAACAAGACCTGAAATGTGAGCCATATCAGAGAGGAGATATGCGCCAACATCGTCTGCCAGCTTTCGCATGCGCTCGTATTCGATCAACCGACTGTATGCTGAAGTGCCCGCAACGATGACCTTGGGTCTGTACAGATGGGCCAATTCCGACATCTTTTCGTAGTCGATGATACCCGTCTTCTCATTGAGTCTGTATGGGAGAGTTTCGTAGTATTTGGACACGGCGGAAATCTTCTTGGTAGGTGTTTGGTAGCCGTGCGACAGGTGGCCGCCATGGGGAAGGTCGAGACTGAGGATACGGTCGTGGGTATTGAGGACGGCGGAGTAGGCGTAGAGGTTTGCGGGAGATCCGGACAGGGCTAAAATTATGTTAGAGGGAGATGATGGCATTTTTATCGACTGACTCACGCTGGACGTTGACACCCCACTCCTCCGGGCTCAACCCAAATGCCTTGAGCGCTCTCTGTTGACATAGGCGCTCGGCCTCATCAATGTGCTCGTTTCCTCCGTAGTATCTTGCGCCTGGGTATCCTTCCGAGTACTTGTCTATGGGCCATGTCAGCTTAGCGTTGTGGTGTGGGAATGCGCGGATCGTACTCTGCATAACACTGCCGAGCGCATCGAGCACGGCTTGCGATGTGAAATTTTCCGAGGGAATGAGGTTGATGAAGTGCTTCTGGCGGTTCTTCTCCTGCAATAGAAGTATCGTGAGCTTCGTCGTCGTGTCTATGTGTTTAGTGTGCGGCAACGAACCCTGTTGATGATTTGGTAGACGGCAGGATCGGCTTGTTCAAGATCTTGGGAGAGAATCTGGCACCGGTTAGCACTGCAAATGTCTCATTCTTGCCGTCAAAAAGCATACCTTCTGCTGTGCATCCATGTTCGTCGCATAGCCCCGCCATTGCTGCGTCGGTATTCTTGCATGGTTGGTGGCAATTGAAGTTGTGGAGCGGGCAGCGAGCTGGCGCAAAGGCGCTCTGCAGGCTTCTCTGATGTTCGCCATAGTGAATCAGTCTGGTAGGCAGGGCAGAAGTGTGACGCGACCTTATAAACGTACTTGACGCCAGCCGGACTCGTAGTCTCAATGAGGCAACGAAACGATGGGCCCGCCTAATCACGGAACTAGAGCGGCACTGCAGGGGCCATGGCCTCGGCGCCGTTTCTCCGTTCTCCGGCGGTAAAACATGAACGCTTCCGTCTCGCGTTCGCTCTTCTTTTCTTCACGTAACTAAACCCGAGATGATATGAATGCTTTCAACTCAGCTGCATTCTCACTTGGCCGGCGCAAGCTGGCTGATGTGGGAGCTGTTGACACGCCCCGGCACCCACCACCTAGGGGGGACGGAAAAATCTATGATCGGCCACGTTGCGTAGGAAGCATCTGTTGATGCTGCTGCTGTCTTTTGTCCACCGTCACATTGAGAGGGAGCACGAAATGCTTAGTGTCTCCACTTCAATGCCGCTGTCGACACTCGTCGCCATGTATGTAGCATTCTAATACAATCGTCAATGTCCCACCCTATTTTCGTCGCTCTTCGTGAAGGGTGCTGCATAACGTCATAGCTTCACCCGAGTATGGCTACATGGACGACACCTTTGCACCTTCGAAATGAACAGGCGGATGATGCCACCGCGATTGAATGCTGATAAGCTACACAAACCTGCGGTATGGATCCAGGACGGCATGATCACATAGAGATATTCCAGGTACTCTGACTCCGCCTCAGACGACGTATTTATTGCGACAAGAGCACGACACAGAGCCACCCGAGAGCTTCTTCGAACCCAGGCCGCAATCAAATCATCAGAGGCTCATGAAGCTTGCATCTTGGAGCTTGAGACTTGTCTATAGAACGTGGGTGAAGGCGGTCTGCGAACGGCTGATCCTTTCGTCATCGTGGCAGTTCACGAGCCTGTGATGAAGCATACTGTCGCTCCTCCTTCAACTGACCGCCAAGACTACTAGTGACAGCTTTTGGAACATGGAAAGCGCGCGTCGCAATGGCCGTCACTTCCTTGAACGTGCTCCTCTGTTTATTGACCCCGCCTCTACTCACCTCCACTATACCCTGGCCGCTGCCTCTGCCTCCGCCTCAGCCACCACACGCATACACTTCCTACACCGCCGTCAACTCAACTAGCCAGTTCTACGCATACAAAAGACTCCATGGCCCCCAAGCCTAAGACACAAAACCCACCTCCTCCATCGATACCTCGTACTCGCGATACAAGCCCAGAACTAGGTAGCCCATCCAAGATGACGCATTACAACCAAAAAACAGGCCGCCCTGTTCGCAAGAGCGCGGGCAAGATCAAGAAGGTGGCGGGTTACGTCGATTTTGAGGACCCCGGGTTTGACATCTTGACCGACAGCGAGTTGAGCGAGCTGAGCGAGCTGGACGAAGACGACGACATGGAGCCACTCAGTCCTTCAGGCAAGAAGAAGAAGAAGGGCGCAATGAAGCGTAAACGCAGTCCCTCACCTCCATCCCCTCGCCTAGAGCCTGTCATCAACAACCAAGAGCTTGATGACCTGACCGACAACGAAGACGGCGGCGCCTTCCATCGAAGCGCTCCGAAGAAGCCACCAATGACCTTACAGTTCAACGTCCCGCTAGGTTTCCACGGCCCACTCTTCGTCAAGCTCGATAGCACCCTCCTGCAGATCAACCAGCAAGGCCAATTGCACGAGATGCAGCCAGGCAAGTCAAAGAAGCCCCGTACTGTGAGTCCACAGCCAGTAGGAACAATTGCAGTACGTCTCCAAGGCTTCACGGATCTACCAGGCGAGCTACGGAATACCATATACCGGTACCTTTTCGCCCGCAAGGACAAAGATTCAAGGCTTAGAATTCCCTTGAAGAGCAATGATCCCAAAGACAGCCTGACCAAGTCCGCTCAGTTCCTCAGAAGCTGTAGGCTAGTACATAACGAAGCCTGTTCTATTCTTTATGGCGAGAACACATTCTCTTTCCACCGTCATTACGACACCCGTGGACCGTACTGGGAGCCGGTACCCAAAGAGATCGGTTACCAGGATGTTCTGCATTTCCTAAGGAAGATCGGACCAGAGAACGTTCAGTACTTGCGTGATGTCAACTTCGTCTTCGATGATGCACGCCCCAAAGATACACCATACGTCACGTCCAACGAGCAGCGTCGCTATCTGAACGATGACCACCTGATGAACTGTCTGCGAATTCTCCGTGGCGCCAAACTTCGCAAGATCTCAATGTATTTTTGCGGGCGTCGACAATTGAACCACACCGATGTAAGGTTTTTAGGCTACCTGGAGCAGGTAAAGGCAGACGAAGTATCGCGGAACTCCGAGAAGTACTACCATGGCGCCGATAGATACATGAGCCGTGTTGCCTGGAATCATCTCAAGGGTAAGTGTCTTTGTATGAACTGCATGTGAGACATGCACTGACTTTGTATAACTATGTTTAGAGATGATGATGCGCAAGAAGAAGCTCTACGAGAAGGAGTAGCCACTGCTACGGGCTGTCTTCGAGGTTAACCTCACGGTATACTGTTACTGTACATCACATGTGCCTTGCGATACGGCTTTATCGGGAACAATGGTTGTTGGCTTCTCTCACTCTCCACCCTCCCCATGCTACTAGCTTGTGCCTCTTAGATCAGATTGCTTCGGTATATATTATACAGATCTAGCACTTGCTTCCACCTCACTTGGGTGGCAGGTCACACAGTGACCAGGTGTTAAGGGTCATTGTTTGTTCTGAAGGTCAGTTTAATACAATTTACTCTTGGGTCTATGTTTGTCACTCGTCCGCGGGTGACGTTGTCAACCCCTTGCATTGGCGTTCACGGTACATGCACTTCCTGCAGCATATCACACAAATGTATTTTCACGACATACAAAAGCTAAGCAATGGATTAAAAGTGTTCCAACAAACATAATGACTGATCCAACCACTCATTGTCATTCTCTTATTTTACCACCAATGGAATGCCTCCAGGTCTTTGATGTTGCACCAACGGCTAAAATGCGCTGACCCTAGTCCCCGCTCTACCAGCTATCGCTGAGCCAGCCGCGCAATATGTGAACCATGGGACACGGAATGTACCTTGCATATGCATAAGCGAGCCGTGCGAGCGACTTCTCCCTAGTACGCGATGCTGGTAGCTGCAGGGCAATTCCAGGAACATTTCTTCTGTAAAACATTGCTGCACGTGGCCGCTGCAAGGCTTTGTTTTGTACGCAAATAATGTCCCTCGGATGCAACGTTTGCGTATATCCTGTTACCGGGCTTCGGGGATACGATCTGGGCAAGCAGATGATCAGATGCTGGAAGAGATGTTGATTCGTATCTAACCTCCGTGTACTATTTGAGCAAGTTCGTGCTCATAATTCATAAAACCGACATGATATAGCCGGTTGGTCCGATGGATATCTCGAGCCGGGGTGATACGATGGGGATACGAGATGCACATTGAAGTGGTTGGTGCGAGAGGTACGTCAGCGATCCGTACGGAGATTTTGTGAATTTGATAATGAGCAATGGGTGATGTGCGCTGTTGGTGCGTTGCGCCCGTAGCTCGCGTGATTATGATCATTCATGCATCAATTCATCTAGACGTCGTCATCGTTCGGACCGAGGAGCAGTCGGGTCAGACGCGCTCACTCGTAGCTGTCGTGCCATGGCCCCAGACCAATCTATGACGTTTTTCCTTTCCGCTTCTTGAACTCTTCGATCCAACCAGCAGCCTTGTCCTTCGGCACCACGCTTATCGTTACCAAACCGTCGACGATCTCTGGCTTCCCGCTTCCCAGTACCTTGCCTAGACTCATCTTTTTCCCAACTTTGATCAAACCACCTGCTGCAGTCTCCATGTACGATTCGACGTTGTCGACTGCGTACTCGTGTTGCTCATCCCATGGTAGTGGAAAGATGTAGTCGAGATGTTGGTCCAGCTTTTCTTTCTCAGAAAAGGCTTTGATAAAGTCTGATTGCGAGTGCATTGGGTAAAGCAGAATGACGGGAACCGTGAGTGTTGAGGAGGGATCTAGGCTGTTCTCCAACTTGACAGTGGCGTCTTCCAGATCTGGGGGCTTCTCCGTGCTCCGCGTCAAGATATTTCGGCTCCTCAAGGCGAGTTTCATTGTTGCTCGCTCTGACGCAGCCTTTTCCTCTCGTTCGCGGCGCGCCTTTTCGACGGAATCTATGTACTGCTTTCGAGCATCGATCTTGATTTTGAGGGCCTTGAGAGGGGCGTTGGAAGCATCTAGAGCTAGTCCTCGGTCGCATGCCCATGCCGCTTCTTGCAACTTGTCTAATGCAAAGCCGGCGGTGGCTGATCTGTAGAAAGCCTTGAGGTTGGTGGGATTAATCTTGAGTGTTGATACGCAGTCTTGGATGCAGGAGCGGTAGTTCTCTGCTGCATGTTAGCATTCTGCAGTGGCACCGGTGTTGTGAAGAGACCGCAATGCAGATTCGTGGATCGTGCCTCGCTTTCCATACTTACTCTTCTCGAGATTGCACAGTGCTCGGTTTACATATACGGCCTCTCCTATCACTCTTTCCTTGTCTGCTTCCTCCTTTTCATCAAGTTCGACAGGGATGACATCTGGTCCTTCTGCATCCGGGTCTGGGTTGTTTTGTGGACCTTTGAGCGCTGCTATTGCCTTGTCGTAGAACTCTTTCGCGTCCGTCCATTGCTTTGCCCGTGCACATTCGTTGCCTTGTTGTCGGAAGTTTTCAGCAATTTCGGCACGGGTTCCTTCGTACGCCATCGCTTTCAACGCCTCCAGCGCCATGTTCTCGCCTCCCTCGCCGTCCGTTTCATCTAAACTGGTCATGAATATTGGCATTCGATTCATTTCTTTTATCAAGTCGTCTACACTCTGCGACTTGACCTCAGCCATGGCCGGTGGCAATTCTGCAGATGCTGCTGGTGGTCCATTTTGGTTCGATTGCGCCATGCTGCCTGTTTCTATCCGTTTACATGCGCTGTCGACAATCTCACGACATGCTTGCTATGACTGTATGCTCGAATTTTCGGTCATGGTCGCTTAGTCACGGGCGTGGTGGGGCTGTCGAGCCCTGATCCACAAAGCTGGCCATGACTGGCTGCTTGCGACCTGAGCACATGAACCACTCAGGACACACCACCAGCCCAGCAAAAGCCAGGAGGGATGGCGCAGACAACTAGAGGGGCACGCTAAAGTAAGATGAGCCGGCACCGGCGCTTCCGCGCCATGCTATATCGTCTAAGCTTCTCGTCGCCGCCAAAGATTCAGGGCGCCGTAACCGATTACGACGCAAACCTCCTATTTGCTTTTCTGAGACGACATTGAGCCTCAATAGCGCCGAGCAACGCCGAGCGACACCTGATGAGGCATACAATTGTCGGCTGGTAAATCGTGAGCTGGCATCTCGTACATCAGTGGGAATCATGGGTTGTTCTGCTGATTGCCAGACCGTCGTGTAGCGTCCTGCAGTTGTCCGCACATCAGGTCCACTCTCCACTGGTGGACCACATTGCCCTCACAGATTCGCGCAACCTGCATACCAAAGCGATACTTTGCCCGATGGGATTCACGAATGACGGGTCTTTAGCATCTCCACCACCCGGCAAGGCTGTTTATTAGGAGGCGCTCAACAAAACATCACTTTGTCACGTCTTGAATGCGCCTCCAAACTGTATCTATCCCGTGTGCGGGGGATTGCTCGATCAACAGGCTCGGCCTGGCTGGTCAGAGGTAAAACGCTGTGGTAGTGCCGACCTCCACTCCTCAATCCGTTGGGGTCAGTTGATGACCCTCGTCATGCTGGGATCCTTAATATTCACACGTACCGATATCTCCATCTGGATGCCTTGGCGGGTCATGGCTGATAACCATCACGACTCTGCTTTGGCAATGTGACCAGGCAACCTCGCAGAGAAAGCATGAAGAGGCTGGAGTCATTTCATGATTCGGCATTTCCAGCTTGGAGAATTACGTCGTCGATCTGGCTTCGAGTTCGGCTCCTCTGAACCGCCAAGAGTGCACGGATGAATCCTTTCGTCTCAAAGCAGGAAACCCTCTTCTCTCCCCTGACTCGGCAGCACAGGACGAGGCAGCTCGTTCATGCTACCGCCTACCGTTTCGGTAGCCTACATGCTGTATGTCCCCTTTTTGAGACACATTAGAGATATCAAGTTGTCAGGCCGAAACAAGTTGAGAGTTTGAAGATCAAAGTTCTAATTGCAGGCTATAACATAACGGCACCGCACCAGCGCACTAGATCGTTTGGGCGTTATCGCGAGCTCGATAGCTCGGGCCGGGACATGAACGTGCCACTTTGTCCAAAGCTTTTCTCGGCGGGCCAAATGTGCGGCGTGGTTAAGAGGCTGAAACTTCTAGTCACGGCTCATCATTGACGTCAAAGGTAGTCCATAGTTACTGATGGGGCCAGCCTTTTGTGGGGCTTCAGAGAGCGACAGTAATAACCTCGCAAATATCACCTTGCAAATTACCGTGGACACGACTTCTGTTTGAAACCAACTGCTCTCCGCGATCTTAAGAACTTACGCCTCACATCTGCCAATGCTGCTGACCCCCTTCGTCAACGCCTTTACCACCCGCATCCGTTACCACCTGCCCCTTGTCGGGTCATTTCCTCCACCTCGCTAAAGCATTGGCTGTCGTCGCGGGACGCATTTTAGGGGAACGTTGGGCCTAAATGCACAGCCAATGGAGCTTACCTGAAAGGCGGAAAGCGGGTGGACTTGAGCCAATAGCGTGCACATGTAGCAGGGAATCCCAGCCCAACCTGCATACAGGGATACTTGTATTCGCTAGTGCGGAGACGTGCATAAGCAAATGGACTCGGACTTGGAAACAAATTTGATAGCCACAGAATCAGCAGATGGGATTTGATTGATCCTGTCAATCCTATTCGTGCCTTTGGCGATGATTCCGCCTCTCTAGTGGACTGTACCCACTTGTGCCTGCGTTCCGGGATCCAAGCTGATGCATGGGCGATCACATCGATTTCATGCTCAAGTTGTGCCCTGTCCCTCCTTCTCCTCCTTACGCTCCGTGCCGTTGACGACACACGGGTATCTTTCTCGTAGGGCCCGCTGCCCGTTGCTTGACAGTTCTTTTCTTACTATCAAAAGTGTTTTAGCCCGCGCCATTAGTCGATTTCCTCATCTCATTCGCATCGCATGTATCAATGAACTGAGCAGCATTTCTGTATCTGTCGACCACTACTGAATTGTCACGTCATTCCTTCGGTCGTGAGTACGCACCTGTCTATCTGTAATCGTGGTTCGATGGCCACACTTGGAAGTCTGTTGCTTGAATTTACCCAGTACTGACATTCGCTATAGAACGTGGATTATCCGAATGCTACCTTCTCGTCGATATACTTGCCCCACATAATACGATCCGACGTTTTATACTGTGATATCTCACAACTCGTGCTTTTCCAAGTGGCTGGACTTCCAATACCCGATTGTAGTACAAAGGGCCCGACCGGTACGTGGTCCACCGTCACGTATGCTGGAAGTTGATATTGTCATGACTGAGGTGTATCTTCGTTATCAAGGCGCATCGACGAGGCATTCGTGGAGGCAATTCCCCGGTCTTGACTGTATGCTGATCCCGTTACAGGCATGTGCTAGATCCCAAATACATACAGCACCACTTCATTGTGGTCCTGAACCTTTCGCATATATAAGATCACCCGACGTTTGAATCACGCGCCTGAAATCATGTCTACCGACTACTTTTCGGACCAGGAGACCTTCCTTACCAACCACCCGCTCCCCACACCAGTTGGAACGCCATACAGTTCCCTTTCCCGAACGACATCGAGATACGACACGCCAGGAAGTGACATCCCTAGTTCTCCGCCTCCTTTCCCACCGGATCATAGTTTCAGCTCTGAAGATGCTGCCAACGACGAGAACATATCGGTATTGGACCCACGCCGCTTCACTCCAACCTTGCACGCAAATCTGGTTTCTGAGATCCTGAACCTTCGTCGGGAGTTGGATTCGAAACATAGATTTATCGATGATCTCGAGACCAGCTTGCACAATGCGCGCACTGACAACGACACTCTTGCAAAACAGCTGTCATTATCCACTAAGGAAAGCAAGGCAGCCAAACGCCAGCTTCAGCACTTCGAGACCGAGACACTCGCTGCACTAGAAGAGATTGCAGGTGAAAGGGACAGGTTCAAGGAAACCAATGCCGATTTACGGGACAAGCTAGCAACAGCAGAAAAGAGAACAAGAAGCCAAGATGACGAATCTACTAAGGTGCACGACATGTGGGCTCGGGAAAAGGAAGAATGGGCGGGAGAAAAACGAATTCTGCAAAGACGTGTTCATGTGTCTGAAACACAGTTAAGGATGCTTTTGGATGAGATTGCTATACAAGAGGCTGCCAATGAGGACGCTGGAGTCGAAACCGAGGCAGAAGATCCAAGCCGAGATGCTGGTATATCGGAAAGTGATGCAGGAAGCGTACGATCGTCACCCCAGCGAAGGTCCTCCACTCGCCTTGGACGGCATTCGAGAAACCGAAGCAGCAGCAGTTACAAGAGTATTGGACGTAACTACCGAATATCTTTGTTGAGCTCTGATGGACACTTCCGAGGCAACGGTATGAGTCTGGCCGACGAGCTTATATTCGACGAAGAAGAGGAGGAACTGGACGAACTAGAGCTTGATTCGGATGATTTCCCTGAAAATGAAATGCGGGCAAGAAAAGCTCGCGAATCCCGAATGTCAATGCTGCCAGATGAAAAAGCAAAGCGCATCCTAGGATTGAGCAGCGACACCCAGACGGCTACCTGGGGTAGCCCTGTTATGACAGCCGATGATGCCGAGCCACGGAAGTCATCCTATGATACATTACAGTCATCTGTAACTTTGACGCCTCGCGATATCACTCTAGTATTCCCGCCAACACGACCAACCTATGTTGACACCGGTGTACAACCATCGTCTCCGCCCTCACCTACGAAGCTTGTCATGGTCGAAGCGACATCGCAAACGATTGAGCCATCTATGCCGACGAAGTCGAATGAGATCTCATCCACCGCTGCTGAGATTGAAGCGAACCAGAGCCGGAAGCGTGTTTCAGTGCCCTCGATATCTAGTCCGCCGCGCCAAAACAGTCCTGAAATTTGCACTACGACATCAAGCTCGGTACAAACCGTCGACCCGCTTATTCCGCCGCCTACTCCTAGGATCCCTACCCCAGCAGAAAAAGCAACATTGGCATCTATCTTACAGTCTCAGCTCGTATCTATAGCCACGCAAACAGACACTCCGGTCAAGCCTGATACTGCGCCTGAGACGCCTCAGAAATTCTCATTACCGACCCCGATCACAATTCCTTCCATTGCTATCCATGCTCCTACGTCCGCTCCTTCGTCACCAAAGGCCCCTATCCTTCCTCCAGGAACCAAGACTGTGTCAATTCAGACGAGCTGCGATCTTGTAGCTTCAATGCGCTCAACTTCAATGCAGACTGAACCAATCAGAATCGACCAGAGATCTGTCAAACTTCCTGCGCATCTCCTTCCCTCTGCGATTTCCTCCAAACCTGGAACGCCCGAGGCTGATAGCAAAACCACCGGGAAAGGCTCCAGCCATTCTGCTTCGAGTGATACAGAGCACTCTACTCTGAAGTTAACAACTCGTCAGGATTTCATTGCTCGTCTCGAAAAAGCTGGTGAGAAGAAGATTGAGAATCGTTACCCCGGAAACAATGACAATGGGCCTTTGTCGCGCCAGCTTCATGCAGACATACTCAGTCGGCCTTTTCGGACAAGCAGTCTCTTCGCCGGCTTTGATGGTCCCTCATCTGACGAAGAGGATGAAGACGCCGATCTGAGCGACGATGACTACAGGAGCCCACAATACTCCACCCCAATGCTTTCGTCGCGCAATGCAAAGAGCGGACGACCAGTAAACCCACCCACGCCTGTTCCAGAAGACAAGGAGACTACACCAATGTCTAGGCCATCAGAAGACTCCGTCAACAGCATCTCGTTAACGTCCAAGCGTAGCCCGATAGAGAAGCCTTCAAGAGTTGGCAAGACACAGCGCAACTCGATTAGCCGCCAGCCCAGTATTCGGCGGTCTGCTATGATTCAGAGCAGTACTGCAGCCCACATTCGTTCTCGTAGCCCCAGTATTGGAAGTCTGGGTTCTGGTAACCACATTCCAAAGCCACCCTTCCCAGTGCCCACTCGATCAAGCTCGCGCAACAAGCCAGTAAGCAAGAGCGAAGGCTCGCAGAGCCCAACGCCCCGCAATAGTAGCTCGTATGCAGGCCGTCGTCCGTATGGTGTGAAGCATGAGCGAAAGGACAGTCTGCGCAAGGTGCGATCTGCTGCTCCTGTATCTAAGGGCGCACGCTCTCGAAGCAGATCACCCACTCTGCCTGCGACTCCAAGCAATGCCGACACGGCTTCAATTCCTCCGCTACCTAGCGACATTGTGAGCGCGAATGGCTTCCGCCACCGACACCAATTGTCGACAGCTACTGCAGCAACGGGCTACACAGCTAACGGATCTACGAACAGCTCGGTGTCGCACACTAGTGTTGTCGATGCAATCGCTGCAGCCATGATTGGAGAGTTCATGTGGAAATACGTCCGCAAGAGGAAGGCCTTTGGTGGTCCTGAGACGCCGGCAGACGTCAGTCGCGCGGCAGAGGAGGCTTCGTTGGCCAGCCATGGTGTAAGGCACAAGCGCTGGGTCTGGATCTCTCCATACGAAAGAGCCATTCTGTGGAGTAGCAAGCAGCCAACTACTGGTTCCGCATTGATGGGGAAGAGTGGTCGCAAACGTAAGTCTCCCAAATCTTGTCACAACTTTCTTTTTACTAACATATCACCAGTCGTTATTCAATCCGTCCTCGATGTCGCTGACAGCTGCCCTCCTCCAAAGAACGAGACACTATTCAACCGCTCCATCCTCATCCTTACTCCTGCCCGTGCGCTCAAGTTCACTACCTCCTCCCGCGAACGTCATTACCTATGGCTGACGGCACTTTCCTTCCTCGCCCACTCGAGCGCACCGATGCCAGATCTTGGATCTTTGCCACCTGTACCACCACCGGTCGAAGAGACACAACGTCAACAGGGCGCAACACTTCGCCGTAGCCGTGTCCAAGATTCTGTGCGTCTTGCCAAGGGCAGGACCAATCCGGTCATGGCTCGCTATGCATCTCAGGATGAACCAATGCCCAGTCTGCCTTCTCTCGCTGGATTCGAAAGCGCTATGCCAGATGCTGCCAGTCCCCCGGTCATTCCCCGTGGCCCTCAACACGGTAGGAAGAGAAGCTCCACCGGACCAAGCGCACCTCCACCAAGTGTCCCGTTTCGAAGTTTCTCACACCAACACGTGCCATCCGTATACTCAAACGGTTCTTCCGATATGTACAGTGCTGGCGTACCACCGTCAGTGCCTTCTTCGGTCTACAACCCCAATAGCAGCGCTATGAGTTCTCGTACATCAGAAGCCAGCACGTCGACTCGTCAACACTTCTTTGATACCATGGGCACCGTTCGCATGGAAGCCTTTATCGACAACGCTCTCGGTGACCAAAAGCAATTGAGCAGTTACAACGGACGAGCACCGCACATGCAGCACCGTCGCCGTCGTGGCAGCAGCCAGTGGAGCGCCAGTACACGCGACCAGTCCAATCGTGGCGGCGGTCTCTTCGATTTCGATTCTAACGATCCTTTCCGCGGCTTCTAAAGGAGCGCACTGCACTTACGACTCGCTCATGTGTGACGAGTATGCTTTACGGTCGATCGATTGTCTTTACCGCGTGTTGCTTTATCTGTCTTTGGACTGTTTTCGATCTCTCACTTGTGATTTCTCACATCTTTCTTACCACTAGGGCTACGACCCATACGACTCAACGTCATCACTGCGGAGGCACATTGGCCTCGACTGCATCTTTCCTTGTTGTCACTGCATCTCTCTTCGACTCTAATAATCTCTCACTCGCTCAACGTGCCCTAGGGGCCTGTCTGCAAGGCTAGAAAGCGGTCGCACTCACGCGCATCATATCATCTCTACCGCACTTTTGTAATGTTTCTTCTCCAAGCCGGCTTTCGCAGCTGTGCACCCTTGATACCCCTATCGCTACTTTAACCAAATGGTTTTCGAGCGCCTTTTATCTCCTTTTCGTGTCATTTCCTTGCCCGAGAGTTTTATATCCACTTTGTTTCGGTGGGACGTATCTCCCGCTCACTCACTACTGAATTTTGGATATTATTGGTGGAGAAGAGGTTAGCTGGTTAAAGTTGATAGTTTGCAAACAATGCTACAATCAATACCGCGATCGGTCATACTCTATTGGTGTTAGTGCAATGATGTGATGCTAACGTAAATATTCCGTTCGACCCCCGGGATACATCGGGCCATCGGCGTTCTCGCCTAAACTGACGCAGCTCAGCTCCACCCCACCATCGACCGATGACCGATTTTCTACACCCACAATTATAACGCGGTGGATATATATTATGTGGTCAAAATTTGGTTTCATCAATCAGCTAAGCCAAAGCGCTTACAATCGGTTTTGTAGTGTAGGTCTACCTATTCCTCACTTTCAACTTGCCCCCACTAATTACCATCTAGGTAGCGGTTATCACTCCGGATTCTGATTGCCAAATCGCAACTTCCGGCAACCCCAGTTCGAGTCTGGGCAAGACCTTTTTCTTTTTACTTAAGAGTTAGACTTTTCTTTTTGCTGGCGAAGAGATCTTGGGTAGGCAGAGAAGAGGTAGGAGCTGAGGTGTATGGACTCGCATCGTTTTTAGCTATTCTAACATGCAGTAGCAATATTGTTTGAGGAATACGTCTACTAAAACGTAACACTATTAACTTGTCTACATACTATAGCAGACTGCTAGCTCCTACTTATCTCTTTTCTAACTGCGCTATACATGCATTGTAGGCTTCTCGTGTCGTGTTCCTGAGATTTAGATGCCGAGGTTTCGCCTTTTTCGTCTCCACTCTAATCACCACACACTCCACCTCTTACAAGTCAGCAAAAAAGGTTGTCTTACTTTACAAACATACTATATTGTTGGAGTTTGAAATGCATCTCTTAATCTTGGTGTTTGTGTAGTACTTTTTCTGTGTCGAAAACTCCAAGTCCAAAAAATCTCAACCCTACCAGCCAACACCTTCACCCCAACAAAAACGTAACACGCTACACACCGTGTAACTCTTACAGATGACTCAGCCGAGGTTTGAACTCGGGACCTTCAGTGGTAGAAACAACTGTTGTTGTACAACTGTGGTTGTTAGACTGACGTGATAACCAACTACACCACCGAGCCGCTCTTGATGAGTGGTTTTGGAGTTATAAACAAAATACCCTTTTTCTAAAAAAGCAGAAAAGCTCGAAAACCGATGGATTTGCAGTGAAAATAGCGCTAGACAGACGTGAATAGCCCGGTGGGACTGTACCCGCTTAGACAGATCAGGGGGCATCACTCTCAATACATGGACGGAAGAAACTGAATAAGCGCAGAGATAGTAGACCTCCGCAAGCTACATCAATCTAACATATGAGAATACATCCAGCCTGATAGTAATGTAGTCGCCAAAACTATATATATTTCCAAACATACAGCTTTTGGCGTGCTATCGTAGTAGGCAAGGAAGACGTTACGGTTGGAGTCTTTGTAATACTTCCTGTACAGCTGCTCGATCGTTCCCTATCTGATAGCATCGACTAGTTCTTTCGGTACTAGGAGCAGTGTTCGCTTGAATGTCATGCCAACTCCATCTTGCCCAAATTCTGGGCTGAGATTGTTGATCCCTCGGATGCTGAGTCTGGTTTGGGGCGTAAGGTGGATTTCGACTCCCTTTAAGTCCCGATGGTCGCACTCGTGACGAGTTACGATGTCACCGCTGACAAGTACCATCCAACCGCCCTTGTGTTGGTGAGAGAAGTAACGCGCTAGCTCTTGTGCTATTGTTGCCCATACTGTTAGGGAGACATCGTTGGCTGAGAAGCTTATCGCTGGCCACACGAATCCTTTTAAGCCACATGAGTTCGCCCTGACGGTGTTCTATGCGCTCGCACAATATCGAGAGGCATCGCCTCTAGGATGATAGAAACGTTGTTTTTCTTGTTCTGAAGGTAGTTCTGCCTCGCCGCAGGTCCTCTTGCCCTTTTCGATCTCTTCTTGGCCGAGCCGCCGCTCGTAGTTTCCTCAGGAGATATTCATCCTCACCGCTAAAATTTCTTGCACGCGCATGTCTCATCAATCTGTTTACAACCTTGACAAAATCACTCACCGACGTATCTTCGCATCCTAGACACGATCACTCACCGACGTATCTTCACATTCTGGACACCCGAACAGCCTCACCATCACTATGGCTGGGTCTGATATCGAGGCCAAAATGGACGAGTTCGCCGCTCTCGGATCCAAGGCGAAGATGCGACAGTTCATCGTCGAGCTCAACGAGAATATTGTCAGCTTCAAGAACAAAGTGAGGAAGTCGGGCAACGTAGCTGCACTGACAGCCGGCTATCGATCGCATCTAGAGCGCGTTGCCGCAGGAGGCCAAAGCAACAAGGTATGCTGAACCAGGATACTGGTTGAACATTATTACCTGACACCTTTTAGAAGTCTGACTCTCGAGCCAAAGCAAAGCAGCGCGCCAATGCGACCGGCACCGACGAAGACATTCCTCAAGAGGTTGGGGAGCCATCACAGTCTCGAAACAAGGGAAAACAACCCGCCACCACGACCGATACTGACGAATACGCTCCTCAACAGGCTGGGAGTCTACTATCAAGGCTCATGGTCGCACCGAACATTCCCGTCTCTAGAATCACATATAAATGTCTTGAAGCCCTCGGATCCTCATTGAATACTCAGCTAATGCATTCGGATGACGACTACTCGGCTGTCCTCCAGCCTCTCTACCACGCCATTCTGGAGATTGTCAGCACTCGTGCACTCATCCCGCTGTCGCATAACCATAGAGAGAACTATGAGAGGCTGAGCATAACTATATTGCGCATGGATCCTATCGAAGCATCAGGCATACTAGAGCCTTTCATGACAGCCATGGGCATCAAATGCAGCGTATTTGAGGTCGAAGACGAAACAGACGCAGAAACAACCGCCGCTCTTGCTAGGGGGATCGATATCATTTGGAACCAGTACAACTTTGCACTCGATCGATGGTCGGAGACATTTCCTGAACCCTCGGCAGAGGATATGAACAACCCGCAAAACTTCAACGAGGTACGTTTTGATTATACGAAATACATGTAAGACGTCACTAACTTCGTACCTCCGCATCTACAAAAAGAGAAGAAAACACTGCGAAAGTATGCTAGAGACTTCATCGAGCAGAACTCGTACCTAGCAGCTGGTAAGACGGTCCAATCTGAAGATTACTATAATGCATTGGAAACTCTACGAGAGAATTGGCCTATCCGTAAAGGCAACTTTGCAGGCATTGCACAGTTTGTTCTCAACAACGCTAGGGGGGAGTTTATTCGGATTGAGTCACGGTCACGTTCACGACAGCCTAAAGGAAAGGGTGTTGGCGGTGATAGCGACGACTGTAACGAAGACGGCAACGAAGACGGCGACAGTGACGACACTGATAAGGAAGACGACGAGGATGGAGCTAAAGAAAAAGGAAAGGGAAAGGGTGAGGAAAAGAAAAACGAGAGCCAGAGCAAGCGAAAGCGCCCAGTCGTCGCAGATCCAGATGAGAGTGATGTTGCTTCATCGGGGTCTAAGGCTAGTCGCGCCGAGCGAGGTGGAGAAGAGCGTGGTCGTACACTTGCTCGTCGCTATCCTAGCCCTAGCAAGCTAGGCTCTCAGAGAGGCAGATGAAGATGAGGAGCAAGATTGATGGTGTTTTTTGCGGATGATGGTCTCCTAATACATAGAGATCGGCCGTGCTGCTGCTAACCAGCTGTAGTTCATTTAATAAAGAGAGCCGTTAAGATATCTAGAGAGCAGCCCTGCCGCTATTGATTGGCGCGTTGCCTCGATGTCCTGGAGCCGATCAAGCGAGGGAAGACCTGGAAGCGTATCATCCTCAACGCTATCTTCTTGTGCAAAGAGGCTCTTTGCTAATAAGCTGTAGCCTAGCTGGTTATATTGAACCCTAAACCTACACATGCATTTCGACGTTGTAGCTTTCATGGACAAGGCATAGTTTATAGCAAACGCTATAGCCCCTGAGCGCTCTCAAAACTACCTACAAAACATCTACGTAATCAACACCCTGAACAATTGCCTAATTAGGCAATTTTATTTTGTGTATATAACGTCGTTCCCTATAGCAACATGCTACTTGACATGATAGAATTGCCTAATTGGGTAGTTTCCTTGGGTGTCGAGTACTGTAGATTTTTGTAGGTGATTTTCGCCTTGGTTTGCTTCTATCTGATCTTTTTGGGGGGAGCCGGATAAGGTTTCCCTACAGTAGTTTGTACCTATAGGGTGGAGTTCACCCAGGTAGTGTTTCAGGGGTACAGCTTAGAAAATGTGGGCTCGTTCGAAGTAGCGCATCGTCGCCGACATCTATAGCCTCTCCTGCTTCTTTGCCATCGTCATCGTCGCTGCCGCCCTCGTATAGCGAGCCTTCGGTGTCAGTACCCACAACCAGGCATACGTCACCGTCGCTACCTGCCGACTCTTGATCCGGCGGCTCTGTTACAGAAAAAATCTTCATTATATCCAGTTCAACCAGAATCATCAGATATCACGGTTCTGTGTAGCTAACCATGCATCGTCTGTCCAGCCGGCCCCCTCTCCCAAAACTCCAACGTCAGCGCACTAAGAAAGCATGGTATCTCCTTCCTCCCCTCCACCCAGTACACAATCTGATCGCGTATCTCCCCTGCAAACAAACTTTGCTCCCCTCCCGAGACCTTCATCGTCCCGTTCTCGCCATCAAACACTATACTGTTCTCACCTTCCTCGTCGGCAGGCTTGAACATACTGGTGACCTTCACCCGTCCGTTGGGCATAAAGTCCAGCTTCCAGCCCAAGATAGACGCAACAGCTTCTCTGAACTCGAGGGATTTCGCCGACCAGATTTGTTTTAGACGTGCAATCTTTTTTGGAAGAAGAGGCTAGTTGGGCTTTGAGTTCCTCGAGCTCGTCTTTAGCGGCGTCGAGCGTGGCTAGTGGGACGGTAGATGATGGCGCTCTTTGGTTCTCGAGTTGGTCGAGAAGCTGGGCGTTGGCCTCGCGGAGGTTGCGTACGGTGCTCAGTTTGAGTGCTTCTGCATCGGCCGTGGGGTTGGACTTTAGCTCTAGGACTCGTGTTCGGGAAGACTCCTTCAGCTTCTTGAGCTGTGAGTGCTGAGCTTTGTATTCGGCCTCGACAAGCTTCATCTTCTTCTGCAGGGCGTCGAGGTCGTCTTGCAATTGGCGGTTCTTTCGGCGCAGCTCTCCTACGCGTTCGTCGTTTTCGTCTGCGTTGAGAGCGCGCTTTTGGCCTGTTTTGGTAGCGGCGGGCTTCTCTAGACTGCTGAACTCCTTTTGTAGAGTATCGATCTCCTTGCGATATTGGTCGACGAGATCTTCAAGCTCCTTTATCCGCTCGGACTTCGCAGCATCAAATATGTTGGGCTGCATCTCGCGCTCTTCGTCGTCGAAAGCTTTGACTTGGGCGCGTAAAAAGTCAACCTCTTTAGTTGCCAACGCCTTTTGTCGTTCAAGCCTGGCTCGCACCTTTGCATCGGCACTGTCTGCCGCGGCAGTATTGCCAGCTGCCTTGAGTTGCTGAATCTCAGCTTGTAGTTTGGCCTTCTCTTCCTCGAGTGCCTGTATATTGGCCTCCTTGACAGTGAGCTCAGGTTTGATCTCGCCCAATTTGTTGATAAGATCGGTTCTTTCTATGCGCTCTTGGATAAAAGCTCGTGCGAGGTCCTGGGGTGTTTCGAACAATATTTCGCCGTGTATCTCTGCTTCCGCCTCGAGGTACGACGTCCACGAGTGGCGCTCCTCCTCTAGAACCTGCTTTCTCAGCTCTGCCTCTCCCAGTTGCCGTTGTAAGTCGTCCATCATGCGCAGCTTCGCTTGTAGCGACCTCTTCTCCTCCTCGACCACTTCAATCGCCTTATGTTGTTTCCGATACTGCTTGAGCTCGGTGTTCTGCTCCCTCGTCAGGGTCTCGAGCTTCTTTATATGTGCAACCTGGTCAGATAGTTCTCTTTTGATGACTGCTAGTGTTTCCGCATCGCCCGTGATTGCCTTGAGGCGCAACACCTCGGCCTCCATCTGGCCGACTTCCTCCTCCTTTTGCGCGAGCTTCTTCTGTGATGTCTGTAAAGCATTGACCTTGGCTTGTAGGTCTGCGTGCATCTCCTCGACATTGTCCTTGAGCGCCTTGTGCTCCGTTTGTAGGGTGCTATATTGGTGCTCAGTCTGACGTTGCGATGTCGCCAACTCCTCCTTAACCTCGTCGTATTCCTCTTGTAGCGATTGCGCCCTCTCTTGGCTCTCCCGCAATCGCTTTTCCAGCGCTTGTCGCTCGTTGGCAGCCCGCGTTTGTACCTCGGCCATCTCCTTGGTCAGCACATCGAATTTCTTCGCGGTGAGAGTGTTGGATGCCTCGACTTGCTGCGCTTTACGAAAGTCGGCATCGGCTCGATTTTGGGCATCTCGGAGTTCTTGCGCATGTTCCAACTTCATCATTTCCTTCTCCTGTTTCGCTGCTTCGAGCTCATAACGCACGGTATTGAGCTGCGCGCGGAGATCTTCATTGATCGGGTCGGACGGCACAACCGTGTGCGGCGCATTCTGTGAGGCTCGCAGTGTGGTTCGAAACGTTTCGCGGAGGGGTTCTCGTTTGGCGGCTACATGTACGGACGTTGGCTCGTCCTCCTCGCCAGTGAGGAAGTTAAAGGATGGTTGTGTGGTGTTGCGCACTGCCATGGTGGTAGCGACTCAGTGTTGTTTTGTTTGTTATGGAGAGATTGGGTAAGGGACGTATGTAGCCGTCATTGGTATGCCAGGGCAACAACTATGCCATGGTATGTTACCGAGTGACGTCTGCTCCTTGCAGGGGCGGCGTCGAGTTTGGGCGAGTGGTTGGCAAGTAAACGTGCTTGTTGTCGCAAAGCGTCGTGTCTGGGGTCCAAAGCGCCGCTCGGACAAAGCCGCTTCGGGCCTAGCGTCTGAGGTGCATTCGGTGCGCAAGCACGTGGCTTTCACTTTGCGCAGGTCACGTCACGACTGTCGAGATTGCTGCAAAGATGGTTTCATTATTCGTTTTAAGATATGCAGCTATCTATGTTACGCCTATGGCTGCATAAGAGCTTGAGGGTTTACCACTCTCTACTCTCTCACATCCGCCCAAGCCTTCGAAAAGATATCGCTTTCGCCATCTCTCCAGCCCCATGCGATACAATAATGCCGGAGTAACATTTCCAGTTCCTCCAGCTCGTCCAAGAATTCCAATCCAGCGATGCGCTCCTTCTCTTCATCGTTAATCCATCTTCGCCAGATAGCGTTTGTATCTGCGACCTTTGCCCCGTCTGTCAAACCATAGCCCTGTAAGCGCGCGCGTTGGTCGCCCAACTCGGGATACGCTGTCAAGGTGTGAAGGTGGATGTTGCGGGTCCGGAGGTTCGAGATCATAGTCCGGCCAAAGGCATCTTGGGGTAGGATGGGTTCATAGAGTATGAGACAGGCGGGCGTCGTAGGCTGAAGGTAATATGCCAATAGTGATGACGCTATTGATTGTACTGTCGAGGGCTGGAGGTAGACCAAACACATCTCAGACAGAATCAACGTAGGTATACTCGGGTTCAGGTTGGGTATCTGAGGTAAGGGCGTCTCCTTTGACGAGCTCGCCAAGGACCGCAAATCGAGCGCATGAATGTTGTACGTGTCCGAGTGATAGGAATCTGAAGCGGACGGTATGCGTGGTAGCTTCCGATAAAGTAGCGGGTGTCTCTGTATCGCGGCTATCTTGGCGAGCGTGTTCGTGGGGAAGTCAATCTCATGATATACGAGGCGCGCTTGAGGATACAGGTCAAGAAGACGGAAGAATCGCGTGTCAGTGCCAGCACCTAGGGAGATGATCTGCTTCGCCGACGATGGGTAGGTAACGAGGAACTTGGCGACTAGGAGATCAATGGCGGAGGTGCGGACGTAGGTGCCCCGGTTGAGCAATGGCAGTTTCCTTGCCGTCTGCTGTGTCGCGAACAGCTTCGCATATGGGTCGTGAAGATAGCCAAGCTCTACACAGCTCACCCCTGCTCCCCGCCGCATCTTGATCCGTAGCTTTGACTGCATTGTCGAGCACTTGTGCCCGTCCTTCGCTAGAGCCTCCAAGCCCGCCTCTTCCGCGTCCTCTTCCTCTTGATGGTCCGCCGCGGCCTTGTCCGAGAAGTGTTCGTAGGTTGGGGATTTCGCTTGAGGAGGCCATGTTCAGGTTCGAGATGGGCGGAATTGGTGGGGTTCCAGCTCCAGGTTCCGCGCTAGTGCTGCATGCCAAGCCGACGCCCGGCCTGCCCTTTGGGACTTCTGGAGATTTCTTTGACGCGACCAACTTCACTCACCTGTTGCGCCGACACCACCACCCTATACTCGTTCCCCCACTACCAACGCTAGCGACGACAAACATGGAAGGCGAAAAGTATGGCGCGTCTCTGATCCGCCTGTGGAGGGTCTGGCGGACTACCAAGGAGATGATGAACGACCGGGTGGGTTGCGCATGCGCTTTGGACGACGGACTGCGCGCTGACTGTACAAAAGGGTTACATGGTTGTCGAAGACGACATGACCATGTCGCTTGACGAGTTCTCCCGGAGATATGCGCGCGAGGACGGCGAGCCTGAGTATGCGCCAAATCATACCCATCTATAGGCTGCAGTACTAACCGCTTACCAGCCGTTCGCGCCTCAACTTCTCCTGCCAGCCCTCAGAAGACATGCTCGCAAAGTACACCGACGCCCCGACAAAGAAAAACCCGGACCCCCAGCCCAACATCGGCACTATCTGGATCGAGTTCAACGCAGACGAGAATGTCGGCATGAAGCAACTGCGCGACTACATGTCTCACCTCGTCAACGGGTCCTTCCACTCCGGCATCATGGTCACTGTAAAGCCCATGACGGGTATGGCCATTCGACTCCTGCGCGGCGCCACAAGCATCACCGACGGCCCCAAGGGCGGTGTAGAGGTCTTTGTTGAGCAGGATCTGCTCGTCAACATCACAAAGCACGAATTGGTGCCCAAGCATGTTCTGCTCAGTGACGAGGAGAAGCAGCAACTGCTCCAACGATACCGCTTGAAGCAGACACAGCTGCCTAGAATCCAGTCCACCGACCCAGTCGCCAAGTACCTGGGTCTGAGGAGAGGTTCCGTTGTCAAGATTATTCGAAAATCCGAGACAGCCGGTCGATATGCTAGCTATCGATGGGTCATATAAGTATTGGGGCGGACGGACAAGATGCAGTTGAGCAGGAGAGCATTGTTTGCACACAGCGTATCGTGCAAGCTAAAGCGCGCATGCGTGATACCTCAACCGTGCCAAGGCACTCAGATTGGGGCAGGCATCGAGACTGATGTAGCATTCGGCGAGGCGTTTGGCGATGGAAAAGGGCTTCGTTTTTGACACATAACTTTTGTACTATGTGAGAGGAGAGGCGAGGACAAGCGAATCAAAATTCAAAGTCTTCAGCTGTACCAAGTGCAACACTCTGGGACGACTCGAGCTCATGAACTGAAAACGCGAACTGCAATAGCACAGGCGACACACCACCCTGCATCCTGCCATGCCACCAATGAACCACGAAATCACACCATACCCACCCATGTCACCTGCGCCGTCTCCCCCGAACCACGCCACATGTACACATCTCGCAACCCTCAGGTCACCTACATGCTATACCCGCTCCAACCTTCCCATCCAAGTAACTCTCCTCAAGAACCGTGGAAAGCGGTAACCCAGCATTGTCCTGATCGGTCAGATATACCCATCATCCTGTCAAAGAAGCAATATCCTATTTGGACATCTGCTAGCTAGGAATCCGGATAACGCGGGCGCCAAAGTACCTTTGTACCGTTCCTTCACCGTTCAGTGGAATGCGGAATGTGGAGCCGAGTTGGCTTGGCAGGCATCTGAGAGGCGTACATGGTGTTGAACATGTGGCATGTGGGAGACGTGGCAATGGTGGTAATGATGATGATGGGCGGGATATTACCGGTGAGTGGGATGGGGTTTGATGGTGGCGCTTATGCTAAACAGAACGGGCTGGGGCTGAGGTACCGAAGTAGTATATATGCTGCACGCCAGATTAGGTAATTGGTAGCTCGGGAGGGGGCGGTATCATGCTAATAACACTATACGCCTTACATATGCGACAAACAGTAATCGTACACGAGAAAGAGGTGATGATTGGGTATTTAACATAAAAGTAGCTTGTGGGAAAGACGAATAGAAGTTGAAAATGGCAGCGAGATCCTGGCCTGCTGCACGCTCGCCTCGTCAGACATCGTCATCTTCCTGCTCAAAGGTCTCAGAGAAGTTGATCAGAGAGGTAAACTTCTCCGGTGACTCCTCGATACCCATGATTCCTCGTTTAGTCTCATCTGCTAGCCACGTATGCGGCACCAGCATCATCTCACCCTTGTTATTCCTGACGAGCTTGGTCTTCTCCTTCTTCGTAGAAAACGGTTCCAGTGATTCGGCAGCAGACATCTTGTTGTTCTGGACGAGCGTACCCTTTTCCTTGTTCGTCAAGGTAGTGATTGCATCGCTCCGCCTGTGCCGATGCTCAAGGATATCCACATCTATTGTGCGTTGTGCGACTACGTGGTAAATGTGAACTTCCTTCTCTTGACCATAGCGACGACTTCTGGCGATAGCTTGCGCCATGGCCGAATCGTAATCGTACTGTGTCTTTGCCAGGAAAGGCGAAACAAAGATGATGTGGTTGGCAATGGTAAGGTTGCTGCGAATGGTCAGTACATGGTACGTATATGTAGATACTAGGATGACTTACACGCCAGCTGCAGATTCGCTTCCCAAGTTGAGTATAATCAACTTCTTCCTCTTCTTTGGGTTCCTGTTCATCTTGAAGTCTTCCATTATCTTGGCTGATACATTGCGTCGACCCTGACCCGGAGAATGGTAAGAAATATCATACTGGTCAAACACACCCTCGAGAATACCGATGATCCCTTCGTTCGGTGCGAAAACGATGCCTTGATCCAAAGGTGGCATTTCACCAACTAGTTGAGCAATGGCCTCCAGCTTATTACCAAAGCCCTGTCCAGCTCTCTGACCTTCACTCAAGCCGAGATCGACCATTCGGATCAGGTTGCCTTCGCTCGCATGAGAGTTGCAGCCAGGATGAACGCAAGCCTCGTCGTCGGTCCGTAGCTCAAGACACTCCTTGCATGCAGTATGTCCGCAGTGTGGTGCCGAGAAGAACATTTGAAGATCGGCGGTGCCTTTGCAGCGAGGAGAATTGCAGTGAAGACCTTGTGTCTTGCCAAGAGTTGGAAGTTGTAGATGATCACGAATAGATACGACAAATCGTTTCGATCTTGTCGTATGCGCGAGTTCTAGAGAGACATCTCGGAGTTGTGACAGTTGCTGTTTAAACATTCGCTCGCGCTGAACTTTTGATGTCTTTTTAAAATTAGCAAAACTGGCCTTAGGCTTCTTCTGTGCCATGTTTAGGATTGCGCGAACACTTTGGCTAGATTCGTCGTCTCCAAGCCAATTGTATTGCGTAACATCTTTCTTGAAATGACCATAAAGATCTCTAATGCCAGGCTCGGTCTTCTCGGTCGTCTTCATCAAGCCCTCAAACTCAGAAAGCAGTTTCAGTAGTTGTTTCTGTGTGCTGCGGAGCTGACACGAGCGCTTTTCAATCAACAGCTCGAGCGCCGACCTGCCCTCCTCGGTCTCAAAGAGCAACGCACACCTTAGCAGTGCTTCTTCGGCACTTGCAGAGTTTTCTAAGCTGTCGTTCAATCGGCTACTCCTGTCTGAGCCTGACTTTTTGTTGAGCTTCTTGATCTGCATTTTTTGGGAGATGAGGTATTGCGACAGCTCTAAGTAGACAGCGTGGTGAGCGGCATCCAGGTCCACTGATACAAGTTTCTCGGAGCAGAGGATGTGCCGGAGCTCGGCTTCATTCTGTCGCACAAAAACATCGAGGAACTCTTGCGCTCGTTCGTGTCTTGCTTCATGCCACTGACGTGACATAACTTCCGTTTGCGACAAAAAGCTTTCCACCTCCGTCTGGTCAAGCCTCGATGTCTTTTCCGCCGAAGTCGTGACGGTACCGTCGCCGCAGAAATATCGACCAAGTTTGATGCCGAGGAAGGACGCCAATTGATTGACATCGGAGAAGTTGGTTAAAGCCGGTGTTCCAGACAGGACCCAGCGTTTATGTGCAGCAACCCGCTTAATGCTCATGGCTATGAAGTTGCTCTCTATCTTGTTTGTGGCATTGAGATAATGATATTCATCAACAATGATTCGGTTGAACCTAAAGAGATGCAGTAGTGGCACTAAGTGTGACGATCTGTTCCCTCTTGATTTGGTATGAGCCTTTGTCTTTGCCTTTGCGCTTTCTGAAGGACCAGAACTTGAGAGCATGGCATTGAATGAGACATAAGCGCTGCCATGCAGAATACGAATTGGTAGTGCGGCTTGGAACTCAGGATCTTGTAGCCGCTCATCCAGGAGTTTTTCAGTCAGTCGTTCGAAATTCTTATACTCATGCCGCTGGTATACAGCCAACTGACTCGGGACTTCACCAACCGCTTTATCCAACCAGCAACTGAATGCACCGCGGCTGGTCATAAAAGGCTCAGGCAAAGCCGCGAATCTTGCAATCTCCGAGACATAAGCTTCTTCGGCAAATAGCGTCCAGGATACTACGATAATCCTGCTTTGCAACAGATCTTCGATCGTGAGATCCTTCAGCTGACCACATTTCTCTATGACAATGACGTTGTACCTCCCAAATTCTTCGGAGCCAAGGAATTTTTGAAGTTCTGTGTTCCACTGCTCGGTGATGTGCGGAGGACAAACAACCAACGTCGCTGCTGAGTCCAGAAGTTGGGGTTGTTTAGCTACCGCGGGTAGGTTGCGTTTGATGATTTCCTCTGATGTGAACCGATTGAACTCGTCTTGGATGAGTCCAATGCTCGCGACGGTTTTACCAAACGACGGTTGATCTGCAAGTACACCACCCCTGACGGATTGCTCCATCTCGACCCGAGCCTCTGCTCTCCATCCCAGACCCGGATGCACGAATTCTTCTATTTCAGAGATGGTGATTGTTTTGCCTAGCTCTTGACTTGCCATCCATGCCACAGAATTCTTTTGCGCACCCCGCAAATACTTCGGCAGTGTAACTAGGGAAGTATGGATGTCGTTCGCATTGCTTTGCAAGCGAAACTTCGGGAGGGGCCGCGAAGATAGATCAGAATGATCTGTAATCAACCTCCAGGCGGTAGTGGCAGATTCCGCGTTAGGAAGTCTCCCTTGAGCACGATGCACCAAAGACATGATATCGACACCGACCCGAATTCGTGTTCCTGATACGTTGCTTGAAGCTTCCAGTTGAACTATCGCAGGGCGCTGCTTGATGGCGCGCTCGAATGTGGCAGCCGCTCGACGATCCTCGTGTGCCGTCGCTACGCGTTTCTCGTTCACGCTCCAAAGGATCTCCGGATAAATTGGTGCGCAAGAGCACTGTCGGGGCCAGTCCGAGTGCACTGCTTGCCAAGATGAGCATTGCGGCAGTGTCCTGACGCTCTCCAGTGCCCATGAATAGTCTGCGAAGGTTTGGACATTAATCTTGTCATGGAGAAAAAGATCTAGGCAGGTAACCATATGAGAGCAATCTGGCAGAACGTTGTCTGCCAGACGTCCTTCTTCAAGAAAGTCCACGTTCAGAAGTACGCTTGCTGGTGTTAGCTTCATTACAGCAGGAGCCCAAACGTCAGGAAACGTAGTCGTGATGGTGTGTACTCGCCCGTCCTCAATCTGCCATGGTCGCCAAGATGGCTGTACGCGAGCAAGTGAGGTACGGCTTTCTCCATAATGCTTTCGAGTGTGATCGTGGCTGAACACAAAGCTGTCATATTCCGAACGGCCTATGGGATTGGGATCAAGGAACAAGTACATGCCGTTGTTGTCTGTTGTTCTTTTGTATAGACCGGTAGATGCTGTCCCGCAGTTTGGTAGATGTTGATAATCGCCAATGATGGCTTCGTGATCATCGCTCTGGATCTTGATAATCCTTGGCACAGTCTCGTCTTTGTAGTCAGAAAGACCCAGTCGGCTCCTCCATGAACTAACTTTGTCGGTCGAGCCGCTAACATTGAGAACGTGGTCTCTGATACAGGGTACACGTATTTCCCACTCAACGCCAAAGAGCGTATCCGTGACCTTGCTTCGCGCGATCGGGCTGCGGAGAAATTCGCGCAAGGAACTATCACCGGAGATATTTGATGGACATTTGACGAATATTGACCAATGGATGTTGCAGCCGACCTTCATTTCAATTGTAGCATGGCGCGAGTTGTAGGTGATCTTCCATCCATGGTACTCTCTAGAGAATTCGCTGATGCAGTAAAACTGTGAGTCAAGCTGTGCTTCCGAGACTACAGTCAAATATTGGGTCAAGATCGGATCTTTCGCTTCCAGCTCAGAGACCAAGTGATGGATGTCAGGGAAAACGTCGAGCTTTAACCGTGAAGGCAACCTGGACTTCCAGCGCTTGATGAATTCGTCAGGTAGTAGCATACGTTGACTAGCTGGCACAGTGGCCTTGTAGACATGTTTAGGATTGCCAGCACACGACGCGCAAGCTGAGTGTTCACACACTGAGCAGAACTGAATTGCGGTCTTGCTTATGGCCTGTTGCCCTTCGCAGTTGCACATACGTGCGCTGAACTTTGCCTCTTCCTGAAGTTTGATAAGGTTAAGATCCTCATAAACGCTTGGTTGCAGCACAGTCCGCTTTAACATCTTGAGCTGAGTGATCATTTCGCCAGTCGGAGCAGGTACTGTTTCGGCAGCTGTCTCTGCTTCATAGGGGCGGAAGGCTTTAGATCCAGCAATGAGAGCAGAGATGAGTGAGGCTCCGATCACTGTGCTGGACATGGCGTTGCCGGCAAGGTTTTGTAGGTCTCTCTGGCTCTCGTTGGAAAACAACAGTCGATCAAGAGGCATACCTTGAATGATCAAGAGCTGGCTCCCATTGAGGGTATGTTGGCGATCGCTCGCAAAATCCTGGCCTCCTGGTGTGATGCACGGCGCTATCCCCAAGTCTGCTTTGAACCGACCCACGTTCTGGCTGACATCCCACAAAGCCATCTTGTACAAAGAATCGTAACCTTTTGCTGCAGCTTCTAGATGAGCGATATCGATGGCATCGTGTACTCTGGAGGACTGTGAGATGTAGAATTTCCTGTCGGCGAAGTCAGGGGGCCTATGTCACCATTAGTCTGGGTATCATGAGTGACAGCAGTGTTACGCAAACTTACATGACAGTGCCGTTATTACTGCGCCAGCTAATAGGACTTAGAAATCCTAGCCTCTTCTCGGAGCGAATGTGATCATTCCTCAGTTTACACAGAGCCCAGTCTGGCTCGTTTTTCAACAAGCTGTAACCGCTTAACTGTTTCAACGACCCTGGGAGGAACGCTTCGTATGGACTACTGCATTGCCTCTCCAACTTTTGCATCAAATCCTTCCACTGGTTTGTCGCACTCTTCACTCCCCTTACCAAAATGGCTCCGCTCGATCACGACCATGTACATGCGCTCCCGGGTCTGATGCAGATAGTAGTTTTTCGTGTCGCAATAAGCCCATTGTGCTTCGTATCCGATATCTCCCCATCTTTTCACTACGTCATCCCATGTAGACGCCAGGTTCTTCACGTTTTCTAAGAGCACTACGCTTGGACGGAAGCGTTTCGCATATGTGTATATCGCTTGCCAAGTGTCTCCAGATTCGCCTCCATCGTCAAGCGTCTTTCCTTTATTGTTCAACCGAGAGAGATCTTTGCAAACGAAGCCGGCGATAAGGATGTCTATTCCCGTAGGTATATTTACCTCTGCGCCATATGCTGTCACTGCTTTGGTGCTGGATTCGCGGAGAAAGTCTCGCACGTCTCTGAACAATCGGGGTGGGTGGAAGTTCCGTTCGATATATCCCTGTTTGAAGACCTCAATTTCTGCTGAGAACTCATGCTGAATTTGTATAGGGGAGTGTCCCTGTCTTTCTAGAGCTGTAGGATGTGTTAGCATACGTTCCGAGCTAGGCATAAAACTGACCAACCTTTCGAGATCTCATCAAGCGCGAGCAAAGGAGATTCTGTGCCAGAGCACATGGTGGCAACCCTGATGGGTCTTTCTCCTAGACTGTGCAAGGCTTCACAAAGACCGAGTTGTACGGCTTTGGCAGTCATGTCGGACATGCAATCTTGGATGTTAGAAAGAGGCGGAAGACTCAGGTCGATGCCTTTTCCAGCTCGAGAGGATTCCCCAGTCTTTTGCTGTCTGCGTTGGTTTGCCTTGGGCTTGGGATCTTCAACGAGGATGCTCTCCTCATCCAACATGAGGTCTAGCGACCCAGCATCGCTTGCCACCGATGCTTCGTCGTCGTCTTCTGAAGAGTCAAGCTTAATATCTAGCTCGCTTTCTTCATCCGTTGCGGGAGACATATAAAGGTCGGATACGTCTTCGTCTTCCACTGCTGGCCCCCCACCTTGGTCCGACACATCATCAGGGAACTGCTCAACATAAGATACTCTAGACCGAGCCCTCATGGAGCGTCCACCGAGACCACGGTTCGATATGTCATTCTGTTTGTCTTGATCTACGTCGGCCTCCTCCGTGTGGATGTATCCTCCGTCAGATGCTGTCTCTGACTCAAGATCATCTTCTAACATGAGATCGTTCGAGGTTATAGGTGAAGGCAGCGCATAGTCGGCATCACGCGTCTGATCATTCGCGTTTACAAGATTCTCGGGTGTCCTAGTGCTTTCGCGCAAGCTTAGCGCCGATGGCCTCAACCTCAGGCTAACGGCCTGCGTATACGCAATGGGTGCGCTATTAGGTAAAAGCTTTCTGCGCTTGACGTAGCCGTACCGCTGTGTGCTATGCTGTGTGTGGGTCCCTCATGCAAACTCTCTGTAGAGGACTGTGTGTTATTCTCGTTCTGATGTAAATCGCTACGCCTAGTCGTTCGGCCTCTGATAGACCTCTCTGGTGCGATACTTTCTGACTGTGGGGTGATTGCGCTTCGCCTGCGTGGGTTTTCAGGTCTCGTCTTCTTCTTTCTCTCGGGTACCCTGCGACACAAGTGTTCGGTTTTGTTCCGCAAACAAGTATCGCAAGGGTCTCCGTTGTTGCACGCCTTGAATCCCTGTCTTGTACAGCGAAGACAACGAGCTGCAATCGCTGCTGATTCTTGGGGCGTTGGTAATCGGCACTTTTTTCTCTTATCTCGTATACAGCGCGTACAGAGATCTGCCCCTTCTTTATGACATTGGTATGCCGCAAGACCTCCACGAGTGAGGCAAAAATAGCAGCAGTCTGGAGGAATGACTTGATCGGTATCGTCATTTACTTCGGGAGGTGCCGTCAGATTGTCTGGTGTAGAAACTGTATCCACTACTTTTGGTCAGCACTTGGAGTCATGTTGATAGGGTACACGATATACCATTGGCAGGCCGGGCTGTGTATGCGCGGCGAGCCTGATTGCCTCGGGTCTGAGTCTCGATCAATGGACTACGCTCGATTTGCCCTGTAAGGGTAAGAACGCGTCGTGGAGCGACTTTGATGATGTTGTCATCCCATTCAGGTACACTGCGTGCGGGCGAGAGTTCAGTCACGCGCTTGCGCTTGCACCTGCGCTTACGCGACTTGTCGAATGGCACGGTGAGAGAATGCGGGCGCGAGACGCGAGATTCAGTATAGGAACAATATGAAGTGGGACTAGGTAGTACTGAAGTCGCTGAGCACGCTCACGGCATGCAATTCGCGGCGGAGTGCATCAATGTTCGTGCGGCATGCGGATGCAGGTACGTAGCGCGAGACGCGTCGACATGTCGACGCGTCTCGCGCTACGTAGTGGAGCAAAAGCACGTGTAGCCAGCCCCTCATCACGGCATCTACCCCGCATGCTGTCTCTTACCATTGAATGGCATGCCCTAAAAAAAAGTTCCTGGAGTGACGGCTATGTCTTAGATAGATGACCAGCTGATTGAAGGCACAGAAGACATGTGCGAGGCCGTTCAGAGCTTACATAGCCAGAGCGGATAGGCTACCACGTTGGGAAAGGTGCCGTTATCCAACAAAGTCGCAGCTCGTGTGTTCCCGCGGGCCTGGTCACAGTACTTTGTCCTATCCATTGCAGCAAGATCGAGAGGAAACACGTAAATCTGCTGTCTTTTCCTTGTTCAAGATAATCAGTAAAGAAAGCAACATGTCTAAAGAGCCAGTCAACACTTTTGAGGACCTCACTGGCATCTCAACTTCCTCGTATAGCAATCCCTACGACGCAGTGATTGCGGTGTGCGAGAATGACCCGGTAAGAAGCTTGTATATTTGGTCTTTGCACGTACTGAGCACAAATTGCAGACGCGAATTCAAGAAAAGTATCAGTTGCATCGCACTACAAGAAATGCACAGCAAAAGGCGAAGATGCTTGACCCAAACTTTCAGGGTGTCAACATAGATCCGATACTGTTGAGACTGCATGATCCCACTGTCGAGCCTGGATACAAAGACCCCCGCAACTGCTTTGTAAGAACTCAAAGCACGAACCGCATACAATACATGCACTGACCACACGCACCACAGGTGTTTTGGGGAAGACCGACACAGCAAGTCAAGGATATGATCAATCGAGTGCAACAGGAACTGCTAACGGCGGTACCTAGTACGTAACTATCGTCGTTGTTCCAATTCAATCCTAACACAAGTAGATCTCTGGCTTATGCCTCGGGACAGCCAGCACATCACGGTGCTGGAGATAACGCATTCAAAGACGGCACTAGAGATCCAAAATCTGGTGGATGGAGTACGAGACAAAATACCTGCTATCACTGACTACACCCACGACCACCGTGCGCGCCTCATCAAGCCTCTCATTGGGTACGACGCCTCAGCCATAGCGTTAAGCTTTGTACCTGCAGCCAGCGAAGGTTTACATTCCGGTCGTACACCAGAGGACGACAAATTCACCTACCATCATCTCCGCCGAGATCTCTTCTCCATGTGCCGTGATGCAGGTCTCCAAGTAGAGTCCCGGTACGTTGTGCCTTCAAGCCATCTCACTATTGGTCGCTTTATTCATACCAAAGACTTGGAAGACGGGAATGGCTCGCCTGATCCTGAGAAGACAAAGGCATTGGTAGACAAGATTGAAGAGATCAACGCCTGGCTCGAGAGGGTGTATTGGCCGGAACATAACGAAGGCAGAATACCTACTGGTGGAGAGTTCAACGTGGGACAGGAAAAGGGTCTGCATTGCGGGACGGGTACTCTGTGGTACGGTGGAGGCGAAGCATTGCATCTTGGGGAAGGTTACTGAGCGGCATGGACGATCTGAACTTTTGTAGTTGCTCAGTCCATTCTTCTAGTGGCGTCTTTCACATCTCAGCATTTGTCTTCTCTGTTGTCGAATTGAATAAAGTAGAATGCGCTTGCCGTCGCATCACTATAGGCGTTCTGGTCCTCCATCGCAAGATACATCGTCGGCCAAGAAACAGTAAGAAGACAGTGCGATGATCAGCCTGGAGCCCGACCATGGCAGAATGCGAAGGCATCCACATCATTGTTTGTAGCAGCTTCTGCGAGTCACAAGGCACGCGGCGTTGCGGACGGCGGGGATGACGTGTGGCTTGTGGCTTGTGGCTTAGTCAAAGCGCGTTCCTGAAGCTCCCCACGCGGCATCACAGACCCTGACGGTCGACTTGTATTACGCCTGTTGCAGCTTTGGCTTGCTTAGTGGCAGCTTTTGGACCGGACAGATCATCGCATAGATATTACGACAAGAGTGGACCAAAGTTGTCCTTTGTATTGCAGCATAGACACGTTTGCGATCCCGTGAGGCTCCATTACTGCTGCCTCCTCCAAGACCATACGTGGCATACATCACTCCCTACATCTTCGAATTCGATAGCGACCTCCAAACACCAACCATGTTCAATCGCGATCGACTCCCAGGCCTTCCTGGAAGCTCCCCTCGACCACCACCACGCAACGACGGTTACGGACAACCACCGCAACAGCAACCACCACAAGGGCCTCCACGAGGACAAGACCCAAGAATGGCCGGCTACGGGGCTCCACCACCAGGCGGGCAGCGTATGCCTGCAAGAGCACCACCAGGAGGCGGCGGAGGAGCCGGGCCTGCAAGACAGTTACGGCCCATCAAGAGCCCCGGAGGCAATGCCTATGCCTTTGGCAATATGTACGTACAGTCTGTGAGGATCCCCTTCGAGCACCCTGCTGACACCTCAAAGTGTCGCAGTCTCCCCTCAGGACTTCCAGCCAAACCCCGACGGCTCTGATGTCTACATTATCCTCAACGGAAACTTCGCCCTTTCTGCGCGACCTACACAAGGATGCAATCCGGGTGAGATTGGTCTCACGGATGCACAGCGAACATGGGCTAGTATATCACTTGGGCCTCAAGAGATTGTCACAGCAGCACCGTACGATCACTTTGGTCAGAGCGGCGGAAAGTCGTACTTGGGTGCAGTTGATGTCGAGGTCGGATTCGCGGGGAGAAAGGCCACGGAGACACCGTACGACCAGGACGAGCTCGCTACCGTCTTCAAGAAGAGCTTCGAGAATCAAGTCCTTGCGCCAGGCCAACAGCTCTTGATTGATATCAAGAGTATACCCCTGAGGCTATCGATACGAACTGTCACGCTTGCGGACCTGTCCATGGAGAAAGATGATACGGACGCGCCCTCCATCACCGATCCGCGGGCTCGTGGCATCCTCACAAGACATACTCAGGTCGATTTCTTCAAAGACGCGCGAACAGACATCAAGCTGAAGGCGTCAGCGCGACGCGCAGCGGCAAACTCCATCATCCAGCCAGGTTTCAAGTTCGAAGACATGGGCATTGGTGGCTTGGATGTTGAGTTTGGTGCCATCTTTCGACGAGCTTTCGCTTCCCGCATCTTCCCTCCAGGCATCCGGGAGAGATTGGGTATCGATCACGTGCGTGGTATGCTTCTTTATGGACCTCCTGGAACTGGTAAAACTTTGATTGCTCGGCAAATCGGAAAGATGCTGAACGCCCGGGAGCCCAAGGTCATCAACGGCCCCGAGGTGTTGAACAAGTATGTCGGAGCGTCAGAAGAGAATATCCGAAAAATGTTCGCGGACGCAGAGAAAGAACAAAAGGAGAAGGGTGATGAAAGTGGTCTCCACATCATCATCTTCGACGAACTAGACGCTGTATGTAAGCAAAGAGGTTCTGGTGCGGGCAGCGGCACTGGCGTGGGCGACAGCGTTGTCAACCAGCTGCTATCCAAGCTCGATGGTGTGGACCAGTTACACAACATTTTACTCATTGGTATGACGAATCGTATGGACATGATCGATGAGGCCCTCCTGCGACCCGGTCGTCTCGAGGTGCACTTGGAGATTTCCCTGCCTGATGAATCCGGCCGAGCGCAGATCCTCAAGATTCACACAACAAAGATGCGTAAGAACAACGTTCTTGAGCACGACGTCAGCGTCGAGGAGCTGGCCAAGTTTACAAAGAACTTTTCTGGAGCTGAACTCAATGGTCTAGTCAAGGCTGCCACATCTTACGCTTTTGGTCGACACCTTAAAGACGGCACCACTGTCAAGGCAGACGTGGAAGATATCAAGGTTACGCGACAAGATTTCCTGAGCGCGCTTGATGACGTGAAACCACTCTTCGGTGTTGCCGAGGAAGAGCTTAGCAAACGACTACGACACGGCATCATCCACTACTCATCATTCATCAAGGACATACTGGAGGATGGACGCCTATATATCAACCAAGTCAGAAAACCAGAATCGAGTCCGCTACTCTCTGTTGCACTACACGGCCCACCTGGTTCCGGAAAGACCGCCTTGGCTGCCAAGATGGCAATTGATTCAGGCTACCCGTTCATCAAGTTGATTTCGGCTGAAGACATGATCGGCTACAGTGAAATGCAAAAGGTTCAGCAGCTTGACAAGGTGTTCCGGGACGCATATAAGAGTCCACTGAGCGTCATCGTCATCGACTCAATTGAGTTGTTGTTGGACTGGGTACCGATTGGCCCTAGGTTCAGCAACAACGTTCTGGCTGCCTTGAAGGTTCTGCTTGGCAAGGAGCCACCAAAGGTATGCAGAGCCCTTACACCAATTCACCTGTGACATCCATCTAACAAACCTAGGACCGTCGCTTACTGATCTTCGCGACAACAACCGAACGATCGGTACTCACACAGCTCGATCTCTTCGCCCGGTTCGATGCCGAAATTGCAGTTCCGAACGTGAATACACAAGCTGAGCTCGCAAATGTCCTGCGTGAATCCGGCGCTTTCTCCGATTCCGATCAGCAGCGTGCCATCAGTGAAATTCAGGAGATGACGGGTAATACCGAAATTGGGGTTGGTATCAAGAAGATTCTTACCGGTATCGAGACCGCGAAGCAGGACCAAGATGTACCTGGCCGCTTTGCTCGCGTCATGTCTCGTGCAATTGCTGCGAACCGGAGTTCGATTTAAGCCTGTCAGGGTTCAAGATTGACGAACTACTTGTAAGATGATTTAAGATAAATCAGCATTAGTATCTGTAGATGTATCTCCCAACCACTATGATGACAGCATCTGTTGTTGGAGGTGTAGAGCAACTAGTAAAGAGAATTGACCATACTGAAGGCTCTTTCTCTGAATCCTCTGTTGTAGTTGCACTCAATCACGCCTCAACATCTGAACACTATTCGCCCAACTTCTACCCCAACCCCTGCTCGGCTCCAACCAAAGCAACATGTTCAGTTCTCGTCCGGAAGCCTCGATGTTCCACAACATGTCCTCCTCTCCTTACACTACTGCAAACCTCTCAATCACTTGTCAGGCCGCTTTCCAATAACCTCACATCTGACACCCGTCCGTACCCTCGGCCTCACAACGCAGTAGGCAGGCACTGCTTCACCATGCTGGATCCCTGCATTGTAGGTAGATATCCTTTTGTTTCGGAAGTCGCCGCCGCCGCCGCCGCCTTCCTGCTTTCCCCCCCGAGTCGTACTTGGGCCGCCTTGCTTCCGATTTGGTATGCAGGAAATGGTGGCGTGGCGTTTGGGTGGAGATAGATGCACGACATCCTGTGGCTTGGGGGTACACGGCATGAGCTTGGATTATGGGTAAGTTGTCAAGGTAGTGACTGGCATGAGATGTAAAACAGTGGGTTTTGATGTGAAACTCTAAACCGGTATTCTTCGTCAGGCGGCGTGTGGCTTGGTGAGAGGATGAACAGTGGGCAGCATGTGCAATCAGTTGGCTTACGGGTTGACGTTGCGGATCCGCTGCAATGACACACTTAATCAATATCAAGATCACAATCACTCGACGTCCCCCACGCTGCGATCAAGCTGAAACATGGAGTTTTCATATACTTATGGGTGGGCTAGTCTGTTGGGATACAGTCACGGTGGTTGTATAAGCCGTTACATCAACATGTGACTAATAATAGACAAAACACATCAAGAGCCCCTCGTGACTGACTAGTCATCCTCCAGCAACATGACATGATACCATCATGACGCTGACTCAGAAGCAGTCCAGTTCCCAAACCAGGGAGACGAAAAGAGAACACCCCGCTGTATCCAACGCCTTAAGACCGCCAGTCGAGCCCCACCGTATACTCGTCCAAGTTCGACGAATGAACATGCTTACCAACTCATAGCTCGCCTCCGGTCCATCAACCGTTGACAAGGGATTACGCCAGCGCCGCACTATTCAGGGCCAGCAAGTCGATTGACAGCCGCTATTCATTCGCTGGCTATCGACAAGCGCGTAGCACTTGCATCGAGCAGCGGGCCGGACCGCGTCACACACTTGCTGGAAAAGGTAAAATGCCGGTGTGCGGGTTCGTTCGCTAAAGCAGCGAGGCCGAGAGTGGAGCGGGAGATCGTGAACGACAGTTCGCAACTTGACGCGTAACGCAAACAGTGTGATAACGTCGTGATATACAAAAGCAATAAGAAATTCCGTAGATTCCAAGAAAAAACTGTAAAGTGATTGTGTGCCGCTCGAATTTTCGAAGAAACCGAAAGTTGTATGTTTGTATCATCCACAGGGCCGTAAGGCAATTTTGTAAGAAATGCAAAGTACTAGTAGTCGACTGGTGCTGGATATCGTGCTTTAGCAGTACGAAATTGATCTGGGTATTTTCGTGCCGCTCGCTCGTTTAGTGAGCTGTCAAAGTCTTAGTTATATTGTTTGGTGTGGAATGTCATGAAACTTACTCAACTCGCTTCTGTGTGTATTGCAGATCTTTCTGCACCTCTTTTGCGGCTTTCATGCCATCGGCAAAGTTCATGCGTGCACCGGCTAATCTGCGCTGAGCAAGTGCCTGTAATTCAAGGAGTTCGCGATGTTTAGCGTTGAGTTCGCCAGATCTGGTTGTCATGTCAGCTATGCAACCACAACCAAGACCACGCGATCGGTCTCGCAATAGGAAGTGTTTGAACTTACGTTTGTGCTTGTCTCGATAAGCTCCGATCCAGCGGCATTGGGTCGAATGAGCCGTTCACACGGCTGCCCATGTAATCGAGGAGATCCACGCTGGCGGCGCCGCTAGTCGACTCGTAATCGCTTGCACTGCCGGCGTAGTTGCTGGAAGTTGCTGATGGCTCGTACGACGGCACACCAGATGTTGTGACGCTATCCGGGGCCTCGGGGGGTGATGCTGACACGCGTCCATAGCCATGTTGTTGGGGCGGGTAGTAGAAGCCTGGCTTTTGTGGCATGGTGATCGGATAGGAGGACTGGGGGTAATGGTAGAAAGAGTGGGTAGAAGCCATTTCGAATAGCGTTTTATCCACGATAGGTACTGAGAGGGATTGGGTGGTGTGTTGGCACGAAGCTCAAGTGTGTTGATAATTAGAGTGATTGGTAGAAGCACTGAAGCCTGTACTCGTTGGATCAAGGGGGCAGAATGTAATATAGTCTGATGATATCTCTGGAGAGATGAGTGAAAGAGAAGCAGAAGGACATTTCGTTCGGTCTGTGAAAAGGCCTCTTTTTATACCCTCTAGCCGTAGACATGCTAGGAACATGCTGGTCAACGGGGAGTAGCTTTGACCCCTTCATGCCGACTCAGGCTCGTAACCCCGCCCTTGTGGTGATAAAGTTGCATAGTCTTGCGTCCACTGAGGTCTCATTCCGATAGAGCCGGTCTTGAAAGCGTCATTTAGACTGGGCTGGATGAATGCCCTTGGCCGTGGGCTGCAGCCGATCCACGATGCCTCGGAGCGATACTGGATGCTCAAAGTGCCAATTGGCCGGGACAAGAGACTAGTGGAGTAAAAGCTCAGCTTTTATCAGTGTAGAAGGTTCAGCGGAGCGAATTGGCGCGCAATGGCAAACGGTTGCGACTGTAGAAGCAGTGCCGTCTATGACCGACATCAGTGCGTTTTGCTAAAGGCAGCAAGGCAGAGTAAGCGCAGCAGACGCGGACACCAATGTCATGCAAAAGCAGCGCCGGTGGAGCTATGTACATGCATGGGTAGGCTGCCGGACGGACATGCTAAGTGTTGTCAAATTGATGCGTTGGCTCGACAGCTGCCAGCGCCTTTGAGCATGCAATCTGGAACGGGATGCGGAGGATCAGACAGTACATGACACCAGTGGCGGGGATTGTTTGCACGAGATTGTAGAAGAAAGATTGCGCGTGCGCAGATATGCAGCGCAATGGGAGGACGACATTTCTTGGATTTTTGTCATGGTCACGGTCATGGAAGGTCGTGGAGGAATATTCGGGTCCTAGCAGAGCCCCGCCTGCTCGTGCCCCTCCCTGGGTCAGTGCGTCGTCATCTTGGGAGCAGCAACAACGACAGGCCTTTTCACCACCAATTGGCCATGCACGCGAATGCAACGCCTGGCTGCAGGACAGGCCTGCTGGCTCTTGATGCCTGAATCCGATGCTCAATCCCTGCACTGCGTAACCACGCACGACACCTCACACGCATCCGTCGACGTTCCGATTACAATTCCACCATAAGGTAAGAGCGTGTATAGTGGCGGTGAGGGCTCTTGTCTAGCTCCATCTGATGACATGTGATCATCGCGGTATGCACCTAACGTCCTTGCATAGACTGTCCAACGGCCTTTTAGTGTGGCGATGTCCACTGTGCAGCCGTTCTTGGTAAGCTACCGCCTCCCAAGTTACACTTCATGATCGCAGAAACTCATCGAACTACTACAATCTCAGAGTCAATGACAACCTTGGAAATGTACAAAGCTTCATGTCCAAGTCATACCAAGCTTGTGCTCAGGGAAACTGTTACATCGGTGCCTCGATGGCGTTTTACGATCCGATCCGGTGCACAATTGTCAAAGGCAGCCATGTGAGCTGCGCGTGGTAGCTACTCAGAGTCACTGTCGTACATGATTCCCAATATCTGGCTCAGCCACGGACTAAATTCTCGTCAACGGAGCAATGCCATGGCTTTCTGGACCACTCCAACGCAGGAACTATATGCCGAACCTGGCATGCAGCTTCGGTAGCACTGTACTACTAGCAAAGATGCGCTACTGGGATAGTCTTCAGAAAGCACGACCCATCGTTCGGGCTTGGTTAGGCACAACGTTCGGGTGCCCAATCCATTGTATGGCACTTGGGCGATCATCCACATGCGTATGCACTGGCGCCCACCTATGCTCGCTGCATATGGATAAGGCCGCTTTTGACAGCGGGAGCCACTCAAGGTCGGTCGCAGTGGTGGAAGCTTGTCATTTGGAGAATTGATGCACCTTCAGGTGCGGGTCTCTCGGCAAAGGTCGAGTTACTCCCAATTCATTACAGACTTGTAGTCAAGTCTTCCTAGGGCGAGGCATAGGGAGGTCTACCGGTGAACAGTTCGTCTGCTTGCCTTATTGCTATCTCCCACTTTGAGGCATTGTTCTCACAGGTATACAGACGGAATTTGTTCATGAACACTACATTCGCAGGCGACCTTGCTCCATCTAGACAAAAGCAGTGCTCATCAATAACCTAGATCCACTGCCGGCCCGTCCCGAATGTCCAGTGATGCTATTCCTCGTCTGAGTCACTTATCAGAGCCTCCACCTCGATACCGCGCCGCCTCAGTCTATCGATACTGCCTCCAATGTAAAATCTAGCGATAGGCCGACCCCCAGTATAAAGCTTGACCTTGCGCAGCTTTGGGAAGCCGCCGTGTTGACGACATGCGAAGGAAATACCATCTACGATATCCCAAAGGTTACTGATCATCTCATCAATATGAGTGATGACCAGTTCCTCTAGAGTGGCAGGCAAGATCCCGCCCGCCTCTTCGTCTGGCAGCTCTACAGTTTCGCCTGTGAGCAAGAGATGGGGGATTTCAAGGTGGCGTAGCTTGGTAAAGCTGCTGTAATCCAAATGTTCGAGGACCCCAACGTAGGCTTGATTCTCACAACCCTTCATTGACAAGTTCAGTGTCAGTCCTTCCAGTGTGTTTGTCAAACCTGAAAGCTGTTTCTTGACGAAACGGTACAGAGGGTGAAGATCATCATGATCACCATCATACATTTGACCTTTAAAGACTGCAGTGTACTCAGGTAGGCGGCGTGGATTACCTGGATAGGCTTGCGTGACTATAGTGTTGGAGAACCAGATGTTCAACTTCTTGAGAGACGAGAAACGCGAGATGAACTTGCTTGTGTTTTCGGGATGTTTAACCTTGAATTCCGAGGTACACATATCCCATGTTAGAGTACTGATAGACGATGTAACGTGTTTTGGGAGGTCACAGTTCTCTAGACTGCAACCACGACCAATGCGCAAAGCTCTGAGCGATGGTAGCTCACACCAGGATCACTCGAAGACTTGTGCATTGAAGTACAGCTCCTTAAGCTTCATCAGTCCTTTGGGTTGGAAAGCATGTCGCACACCTCCGCCGTTCCATCTTTTTGAGGACCAAAGATGAGCTGAACTGGGCTTGTTACATCCGTATAGCGTCGGTAGTCGTATTTGTGGCGGAAAGACTGTGCAGCAGCCAACACCTCGAGCTCCAACACCTCTAGGTTAGGCGTCTGCTCCAAGATCAATGCGACTAGTGCGCATTCGTTTACTACCGATTGTACAGAGTGAGATAAGCGAGCCTCTTGTGGGAACAAAAGCGACGGCTTGACGGTAATCATACGGTCCTCTGGATGTATTTCCAGGTTGCGTATGATATTGCCCAGATTCGGCTTCTTGATCAAGGCCGTGGTTAATTCGGCAATTTCGCTATCTTTCTCATACTGACGGCGATCAGGGATGCGGATATTCCGCCAGAGATGGTATTGGGCGATGGAAGCCATCTGTTTAGACGTCAGGGCTGATGAGCATAAGCTGTCCCTGTTAAGGCTAGATGCAGCTTTGATAAGCAGTTCATTCGGAAGCGTCTCCATGATTGGTGTTGCGGTGTGTATCGTAGTCGTATCGGGAGAGTTTTGTCGTTGGTAGTTGCTAACGATTTGATTACCGTGTGCATACAATATGCAATGTGAGTTGAATTGAAGTTATGTAGGTTAAGCAGACCGTGAAATAGTAGATGTTCTAATATAGGTACCCAGAAGAACGCACTGAAGAGGGCGAGGCAGCGCAGACTCTACGTAGACGAAATCGCTTGTAAACAGTGCCCCTTGCTAGTGAATTCACCAACCGTGTTGTGGTGGGCCGCCCTAATGCTATGACGGGAGCCTAAATACCCTCTGAGTTTGTATTAATGCTGTGATTTCGCCCAATCACCATCATGATCAGTGAAATGAAGCTGCAACATTAGCAACGTGATTGTTTTGATAGCGCTCGATGTCATCGCACTTCACGGTGACAGAGTACGCGTCCCACCTCCTCAAAGGCAGGCAACCTGGAAACTGTCGAGGACTTCCCAAGTAATATGGAGAGCGACATCTAAATCTGAGTAAAGACACGAGGATGGGCGTAGGTGCAAGGCCGTGAGTGGCGTGAATCTTCCTTTTCTCGTGGAGTAGCTTCCCCACAACACGCTAATCCGGGTAAATTACCTCAAGCGCGAAGTCATCATAGCCGCCTCTGGTCAGCAACCATGGCTTTGAGCAAACACGGCTTTGGAGGATTTCCGAAGCGGGCTCATTTTCATAAGTGTGATGGCACATGAGTGGAAAGAAGAGGCCAACCGCGAGGTAGTAGGGCACTCCTTTGGCATGATGAACGGATGGAGCGACGAATAGCACCCCGCATCCTCCTCCCGCCATGCATCGCGGAGAAACAATAGCGAGTGAGTACAACTGCCGAGCATGACGTTGGGAGCTGTAGGGGCGTCTAAGTTCGATGCTGTAAGTACATATCGCCATCTGGGCCCTCGACATCTCTCGATAGCATCAGCGTCGATCCTCTCGTGCATCCTTGTTGACATGGCGTTAGATTCTCTCCTTCACCTGCCACCTTACTTGTGGCTTTCTCTCGTCCTCGTTATACCTCTTGCGACGCTTCTCCACGATATCTGGGTATGGCAACGAATGCCTCCAGGTCCCACGCCTCTTCCATTCCTCGGCAACAAACTCCAGCTCCCAAAATCGAAGCCCTGGATCCAGTTCCAGGAATGGTCGAAAATATACGGCTCCATCTTCACGATATGGATTGGTCGCAAACCTACCGTCGTCATATCCGACCCCAATATTGCTGTCGAGCTCATGGAGAAGCGGAGCACGAAATACTCGTCGCGTCCGCGCATGGTGGTTATGGGCGAGATACTGTGGGATAATGCTAGTATACTGGTACAACCATATGGCAAAGAATGGAGTGTGCGGAGAAAGCTCCTACACCAGGCTTTGACACCCAAGGCGCTGAGGCTATACAAGCCTGTTCAGACAGCAGAGGCGTCGCGGCTTTGTCAGCAGCTTCTTGATAGCCCGATGAATTGGGAGAAACTGCTTGAACGCTTTACTTCCAGTATCGTTTTCTGTGTTGCATACGGACATCGTATCGACTCGCTCAATGCCAACGTCATCCATCAGCGCTTCAAGTTCATGCATGTCGCCGCATCGCTGAATGTACCGGGAAAGTACCTGGTTGAATCGTTCCCTATCCTGAAGCACGTTCCAGATGCTCTGGCGCCTTGGAAAGCAGACATCAAAGCGCGTGGTCGTGAGGAGGCAGCTGTGAACATGGCCTTGGTGGATGTCGTACGCTCGGATCTTGCGAGAGCAAAAAGCCAGGGCGAGGATATTCCAGATTCGCTCTGCAAGCTTCTTCTCGAACTGCGAGAGATGGAGCATATCCCGTTGTCAGATCGCAACTTCTCCTACATCCCAGCATCGCTTTTCGGCGCCGGATCTGATACTACAGCCTCGACTCTCTGCACCGCCTTCCTGGCGTTAGTCACGCATCCTGAGACGCTGCATGCCGCCCATCACGAACTAGACACTATCGTCGGTACTGACCGCAGTCCCACATTCGGAGACGAAATGAACCTGCCATACATGCGCGCTCTGGTAAAAGAAGTTCTTCGCTGGCGCCCCGTCGCAGTTCTCGGAGGTACACCTCATGCCTCTACAGAGGACGATCGTTACGAAGGCTACTACATTCCTTCTGGCACCACCATTCTAGGAAACTCATGGGCTATTAACCTCAACGAGGAGTACTATCCGAACCCACACCAGTTCAACCCTACACGCTTCCTTGACGAGGCGCTCGCCGAACGCTCCAAAGCTCCAACACCACTCACGGGCAAACATCATCCAGCGAAATCAGGTCACTCATCATTCGGCTGGGGAAGGCGCATTTGTCCTGGTGCCAATCTCGCGGAGAATAGTTTGTATATTGCGCTGGCGAAGATTCTATGGGCATTCGATATCCAGCCCAAGGAAGGGGTCCAGTACGATACTTTTGCCTATACCGAGGGTTTCAACATCCGGCCTCGGAAATTTGAATGCGAAATCAAAATTAGGAGCGAGGCGCACAAACGGATACTAGTGGGTGAGGTGAAGGAAGCTGAGAGTGTGTTGGAGAAGTTTACGCCTTTTCAGGAGTAGGTAAATATGCGTGATGAAGCAATAGGCATATTTAAGAGTATTCGAGTTGCTTGGTTGATAAGATCGTAATTCATCGTAACGTCATACCTATCTCTACCTAAGTTACATGTCCAGACATCGCGAAGCGCGAAAGAGCGCATCGTTACTCGTAGTTTCCCAGAACGATATCAAGCTCATATCACCCAGTATATCCCAATCCGAACCTCTAAGATCCGAGAGTTCTAAAGACCAAAACGCCATCGCCATGCAATCAAGTAAAGATGACCCGAAACCCAATGCCAGTCTCCCTTCTCACTTATCACGCTCCAAAGAAAACAGCGACGCCAACTGCCAAAACTACAGCCAGTAAGCTGCCCCTCTCTTTGACTCCAGCACCGGTATTCTGGACCAACGCCTCTGTGCTGAGACTCTTCCTGCCCTGCGCACCGCTCACGCCGTTGGCGCGATCTACACTCGCAATCGCAGGTCCGACGTTGAAGAAGTCCACCATGACGAAACTGGCCGGCTTGCCATAAACACCCTCACACTCCTGCATCGATTCGCCCAGGCTACCGAAGCCAGCTTCCGCATTCGTGACGTTGGCATAAGTCTCGTTGGGAGATTGGATACCGAAGAGCTGCGTCTCGTACAAGAAGTGGTTTTGGAGGAACATGCGACCGGACTCTAGGGCGGTTGCGGGATTTCCCGCGACAGCTGCCGGGCGGGCGGGGTTACAGGAGTAATTCGAAGGAGAAATGTTTTCGTAGTCGTTTTCAAACATGTAGACGAACTGGTCCATGAGGTATGGGTATTCTGGCGAGGGGTTCGGGAGACTAGCGACAAAAGACATCAAGCGGGTGTTGTTACCGATTAGAGTGTCAAGCGTGGGCCATGTTTGCGGTGTGGTGGTCAAGTCTGGGGGACTGTAGGCGAGTTTGTCGAGGCCCGAGGAAGAAAAGACGGGGCCAAGGTCTGCGGGAGCGGCGTTGTCTGCGTTGACGAGAATAAGGGTTACGACGTCATTTGTGTTGGCGTCCATCCAAGTTTTAATCTCGCCGAGCCAGCTCTCTAGGGTCCCGGCGTCGAGGAGATCGCAACTGCTATGACAAAGGTGCCATGCTGCATTGCCAGTGCCGTTGGCTTTGTGGACTTGTCCGGAGAGGAGGCGCACGCCAGCGTCGAGTTGAGTTGTGGTGTTGTAGTAGTGGTTTCCAGAGGTTGAAAATGATGTCTCTTGATTCCGGAGAAAAGGAGAGTTGTGTGCACCCAAGTGTGTGATGTTGTTGTATGGGCGGGTGCATAGATCGGGTGAGTTGTTGCAAGCGTTTTGTGCCGAGGCGGGTGTGTATAGCAAGGGCAAAAGAGCCGAAGCTTGGAGTAGTATGCTTCTCGAAAACATGTTGATATGTGTGTTGGATGTGTAGGATGACCCTTCTCGTTTAGTCACCTTAGCAGCCGTTTTCCGTTTCCCGTGATTGTCGTTGTCGTTGTCGTCGTCAAACGGGAATGGTAAGTCGTATGCCGGAGGACAATGGAACAATCTGTGCAATATCCACAAATAATGTCAAAGCAACAATGTCATTTAACACTGTAAAACCGTTGGAAGAAGCAAAAGTAGCTACCCTGGAACCATCAAGGCCGGGGATCACGACAGTATTATACTATTGCGCAGCAGTCGTCTCAGCCTAGCCACCCAAGCCTGTATACGGTAATCATGGAAACAGCTGGTAGCTAGGCGCAAGAAAAAAGTGGCGCGCTACCCACCCTCAAACTGCCACAAAGAGTGGAGCCTTGCCAGCAGTTCACAAACGGCGTTCTCGCACTCACTGCACAGCCCACGAAGCGACGCGGACAAACTGGTGTAAGAGTTTCAGGCCTCGTCAGCCCCCGGCCAAGCGAGAGGCGCCGCGACGCTGCCGAAACATGGGTTGCGATTGCATTGACTGGCGACATGGGCTTCTGGCAAGGCCGTTGCTGGTGGGACTGACATTGGCAACTCTGGTGGCATGGGCAGCGCGTTACGCGTCTGGAGGCGGGCAGGCGGGATGGTCATGTCAGGTTGTTGGAATTTCGATGGACCCTGGGTTGCTGCGGCCGAGTTCCTATTGTTGGAGTGGCGGGATGCGGCTACAGACTTGGCACGTGCCCCCCCCCCCCCCCGGCTGCGTTGGCTCCCGGTAGCGTCGATCTGGTAGCCCTGTCGCGGTACCGAGTGCTGGTGGAAGACGCGATGATGACAAGCATGTGTTGGCTGAAGATGGGATCTACAGGTGAGCAAAAGCAGACCTGAAGCATATAGTAGCCTCGAAGCTCCTGTCGCCAGCGGACTGAGCATTGCAACACCATCGCGACTCGTCCCCGATACGCCAGACCGCTGTCCCCAGCCACACTGAAAAAATCGTTGCCCGCCCAACCTCATCAACACCCATCGTCAACAATCATCAATCGTCATCATCCTCCAATACCCACAAAAGTCTCTCGAGATTCCACGCGTCCGACTCCACACATACACCGCCAATCACCAACCACACTCCCTCCCCCCACCAAACAAGCCATCTCACCATGGTAACCCTCCGCGCTCCAACGTCCCTGCCGTCCACCGAACCATCCCCGTCGCTCGCACCACCTGCCCTGGCATGGCTATCAGGTTCCTGGAATGTGACCCATTCCACGCTCCCCATGTGGAAGAAGTCGCGCAACGTGCGTATCACATACACGGCCATTCCCTCGACGCAGCCCCCGCAGATCGACGACGTCGTCACGTACCAGTCTCTGGGCGCTGAGAAGATCAAGGCTGTGCATGGAGTCGACAAGCCCTTCCATGTGCCCAACACAGCACCGGCGACAGAGGCAGGTGGCGAGAGCGTAGCGAGCCTGGGTTACAACTGGCGCGGCAAGGGATGGTTGGTGATTGCGACGAGCAAATGGGAGATACTGGGATATGGCCATGACGAGGCGTCTGACAATAGCTGGGTCGTCACCTATTTTGCCAAGACACTGTTTACGCCTGCCGGTGTGGATTTCTACTCCCGAAAAGGTAGTCTGACGCCACAGATGATTGAGAGTATCAAGGCTGGACTTGCTGGTCTCGGTGGTGAGGTCGCCAAGTTGGCAGCTGAGGTATTCGAGGTCAAGATGGATGGCGACAGCAAGGAATGAGCACAAGTTGGTGCGATTTGAACATTTAGCCATATACCCCGGGCATATCACGCCTTTGCGCTTGAGTTGCTATGCATACAGTACCTCCTACCAACGCCTTGTATCTGTGCACCTTCTCTTAGTTCAACGTTGAAATGATTGCAGACAACCATTCCACCCGTGCGCCACGAGCCCAAACGAACCGACTACGCCGAAACACGATAGTTACCTAAAGTCATTCAATCCAGGAGATTGACGTAGGGGCTCGCAGCTGCTGCATACGAGCGCCCAGTTTGGGCATGACTCTCAGGAACCAGTGACTCGACATCAAGATCAAGGAGCAAGCCCGTCTTCTTGGAGCCAGTTGCCACTTTCTCAAGCGATATCCCCATCAGCTTGCCACTCGAAATTCCAGTTCCAGGTGTAGGTGCTCCATGTGCGTGGTATTGAGCCTCCTCTTCCCGCATCTTTGCGTAAGCACGCGCGTCGTCTTCCCGTACACCGCCACCATTAGCGTAGACATCCCACCGCATGGTAGTGCAATTCAATAGACCCGGCGTCACCATGCGCGGAGTAGATGTATGAGTACCGATAACACGTCTAGAGGATCCTCGGTCGGACATTGTGTCTTCGAGCATTAGAGCCCGCGTGTTTGGCCGGACCCCACGAAACGATGTTGCTCCGTGTGCTGGTTTCAGAGTCGATTTGACACCACCACTGCGACGCTCGCACATGTGGCACTTGCATGGATCGCAACACTCCGCTGTACATTGTTAGTAAAGGGCTCTTGCTTGTATCTACATCACGGCGATACATACCGACGCAAGGATGACCACAGGCCTCGAGGCGCCTAGAGCACTTCTGCGTACAGTTGATCATGTTGTGTTCGAAGGGGTGACCTGGCATATCGAATTAGTATGTGTCTCCCATATATTTCGGACATTGGCACGCTGACATGGGTATGGGCAGCGATGTCCACACGGCAACGACCCTTCGCACTTGATATCGCAGCCGCCTTTGATGAGTTCGAAGTCTTCGGGCACTTCACACCATATCTTGCGTCCATGATTACCGCATTTGAGTGGGAATTGGTAGCCTACTCGTCGCTCTTGTCCTGTTGATACCTTGACCTTCTTGTTCCTCCACATGATCTCAACGACCGAAGCCCAAATACTGCTTTCGCATGCAAGAAGCTCTGCGTTTCCGAAAATGTAAAAGCCTCGCTTAGCTCGGGAAAGAGCGACACAGGCGCGGTTTTCAGAGCTCAGGAAGCCAATAGAATGTTTGTGGTTCGATCGCACCAAAGAGAGCAGCACGATGTCATTCTCCTCGCCTTGGTAGCTGTCCACTGTGACGACCTGGATATCTGATACTGCGCCGCGCAAATTCGGATGCGCCCTGAGTCCCCGAATGATTTCTTTGCGCTGACCGTTGTAGAAGGTCAATACCGTGATTTTGGTAGCATCAACACCGTTCAAAACCAAGTAATCGAAGAACTGCACTATCATCTGTGCTTCCATAGGGTTGAGCGCCGACATGTTGATATCGCGGGACTCTTGCCAGTCATGACAGAAGAAAAAACTGTTGTTACCGCCCATACCCTCAACTGGCGGGCGATTACTGAGATCATTTACGCTCTTGTGATCCTTGAGCGTGTCTTGGTAGATGGGGTACAATAATCGTCGTATCTCAGGTATCATGCGACGTTGTCGAGTAAGTGTATCAAATGCGACGTCGTTCCAAACTAGACGCTCGAAGAGTGACACGTTCAGGAAGTAGGGCTCGTCTTCAAACGCACGTACTTGGGTGTGAGGGCGTAGCTGCTGGTGATCGCCCACCAAGATGAGATGCTCGAGACTAGGGAAACAAGCTGCCGTAACGGGAGCCTCGAGTGTTTCTGCTGCTTCCTCCACAATACATATTCGTGGTCGGAGGGCGCAAAGTAGAGCACGATACTTCGCGAGACCGGTCGTGGTGCAGCCGATGATACGTGCTTTGCTGAGAACGCGTACGTCTTCTTCCCACATGCCCACCTTGCGCTGCACGACTGCCTCTTGATAAAGTTTCACGAGCTTGCGAATCTCGCTAACAATCAGCTTCTTGGCTTCACGCTTGAGGTAGTTGTAGATGGCACCACGGTCGGCAACACGTATCGTCGTCAAGTCGTCCGTTTTTCGTAACATATCTTGTATATCGGCGTTGCTCAGCGATGTCCCCGTACCTTTATAGTTGTCGCTGAGTTGAGTTACTGGTCCACGAAGGGCTTCGATATCGTCGTCGTCTTGGGCTACGGCTTCTGCCTCGAGCTCCTTCAGTTGTTCGATCTCGAAATCATCTTCTTCGTACCCCCAGTCGAACTGTTCCGGTCCGATTGGCCTATCACAGGGAGCGAGACATCTACCAAGCCATTGCTCCGTCAGAATACCTGGACTATCCGAGGGTGAGACTCCCATGGTGCACTGCGATTCCATCTTTAGTGATTCGGCTTGGTCCTGGGTGATCAGTCCAAGACCCTGTAATAGTTTATGATCAAGCGGCCCTTTGTTGACTTCAAAGGGTGCGAGTAGTACCTGACACTGAGTGGTCAACTTCTTCATTGCAATAGTGGCTTGCGCCTTCTGACTGCCAGGCTGCTTTTTTCGAGGCAGATCTGAGCGAACTTCGAACAATGTTCGTTTCTTGATCTCCTTGTCCTTACTCCGGCCTCCCAAGCGAATGTAGTTGGGCTCAAATTGTGACGTATGTCGTAGCAACTGATCAAGAGCGTGGTTCGTCTGGGCTGTAACGATGATAGGCGCATCTTCTTTGCGCAAGTTGTCGCAGGCGATATGCAGTGCAACAACAGACACAAACGTCTTACCCGTTCCTGGAGGGCCTTGTACGACCGCCAACTCACTTGTTAGCATACGCTTCAACGCCTTGCTTTGAGAGCTGTCGAGCAAGTGCGAGGAAAATATAGGCCAATGCTCAAGCACATCCACATTCTCGTAATCTTTGCCCTCTTCGATACTCACGAGTGAGCTCAGATTGAGATAGGGGTTGTGCTTGATGTAGGCTGGGGGGTCTACTTCCTTTTGGACGTGGACCAGGTACTTCGACATCGGGAATGGCTCCCTCATCAAGTGTTGGAGAGCGAGCAGTGTATGCTTGGATGCTTCAAAAAAGCTGCTGCGGCACTCTACCATGATCCACTTGCGCATGGGATCTATCTCCTGGTCTTCAGGACGCGCAAAGAAGAGATCGATCTCGGGCGGGTTCTGCTCTAGTGCAGAGAGAGGGCGGGCTGCAACTATAGCGAGCACACATTGAGTCCGGAATGCGTCGTCGGTAGGAGACAAGGCAACAAGGGTTCCAGTGATTAGCCTCTTCGACTGCCCCCATCTGCATTCGTTAGTCTGAGTCAAACATGAATTCACACCATGGCCTACCGAATATACTTCTTGACCCGGCCGAGCGAGAAGGCGAACCGCGTTGCTAGACCTCGCGGCGAGAAGACGAGTGACGTGATATACACTGGATCGTATATACCAATGCTTTGGTTGCTGTACTCCGCTTCGTCCTTGAATGGGTCGGCACGAACCTCGTCGATAGCTTCGCGGAGCGGTCGGACGGCATCTTCACGTAGAAGGTTGTACTTGGTTCGCAAATAGTCTTCGTTGTCGTCATAAGCGCCTTCGGGCTTGTGTGGACGAATGCTCTCGTTAACCTCAATGAGCGCCTCGTTGCCGTTGTTGAAATCAGATTTTGCCCGCAGAACCTCCGAGGGGCTCGGGATCTCCGGCATATCTAGCCATGTTCCACCGGCGCCGGGTTTCTTGGCTGACTGGAAGTATTCTCGGATATCGTTGGCTCTGAACGTTTCAGACATGGGGATGTCATCGTCGGGAACAGAGGTGTTCTTGAAGGAGCTGAAGAGCTTGCCACGGAAGCACTCAGTGAGGTTGGCATTCATCGCGCCACCTGTTGCGACTTTAGTGGTTTGCATAATCATTTGGGTCAATGGAAGTGGCGATAGAAGCTCTGCAAAGCCGGTAGACAAAAGACGTGGAACTTCTGCTGCTGCAGCAAAACACCGCATGCAATTGCGAGATGTAAGACAAGACTTACCTTCATACTCCAGATGTTCCAGGCTTGCACACGCATTGTTGGACCGTGGTGCTTGCGCACCTGTGCGAGATGCCGTGCTGCCGCCTGCCTGCTGGTTGGCCCGGTTTGACCTATCACGAGCGCCTCGCGCCATGTTTGTCTCTCGATTGTATCTGAACGAAAAGAGACAATTTCTGCTTAGTTGGGTAGCGATAGAAGAAGAGTGGACATAAAAAGGATTGTTGTTGTGACTCGCAACGTGAAGCACAAGTGGTGAGATGTAGTTATACAGTCACTGATGAATATGTGAGGAAGGAGCGGTCTAGGCACCGCAAACGGACCACTCAACCAATCAAGCAGATTTCATGGACCGGCAAAACTCGAGGCAAGCATGATTGTGGGTTGCAGCAACAGGTACAATCAATTATCGATGTAGAGATGATGCCATCAACAAGCAGAGAGCCAGTGTTGTACAACTAGATGGAGAGAAGCCGGAATCACGAAAGGAACAGTATGAACACGAATAGGGTTATATTGGAGATGAAATTAAAGGACTCTGAGCTCACCACGAGACATGACGAGATAATCGTTTTCCATCCTGTCCAAAAACTCGAAGTTGGCAAACCACCACCATCAGTTGCTGTTCCAATGTCGCGCAAGTAATTGCCTGTCAGCAACCTGATTGGACCGATCTCCGTTACTCGGAAGATTTTGACTCTTGTTAAGATTATAAGAGCTTGAACTTGAAGTACAAGTCGTACCAGAATGAGTGAAAGGGAATAATAATCGTCTCTGCTGTAGCATTTCTATAGAGAGAAGTAAGAGAGGAAGCCATGTATAGAGGAGAAAAGATACTATGCGCGGATTAAATAGAGAAACACATGAGTACCCTCTTGAGAGATGGTGGTAGGAAGTGTGAAGAGGTGTTGAGCTTTTGGTGGGTGGAAGTTGGCGTCCCTACTGTAGCGTGACCGTCACGTGGACACGATTAGTGCAGCCTACACGAGACTTCCAGAACGATGTGTTTACGATTCGCGAATGTTATAGAGCAAGCATCACAATGTGATACTGACATACAAAGGTGTTGAACTATCCCAGGAGATTTATCGCAATATTGTAGAACATAGTCACATGCCACTGCCCGTCCGCCTCGCACGGGTCTTGCTCTCGTTGCCTTTCGCAATGGGGCTTTGATCATTACGTCGTAAGTCCTGCAGAGTAATTTTTGCTCATTGGCTGTTGCCAGAACGTCTTCAAATGCCATCGCCTGCTGGGGAAATTGCGGTCCAAGGGAGTATGCCCGAACAACGTCATCTTGCATGGGGTGCTGGGCAAGAGATGGAGAGTACCAGGGGGGCAGGCAGCACGAGAATCAAGTCACAAGCCCAAGGCTCTGATACTGCGCGTGAGATGTGTACCTGTGGAAGGGATATCCACGAGATGAAGTCGACGCCGAGATGAGAAGATTTGCAATGTGGTACAAGCGGGTCGTCTCGCGCCGTCGCACGCTGTTGGGCACGGAGATCTGATGAGATTCACCAACGACAGAGTGTCGAGTGGGCCGATCAGGCTGCCCCAGCTGGGACCAAGTTCCATGGCCATAGCAGATAGTGCTCCCGCGGCTGTCGTTCGACGTTCGGTCAGGTAGCGACTCCGTGTGGCCGCCTGAACTGTACCTGACTCCGACCTTGAATTTGAGTAGGTTTCAGCTTGGGGTTGCGAAGATGCAGGATTAATCCGCGCGTCTGCATCTGGCGCTGTACTGCCAGACACGCTCGTGGGCATGGTTCTCAGCGTGCCCAGTGACACCTGACAGAACGACAGATGGCCAGCAGCCTTGAAAGCGACGACCACCTTGCGGCCAAATCGACCTCGTCAAACTCACCGGCACACGTGGGCCGGTAGGCGATTGCTTCTGCGAACTGGGACAGAGGTGCAGCGGCTTTGGCGGCCATTGGGCAGGAAGCATCCTGGTGATCAGGGTGGGTGGTTTAGTGCAGCGTGAAGGTTACGTCATTGCAAAAGAGCGAGACAGCGCCCGACCTTGGTCCTGCTACCGACCCCACTACTCTCGCCGGGGAGTCAACTGGGCCAGCCTTCTCGATAACGTCAGGGCCACGGCACAAGTTCATTCTTCTCTACCTTGATAACCCTTCTTCTTCCCTCTCCGTGTACTTGCCCGTGCTCTTTCATCCCCCCCCCCCATATCTGCTGTCTCTTGAGAGCGGTACATCCCCCCACTACTTTGCCCCCTCCCCCCCGTCGTCGCTCACTTGTCGCTTAGCCGCACAAATGTCGCGACGCTACCCAACCGCTGAGCTGTATGAGGAGCGTGAGCGCGATTTCTACCGCAATGGAAACCGCAGCGAGCGCAACTATGAGGAGCTCGACCTCGAGCTGCGGCGTGGCGCAGGCCCTGACCCGCGGCGCAGCGCCCCCGACTTCTTCCGCGAGGACTACAACCGCCCGACTGCCGGGCCCATGGTGCTGAGGAGCCGCGATGAGGACAACTTCTCCAGAGGACCCCGCAGCAGCCGTGGTGGCTTCGACGACGACGTGCGCTCGACTCGGAGCCGGCCCCCGCCTCCGCCGTCTGCTATGCGGGGCATGGAGCGTGACGACATCAGCATCCGTCACAGCGAGGCCCCTACACGCCGTGGCCGCGGCGACGACGTCGAAGAGACGGACATTACAATCAAACGCCGCGAGCAGTCTCGAGGCCCGCCCGAGCGCGACGACATTGTCTTCCGCCGTGGCGATGGCCCCCCGGTGAGGTCCGTCAGCCGACCTGCCCCGCGTCAGGTGGATGACGACGATGTGCGCTTCCGGGGCCGCGGTGGAAACGACATCGACTTCCACGCTTCTCGCAGCGAAGTCAGCCGCCACGGCAGGGACGTCTCTGCCGAACGAGGCTCCATCCGCTTCCAGGAGCGCGACGGCAACTTTGAGATTCGTGCGAACCGCCGAGAATTCAGCCGCGATGGCAGGGACACAAGCAGGGAGAGGAGCTCCTTGACAATGAGAGGTCGCGAGAGGAGTCTCCCTCCCCCGGCACGCAACCGCGGTGACCTGGTCGCTAGGGAGCGCGAGGAATTCGTCATCCGCCGTCCACGCGCTGAATCCCCCCCTCAGAACAGCCGCGAAGTCATAAGAGACGAGATCATCATCAGGCGCAAGGAGGAGCGAGCACCCACGCCTTCTCCCTCTCCCTCTCCGCCTCCTCCTCCACCGCCGCCAGCCCCTGAGCCAGAGATTCGTCCTCCCATTATCCAGGAGATCATCACACATCACAGACACATTGACCATGGTGAGTGGCATGGATAACAGCATCTACCTTCAATACTGACTGTCGTACAGGTGTCGTCAGGGCACGTACGCCAACACCTCCTCCCCCTCCTGCGCCGCCGTCTCCTCCCCCTCCACTAAACGAGACCCTCGAGATCGAGATTAACCGACGAGAGTGAGTAACCACTTCATATGCCATGCACATGCCACAAGTTAACAACGCTCCAGGAGCCACAGCCGTGGACGTGGAAGGAGCAATTTCGAGGAGCTCGATATTGATATCAACTTCAACCGCGACCAGGTACGTCACCGCGAGCGGTCGTTTACTCCCCCAAGGCGTGTGCACACAGCCCCTATGCTGGATTCGGACTTTGATTTGGAAGCCGATTTCTACAATCGCAAAGCACTTGAGCGCGCGTACCCCGGTGAAGCTTGGAATGGAGTTACCAAAGACTGGTCCATCATTGACGTGCCACCTGGCACCAGTCGTGTGCGCATGGATGGCATCGGTGGTGCTGCCCAAGAGATCACCTGGCAGCGCTACAATGGCGTTCGCAGATCAAAGTTCATCAGCGGTGACGACGAACATACCACTGACATTTACAACCAGGGATCGGTGAAGCAAAGGAAGAAGGACATGTGGACCGAGATCACAAAGGACCTCGTGATCCGTGAAGCCATCGACTCAATGGGCTACTCGTGCGAGGAGACAGACGACTTCTTCTACGTCATGGAGTACCTGAAATACGTAAGTTTATGACCATGTTTGCGATACGCAGTATGCTGACCCCCCATCTAGGAGGACGTGTTGCACCTTGTGGAGATTTCCGACGAAATCCGTCGTAAGCGCAAGAGCCGCATCCGGGAGATTGAGATTGAGCGTAAGACAATTCACGACTCTCGCCCAGCATCAGCCTACGACGACCGCTTTTATGAGCACGAGGTATCGTTCGACAGCCGTCGCAGCCGATACCGTTAGATTCTGGACGTGGATGAGGATCTTCGTACAGTTTTCATTCGACGCCGGATCTGCGGGTTGAACTCGAGAGCCCTTTCGACAAGTCTTGCATCATTATTGAGCCTGCGACAATCTGCATCGTTCATATCGTTGGGCGGATCCTTCGGTTCGACCAGCGTGTTCTGAACGTGTCTTTGCATCCCCGACCAACGCTCACGGTCTTCAAGCGCGCTTGTCGGAGCAAGTCTCAACATGACACGAAGCGACTCACAAGATCTCTACGACTTGCAACGAGGACACGGCCTGTAGCACTAATGAATATGACGATTATGACTAGCATACCCGGAGCGAGTAAGAAAGAAGTGGTTTCTGCAGGTGTTTTTTTTGATGCGTTTTCGGATCTGGGAATCAATCAAAGTGGCGGGTGTTGGGGAGGTACATAATTCTCTTTTATCTGCTGTTCCCAATCGAATTCACGAGTTTGTTGGCGTTCACCATGTGACCTCATGCTTGCGGACTATCGACAAGATCTATTCTGGTGTTCCGTGTGGTTGGGGTAAACTGCTTTTAGTGATGGCAGTGTGCATGCAGCAAAAGCAAGGTACACACGATCAGACCACAAGTTCATTGAAGCCCTTGCCCTTTCAGCCCACCACCATCGCAACCGCTTCCTTGCGACGTCCGAATTCGACGTTGTGCGATTTGTTTGCAAGTACCCATCTCTCTCCCCTTGTGTCCTATATACAGCACGAAAACGCCTGTTTACTAAAAATACTAGCCTGCGCTGATTGCCCCGCTTGGCACGACCCCTTGTCTGTTACGGGCGCTTCCACGATTGTTGCACGACACACAAACACGATGCAACCCCTGTCGCGAGAGCGCCATCTTCCTAAGCGCCCGCTCCACATGCTCAATCTCACCTGGTCTCGCGCTGCTGACTGGCTCAATGCCCATAGATGCTTCCCAAGATAAGACACTTTGAGTTGGCTTTGCTGTGAGGCGAGTGGTTGGATGCGGTGATGGGGTCGCTTTTTGGGCTGTTTCATGTAGGCGATGGGGTAGCATGTGGAATGGCGCGTGTAAGTGACGTTGGTACCCAGAGTATAAGGTCCCTATGGGAGGCGTTGGGACTAGTTCTTTATGCTGTGATACTTTGGAACTAGAATTGGAGCTGTTGTGTTGTCTTGCTTCTTTAGTTCTTTCTTTGGTTTGCTTTGAAACCGAAGTGTCCTGTCAGTCTTTGCGCGCTTTTGAGCCTCGGAGGTTTATTGAGTACAGACCATGTTTGCGATGATGGGTGTGAGGCAGAGTTTTGGTGTGGTGCTTGCGCTGCTAGCTTGTAAGTTGTTCTCTTGATACCCTTCAGCTGCAATACGACTGCGAGACTGTCAACGCGCGTTGCTAACTTGTCTCACAGCCTTCCCATCGTTCATATCGTGTCAAAACACGACAACAAACGTCACAACCGCATCAACCTTCTACCTCGATCGAACGGAAACTCAGTTCTCGGTCAACATTGCAGATGACTCGGACGATGTCTTCATCTACTATGCTAGTCCGGCATATTCATGGGTTGGCGTTGGTTTTGGTGAGAAGATGGAAGGAAGCCTGATGCTCATCATGTACCCCAATGCGAACAGTAATAGTGCGCACTACTCCCATACTTGTGTCAAGTCGGCTCGCAAAAAAAATACTAATAGGTACCAGACGTAACCATATCCCCGCGCATCGGCTCCAAAACTTCAGAACCAACCTTCAACTCCTTCATCTCTCTTACCGTCCTTCCCGGAACCAGAATCGACGACGATATGCTCATCTTGAGAGCGCGCTGTGGCAACTGCCGTTCCTTCATTGATACTGAAGCGACAGTTCATCCCATGATCTTCGCCTTTGGCAATGCACAAAACCTGCAATCCAACTCGCCTTCTGCATACCTCAAACGGCATATCCGCTATGGTCACTTCACTATGGACATGGCGACAGCAACAGGTCGAGGTGGTGTGCCAGCCAAGAGCAATGCGCTAAATGGTGTGAGTGTGATGGACGACATGACGAGAGACCATGACCGAGCCAATCTTGCACACGCTGTACTTGGATGTCTCGCACTCTTCGTACTCTGGCCGCTCAACGTGCTCATTGTGTGCTTGTTCAAGAACATCAAGATACACATTGTCTTCAGCGTCTTCATCATGATCTTCCTAGTTGTAAGCTACGTCCTTGGAGGAGTCACCAGTGCGCAGTACAACCACGTAAGCCTTATCTTGCCCCTCAGACCAACATCTCATACTAATAGAGCTTCATAGTCCAAGGCCTTCAACACACCCCACCAAATTGTTGCCTTCATATGCCTCCTCCCTCTCCTCCTCACCAGCGTTCTCCCATCCTTGAAACCGTGCCTCCCCCGCCTCCAAAAAGCCGTCCACACACCACTCGTGTCAATCTCCTTGGTCCTACTCCTCCTGACTGGCGGACTGGGCCTCCATCTCTCCAGCCAGACACGCCCAATAATCCTCGTATACACCGCCATATCCATTGCCGTTTGCATGGTCATCTTCATTCTGCAATCGTGTATTCGGAAACGTGGGTCTGGGTATTCGCGTGCTGCGAAGCGACAAAATCGCAGTTCTGGAGAGGGGAGCGATGAGATGGACATGTTGAGTAAGATGGAGGAGGCGCCTGGGCATGGGAACATGCCATATGGGTATGGTGCAAGTCAGGGTGGAAGTGGGGAGTTTGGCGCGGATGGTCAGATACAACCGCAGCAGCATCAGAAGACTCAGAGCCGCACGCACTATGGAGGTGGCTCGATGCCAGGGCCACAGTACTTGCTTAACATGCATCCGGGGGTGCCGGTGCAGGTTAGTAGAATGTGAGCATATCAAGTTCCTGGGCTCACGATTTTACGATTAGCATGGCGTTTGGGTAGTTCAAAATGGTTGGTCTTTTGCACAACTGATCTTTGTATTGAGGGGTGGGCGTTTGTGGAGTGCGAGATACCATGGAGCGCTTCGCAGGCATTTTGCTCGGCGTTTAGCTAGCTCTTTCGATAGTCAAGATTGCATCCTCCTTGATACCTGCTTTTTTTTTTGTAGCCGTCGTTTGCAACCGCCCAATTACCAACAGTAAACCGAGTGTTGCAGCCTAAAAATGGCTTCTTTCGATGTGGGTTTGATTTCAATCGTAGCCAGTAGCCCAGCCGGGAATTTTCTTACGGAGATAGATCCACTCTCCGCCGTCTGCCTTGCCAACAGATACGATGCCTATCAGCCTCTGGGCATCACTGACCTCTTCAAAGACAACAGGGACGATAGGGTAACCATGCATGCGAGTGTACTGCGATTTAGACCCTGGGAGCCGTCTGATAGTGATACTCGGCCAGCAGTCCTTAAACCTTGAATCTTCAAAGCAGCAGTCAAGCACAGCTATGAAGCGCTCATCCCGATTCTCCAAGTGACATTGAGGAGCTCCATTGATCAACCGGACGCGGAGCTTGATTTTGACGCCGCGATTTGTACTTGAGAAATCCTCTTCTAATCTATCCTTGTCGTCGAATCTGCGATTGGCTATTCCGCCCGAGGCCGTGAATTGGCGAGGGTGACTTGCGAATATCGAACAAGGCCAACTATAGGGAGGAATAGGATTATCATGCCATGCGAAAAGGCTGTGATCAGCGGAATCCTTCATGATCTCTTCCTGGAGCCGAACGAAAGCCTTGTATCCTTCACCATACAACAGCGGCATGTTGACGTCAAAGATACCCATGAGAGAATAGGCCATGTCTTCTGGTCGTGTTGTGATGCGTTTGGCCATCCAGCTCATCCGCTTGGCGATACTCTCATCTTCTATGCTCTCTTCACCCAAGAGCACTTTTGCGGCGATACCAGTGATGCCTTCTAATCTCTCGCACAAACCCAGTTTATTACTAATAAATCTCCATCTTTTCCCAAAAAACACGACTGCATTGGGTGCGAGGAGCTCTTGTAGTGTCCATCCACGAGTAAACCATCGTGACTTGGCCAACTCATCTCCGCTGAAACGGTTGTTTCCATAAGCGCTGAGATGACTGTGTTCATTGATACCCACCTCGGAATCAACATTCACATCATCGAGGTAGGCGTAACAGATTTTTGCCTTCCTATACCATTGAAACATGCTGTTGATCGCTTCGCTCAGCTCAGCAGAAGACGTCTTGTCGATACAGCAGGTATCCACCCATACATACTGCAAGCCATCCTCGAGAGCTTGTTGACATGCCCTCGTGATCTTCCAGTAGCCGTGGCTACTTTCCATAGGGGAACCATCGTCTTTTAGCGACTGATGTGTGAATTGCTGCATAGTGACTTCGTCTGCGCCCCAAGTGTGGGATAGAATGGCATATGGCGGCGGTACTGCCATAAAGCTATGAAGCTTACGTGTAGTGGTATGTATAAGTCGCATCTTGGTAATTGGAGTTGCAAGCCTGGATTATAGCACTGATTATGTGTACAGTCTCTTTGGTGGTGAGGTTGTGATGATGGTTCGAGGCTGATGCTGCCTAGCGAGCTCGCTCTGTCAAGGGTGTTGGAAGCTCATTAGGGCTGTGCTTACATCCGTTGCTACAAGCCCCCAAGACATCAATATCACCGTCGTATGCTAGAGATGAAGTTGAGATGTTTAGGAAATGCCACATGCGATGTCCTGCTCTATGCGTAGATGGCTGACCTACGACTATCGGAGAAGCTCTGATACGATGGAGCATTATTCCTGGCGCACAGAAAACCCGCGTGCACACCGCAGAGTATGTCGCAGCACAAACCTTTGCAGCTAGAAGAAACACTCTGCCAACTGTCCAGCCTCATTGATCAACTTATCGGACTCGGCGAATGTCTCACTACGGTACGTGCGACACATTGACAGTTAGCCTTCAGGATTCGGCCCATTCACGTGATAGATGACGCGGCGGCAACCGTAATCCATGGGCTGAGGCATCGCCCTCCTTTGTTTCGGTCACGTCCATTCTCTGTACCTACAATATCTCTTCATCTTCCATTTGGTGTTCTTCCTGAATACAACCTACAATGTCTCCTAGCAAGCTGGGCATTTTTGCCCATTTGGCGCTGGCGGCCAGCGCCGTGCTCATCCCTTCTACCATGACGACGGCGGAAGAGCTCGGGGACGACCACGCTTTTGAATCTCTCGCCATCAACCCTAGCCAGCGATCTGTCGCGTTGGAATGTCCTGGTTGCGCCTTTGCGACGATGGAAGGCGAACATGTCAAGTGGAAGGCTGACGCTGGAAATACCTTTGTACGTAGTCGGCTATATACAGTACATGATGCCCCCCCCCATGCTAATAGCCAACAGCGCCTAGACTTTGACGTCGGACCTCAGGGAAACGGCCTAAACCTCGACAAGTCCCAACTATACCCGCCATCCTTCGGCTTTCCTTCTGAGCCCTACCATGTTATACAAGTTGATGCTACCTCTGGAGATGGTTTGCGCCTACGTATCACCAGCTTCGAGTTCCATTACGATGGTGCGGAGACCATCTCAGAGGAGGGTACGGAGCTCCTGCCAATGACGTTCCAAATCACCTCAGTCGAGGGCATGGCTGTTAATCCTCCCGCGCTCCAGATCAACGTGCTGAAGGATGCCGAGGGCCGCCTTATGATTGCATCTTTCAACGAGGCTCAGCCTAGCCCGGCTACACCAACAGACAAGGAGTGCAATGAGTGGCCGCTTTACTGCAAGTGGAAGAAGATTATGGCGGACCGCATGGAGCAGCTCAAGAAGATGCGCAAGCCCCGCCCCGGCTGCCACAAGCGACCCCAGCCTGGTGCCCGTCCCCATAACCCCATGGAGCATGAGACCATGGTTGGCAAGCCTCCGCACCGCTTCCACCCTGGCATGCCTCACCCGCACCACCATGGTCACCACCACCGCTTCTCCACGTTTGTTGGTCGCACCTTTTCCACCATCTTCGTCCCTATCCTCATCGGCATCTTCGCTGGTACGCTTACCTACCTTGTTGGTATGGCTCTCGGATGTCTCATTGCGATGACTGTTGCCAAGGTCCGTGGCCAGCGCTACCAGCCAGTTGCTCTCGACGAGGAAGATGTAGAGGAGGCGGAACAGCATGGGGACAAGGAGGAGTACGCTGAGCTTCCAGCATACGACGCGCCTCCTGTATACGAGGAGGCTGCTGCGAAGGAGACTGATGAGTCCAAGTAGGATGCGCCCTATATAGCCTTGGATAACGGTACAAGTAGCGAGTGGATATGGCCATGTCACGCCTTGGGCTCGATGGACAGATTGCAACATGTTCCTTTATAGTCCGTATTGATTTAGGTAGCTGGCGCAATGAAATTCCTTGTATACTAGACGTTTAGAGCACAAGTGCATGCTGTTTGAAGGGACGAATTCTACTCTATCTATTGATGACGCGAAACAAGTAATGGGTTCCAACACTACCACGACGGCCTGCACAGCATGCAGGAGGATCACGCAAAGGCCATGTTGTTGGTGTTGCCGTCGCGTGGGCAAGGCGCGATTGAAGTTGGCGCACGGACGACGCGGGCCCGAGAGTTGCAGGTTGCAGACGGGGGGGGCGCGCGTGCAAGCTCAGGAGAGTCAGGGCGCATTTCGAAGTGCTGCTTTCCACGCTTTTGATTTTCCGCCCAACTGTGAAGGCGCAAGCAAGGCCTTTGAGTTCATCTTCTCGCTCGCCCCACCCGGGCCTAGCGCCGCTTTGTGTGATCTGGAGGCAGCCGCGCCCGCCTCGTTCGTCTATATAACCGGCCCGCCCGCGTCTCTGCGGGTTTCGCTTTCTTCTCTTTTCGCAACCCCCAGCTTTTATCTTCATCCCACTACCGACGCTGCATCAACGCGTCTCTCACCCACACCCACACCACTAATCCATTACCATCATGACTGGACGTAAGTACATGTTTGTTCTTCCTCTTTTCCCTTGCTTCGCCCCGACGTTGTTGTTGTCGTCGCCGCTGCACATGGCGGTGAGGCGCGCTTGGTGTTGAGACTCAACGCGTCGCCCCACTCATGCACCGCGCATCACGACCACATCGACCACTCTTACATCCTCACGATGCCGTCGCCGCACCTGCCATCAACACGGGACAACATGCTAACATACCCCTTCAGGCGGCAAAGGTGGCAAGGGTCTCGGCAAGGGCGGCGCCAAGCGTCACCGCAAGATTCTTCGTGACAACATCCAGGGTATCACCAAGCCCGCCATTCGTCGTCTCGCTCGTCGTGGTGGTGTCAAGCGTATCTCAGCCAGTAAGCATGCCCAAGCTCGTCGCCATCCGAGACACACCCTAACATGACTGCAGTGATCTACGAAGAGACCCGTGGTGTCCTTAAGACTTTCCTCGAGAGCGTAATCCGTGACGCCGTCACCTACACCGAGCACGCTAAGCGCAAGACCGTCACCTCCCTCGACGTCGTCTACGCCCTCAAGCGCCAGGGCCGTACCCTCTACGGTTTCGGCGGTTAAACTTCTCGTCTTCTCGTCACGACACATCGGCACCCGACATCAACGGCCTCTTGGAGATTCTTGGTCGGGAGCAGTCCGCATGGTCACACATTGTTTATGGATATGATCTGGTCACGGCTATCGGTCTTCACGGCGTTATGCTCATGGGTGGGTTGGAAATGATCAATAGGAAGCTTCGGTCTTCATTCGGCTAGTTTAGTCGATGCAAACATAATCATGCAAATCGCTGTCCAAGCATCTTGTACTGTCAAGCCAACTCAAACTGCCCCGTCCTTGTCTTGAAATCAGCTCGCTCGCGAATTCTCAAACTGCCACAGGCATGATCCTGTCGCGTCGCGTCATGGTATCCGCTGTCGGGATCGGCAGGTACGTATCCCCACTTCTTCCAACACATGCGTCGACCCTCGTGCCATCACTTCGTCGCAACGTATTGTCATCCGCAAACATTCTATACACTGACATACAAACATGGGCTTAGAGCGAACTCAATGCCTTTCATTCTCGGCATTGTCCAAACCGCACGCCCGCCTTCCTAGGTACTGCATCCTATGCGCCCCACTTCTACCCGCACCCCGATTTCCCTCCATTCCGCTTCCGCCTGCTATCTCGACCCATCCACTTCACACGCTGATACGCGATAAGACATGTAGGACATGTATGCGTGTTTCCCGGATTGGAAGCACAATCTGAGGCAAATGGCCGTTATCTGCATGACGCAGGGTTCGGCGGCATACGGGGGCCCTGTGATTCCGTAGCTGTGCAAAGATAGGTCAACGCGATATCAATAGAGGCATATCTGAACGGCAAGATGACACTCTACACTATTCATCTCCTGAACCTGGACAGTTTTGTACATTCCAAAGCACCTTCACGTCTTTTTCGTGTTGGTATTGTGAGATATCCAGCTGGCAGACATGGCGAACAGCCCGGAAGAGAACAAGGTAGTCGACGAGATCAACAGCGACGATGATGTTCTGACACAGCTGGGCTATACCCAAGGTAGAATCCATCATATAACAATCTCATGCACAGGCTGACATCATTGTTAGAGCTCAAATGTAGTTTCGGTCGGCTTGGCATGGTCTGGCTGATCGCATTGTGCTTTTGCATTGGCGATCTCGAAGCAACGGGTGCCACTTCAACTGGAGTGCCTGTCATTGAAATCATCTTCAACAGTACGGGCAATGTGGCCGGAACGTCCACATTGGCCTCTATGATCGCCATCATCGCAACGGTATGCGCCAACTCACTCATGGCAGAAGGATCAAGGGCTATGTATGCGTTTGCACGAGACAACGGATTTCCATTTTCCCACATACTGAGTAAGATCTCGACTAGATCGGTACCGGTATATGCCATCCTCTTGACGGCTATCGTCCAGATGACCTTCAACTCCATCTACTTTGGTACGACGACTGGCTTCAATACCATCATCGCCATCGCCACGCAGGGCTTCTACCTCTCTTACCTGATGCCCCTCCTCTCTCGCATCCTCGCTCACTTCTCCGGCAAAAAGACCCGCCTCGAAGGCCCTTATTCTCTTGGCCATTGGGGCATCGTGCTCAACATCATCGAGTTCTCGTACTTGGCATTCATCTGTGTCGTGTCCAACCTGCCCAGTGTTACACCTGTGACAAGTGAGAACATGAAACTATACTTCTGCGGCCACGGGTGGTTATGTTGATCAGCCTGATCTTCTGGATCATGACAGGAAAGAAGAAGTTTACTGGACGCGGGTAGGCATGTTGTTTAGATGTTGAGAAACTGTCGTACTATTGCGACTCAGTCTTGCAAGAAAACGTGTGCATGGGAGAATACATCTAGAATATTTTACACTCGCCTTTGCTTACTGTGACTCCACCATTTCTTCGTGTAAGCCCAGGAGCACATTCCATCCGTCATTGGGCAGGTGACACGAACCACGAGATCAGCGAAGATGGTCAACCACGCTATCATCCTTGCGAACAGGGTCAAAAATGCTGCCTCTACGTGTAGTACACATGCAAAGCTGGACCTCGCTACCGCGTTACCGTTAGCACAAGGTCCATACGCACCTGCATCCAGCACTGTTTGATGTCGACGATCCGATTCTACCTGATCACCTGACCCCCGATACCAACATGAAGCGTTGCAGACCTTTTTTTTTATGCCATTCAGGTGTATCAGAGACCTCGCGCCCCGCACAGTCCACGATTGCATCCCAGCAACCAAGTCTCACGTCACAGGCAGGCACACAATGTTCAAAAGCAAAACTGTTCGCGAACGCGAAAGGCGAGGGCGCCGTCGCAAGTTGTCCGAACAAGGTATGGATCCATACATGGATCACGGCTCCAATAGGCCGCTCCAAATCTCAGTATCCGAAAGCCAGTCTTCTCGATCTCCCTCCAGAGCTTCGCCAAATCATCTTCTACAAGGCCCTCGATATGACGGAGTTAAGCGACGTGGTCAAGCAACCGGCAAAGAAGGGAAAGAAACTGACTGCTCAGACCAAAACGATAGAGCATAAGCTGAGACAGCGACGAGGGAAAGCACTGAACATACGCATGTTGCAGTTTGAACGTGACACCATCACGATATTACACCGACGGTGGCTCGAATGGCAATTCTTGACGCCGTTTGAACCACCAAAAGATCCTACTGTGGGTGACAGCAGAGGACGCATAAGATATGAAACGGGGACGACCCGCGTTGCGAAACGAATAGAAGGAGAAGTGGTCAAAGTGAAGGGATATGGAAAGCATGCCAGACGGCCTCCGAAGTGTTGGAGGTGTGGGGGGAAAGGCATTTTGATGGCGATACAATCCTGAGCTATGGAAGCAACTGTCAAAGAAGATGGGAGGTGAAAGGAACATCCGTCTTCACCGTCACCAGACTGGAGCCGCTTCTTGAGGTACAATAGCGGAAAGCTCATTTCCCCACAAGTTGTTGAACAATAGTGTCTGACTGGCAATCGTCGTCGTGTGTGCGTGGGCTTGATGTCTTGAGGCTTTGCTCCTGTCTCTCCTCCTCTCTTCACATCACATACCCGCATGTACATGCTCACTACTCCAGGCCAAGCACAAAGCCATTTCGAAAAATGCCTCCAAAGATGGTCTTTGGCGCTGGCGCCAAGTTTTATAGTTTCGGCATCGAAAGACCCTACGACTCTTTGCCCGTTGAGCGGTCGACGTCTGGCGCTGGCGCTGGCGCCAAAATGAGCTTGAATAAGAAAGTCTTCCCGCCGGCGCCGGCGCCAGGGCTGAGGATGGAGGCTGGGGACGGCGCTAGTGCCGGAAGCGGTGACTTGGCGTTTGCGACAACAAAGCAAGTACCCACGCTTAAAGAGTCTGATTTGTCGCGACAGGTGGAGCAGGTGAGCAACAACATGTCTGAGAGGGGAGAAACTGCGAGTAATCAATCAGAGCAGGTTCTCAGAGATCGCTGCAACGATCTTGAGCAGCAACTCAACGAAGAGTACGAGCGAGCAGGGAACTTTGAGCAAAAGTGCGACAAACTCAAGGACGAAGTCGCCTACTACAAGAACGAATGCGACAAACTCCATCGCGTACAGGGCGACACGGAATATACGCTCAAACAGAGCGAGGAGACACTCGCGGAAGAGCAGAGCACGATCAAGAGCCTCGAGACGCGAATCATCAAGATTGAGAAAGACCTCGCGCTCAAAGAAGCTGCCCTCAAAGAGAAAGACAGGCAAAACGCCGACCTCACCGCCGACTACCAACAGCTATCCTCTTATTACGAAGCCACTGCCCGCGACCGCGATGACGCTCTCGTAAAACTCCGAGGCAAAGAATTGGAGTTTGATGATCTGAAGGATCAATGGGATACCGAGCAAGAACGGATCGCGGAGCTTGAGGGGGTCATCAAAGAGCACGAGGACTCCAACCTGGTCGCCGAGCTCGAGAACGACATTGCCGGGCTCAACGCTAGACAGGAGCATGACTTCAGGACAATCATCATCAAGGATGAGCGCATCAGTCACCTCGAGGGCTTGCTCCAGAAGGAGCAAGAGCGCAACCTTCACAACGCCGACGCGACTGCTCGAGCTGCCGCTGCGTCTCCAGTCGACGACCAAAGGCACATTGGCAGCATGGGAGCCACACTAGAAGACGAATTCTCTATGCTCGATGAGAGCGAGTTTATCGAGTACGAGCCCAGCGAATACGAGCCTGAATTACAGTCACTGTCCCCAGTTCACGTAGTTGCCAGTGTCAAACCTGTTGCTGCGCATGTGCCTGAAAGTCAGACTGCCAGCGTCGAGCCTCGCAACGCAGCCCCACCACCGCCGCTCTCCATTGTCGTCAACAAGGCTGCCAGTACCGAGCCTGCGGCTGTCAAGATGCCTATACACGCCGTCGCTATACGCGATGCCGCCAGCGTCGAACCCCGCAATCCAACGCCGGCACGGCCATCTGCCATCAACGTCAGCGAGGCCGCCAGCACCACACCAGAGGCCGTGAGGGTGCCTGTGCAAACAACCGGCTTCTACAAGGCCGCCAGCACTTCGCCCATCGAGCCCGCTCGTGTTCGACTCTCCTTCCATGGCGTGCACGATATCGCCAGCTTTGCGCCTGAGCAGCCTGCTGGTGCGCCTTTGTCCTACTACAGCCAGAAGGCAGCCAGCACTGAGCCCGCTGAGCCCGTTCGCGCTGCTCTCCACCAACGATATTCAATACATCGCCAGCTATGCGCCTGAGCAGCCTGCTAGTGCGCTTTTGGCCATACACGAGCAAAAGTCATTCAGCACCGAGCCCATGGAGCCCGCTCGCGTTTCACTCTCGTTCGACCATGTGCACGATATCGCGAGCTCTGCACCCGAACTGCCTGCGCCTGTTGCCTCCACAATTGTTAGATACGAGATTGCCAACTTTGCGCCGAAAGAGCGTAGCCTCCCAATACTCACTGTAGACGTGACTGAAGCTGCTAGCACGCGTCCGTTGGCGCGCCAGATCACCTCCGCCGAGCTTTCTACCCAAACCAACGCGCCTGCTACCACCAATAACCTCTCTACTCAGACCGACACGCCTACAACCACCGACCTCTGTATCCAGACTGACGCGCCTGCGCTCACGAGCCAGCTCCTGACTCAGGCGGTTCTTGCAACGACCCCAATCGAACCAAACACCCAGACTGCGACTCCCAAGCCCAACAACCACATCAGCACCATCATGGTTACCCGCGAAATCAAACCTGTCGAGCAGGCTCCTCCCAAGTCGGAACTAGAGCGGTCTACTACCGAGGCTCAGGCGAAGATAATCAAGGACACTGCTGAGGAACGCGCAATGGCCAAGCCAGGTCCAGTCATGGCTACGTCGTCCAAGAAGATTGGATACATGGGCTGGCTTGCCACGTTGGTCGCTCTTCTTCTCGCGGTCTATTCGCTCGTTCTCCAAGCTGAGCTTGCTACGTGGAAGAATGCGAACGGTGTCGGTTTTGGGGGTGGATACGGTAATGTTGCTAGTCGCAGCGGTGCTTACGGCAACGGTCGCCATCTCTTCGGCGTCGTCCCCATCGGCATGGACATTGGCAATTCGTGGGTGTCTGAGCAGATTGCGCGACGCATGTCTGTGGCCGTCTCGCTCATCGAAGATTGGGCTGGCATGGTAAACGAACCCATGTACTGAGCTTGCCGGTTACGGCGCGCTCTCCCTACGATGAGGTACTCTCACGACGCACATCAACGACACTACTGAAGGCGCCTCGAAACTCGTCTGGCCTTTGGTATCTTCAGACGACATGTACGACGCTGCGGGAACATCATGTCTCGACGCACTCTACGATGGATTCGAACTTTCCCGTTACGACGGCGTTTGCTCTTTTGCTTTGCACACGTTTTGATTGCGTCACGAAATTGCACGACTCGGAACAAAATACCCATTTCTTCTATTCTCGTTTTCCCTATGCTGGGACCACATGGCATCTCACGACGGCGTTTTGTTTAGGCTGCTGGCTGTCGTTTGAGCGAGATGAGCAGCTGATACCCACCCCCGATACCCCCTTTCTTGATTCTTGCTTCTTACTGCGAGCTGCGAGCGATGATGGACATGAAGTTTCCTGATACGGATCATAATCTGTTTACCCAAATCTGCCGAAGACTCGGATGAGCTGTCGGCAGTTAGCCTCGAGAGGAGAGATGCGATGAGATTACGACCTGAGATAGCACGTTAGACTTTACTATGATGATTCTCTACGCCCAACGGGAACATGCAACCTGACTTGTATGTGAAGCCTGATTACGCGTCTTGAATGCGCTGAGTATGATGCGCCTCCGCAAGCCGTCACTTGAGGAGGCTGGAGATGATGTAGTGATTCGGGAAGAGAAGCCAAGGCTGAAAGAGGATCCCGTTGCTCGGTCTATCCATCAGAGCCCAATATGGCGGCAGTGTATCAGGTGGGTTGTTGTAGCGTTGGGATGAGTGTTTGGTATTCGTAAGCGGTGACCTGAACAGAGCGAGATCGTCGTTAACCCGAAGGTATGCTAGCGGTGTGGCGGGAAGCGCGTGAATGCGCAGTTGTGTAGATGTTGACTTGATATTGATATGGTACTTGTGCTATATAGTACATGACGGTTACTATATCCACCACGGCCGCCGTTGACGTGACATGTGAAAGTCGACTGAGGCGCACTCGATGCGTCCAAAGGGGACGTACACCACACAACTTCCCCCCCCACGCACTCATTATCTTGGAGAGCAGTTCCGGGGAGGATTCGGGCCGCTCGCGACAACAGCGGAAGCATCAGCGCCCAAGGTCAATGTCGATTGCACGGCCAAGCAGCGGCAGAGTGCATCCTTGGGTCCGAGGTGGCCGGACTGGGATACTCTGTCAATGTTGGGGAGGATGAGGTCGGTGCTGTGTGAAGTTGTGAGGTATGGTACCCCCAGGTGGCTGGGATGTCATGATGGCATCGGGGATCAACTGGTGGGTCGGGCACCCTGACAGCCGCGGATGCAACGGAGAAGCACAGAAGGTGCGGGTACCTGATTCCACATGGGAATGTCAACAGGCGAAAGGAAATGTTCAGATGAAACTCGTTGTGGAAGAATGTTTGCGGCCGAGTGTGATGGTTGATGGAGACGCCAAGGCTCCATCTCTTTTTTTTGGTCTCGAGTCTGTCGACGACGACAACAAAAAGCCGCCAAGATTAAAGTTTGCACTGACAGCAGCTTGTGGAAATGACACAGACGGGTTCGGGGACTGAACATGTAGCGCTGCGTTGCGTTGAGCAGTGCAGAATGGGGAGTGTCGTGGCTTGGGCAGCACGACAGGCTGGCGCATCATGGAACGTCACAGCCATGTGGTGACAGGAAAACACGTGCTGTGGTGGGTGACGTGATGGGTGCCTGACGAAGACTGGGCTGGAGCGCGGCAGGTCTGGATTTTGGACTAATGAGAAGCAGCCACGACGAGGAAGCACGAGGGCTGGAGCGTTAGTGTGCGGTAGAGGGAAGACATCCTATAGGCAGCGGCGTCTTGAAGTTTCTGCACGCTCGAGGATAGTGCCTGTACGCAATTGCGTCTGCGAAGGCGACGCCGCGATGGTGCTGTGAGGAAGCATGGGAGTGACGGACGTGTCAGGCTGGCGTCGCAACGTCACAGCTGGCCGAAGCAAAGGACCAGGGACACGTCTTGGTTGTTGTTGTGGTTGTTGTTGTTGTTGTTGTTATTGTTGTTGTGCACACTGCGCAGGTAGGAAATGTCTGTAAAAACGCCAGCGCTGCCTTTTGCCCTTTCACGCGCCCAATCACAGCTGGGAGCGCGCGCTGCAATGAATAATCCGCCTGCTGACAGGCGACGATGTCCGTTTGCAGCACCGTCGCTAGAGCTGAGAAGGGTCAGGCTGGTCTCTCGGGCACCCTCGCAGTTGATGCCCAAGCGACGCCACCCGAGGGCTGCCCAGGTCGTCTCCACACTGTCCAAATTCCCACCCGAAGCTCGAGCTATGGAGACATTTGGCCCATCCGAATAATTAGATCGGCTGCCGATGGTGAGCCGCTCTTTTCGTCTTCTTTTCCCCTCCCTTCTGCTGCTTTCCCACCGCATCTCGACGAAACCGGCCTTTCACCTATTCCGCCAGCTCAGTGCCACCAGCCTGCCTCCGGCCTGCCTCCAGCCTGCTGCCCAGCCAAGCGACCTGCGTCTTGCCCCCCGTCAGCCGGCCAATCACACCCCGCACCCGCTGCAAGCCATTCTTCACTTGCGCCTCGCAACCACTCTGACCACTGCAACAAGTACTCTATCCCTCGCCCGTACCCTGAGCATTGCCTGCTACAGTACGCATCCTGCTTGGAGCATAGTCCCCTCTACTTCCCAGTACCTGCTGTGACCGCCCCCCCAAACCAGGAAAGCTGCATCCAGACCCCCTCTTCCCAAAGGTGCCGGTATATTGGTCAAACCCCCGCTTCTGCGTCCTGCATCTCTGAACACCTCTCTTCTAGAATCTCTCTGGACACCATAGCCCTCGGACACTCACCTGCTTTGCCCGTAATCTTGGTGCCTAGAGCCCCTCTATCTTCGCTCCCATAGCTTGGCCCCATTTCTGGCATAGACATCACCGTCATCTTTCTTTTCGTCCCCCTCCCACACGCCCCTCAGTAACCATGTCGCGCGCAAATCAGTGGTTTGTGCCTGGCGATGGAATCGCGAGAGAGGTCATCACGGCCGACATCCAGCGCTACTTGGGCCCAGATGCGCTCGTCAGGCCTGGCACAGGCACCGGAGAGTACCAGGTCCGCACTCTTCTCCTCCACGCCAGCTCTACGGAAAACTAACTCTCACACAGGGCCAGCCAGGCTACTGGATAACCGCGTATCGAACTCTCACTTCGGTAGGTTGAGCCGCCATCGGACCGTGGTCGCGCACGAGGCTAACTTCTCTCCCCCAGCAAATGATACAGGACTTGAAAATGGATTCCCAACGCTGGCAGCAGGAACGCCAACCAGGCGAGACTCGTGGAGGTAGCCATAGTCCTCAAGTGCGCACTACCAAGGTATCAGGGGGCCCTAACGCTTCATTAGTAGCTTACCAGGACTCTCGTACACATGCTGCTCGCCAGCATTGGGGTCCCACAAAACCGTATGAACACGGTGCGCCTCATTCGGCGGCGGATCCCTATGACCAGCCTCCTCGCCAGTCGTCAACGACGTCTAGAGCGACGACGTATGCGTCTTCAAGCTATGGTAACAGTGATCCTCATTACACTACGACTCCCACATCCGTGTATGGAAGCTCTCATCCAGGCTACCAGGCTTCACCCGCCTCTGCTGCACCCAGGACCCAGCCAGCGGACCCATACTCATCTTACCAGCAGCCCGGTGGACGGGATTACCCTGCCCAGTCTGCTTATTCCTCTTACCCAGCGCAGACCCCAGATCCCTATGGACGCCCGTCGGCTACCCAAGCCGCTCAATACGCCACTCCAAGGTATTTTGGTTACTATGACGAACCCTATTTGGTCTATCGCTAAGCCCCAGTTAGTGCCACAGCAGCCGCTCCTGGCTACTACATTGCCTCTGATGGTCGTCGTAAGTCATTTGCGTCGTTGCGCCACTCCACAACTGACATGTCCCGTGCAGAATATCCCTTGTCGCAACAGCCACAGTCATCACGCAATCCACAATCCGGCACCTCTAGGTACAGTACGAGATAGAGTCCATCTCCGTCTTACGGCCTTGTCATTGTTCCTGCGTCGATATATCGAGCCCGGAGATACCCTTTCTTTCCAAGCTACTGGATGGTGCTCTGGAGTCTGGCCACCCTATTTTTTTAATGGATCCATCTTCTACCTCTAGGTACCGTAAGGAGTTTGCCATTACCAAAAGCATCCGGATAGGCATTTGTTTCCCTTAGGAACTGGAAACCATGGACCTATATCTCTTCCAGCCCGGTTGAGCAGCCCCAGGGAGCTTTTTACTATCCGGTTCTCCTTTTGTGTCTGGTGTTATGTACGTTAATTGGGAAATTGGGTTTCATTTCTCTTTCTCTCCTCATACGACTGGATCTTTGCTCTGCGGGATGCGGAACCAATATTACTGCCATGGAACTTACAGCCTAGCCTCTATTGGGACATTCATTCCGCTTATGGCTATCACTATCATGCAATTGCATCAATTTCCGGATTCTGCTTTTCTTGCTATGTATATACCTACGACACGGACGTTGCTCCACGAAGTCGATGTTTACGAATGAACGCTTATCTGCGCATGCACAGCATGCGTAGAAGGAAACATGACTGTGTTTGCCTACTCCATTTTGATCGCGCACTGGCTTGCGCCTAGACGCTACTCGGGTCCACTCACTGCGCTAACACCTCAGCTTCGTCTTCTTCAATGTATGCTCTCACCGGCTTCGCGGTGAAGCTACTGGCACCCAGGCTGTGTCCTGCGCCTCTCTGAGCTCATGCTCCACCCGCTGATCGACAAGATCATCAGTGCGCTACGGCAGTCCCCTTGCGCCATGTCCTGTCCGTTGTCACATGAACACATCCGGACTGTGACTGGTGATGTGATTTAGTGTATATCACAAGTGAAGCCTACTCAAGCATGTTTGCATTCGACTGAGACGTTGCGTGTGTTCAGGTTGATGGTTATGCCCATGTATTCTGAAACGCGCGCTTGAGTAGCTTTGCAGCATAGGGACTCGCCTTTTCCTCGAACACGTGATGGTAAGAGGTACGCCCAAGTACCGTGAGAACATGGTCACGATTCTTCAACTTGTGTGGGCTCGCGAACCCTCGTCACGTCCAAGGTTGAAGGCAATCGTGCAGCCTTGCAGGATCTTACGATCTATCAACTTTAGCGCCTTCCATATCGGCATCCGAATCCCGCAGTTTATCCCGCTAGTACCACAATTATCCGGGCCTAACACTACCGCGACAGAACATCAAGGCCGAAGTCACCGTCGTCTCGCAGTAGCATATGCCGAAGCCCTCGGTAGTCACGTAAACATAGCGGAGAAACTCCCGTAATGAAACGCTTGGCCCGTAATCACTGCAGCTACATCATGACCAGCGCCATGTCGCGTGCCAAACCCGCGACCTTCTGCTCTTCGCGACATTCACCATGATTGGGATTTCAAAGCTCTGGGTGGCTTCGACGCTCCTGGCCCAACATGCGTTTGCTGGCCGTAATCTGATCTCACGCAATGATACGGCAACGCATGCGACGGGCCTATTGCATGAGTCGATGGATTGGATGGACATGTACTACGACAATGAAAGGGCATACATGTTCAGCTTGAATGCTGCTGCTCTGACCCACGAGACCAGAGCGAGCGCCTGGTATGCAGCAGGCTTGCTGGCGCGGAACGAAGCCGATGATGTTGAGCAGGCAGTACGGATCGTTAAGAATGTCATCGCAGGGCAGTTCAAAAATGAAAGCGATCAGTGGTGAGTTTATTAGCAGTTTGGGGGAGTGTCCAACCTCTATGTAGCTCCTCTTACTAACACAGCCCAAGGTTCGGCGGCTACCAAAAATATCCAGAAGAGCCAACTGTGGGTACGGACCAGTATCCAGCTGAAATCTACGACTCGTGGGACCCCAACTGGCGCGGTTTTATCGGCACCACATTCGTCGTCATGCTAGAAGAATTTCCGCATCTCCTCCCTCAAGATGTTCAGGACTACATGCTTGAGAGTCTGTTCAACACCACTATAGGAGATAGTTATCGTGTTGGCGGCGTCGACGACGACAACCTCTACCCGGCCTACAGCAACCCCTCCATCATGCGCGCTTTCATCTCCGGTTACGTTGGTCGCCGCGCCAACGACTCTAATATGACGACCGCAGGCGAAGCCTATGCGAAAGACATCATCGACCTGTTTGTCCGTGATGACACGCTTTCAGAGTTCAACTCTGGGACGTACGCTGGTGTGTCGTTGTTTGCGCTCACGCTCTGGGCGAAATACATGCCAAGCGATAGTCTGATGGGCGAGTATGGATCGAGAATGATTCGCGACACGTGGTCGGTGCTGGGAGACTTGTATCATGCGGATATGAAGAATGTGGCTGGGCCCTGGGATCGTGCGTATGGGTTTGACATGAACAAGTACTTGAGTATCCTAGCGCTGCAAATGTGGACGCTTGTGGGTAAGGACATGGCACCCATAAATAAGAAGGTATGCACAAAGCACCATATCGAATCGTCTCTGTCACATCTCCTATGCATGAGATAGACGGAAAGAACGAAAAGAGAGAGAGAGAGTGTGTGTGTGTGTGAGCTAACGTCCCTACAGCCATACGCCATGGGCCATAAGAATGACTTCGCAATTGGCCCTTTGATTGCTATTTTGGCTCCCTACCACAACACTCTCGTTCCAAACACCACCCTCTCCTCTCTGTCAAAGTTTCCAGGTACACACATAGTCAGCACCTCCGCCTTCTCCCCACCCTACGACACCGAGCCTCGCAACATCACCGCCTACCTATCCCCCACCCTGACCATCGGTGCGGAGTCCTTCAACGAAACCGTCGTCGGCGGCCCAGCTAGGAATCAGAAATCCTTCAATCCCGCGGTCGTGCAGTGGAAGAGACAGGATGGCAGTGTGGGCTGGATGAGTCTGTATGCTCAGAGCATGGCTTTGGATGTTGTGGTCGAAGAGGGAAGCTTGCAGCTTGAATACCCGGCGGGAAATTCATCGAGTGCATTTTCATTCTTGGTGGGAACGAACGGCTGGGATGGCAAGAGGGATGTGGCGGGTTGGGCAGACGTAGAGGGTGTTCAAGTCAATGTTACAGGTTCTGTGGATTTGGACGTTGAGGTTACGTTCAATGGGCTGTTTGGTGGAGCAGGCGAGGTCATCAAGTAAGTCCATCGAGAATTCTCGTATCCCAAGAGAGAGAGAGAGAGAGAGAGAGAGAGAGAGAGAGTACATGCTAACGCGACATAGTGACTTTGAGTTTTGGAACTTCACCTACAGGATGCCAGAGGGGAGCGGGGAGATGCCGTGGGTGAAACTGAACTTTGAGGTTGTGTGATCGGTGGATAGGAGAGACCGAGACATGCACATCATATTGACAGATGACCAAATGAGCATACCTACGGAGCCTAAGGTGACAGTGGAGTTATGCAAAAGCTCTCGAAACACAAAGCATTCACCTTCAAATACCAAGTATCTTCATTCAAACGTTAACGTATCGTAACACAATTACAATCATCAACCTCCTCTTCCAAAAGCCAACTTCGCCTGTCCCTTCTCCACCCCTTCACCTCTTCCATTTCCTCTCCCGACTCCGCCTCCCAGTGGTCGTCCCCGTCCCCTAGAAGGTTTCGATCCACCGGCACCTTTTCTTACAGAAGCCGGAGCAGGATTCCTCTCTTCATGTCGCATCTCCTTTGATAACTCGAGGGCGAAGTGGTAGTCCTCGTGCTCGGCTTTCTCGGCTGGCGGGAGGTGGAGGTTACAACGGGAACAGAAATAAGTATCAGGAGATTTGTCCTGGGCTAGAGCTTTTGCACGAGGAACCGGTCTCACTAGGTTATGATCTGGTGGTGGTGGAGAGTGAGAAGCGGGCCGAGGTTGGACCGAGGGCGGTGTTCCTGGGGCATAAAAATTCGTATCGGAACTTTGGCAGTCCAAGGGTGGTGTTGATGGTCGCTCTGCCTCATCGTCTTGTTGTGCTCGGAATGTATCGTGGTACTCTCCCGTCTCCTCTGCCTCATCTCCGCTCTCATCTTGCGTGGACTCGCTATGCGCTTTCCACAATACTTTTCTTGCAGCATCAAAATCCTTCTTCTCGTCTCTTGGGCCAAAGAAGTTGGCAATGTTCCCTTTTGTCCTTCTTCGCTTTGTAGGTGGCTCGCCTCCACTAGTGATAGCTCTACCGGTTGACATCATGGCCTTTGCTTCCTCACCACGAACTAGAAAGCCGCCGATGCCTTTGTTATTTGTGATGCCATCTTCGAAGCCTCCAACGCTCAAGGAAAGATTAGCGCAGGGCCAGGCTCTCCCATCAACGACGACCTGAGCCAAGAGATTTTTGGCGAGATGGAACAGTATGGTTTCTGATAGTGGTTTGCCTTGGGGTATCGGTGCTTGTCGACTTCGCATTTGCGCACCTTGGCGGTGGTGCAGGTTAATGCTTTTGGGCCTTCTTTTATTCTCCAGCACGCCTTCCTCTACGCACCGTGAGAATATGTCGGCCACGAAGATGCGCAGCCACCTCACACCCTGCTCGAACGAGTTGATAGCGGGTCTGAATGATTTTGCCGAAAGCATACTTTTGATCTGCGTACGCGGATTGACCTCGCTGTTGTCTTCACCTCTAATGATGGAGTATATCCAACTGCCAGTGTCATCGCCCAGCTTCATTAATTGGTCTAATGGCTGCTCCACAAGGTCCTTGACTTTGTCTGTACCGAACATGGCGACGACCTCGTCTCCTAGTTTGCCTCCTAACATTCGGATCTTGGTAAACTTCATGTCGGAAAGAAAGTGCTTGACAGCGCGGTTCCGGATGACGGTCTGTTGATTTGGCTTCTTGTATCCTGATCCTAGTTTTGACAACATCTTGTTCCTTGCGACGCCTCCAGAGCAGGTGTAGCCCAGTGTATCCTTGATGTGTCTCCTCACATCTCGTACAATCTCGGATGCGATGACCACGCACACGTCATCCCAGTCTGGATCCCTATCTTCTCCGTCTTCTTCACCTGTCTCAACAAGCGCATCAGTCGCCCAGTCCAAGACGGTCGTAGGCACTTTCGGTAGTCGTTCTGTCGGGTCATCGTATGGCGCGGGTCCTCTCAGTTCGGGGTATCTCTCCAGCAATAATGTGTGCACTTGCGCACTCAAATCCATAAAGACCTCGTCGATACTTGCTTTCTCTACGCGTTGCTCTTTTTCTGGCAGAGTCTCCTTGATGCATTTCAAGATCTTGCGGCTCTCCATACGATAGGGGTCCAGGCTGACCTTGTGCGTCGCCATGTCCTTGAAGCTGTTCTCATGGTATGCCCATGTTTCGTCTCCCTCCTTCCATGTCGCAACATGTTGTAGTATTAGGTTTGGACATTGCTTCAACGCTTCCGTCGAGGTGACATGCCGACTGAGTCCAAATGCGCGTGCGGGGTAGTTGATTGCTATGAGACCCTGCCATTGTTGGACCGCGAGGGGTTTGGAGGGATCGATGCCGAGGCGGACGGTTTCGCATTGCGCGTAAAAGGCATCGAGGTCGATGTGCGCGATGACGCGAAGAGGTGTTTGTGGGCTATACGTCCTGAGCTGGTGTAGGTGTTTGTACGTGAATTCGGATTTGGGTATGCGACGTGGGGAGGTTATCGAGAATTGCGACGATGAATGGAATTCTGGCGATGGTGACGACATGGCGGATGACGACTCATATCAGGTAACCGAAGCGATCTTCGAGAAGGACAAAATGCACCCTGGTATAATACTAGTGGAGCGGCATCGTTTCCACTACATACAAGAAATGCGACGGGGACGCGACATGTCGAAGGCGCGTCGTCCCGCGCGATCCCGTGCATGCGCGTCATTCATCCATGTCATCGCGCTAGCTGAATCGGATGCGCTGGGCTGATTGACACCACAAACTCTGAATCACTGCATCAAGCTTTTATTGCAAGAACGTATATTTCAGCTTGCATGTGCGACTGTCATGTCAGCCACCACAGTCTTTATGTGTTATGAAATCTGCGTGGCTCAAGACACGGATTTTATAATGTTTGAGGCACCCATGACTTTCTGTCTAGGTCGGTGTCATGCAGTTCTTTGCTAATACATATAGATTTAGATGAGCGCATGTTGGCGCGTTCACAGTCTGACAGCTGAGCTTGTTGCCTTGTACATAAGTACCATTTGAATGTACGAGGCCTAGTATACAGTTCACTGCGACAGACACATGTATGCAAGGTTCTGTCTGTCACGCGTACCTGAAGATCAAACCATGGCATGGTTCAGAGCAAGGTTGCGCTTTAATGATTGGCCGCGGAACTGCATTTCGACAGATAGCAACCGCGAAACAAACCGCAACATGTATGCACACGCATGCACACCTTACCACAATATGCACATTACCCTGGCAACAGTAAAGTCTTGATATTTTTCAACGTGTCCAAGAATCCCATGAATCTGTTTTGGCTTGTTGCACTGCCATACCAAGATCGTTTCCAGAGTCATTGACGTCATGGTGAGCCCTTGATCCAATGGGGACACGCAGCTCAGTCTTCGTGACAGCGAATAGGCGAATAGGCGAATAGCTAGGGTTTTGTTTTAATCTTGCTGTCTTTTGCCTCTTGTGAGCTTCACTCATTCACTATCGGAAAAGCTGCCGTTATGATTGCAAAGATGAATGGAGTTAATGGACATACGGAATGTGGAGAAGACGACAAGGTACCAGTCTACTCGATCCACAACGTGCCAATTACCGAAGAAAGAAAACCATACATCAATGGCAAGAACCCTCGTCTTCCACATGCAGGTACAAATATTCCATTCATGCTACTACTAGGCCATTGTTACTAATTGCAAATAGCGGTTGCGCGTGCAAACCTCGCCCCGTCAGAAGAATCACCTGAAGGCAGCACTCAAGACGACTGGGCAAAGAAGCACTCGCATCAAACAGTCTTGCAACAACACTGCGACTTCTTCGACCGCGATCATGACGGCGTTCTCTGGCCACAAGATACTTTCGTCGGTTTCTACCGCCTAGGATGCGGTCTTTTCTTCTCTGCTTTCGCCGTCTTGGTCATCCACATCAACTTCTCGTATCCCACGTGCTCGGGATGGCTTCCAGATCCCTGCTTCCGTCTTTTCTTACACAATGTGCATAGAGCTCGACATGGCAGCGATACGGGAACGTACGACACCGAAGGAAGGTTTATCCCGTCGAAATTCGAGGAGATTTTCACAAAATATGCCGAGGGACGAGATTACCTAACCGTGCGAGATCTGGTGAATGTGTTGAAGGGGCAGAGGAACATCAATGACCCGATCGGAATGTGTGGGTTCATCTTCGAGTGTAAGCTTAACCATTCTCGAGTAATATGAGAGAGAATGCTAATCTCAAATAGGGACTGCGACTTACATTACGCTTTGGCCTGAAGATGGTCGGATGATGAAGGTATGCATATTGAGAATATCTGTCAAGTTTCTCTCGATGCTAACATCAACAAGGAGGACATCCGGGCCGTGTACGACGGCAGTATATTCCAACGAATCGCCGGTAAGCGCGAGAAAAAGATGGAGATGGAGAAGAAGAGCCAATGAGGAACGGGTCAGTAAGCGCTGCGTGACGGATAGTAGAAATTGTTCCACGCTCCTAGCACCGAACGAAAGACATCGTGATAAACATGATTCAGTGCACAACATGTATGAGAGGACGAGGTCGGATCTGAGACAACCTGTGTTCTAGACTGATTCTAAATCTAGATCCAGATCCTTGTACCGCGCATGCAGTGATAACGCCGATCGGCAAATGCCCCTAACGAATTATTCCAAAATCCTACGTTTTAGGATAACAGTCCGCCGCATTCTCGGTCAGAATACACAAGATAGGGAGGTAGTGAAAAAAAGTCTTACAGCAAACAGCTGCTGCGTGCGTGTGCATGTAGGCATGCCTTTAGCTCGGGGACCCATCTAACTGCATGGACGATGGATTACCTCTGGCTCTAGCGACGGTACTGGAGTGAGTGTAGACCAATCGAGGGAGAGAAGAGGTAGCTGCTGATACGTTCGCATGAATGGGATTATCAAAAGCATGTTATATATCGTCTAATGCTGACCGTAACTTTCGGAAGTTCCGTAACTTCTATCTCATCTCATTCCTATCAGTCTATTGCCACAGTCAGAATACAATGCTTCGCCACGTTCTAGATGCCCTCTCTTGTTGAGTCAGTTCGGCAGTGTCGTTAAGAAGCTTCAGGTCACCCATAAACTGCAATAGCTGATGTAAACGTTGTTCAGACAGTAAGAAGTCATGGCCTTGATCGCGCAAGCCCTTGACACACAGTATCCGTGTGACTCTTGTGGCTTTCATCATGGCTGGGAAATGATGTTTGTATAAGGTTTCAGCTCACGTGTTAGTTATGGGTGGCTGCGCACGCTGCAATTTGGTATTATACATAGCATGTGCGTGGTCTAGACTCCAGGGGTCCGGGAGCTCCTTCCCTTCCGCCTACGTGCCTGCCCTGCCTCCAGCACTTGTACACAACATGACGTCGGTGTCTGCCCGCCAATTGGCTTCGTGCATACATGCCAGGTGACTATAGGTGTGCCGAGAGTTAGCATGCGCTAGCCTAAGTAGGAGATTTTTTTTTTAGCTAGCAAGGTCTTAGCATACTAACTTTATAAAATAAAATAAAATAATTTAGAATTAATTTAGAACTCTTTTAAATATATAGAGCTCTAGCTTCTTAAGCATAAGAGATTTAAAAAGACTTTATATATAAATAATATAGCTATTATCTAACTAAGAGCTCCATAGTCCTTCTTTATAAAGTCTTTTTATATCTTCTATACTTAAGAAGCTAGAGCTATATATATATATATTTAAAAAGGTTCTGAATTATTTTGGAATTAGTTTAGAATTAATTCTTGCAGACTACTTGGCATGCTAACTCTTGGCACGCCCATGGTTAGCTGGGTTGCATCCTAATTGGCTTCGGCGTTTCCCTCCTCGCCAAATCATCGCCCCCCTCATCTCGAAAATTCCCCGCCTTTACCTTATAATGTCGTTGCATAGAGGCCATGTGCTGGAAATGCTCATCGTTCCGTCATCACGGCGCATCTGCTTCAGACAGCCCTCGTCAGGTATACATTCCTGATCTCACCGACTACACTTGCGCGGGCGTTTGCCTCTGTGCACGTGACCTCGGACTTTTCCCCATCATTGCCGCGTCCACCGGTCTGCCGGAAGCCGAAAGGGCTGACCGCGGCGTGAATGGACAACAGCCGCCATCCACCCGAGGGCTCCAGTTCCCGAGATGCAAAAGTCGCCATACCAAGAATACCCGGCCACGGTTACCAGCTGCTGCCCGCCACACGAACGCCTCGGGTCCGCAGCGAAGTAGTGAACAAGGCTGTGAGTGGTCATCCCAAGGCTATTGGGCCGGCGTTGACATGCGCTCTAGTGTACCCGTTGCCGCAAACGAAGTGGGCCTCCAACTCTGGTTAACATATTGTCCAACTTCGGCTTGCTGACTAGACCTAGAGATCAGATGCTCTGGCAATCGTCCCCGCTGCATCAACTGTGAAAAGCAGGGCCATGAGTGTCACTACGACCTGGAGCGCAAGGACCAGCTCAAAGGGTCTGTCTACATCACTGCCTATCTGCCTTGAATCTTCGTCTGACTTGTAAAAGTGCAAAGCGTAAATCCCACGCTCTGACTACACTATTGATCGATATTAGCAGCCAGCTCGACGAGGAGAGCAAGAAGCGAGTCGAGGATACCTTGGCATACTTCGAAGATGACACGCCGCCTCCTTCTGCAACCCCTGTGCTGTCACATGGCAAGCGGGCGAGAAGAGATTCATCGCCCCATGTCAACGACGACGCTTTGAGTATCACTTCTACAGACGGTGGAGAAGCTCAAGTTTCGGCGTCCGTTGGCTCCAACGAAGATCTGGATTTTATCCAGGAGGACATTCTCCGTACCGACGAGACAGTGAACACAGGCTACATGGGCCGCAACTCGCAGGTCCAGTGGCTCCGAGCTCTTGAAACCAGGATCGAACAGCCCGAAGGCAAGTCCTCTGATGCGTCATACGGGCCGCCTGGTGCTACGAGGGATGCTTTCAACCAGCGTGCTGAAGCGCTCCGTGGCCGTCAACGACAAAACGATAATCGGCAACCCCCCGATCAAGATCGATTCTCCGGCTACTACTTTTACCTTGACAAGTCCAATATCGACATCGATATCGATGACCCACATGTCGTACCCTCTGCTGATACGGCCGAGAGTCTGTTCGAGTACTACAAAGCAGTCATTCACAGTCCGTTCCCAATTCTAGACGACATATTCGGAGCTCAACTGCAAATGTTCTTCGCCGGGGATCAGGGTAGCTCTAAATTGGCCGTATGTTCAAAATGGAAAGCTGTGATGAACCTTGTTTTCGCTATTGGCGCACGCTACTCACATCTCATTGATGCAGAATGGCCAGCAGACGACCGCGACCATCTAGTGTACATGTGGAGGGCAGTACATCTCCTGCAGCTTCAGTCCACCAGCATGATAGCTGCGCAGCCCGATCAAGCGCTGATACAGGTAGGCTTCTATCAACTTGTGACGAACAGCTCTGATGCTAGTGTAGGCCTTCGGCCTTCTCTCCCTCTACTATTTGACAATTGGCCACGCCAGCAGGTATGTCTCATCGCGACCAATATCAACCAATTTTGCACAATGTATGCGTACTAACGATGAGGTGACAGAGCCTGGTACATGATTGGTGTTGCCCTCCGCCATGCACAAGCGGCAGGTCTTCACCTTAGACACGAAGATCCTTCCATCTCTCCCAAGAGGAAGAAGGCCCTAGCCCAGATCTGGTGGTCACTTTATTCTATTGAATGTGTTCTTACTTCAATAACGGGACGTCCTCGGACTGTTAGTTCCATAGACTGTACAGTACCGCCACCAGGCGCAAAAGGAACTGAAATGGAGACCCCGTCACATGAAACCACCATGTCTTCTGCCGGTGAAACCGCAATCAATACGAGCGTGGATTCATTCTATGTAGCCTACGTCAGGCTCGACATTCTTATGGACAGGATCCTATCTGGCTTGTATTCCGCGCAAAAGTCCGCCAAGTCTTGGAAGGCTGCGCAGAAGGAGATCGCTTCGCTATCTGGCGAGTTGGAAACCTGGGCTTTACACTCCCTGTCTCGAGGTCCAGCTACCGCAACTTTTGTTACACCAGAGCACAATCTGAGTCGAGAGCAGCTGCTACTTTATCTCTACTACCACAACGCCAAGATATGCATCTCTCGGCCCTGTTTATGCCGTCTGGACTTGCGGATAAAGGGACAGAGCGAAGAGTCGATTCGATTCAACCAGAAAACTGCGGAGACCTGCATAGGTGCAGCCTTGGCTATCACTTCCATGTTGCCAGATCCTCCGAATCCTGCATGGTATTACAGCAACGGTCCGTGGTGGTGTGCTGTTCATATAAGTTAGTCTATCAGATCCTTTAGCAATCGACCTAGTTAATCACCATGCGTAGTCATGCAAGCCCTTACAGTCCTACTTCTTGAGCTGTCGCTGGACGGTATTCACTTAACAGTAGAAAAGTCACACATCAGATCCTGCATCGACAAGCTCATGCGATGGTTACATTCGATGAAGTCCGTTGACGCACTCAGTGAGAGCGCATACAACGCTGTGGCTAGAGTGTTGAACAAGCAGAGCAAACAAGAAGCGGCCCGTCAGCAACTACCTCAGCCACAGCCGACTGATCAGCACCGACAGCAACGCGATACACAAGATACGACCTTGGACTTACAGCAGCAGTACCAGCCGTATAGTCAACCTCTTGAATTACAACAGTCGGGTGTCGAATTTCCAGGTGCTGACCCAGTCAACAGCAACGACCTTTACTCCCAATCCAACACAGGTAATTTCTATCCCGACGATATCTCTGGAAGTGAAGGCCAAAACGATCCTAACACGGGACTGATGGATTTCGGCCAGCCACTATCCCTGTTTTATGGAAATCCTTACGAGGCGACCTTCGATCAATGGGAATGGGATCCGGCGGCGTTTGAGGATCTCGATCTGGGACAGCAGCAAGGCCCGAGCGGAGACCAAGGTGGGTATTGAGGGTATGAGTACGGGTACGGTGATAGCTGATTGGAGTCATATGTCGCGTGCGTACAGAGGCACGGTGTATAAAAGAGTTACGGACACGGGCCGCTTGATGACGATCTTGTCAAGCAAGATTTGGATAAAAGCGGTAACTCTGACCAACCAGCACTCACAGTCTCACTGTACGTCGTAGGACACTAAAAAGCACACGATATAATACACAAACGCTTTCTCTATGAGACTCGCTTATGCTCCTAAGTCCCATGAATGTCATCTGACTTTGTTGTTTCTGTCCTTAGCACAAGTGTGCTAATGATACCACAAGCCTAAACGACATGCTAACAGCGGCGTATGACTCAGATCTCACAAGGCTCCACGTTGAACATACCCAGAACAACTTGACACTCTTTTCCATAACTCTCCAGCGCATCCCTTACTGCGTCCTCCACCTGCATGGTCTTCACGCCAACAAGCTCATTCTGAACAGTTTGACCAAGATGTTCCGCATTGTCATCACCCTCGTAGAACTGGGTACATACCGCCAACCCCTTCATCGCTTTGCCCATTTGCGTCTTTCCTTCTTCTTGCTCGCCCTCTGCCTTCCACTTCTCCAACACGACCAAAGCGTTGCGATGAATCTTGTCCACATTAACGTACTCCAATGCTGAATGGTGTATCAAGAAGCTTTTCCAGGGTACGCAGCAGCGTGTTTTGTGTGAGGTTGGATGCGGGTGGGAAGGGACAGATGAGAATGGGTCGATTGAGGATAGAAAGAGGATTGCGGAGCATGTTCCTAGCTGCAAGACTGATTGTGGCGAGAGGGGTCCAGTTCAAGGGTTGATTCCCGGTACTGTAGATGCGGGTGTGGCGATTTGGTATGTCTGGTGTAGAAGGTGAGGTCAGTGGACTAATAGACTAGATGGATGGATCGGATGGCTTACCGAAGCCTGCAGGGCCTTTCATTAACCCTGAATCAGGTGGATTAGTACTATTTTCCCAAACATCAACGTCATCAAGACCAGGAGAAAACCTACACATGTCGAAAAACGGCCCTCCGTTCAAGCTCGTCCACGCCATCTTCTTCTCCATGCCCAATTCCTCTAGATACTTACGAATCCTGCACTTGGCGCCTACAAAAGCCTCCGGTAGTATCTTGAACTGCTCGTGTGTAATGTCTCCAACAAATTCATTGGCGAAGAAGAATTTGACACCTGAAGCAACCGCTGCGTCAATGATGAGCTTGGATGGTTCGTAGTGCGTGGCACCACCAGTGATGCAGTTTACTACTGCATCTTGACCACGGAACGCAGCTTGGAGAGGAGAAGGATGTGTAGTCCACGGCGCAGTGAGTGATGACTGTAGAAGGTGGTGTGTAGGATGATGTTGCGCGCGTGATGGCCGTGATAGTGAAGCGAGATCCGTCTTTGAGGAGTTCGGTGATGATAGCGTTGCCCACGTTTCCTCCTGGCTGTGTTTGTATTGAACTTAGCTATGGAAAGCTTACACATCCTAGGTAAATCGGAGTGAAGGACAGCGTAGGTAGGTGAGTAGACGTACGCCGAGAATTGCAATGTTCTTGAGCTCCATGTTCGACGTTCCCTTTATGACAACAATTTCCTGGCTGCAAGATATGCTGTATTGATACCAATGAACTTTGATGCTATACAACGTGAGACTACACGAACTTATGTATTCACCACAAATCGAAGTGCTCGCCCATTGGGTGCTCTAACACAATTGCACGCATATATGCATCTCCTGTATTGTGAGTTTCTGCTCTTCACCTGCAGCCAGGCTGAAGTAGGCAGCGCATGTCCATGGTTGCCTTGCTGCCTAACGTGCTGGAAGGCGTTCGGTCTGGACGCTGCATCTGTCTCGGCTCGGGAGATGATGGGTCGCCGATGCGCTGAGACGACGCTTGCCTCTTCGGTGATGGTGAGTGCGATTGAGGTTAGCGTGCTCACGTGTTTTGTCGGCGTTTGGACTTTTGTGTAGTCGTAAGCGTCAGATGCCGATGACACGAGCTTGGGTTGCTTCTCGACCTGTAGCGCTGGCAAGATTCTGGAGAACAAAGAGTCTGTCTGGGGAAATAGAGCAGAGTATGGATAAGTTCTAGATGCAGTCCGTGTAGCTGGCTATGTGTGATGATTGAGAGTTGTTATTCGACCTGAGAAATGATGATGGCGGGGCAGTCGAGGCCGCGGTGGCGGGGTTGCATCATCGTGATCCATGATGTTTGTAGTAACACAATTGTTAGAATAGACTGACGCTGTGAGATGGCAAACTGACATATTGTCAACTGAGCGAGGCAAACTATTACGCTCGAAGTCTCCATAATAGAAAGTTCGGTCCGAGATAGACCGGTTAGGGCAGCTCCGCTGGTGGATCTGGGCAGCGCGCAATAAAAAGTTACCAAACGCCGCTGCGCTCAAGACAACATTACCCGGCAACTCACTCCTCTGACCCCTCCATCCTCTCAAAGTACTCGATTACGTCGTTACCACTCGCACCAGCATACGTTCACCATGTCGCAACGAGCAGCACTTCTCATTGGTAAACTGTCACATGCCCAGAAGGAATGGCAGCAATGTTCAGAGGTAGCCTCGAAGCTGCACGAGTACCCCAATGGCAACCGAGAAGACTTCATCTCAAAATGCAAAAGTGGTGAATTCGATGGTGTATATGCCCTCTACCGGAGTAACGACTCGAACCCGATCACTGGAGACTTCAACGCGGAATTGCTTGATGCTCTGCCCAAGAGCGTGAAGTATGTCTGCCACAACGGCGCGGGATACAACAACATCGATGTCGCAGCATGCACAAAGAGAGGTATATTGGTGTCAAGCACACCGATAGCAGTCAACGACGCGACTGCCGATGTTGCCATCTGGCTTATGTTGGGCGCACTCCGAAACATCAAGCAGTCCTACATGGCAGTCAACGATGGTCTGTAATCTTAAGCAGTAGTAGTTGAATCAACACTGATAAGCCTACAGGCAAGTGGCGCGGTAATTTCTCCCTCGGTCACGATCCCAAGAATAAGACACTCGGTATCCTAGGCATGGGTGGCATCGGCTCAGCGGTCGCCCATCGCGCGAAGGCATTCGGCATGAAGATACAATACCACAACCGCCACCAGCTACCAGCTGACGAAGAGAACGGCGCAAAGTACGTGAGTTTCGATGAACTGCTCAAGACATCCGATGTCCTCAGCCTGAACTTGGCGCTCAACCCTTCGACCACACATATCATCGGTAAGGAACAATTCAACACAATGAAGGATGGCGTGATTATCGTAAATACTGCACGAGGTGCATTGATTGATGAGGCAGCCTTGGTCGACGCGCTGAAGAGCGGCAAGGTCTGGACATGTGGACTGGATGTGTTTGAGGAGGAACCGAAGATCCACCCAGGACTGGTAGAATGCGAGAATGCGGTATTGCTGCCTCACGTTGGAACGGCTACATACGAAACACAGGTAGGTTGTTCTGCGCAATGGAGTGGAACTGAATATGAGCTAACAATTCCCAGCGCGACATGGAGATACTGGTATTGGATAACTTGAAGTCGGCTATCAAGAACGACAAGCTATTGACGCAAGTACCTGAGCAGAAAGGTAAAGCGAACCTATAGTTGGTAATTGAGACATTTGGTTTCGCAGTTGGAAACACTTTTATTTCAAGCCGAGTGATGAAGAGAATAACGATATCAGCACGCTCAAAGCCTACTTGTTCCCAAAAGCGTCTACCCCTTTGCACCCGAATGATGTTTTCGCAATCCATCTAGAGTGCTACAGATACTACCTTTATAACCGTCCTAGCGGTCGTATATCGGCTCAGGGACCAACGGCAAGCGGCGTCGGAGCCGATGGAAATGGCTTCGGCATATGGATACTTGGTCGCTCGGCCAATAAGAAGCTTGTCGCAATTCCAATCGCCTAGCTCCCGTGCGGAGGCAAGATGCGGAGGAGTAGAATCTGGGGTCGGTCTTTGAACGAAATGTGGAGAGCAAGACGAACAGTGTGAGTTGAGCATGGAGTCGGTCTTTGCACTGCCAGTGCAGGCATATTCGACACGATGCCGGCAGCCGGCTGGTGTTCTCGTGCTCACATGCACAAAACAAGCTGGGGGCTAAGCAAGTGCTTAGCTTGGAACCCGACATCTTCGCTCTTGGGCATCCATTCGTCATACAATCCTGCAGACGCCGCATCCGCACTGCACGGCCAGCGATCCATTCTATTTCTTGGCTATGCAAACCTTTGACTCGTCTCAATACGTGCTGCAGACGAAGGAAGCACGCACAACTCTCAACGCAACAACGACGACGGCGTTTGAATGGAGGGATAATTACCATCCGCTATGCCGACCCACTAGCTATGGGGCTGCCCGCCCGTGACTGGTACGTCTGGAGTCTCCACGATCGAATCCCCAAGTCATATCCCCGACGTTGCGTTGCGCTATGCCGACAGCCAAGACAATTGGCCGCTTTTTGCATGCGGGTTTTGTGTCGGAGTTTGCTCGCTAGGCTGTGTGAGATTGAAGAAGCTGACGATATATAGTCGGCATGTTTGCCGCTGCGTTTCATCGATCGACATTACTGACTTTGGACGCTCGTCACATCGCATCGCATTCGCGTGTGCATATTTTCTGCGATTTCTGATCCACCCTGCGACACGCTGCCATCATGGCCAAACTCAACATGTCCGAGGTGTGGGCCGATATCAAGACGTATCGTCGAGCCTACGTGCTCACGGCTGTGGCATCCTTTGGTGGAATGCTGTTTGGCTGGGATACAGGTCTCATCGGAGGTATGTCTTTGCATTGCTACATGTAACGATGACGGCTAAACCGCATTACAGGTGTCCTGACCATGGACGCATTCCAACACTCGTTCAACCTTGACAAGGACAGCAAAGACTTTGCCAATCTACAGGGAAACATCGTCTCTGTTCTCCAGGCAGGATGCTTCTTTGGCGCAATGGCTAGTTTCTACGTCTCGGATACGTTTGGTCGGAAATGGGCACTCATCATCGCGGACATCATCTTCATCATTGGCTCTTTGATTCAAACATTATGCGCGATTGGCACAACAAGCCTCGGTCAACTTTATGTTGGACGCGTGATTGGCGGTTTCGGTGTTGGCTTAATCTCAGCTGTTGTCCCTACATACATTGGAGAGAATGCGCCGAGGGCGATTCGAGGGCGCTGCATCGGATGCATGGTATGCTATGTCTACACCGCTTGATCGCGTGAGTCCACTAACGTCAGAACAGCAACTCTTCAACGTAACGGGTATATGCTTGTCCTTTTTCGTCAACTACGGCATCTCCCTCGACATCACTAGCCCTACAGACTCGACTAAATGGCGCGTGCCATTTGCCCTGCAGATTCTCCCTGGCGCTTTTCTGCTTGTAGGCATGCTCTTTATGAATGAGTCTCCCCGCTGGCTCGTCGAGAAAAAACAAGCTTAGCCAAGCCGCTAAAGCTTTGGCTCACGTCCGCGGCAAGAGCGTCGAGGACCCAGGGGTAACACAGGAGCTGGATGAGATTATCGCAGACTTCAATGGCCACGAGAAGATGCCTATGGTTGCTCAGCTAAAGGCTGCCTGCTCGAACAAAAGGATGCTATACCGCTCGAGCTTTGTTGTTATCCTCATGTTTTGGCAACAGTGGACGGGTAAGAAGTTGGTATAGGAATTGCATGCGACATGGACTAACTTTTGCACTAAAGGAACCAACTCGATCAACTACTATGCTCCTCAGATCTTCAAGCAGATTGGCCTTACTGGCAACTCGTCCGGTTTATTCGTGAGTAAAGCGTAGAGTGAAGACTGCATGTGAGGCATGCTAACGTGCAACTAGGCAACTGGAGTTTACGGTATCGTCAAGATCGTCGTGACTGCGATTGGCCTGATGGCTTTTACTGAGCAACTTGGACGCAAATGGTCATTGATGCTCGGATCTATTGGGCAAGCGTTTGCGATGTACTACATTGGTGTCAACCAAGCAGTCCACCCACCCACAGGCGAGCTTGATGGCAACGCAATCTTTGCCATTATCTGCGTCTATCTCTTCGTTGTCTTCTACTCATTTGGGTGGGGCCCGATCCCATTCGTGCTGGCGTCCGAGTGCAGTCCCAACCACGTGCGGTCTCTGCTCATGGCGGCCTCGCTGATGACGCAGTGGCTCTTCAACTTTGTCATCGCAAAGATTACCCCCCTGATGCTGGACAAGATTACGTACGGAACGTTTCTTTTATTCGGGTCGCTGTGCATTGTCATGGGTGTGTGGACGGTGTTCTGCGTACCGGAGACGAAGGGAGTGCGATTGGAGTCTATCGGCGAGTTGTTCGAGGGCAACATTATCAGGGGTTGTATTCAGGATACCATGCCGAGCAAGTCGCGGGCGAAGCAGCTCAGACACCATCACGCGACAGACGATGCCGACTCGACTAAAAGCGGCGTTGGCAAGGCTGCGCGGGTTGAGCAGATCGAAACTGTGTAGAGCATCGGAGAGGGAGGAGGCAAAGGCAAAAAGCAAGATGCGGCCAATGTTCAGTGCTTACGTTGCGGCGCGTCGGGCGGATTAGTACTGCGAGAAATGTTTCGGTAGCTGAGAAATGCCGAAGCCATGATGTGACCGCTCCGCCGTGCCCACGCCATGTTTCCAGACCAATGGATGGCCCAGGTCAAACTACACTGCGCATCAGGATCTGTACGACGTGTTCGTACAGCGAAGATCGTGAACGGAACGGGCTGCTGAGTCGGCCCGCCCAGGACCTTGACACCGGACGAGTCACGAGGTCATGGCCGTCCTGGCGGTCAAGTTGGGTACATATCACAGGGCTATCCTGCCTAAGCGGGGTCAGTTGGGCGGCGCACGACGTCTGTCGCAGCTAGAGAGACGGTTAGGCGGCGGGGCGACGTTACTGACAGGTCGAGTATGCATGCGGGTACCAAGGTGCTGACGTGCGGGTGGCAGCAGAGTGAAGCGTGAACGTGGAATGTGGTAACGTGTGCGGCAGCTCGCAGCACGACGCCATGTAACTAGTAAATCGCGAGCAAATCCCATGTAGCTAGTGAAGGCTCTATCCTCCAGCAAAATCCCATGCCCACTAGTACCAAAAGCCAAAAATGCAGCAGCGAGCGGACCCTGTTCTGTGCGGCGAGGCAGGGCGGGCGCTGAGTGGCTGCGTGGTGCAGGGGTACACGGGCCCAAGCGAGGGCGATGACATAGTGCAATCTGACCCTCTCCACGTAACCTCGAAACCAGGTGGGCGGCGGCGTGCGCACGCTCTGTACCCGACCGCATCCTCACCCTCCTCGCGCTGTCTATCCTTACTGTCCATCGCTTGTCCAGCGCTGCACCCCGTCGCTCTCCAACGTCCGATCTCCCCATCGGCCGCTACTCCTCCCCACCACACTTGTCCGCCTCATTCGCTGCCTCGCAGTCCCCACCCCCGAGTCGAGCGTATTCTCCTGGGCATACCCTGGGAGCTGGCTGCAAATATCACGTTGACACTCTACACCGTGCCAGCACCCCCCTCCCCCCCCTGTCACCACTCCCAGCCAGGGAACTTGGGCGCATTCTACAACCATCGGCCAACAGGTTCGCGCTGCTAGTCGTCGAGCCAACTTGGCTGTGCCCACCGGCTGTCGTCCGGTCTTGAAACGCCCTTATGTACGTCGAGCTGCGGCATTCTTCCTCGTCTTCGCCAGGCCTAATTTCTAATTCCCTTTCGTTTGTGCCATTTGCTCCGTCCCCCCTCCTGAAACCGACGACTGGGCTGACACGATGTTGGGCAGCCTTCTCCTCCCCACTAAGCCGCCTGGCCTGAGGAAGCACAGTACTTATTCTAGCACCGTTGCGCCGCCCCTTCCCCCACGCCGAAACTCGCTGTCCACCACACCCGCCGCCAAAACTGCCGCCAGCACCGCTCCACTCCACGTCAAGACGGTTACGCTGTCCGGCGGCATGGACACACGCTACAACCGCCCCTCGTCCCCGCGAGGAGGGAGCCGCTACTCCAACCCCGCGAGGTCCTCGACTGGCACCTTCTCCGATCCCTACTACAGCTCGTCGTACTCGGGCTATGGCCGTCCCAGCTCGCCACGCTCCAGCGTCGACCGCCTTGCAACACCCCACCACACGCCCTACTACACGCCCACCACCTCGGCCACATCCCACTCCAGCACCACGGCCAAATATGACTCGTACACAGGACGACCGCGACGCAACACCAACGACCTGACCCGCCCCAACGTCAGCACCAGTGCCTTGCCCCAGAACTCGCTACCCCTTCGCACTCCCTACTCCACCCACACCCACACCCACACCGACCGACCACGAAGCCCGCTGACTCCTTCCTATGCCAAGGCTTCTGATACCTACATCACCCCGGCCGCTTCACGAGGCCATAAGAAGGTCTACAGTGTGGACGACACCAGCCATTTGACCAAGCTCGTAGCTGAGATTCAGCCTTCTCCGCACCACCGGGATCATGCAGACCGGGGTTACAGTCTCACAAGTGGCGGCCGCAGTTACCACGACAGCAGCAAGCCCCCGTCACGCCTTACCGACCTGAGCAACAGTGATGGCTACTCCTACACCGACCCAGCGAGCATGTACCGCGACACGGAACCCGCCTGGCGGAGGCCACGTGCTGGTAGCTTGGAACGTGGCTCTCGCCCCACCAGCATGGTCTTGGATCGTCCCGCTCGTGCCTCTGCTCGCGACCTTGGTCCTCCTCCATCCACTCGTGGCTTCGACAAAATCAACAGCATCCCGCGGCCTCACGCCAGGTCATCGTCGATCGAAAGGGCACGCGATGTCCCCAAGTACGACCCCTACCCGGACGCAGGCCTCGGACGATCCTCTTCCACTCGCACTTCTCGCACTCCTGCTGCTATCCACCAAGAGCCCCGCGAACCTCGTCGAGACACCTATCGCGATGACTATGCTCGTCAAGACCGCGCCGTTGAGAACAAGCGTCACAGCACTGCGTTTGAGGACCGTGAGGTGACTACCCGTGGCTTCGGCATTGCACCAGGCCCCCCAAACGTTGCACATGACCATCATGTCTTGGACCGACAGCCACTATACCCCCCGGCCGAACCTCCTCGACCCAGACCACAAGAGCCCAGCAGCCATTACTACCAGCCCGAGCGTGCTGAGGCACGTATGCCCGATCCCCGCGCTTCACGTGACAGGGATATTGTTCCACCCAAGGACTACGACAAGCGCCCTCGTGAGCGTGAGAGTGGCCGATCCGAGGAAAAAAGTGGCTTTGTGCAGACTGCGGCTGGTGCAGTGGCTGGTGTGGCAGCGACCTTGGCCGGCGCTGGCTACATGAAGAACCGCGACAAGGATCGTGGTAGTGACCGAGACTCATCCGGAGAACGAGAGCGCGAGCGACGAAAGGAATACGACGAGCGTGACAGGCGAGACCGACCTGATGAGCGACGGGAGAGGAAGTCTGAAGGTCGTCGCAACTCACTCGTACCGCCACCACCTCCCCCGGTTGCTGCGCCTGCTCCCGCCCCCGCCCCTGCCCCTGCACAGATTGAAGCTCCCGACTACCCTCCCATTGAGCCCGAGCGCAAGCACCGCGAACGCCGATACGAAGAGGACGATAGAGAGAAGGTTCCTTCTCGCAAGCCACCGTCTTCTGAGGGCAGCGGCGATGAGCGACCGCGTCATTACGTCGACCGCGATGCCGAACGTCGGAGAGACCCCGCCCTCCAGGAAGCTGCTGTGGACCCTGACGAGGAATACCGACGACGCGTCCAACAAGAAGCAGAACGTGCTAGCCGCAGCACCCGCGATAGAGACAGCGACTCTGACCGCGAAAAGAGCCGAAGGAGCAAGAAGGATGAGCGTGACAGGTCTCGAGGTCCTGAAGACCGATCTCGTGCATCTCCCCCCAGGGATCGCCCTGTGAGCATCTATGATGGAGGCATGGTGCAGGAGCCCGAGGCAATTGATAGAGAGTCTGCAGGCAAGAGCGTACAGATCGTCGAGCCTGCGAAGGAACCCGTTGCGCCTGTCAAGGGCATCCTTCGCAAGCCTACCGAAAAGTTCCCTGAGGACCCAGAGCCTATCCGCGAGGGCGTTGCACCGCACAAGGACGCCTTGAAGGGAAAGGACATCCCGGTCGGAGCTCGATGGACGAGAATCGATCGCCGTCTCGTTAATCCCGAAGCTTTAGAGCAAGCCAAGGAACGCTTTGAAGAGAGGATGGACTGCGTCATTGTGCTACGTGTCTTGACCAAGGAAGAGATTCAGAAGCTCGCTGATCGTACCAAGAAGATTCGCGAGAGCAGAGGTAGGCCAACATGAAATTTTGTTTCGCAACCAGTATTGACATGACTACAGAAGACGAGTACGAGCATGATCGACGTGATCGAGGCGATCGAGATGACCGCGATAGGCGGAGCCACCGTTCCAAGGACGACAGAGACGACGAAGACCGTGACAGCGATCGAGACCGTCGTCACCACGACCGTGAACGACGTCGCCGCTACGACGATGAAAGCGACTACGACGACCGCGAGCGAGAGCGCGAACGTGACAGACCCAGGAAGGTTGAGATTGACGACGGAAGGTGATTCCAATGAGCGGCTGTGCAACTGATGTTGCATGTTGTGGGTCGTAGTGAGAATGTGAGGCATGCGCTTACGTTGGTTGGGTTGTTGAACAAAATGATTCCCCTGGAACGAATAGGCCATGTCTTTGAGGAAGGAAACTGGAGCAAAGGAGCCATCGCATGAGGTGGCAGAACTCGTCTCTCGATAACCCAAAAAAAGAAAGAAAAAGGTCCAAAAAGGCCAAGAAGGCCGCGACGATGGATCTTTTAGCCGTCTAAAGAGCAGAGGTCATGATCCTTCGCTTCGACATCGCTCTTCAAGATATCACTACTGAGGTAGCAGTGCGTCGGAGCACAATACCTCAAATCCTCATCGTTCTTTGGCGCAAGGTGGTGACTGGGCCATGCACAAAAGAAGTCGAATTTTCAGAATACTGGATTGGTTATGAGAGTACAGGCACTCTTTTATTGTTAGACTTTTGGCGATTGCCTGGCGTTCATCAAGGTTCCTTCTTGTCTATCGTTACGCATAGCGAGGTGGTAGCATGATATAACGTGTTAAGAGCGAGCGAGAAGCCCTTCTTTTTGTACAATACTTTGATTTACCTCTACTTCTGAAACACCAATGGGAGTTTGAACATTTCAAATGGCTACTTGAGGTTATCAATGTTTGCATGATGCTTAGCGATGTGTGCACAGTGTGGCGGACATGTACATGAGGTGTCGAGTGTGCATGATAGATGTGTGCTCAAGGCAACTTGCTGTCTACATCAACGACCTGATGGAAATCTACATAGCCATCTACTCATCGCAACATTCACACGACCAAGTTCCTTCACTACTCACACAAAAGTCCAGTTTCTGAGGCATATCACATCAAGGCATAGACGACGTGGTTCTGTACGTCTATATGTGCAAGATTTCGAAGCTATGAGTTTATGCTCTGGTATGTATGGAGCAACTATTTCCCTATGGAGACACCGATGCCAAGCAGACTTTTGGCCAGATTTCCTTCAGTCATGGGTCTCCTAACTCTTCAGTGTCTTGATCAAACACAAGCCTCGCCCCTCCACGCATCATTCTTTACTTTTTACTCGGGTTTGGGCTAATAACGCCGTCTGGAAACTTACGGAAGATATCCGCAATATGGTCAATCGGCGCAGCCAGCATACCCATCGGACCCTCAAAATACGGCTTCTCTCCCGCACTGGGGTGGCTCCTGGATGGTACAAAGGCCTTTGTGCGAAGGAAGTTCTTGGCTAGGGATTCAGAGTTTCCGCGATTTTGCTCCGAAGAGAGGGCTTGTTCGAGGGCAGGGAGGTCGTCGCGCTCTTCTTCGGCGATGTGACGCTCGAGTAGGGACCAAATTTCCTTGAGCTTGGAAATGTAGGAAGTGGATGCTGCGTCCATGTTTTGGAATTCTTTCAGTAAGATTTTTACCTGGGAGACTGTTAATTGGTCTCTGATATAGACGGAATGAGGGACATGTCATGTACCTCGTGATGCTGTTTCCGATCTGATTCAGCGTGTTGCTTGCCCTTCTCTCCCATATATTTTTCCATGGCTGGGTAAACGAGAAGCTCCTCGGCTACGGAGTGGCGGGCTAGCTCCCATGTGAACTGGTTGCCATAGCGTGTAGCATGGTCAATGTCGTCTGGGTTGTTGATGATTTCCTTGTAGTAGGTTTCTAGATTGCGGTGGTCTTCGGTAATGGCTTCTGAGATTGTTGAGCTGAACGCAACTTGGGTACGGAGAGAGGCTGGTTTGGTCGCAACGCGGATCGTCTGTGGCCTGAAGGCGGCTCGAGTGAGTGGTGATACGATGGCACGAGGAGCAAACATTGTGATGTGTGATATTGCCAAAGGTTAAATGGAGATTGAGAAAGTGTGTTTGTAGACTTGGGTACTCAGCCAGTTCGAGCAGCACCTCGCGAGCTTTTGTCTCACATGGCGGTTAGCACAACGATACGTCACTACTTTGCCAAAGGCACGTTCCTGCACTGTCCAGCCCTTTGTTTGCTCTAACGATCTCCTATCACATGATTGGGTCGGGAGCAGTCTCCTTAAGTTGTGTGTCAAACGTACGGACACCAATAATCAGTGGAAGATGGAGTCGCGTTCCGCGGAGGGACGTATTGATGATGCATGGGATCGGAACGTCGCTCATTGGCCAGACGTCACATTGCCATTATGCCTAAACATGCGAAAATCCAAAATTCCCATGCCTTTCTGCCCCACAACATCCGCGGACTGCAGAAGCCGCTGAGGATAAGCGGCCAAGTATTAGTCTTATCTTTTCGAAAAGGGAATGCCCGCTAGATGCGTTATTAATCGAGGGAATATGCCCAGCATCTGGCCCATTCAGCTTGTCGATGCACGAGGCACTATACCTCAAAGCATCAATACTGTTGTCACTTGTCCTGCACGTGGAGTCGTGGCATCTGCTACCCCTCTTCTCTACGCGTCAGAGACGCATCACTCTGATAATATGCTAGGCAAAGGTGATAGACGTTTTCCGTTTATGCGACAATGGCGTCCCTCTATGGGGCCCTCTTAAACTCCCACTCGCTGTTGCTTCTCCGATGGAAATTCCCATATCTTTACCCAGCAAACTCACCGCAGCCATGTCGACCGGTGCAAATGCCTCCCAGAATGATCCCATGCAACACCCCCCTCGAGGCCATCTCTCAGGGCATCCAGAGTATGGCTGGAGAGAAACGCGCGCCCAGGCAAAGCCACATGGGTTCGTCTAACGAGGGACCTGCTGATATAGCTGCAAAAATATCCGGTGCTGTTCAGGGCGGAATACGCAATGACGATGGCCCTTACTTTACCACCAACGAAGGTATCCCGTGGATTGATCCGTAAGTCCTCCAGCCTTCCATGTATTAGACGCTCATTTGCTAACAGCTTGTAGAGCACATAGCAAAACCATTGGTGGCATCCCTGTAGCGAGCGATATCTTCCTCTTCCAGAAGCAGCAGACTTTCAACCGTTCCAAGAACCTTGAGCGTATGGTACATCCTTGTGGTTCCGGCGCGTTTGGATATTTCGAGTGTACCCAGAAGGTCGATTCCCTCACGGTATGCTGATCAGAGAAAAGAAAACCTTCCACATGAGCAGATACTGAACCTTCCTCCAGAAAGCCAACTTCCTCTCCAGTGTAGGCGAGAAGACTCCCGTCTTCGTCCGTTTCTCGACTGTCACGGTCGGCCGAGAGTACCCTGATGAAGCCCGTAATCCTCGTGGCTTTGCCATCAAGTTCTACACTATGGAGGGCAACTACGACATTGTCGGTCTCAACTTCCCTATCTTCTTCTGTCGCGATCCTATCCAAGGTCCAGACGTAATACGATCGCAAGCCCGTAATCCGAGGAACTTTCTCCCAGACTACGATGCCCTCTTCGATTTGCTGGCAAACACTCCAGAGAGCAACCACGCTGGTCTCATGTTCTTCAGTGATCATGGTACACCCGTCGGCTGGCGCTTCAACCACGGCTATGGCTGCCATACCTTCAAGTGGATCAACGCGGAGGGCAAGTTTGTCTACATCAAGTACCACTTTATCGCCAGGCATGGCCAGAAGCAGTTCACTCAGCGAGAAGCGACACAGATGTGTGGTGAAGACCCAGACTACTCCAAGCGCGACCTGTGGGAAGCCATTGAGAACGGCGAGGAGATTGAATGGACCGCCATGGTCCAGGTCATGGAGCCTCAGGATGCGGATCCCGAGAAGCTCGGCTTCGACCCCTTCGATGTCACCAAGGTCTGGCCCCGTAAGCAGTTCCCGATGCAAGAGTTTGGCCGTCTGGTCCTGAACAAGAACCCTGAGAACTTCCATCGCGATGTTGAGCAAGCCGCTTTCTCACCTGGTAGCATGGTCCCCGGCATTGAAGATTCGCCTGATCCATTGCTGCAGTTCCGCATGTTCTTCTACCGCGATGCGCAGTATCATAGAATCGGTGTGAACCTTCACCAGATCCCCGTCAACTGCCCATTCATGTCGAAATCGTTCTCGCCTCTGCAGTTTGACGGTCAGATGCGTGTTGATGCCAACCACGGCGGAAACAAGCAATACGTGCCTAACAGCTTCGCACACAAGTTCCGCCCTGATGTTGCTGAGGCGCCATACCAGGTCTCAGATAACATCATGAGCCGCAAGAGCCACTACTGGCATGAGGCCAAGAAGAGCGAGTATGATCAAGCGAAGGAGCTGTGGAGTAGAGTGATGTCGGCAACACACCATCACCAACACCTGAGAGGAGGCAGAGTACGCTGACATTCAGGCAAGTCATTCCACGCCACCCCGACTCGTAAAACAAACACTAATGACCTATCAGAAGAAGTACCTCGCACAAGTCTACAACATCGGTCCCGATTATGCTCAAGGCATCTACGACCTCCTTGCAGAGTCGGATTCTAAGCCCGAATTCCCCTTCTCGGAGGTTGAGAGGTTGTCCGAATCTGCACATGTCTGGTTCAAGGAGGAGAAGTTCCGGCCTTCAAATGGGGAAAGGCTGACTGGATATGCGCCGAATACCCAGGTCTACAACTAAATGTTGAGATGGGTGAATGCTTATGACTGATTGCTAAGATACCTAGCGCCATATTATCCTATGAACAATAATCGACCATGAATTGTGGAACTCATAAGATTGCTAGATGTGCTATGCCTTAGAAGACAATCCTATGTCTACCGGTTCACTCCATTGGAAGGAGATCATCTGGACACCATTGCTGCAAGGCACCTTCTCCGAAGGCGAAGTCGTTCTCGATCTGCGTGAAGAGATACTGGTCGGCTTCATCCAGAGTCCACGACCAGGGTTTGGGACTGGTGGAAGAAGAAGATACGGGAGCCTCGAGATGCTGTGTGCTACGGTTCAGCATGTTATCGGCACCTTGGTGTTGCGATGGCAATTGCACGGTAGTACCAGCTGAGGCGGACTGACCAAACCCGTTCGAGGAGCCACCATCATCCGCTTCCATAGCTAATCTTGAAGCTGTTTCTCTATCGAGATATTGGAAGAATAACTGTAACACCCAATTGGTCACCTCCCACGTCTTTTGCAGTTCTTGCAATCCCAACAAACATAACTTGGCTCGATGTTCAGCGAGTGTGCGATAGATGCCGCTCGAGCGCCTGAAGTTCACAACGTGAATGCAGAGTGTATTAAAAAGATTGGTGATGACATGCATCTGAGCATGCCCAATGTTGCCTTCAGGCAGCATATCCTCTACTACACGCGAATTACGTGCTGCAGCCTGGAGCGCGACATTTCCGTCCGTCGCTGTATTACTGTTCTCATCTAGAACAAAACTGGTACGGTGAAGTAGAATGAGTAGGTTGTTATATGCAAGATGAAGCATGCTGGCCTGGAAGTTTGGCGGATCACCAGCATCGGTATGTAGCTGCATACTAGTCGGGAGGTCTTGTCTCCATTTGTATAGCTCGTCGCGAAGTTTAATCCTTTCGTCGGGTGCGAGAGTACGCCTGGGCAGATAGCCTGCATCTACCACTCTGCCGAGGAAAACCGCCAGCTGCACCATGCTTATCGCGTAAACAGTGTAGCAATGGCGGTCTTCCACAGGTGTGGATGTCGAGAAAGCGGAAGTAAAATCGGCGGATGACAACGGCTCGATATCGCAGTCCTTATCGCGGATGCGACACGGTAACCCCAAAGCCGACGCGCATTGTCGTTCGCGCACGTAGATAGCCCACCAAAGTCTCCTCTTGACTCTTGTAAGGCTTTCTTCAGTATCACCTCCGGAACGATGCAGTGCTCTTGTCTCAGAAAGACTGATAGCCGTGCCTAGCCAATGTCGTGCATCCTTTTCCAGCAACGCACCGGCTCGCCAAAAGCTCATCAGAAACAGAGATTGTATGACGATGATCTTGTTGGTCTCGAATGTAGCATCGTATATGTCTTTAGCCCTGATGTAAAAAAACCATTTTGCTCGATGGCGGTTTCCCCACCCAAGATGGTTGAGAGTAGAATCCTCGCAGTGGATAACTCCGATGAACATCATAGCTTGTAATAGTAAAGCGGAGAAGTTAAACTCTCGGTACCCAGTCCAGAAATCTTGTTCGTCGATGATTGGAAAGTGCGGATGAAACCATTTGAAGTATGCCTGGAATAGCTCAAGTCTGACCTCGGCGGGAGGGAACGAAAAGGCTCCTTCTGCCTGTAGAGCCTTCTTTCGCGCGAGGCGTCGTTCGGATTCCCATTCTGGTACGAGTGATTCAGCCCTTGCAGCACTGGGGACGGCGTGGCGGAAGCAGGACTGTCGCCGCTCTGCTGCCGCCGCATAGCGCAATGAGCTGGATTCACCAAGAAAGACGGCATCTTCTTGATGAACAGAGTCCGCTTTCGACTGGTTGCCGTTAAAATCTGGTGGTGCTGACGGGGTCGGGAGGTGATATGGGCCGCCGGAACCGGGTGTGTTGGTGTTGACAGGGCTGTGGAAATTTGACGATAGCGAGGCTAGAACATGCGACGCAGCCACCTCGTCCTCATATCGCTGTGGGCTTATAGCTGATACAACTGGGGGCCTTCCCTGGCTCAGTACGTGTCATAAGATGTCTCAGGGATATTTTCAACTCACGTTCTGCTGCGCACCTCAGTCTCCGCCCGCGGCTTTCTGATGTGCTTTCCACGCCTTGATTCACGCGTTTCGCACTCGACGTTGCCGACTGTACAGTTACTGCAAGGGTGTCGGTCCGTGACATCGCACTTGACGCGTCGCGCGTTGCATGTCGTACACGCCAACTTCGCGCGTTTCCGTGGTGGTTCGGACATGTCGCCGAAGCCTGACATGTGCTTGTTTGCAAGAAGCCGAAGTCGGTTACCAGAAATGTTCTGGAGGATGACGTTATCGATATCGGCTATCCCTCGGCATCTTCCAGCACGCTTTTCGTTATCAACAGTTGCGCACTGAACAGTGGTCACGCCTTCCTGTCATATATCTATTGGAGTTGAACCACATAGAGTCCGGCACCAGAATCTAGAAAGAATTGCTGCATCATGACCCATGTAGCCCGCCGCCTGTTCACTACAACCTCCTCTCGTCGCCAGGCTTCCGCAGCAGAAGCATGCGACGAACTCCTCTCACGCTTTCACAACGGACCCATCTCAATCCGTAAACAGCTGCTCGATGCAAACCAACTTCAATTGCTCTCTATAACATTAAATCGCACACCCTCGTCGTTCAATCCGCCACCGACAGGCACACCGATCCCGCCTGGCTACCACCTTGTCTACTTCACGCCTTCAATCATCGAGTCCGAGCTGGGTCTTGATGGCACAGATCGTACTGTAAATCCGCTCAATCCCTTTACAAGGCGAATGTGGGCAGGCGGCGAGTTGGAATGGACGCAAGACCGGAACGCGCTACTAAGAGTAGGCCAAGAAGTCAAAGAGACTACGAGACTACGAAGTGCTGAACCCAAAACAATGAAAGATGGCGGCGAAATGCTTCTTGTTGGTTTAGAGAAGATATTCTCAAATGAGTACGGTACTGCGTTGAAGGACCGCCGGAATTGGGTATTCCAGCGTGAGCTTACGCCCGAGAATCCAATGAAAGCACCATCGAAGCCGGAGGACAAGGACTTACCGACTGGAAAGTATCAAAGAGACTTTGCTCAAACTCCAACGTCATTGTTTCGCTTCTCAGCGCTGACATTTAATGCGCACAAGATTCATTACCTACCCGAGTGGTGTAGAGATGTCGAGGGTCATAGGGATGCTGTTGTACATGGACCGCTTAATCTCATCAACATGCTGGATTTCTGGAGGGATACGAGCAAGGATGGGGATACGGAAGCAGTACCCAAGTCGATTACGTATCGCGCAATGAGCCCACTATACGTCGGTGATTCGTACCGGATACTCCTGGAGCACAAGTCAGGCCCGATTGGATGGAATGCAGAAGTGTGGGACAGCTTTGGCAAGCAAAGTATGAAAAGCACCATTGTGGAATAGATCCTCTCTACGACAAGTACAGCATGAAGGGTATAAGCTGAGTGACGGTCCAAACCATAACCCGGTCTAAGTAAAAGCGAAACGTACTCCTCCCAATGCACAACCATAAGTCATTACTTCAGCATCTGGCAATCTCCCACTCCGCCAGAACGATTCGCTCAAGCCCATTTGCCCAGAACACTCATGAGAATGAGTCCACAGATCAATGCGAACAATGCGCACGCGGTCCTGGCCGCACCCGCATTGAGCAGTTTCCCATGCATCCAGTCTCTCGCCAACATCTCCACAAGGCCAACCCATGCCAGGATACCAGCGGAAAGTGCATCGAGCGTTCCAATGGCGATAATTGTGCTGGGGTCGTTTCCGTTGAAGTGTTCTAGCGTACCAATACCGATGGCCATGCCAATAGGCGTGATGAGGGCAAAAGTACCACACATGAGGAGCTTCTGTGCTGTTCCGGCCGCAGCTTTGGGGAGCTCTGCGATGCACGTACCGAGGGCAATGCCTTCGAACATCTGATGGAAGAGGATAACAATGAAGAGAGTAATGAAGAAACCATCGCTTGCTACGACCAGCGTAATGCCGATGAGGATTGAGTGGAAAATGATACCCGCTTCGAGGTTCATCACGTTGATCTTCTCTTCAATGGGAGTAGCCTCACGCATGGGGCCATGAGCATGAGGAAGACCATGACTGCGGTTGAACTCATGGTTGGGTTCTGTGGAAGGAGAAGTGTTTCCAGATTTGTCTCCAGCAGTCGCCACCTCAGTGTTGGGGGGCAGCATGCTTGGCTTGGCGCCACTGAACAAAACGCGCGCCGAGGTAGTCGGCCAGGAACGACAGCATCAGCCCAGCCATGAAGATGGCAGAAGTAGTGGCCTCATACTCCAACACACCCAGACACTGATTCGCAAACATGAGTTGGGCGTGGGTGTAGAGATGGACAAAGGCGGTGGAAATGACGATACCGGTTCCGAATTGCTTGAGGATGACGAAGATGATGTTGTTACCGCCAATGAGGTTGAATCTCCTGGTCAAAACCGGGGTAAAGACACCAAGTCCACTGGTGAATAAGATGACGAAAAGAAGACCAACTCGTAGCGGGATGTTGTAGTCGCGCTGAGGAGCATCGCAATTGGCTTCCTCCGCGCTTCCACCAACGCAGTGCTCGACACCGGCGTGGTCGTGGCAATGTCCCTTACTTCCGGCTGGCTCAGCCTCCGACTCAACGGGTGACTCTTCTTCCGTGTGTGAGGAGCTGTCTGCCGATTCTGCGGCATCAGTCATGATTAGGACGTCTTCCCCAGCATCATCGACACAGTATCTGATTATGTCAGTATGCTACCATGTAGGGTGAAAGTGGTACCTACGTCTCGGAGCCATGGGTGTGACAGCCGGTATATTCTGCTTGAAATTCTTCGGTTGCGGTGGGTCCAGATACCTGGTATTCCTCTTCGCCGGCCATGCACCAGCTGTTGCACATTAGCACCAAACACTATTGACCAAGGATGATCGGGGGAAAACATACAGTACGGTGCTGTGGGGATGACAATCTGACACTGCCGTAATTGACGGAGCCCCAGTACTGAAGACTGTGGTAGTCGCGCCAGCTTGTGTGACGGTAACCGTAGGAGTCTGCGCAATGACAGGGCCTGCAAGCAGGAGGACTGCAGCAGAGAGTGCAGAACGCATAGTCGAAGACATATTCAAGATCTACCGGATATGTCAAGCGAGCGAACCGACGAGTGTAAAGCTGCACAAGATTATACCAGCGTAGTGCCCTTGATATATCGACTTCGTTCAAGCTTTTGCTGGTGTCAGCGGAGCGGAACGAATGCACCGTGATGGGGCAGAACAGCCCCCACAGGGAAGCCACGAAGAATTCTTCGGTATCTCCTAGTCTGCCGTGCCTTCACAGAAAGTGCCACTGTTACTCTTGGCAGTGAGTACCCTGCTGGATGGTCTGCCTTGGCAGAAGTCTTGTCTCGGGGCAAACAGCGAACCAGAAGCCATAGTTCAGGTTATTGCTTCTGGGTAGACGGCTTCGCTAACAGATGCGGTAGGTGGGTGCGGTGGTGCCAATACTTTATGTGGCGGAGGTCTTGGCGAGCTATGTTGGGGACGTACTGTAGCCACGACCTAGAAGGCGACTTGTCGGCGCCCAACACCAATGCTAGTCCTATAGCCGGGCCCGTGTACAGGTGCTATTTTTTCTCCCTCCAGATTTTCATGTCGGTGTTGGACTGTCTCGTTCAGCCTTGAAAGAATAGTGCTATCTCGGCTCCTAGTCAGACTGGCCAGAGCTGCCGAACGGTATGACACAAGACGTCTGCATAAAACGTCTTATGCGGAAGATGACTCGATCTTCTCCAGAACCGCACCTCTGTTCACGCTCAACATGACATACTGCGTGGGAGGCTCGTGTCGGAGCATAGCGACCACCCGCATCAATGTCCCCGGTCTTCCTGAACACAGGTAATCCTCCCGACAATTTGTTCCTTGGACGTGAGAAATTCTCTTCATTGGGCGCCCATCATGGTACTTAGATACCCATAAATCCACGCTCTAGGTGGAAGACGGCACCCCATGCACCTCCATGCCAAGCTTGACCATCCGTTTTCTACGTCAGGCCAAGGTGTGGATCAACCTCCAGACCCGTGTAGTGTAGCATTCAGATCTCTGTATGGGTGATAGACCCGTGGTAGACCGGTTGATGTACCTACGGCTGCAGCCATGAGGCGTTTTTCTTCAAGTCTCGGCGGTCAGGTTCGCGGCGACGTCGGTTGATGAGTACCGAGAGGAACAGTCCCCAGTGGTAGGATGTCATTCTGGTAGAATATAAAGAGGCCTGGAGCTCATATGCAAGTGTCCATCCAGCATCCAGCATCTCGGGACAATCACTGAACACCAGTTCGGACTTCAAGCTCCAAGACCTCTTCACAGTCTCCCAAGTCAATCTCACAATGGCCGCTCGTGTCTCCGCTCTTATGCTCCTTGGAGCTTCCGCCGTCATGGCTGGACCCCTCGCTCCTCGCCAGGCGACCGTCACCGTCACTCACACCCAGGAGGCTGCACCTGTATCCACTGCATGGGATGCCGGGGCCGTTCACGAGTTCCCCATTCACGCTTCTTGCAATGCTACTCAGCGTAGCATGATCAAGAAGGGTCTCGACGAGACCTTGGCCATCGCTAGTCACGCGCGTGACCACATCCTCCGCTACGGTAACTCCTCCGAGGTCTACACCAAGTACTTCGGCGATGCTCCAACTGGTGAGCCGCTTGGCTGGTTCACCAAGATTGCCGATGGCGACAAGTCCGGAATCCTCTTCCGATGCGATAACATTGATGGCAACTGCGACCAGGAGGGTATGTATCAACTCCAACTTCCAAGACACCGTCTTTGCTAATCAACAACAGGCTGGGCTGGTCACTGGCGTGGCTCCAACGCAACCTCTGAGACCGTGATCTGCGACCTATCCTACGTGATCCGCAGACCTCTTTCCAGCATGTGCATGCTCGGATACGATGTCTCCAACGGCGCCACCAACACCTTTTGGGCTTCTGATCTCCTCCATCGTATTCTCCACCTTCCCCAAGTCGGCGAGGGTGTCGTCGAGCACTACACTGACGAGGAGGAAGAGAAGTACCCTGGAACCATCGCCCTCGCTAAGAACAACTCCACCTATGCTGCACGAAACAGCGATACCATTCAGTACTTTGCTCTTGAGGCTTATGCCCATGATATCGTTGTGCCAGGTGTTGGCTGCGCTGGCACGTACACTCCTCTTGAGGAAGAATCCACCGCTGCTGCAACCAGCACTGCCTCCGCTTCCGCCTCCGCATCTGCCGCCCCTGCTTCCGCCTCTGCTTCAGCTACTTCGTCTGCCGCTGCCGCTCCTGCCGAGGCTTGTGAGCCTCACGACGACCACTGGCACTGCCCTCCCGGTGTTCCTGAGCCTACCTCCCCCCCTGCTTAAGCGTTCTTACGCTATGATAGCCGTAAATATGGCTATGACTTATGGCCTTATATGACTCTGTCATCGGAACCTCTACATGAATCATAAGAGATCACGATAGACATTAATGATAATTCACGTACCCTTATTGCATCGATTCGCGTTCAATTGTGATTGCTTTGTTGAGGGGCATTGCACAACTCTGGTGTCGGCTTGAGTGTATCAATGTAAGAATCAGCGCAGAACGAGTCATTCGTTACTATCCACGACAAGCACCATAAAACTGACCGATTGTTACAGTGGTGATAACAGATCTTTACCGCACCGACATCACACCGCTTAGATGATTAGCGCGCCCTGACCTCCAAGGCTAGAGAAAGCGCGCAAACGTCTAGGATGGCCCATCCAACTTACGTGTCATGCAGCAGGCGCTCTTTGCGGGGTTCATCAGGAAGGTATGCCTGCTCCCAGGCGACGGCAAAGCTTGTAGTAACCTCCTTACTGTACCGCAAGAACTTTCCTTAGGACGGAAATCTCCGGATCCTGTCGCTCTTCTTCCTGCTAGTATCCAAGTGCTTGAACTCCTCTGTTGAATTGCTCACGTATTGGGCTGGGCTGTCACGCTAAACCAAAGAATTGACGCCTTTAAAGATCTCAAGGCCGTGCACCTGTTCTGTGGGAATGGCCGGTGAGATCCATATCCCGCGATGTACGCAAAATACAAAGCTGGAGTGGAGCGTCGCGAGCTATACTTTGACCTACTCGCTCTCCTCACTAACCAGATGGTTTAATTACAGCGAGAACAGATTCCTAGGGAAATTTGCACGGAAAAACTGCAAACGTCACCAACGGCTCTCTCAACCACGGTCTTAACAGTATTACTACCTCGCGATGATGACGAAGCCTTCCTGACACTTGCCTTGTTCAGTTTGTCTGGTAGGCTCTAGCTCTGACTGGAGGAAATTCATCAAATCATACCAGGTGCAGCAGCTTCTAGACTACCAGAGCTTTACATATGGCAAGCTTCATTGCTAGCGCCTGTTTTCGTTACGACGACTCTATCACCACCTACAGATACTATGAAAGTTTTCCAGATTTACAAGCGCAGGTCTCATGTCGAAGATACATCTGATAAAGGTTAATGGGTTCTAATTCAGAAAGACCGTTAGCATGCAGTGTAAGTAACAAGCACTACGATTGGAAGAGCGTGATGACTTTGAAGGAAGCGGAACATGAGTGGAACGGAAAACTCAATAACATGTATTTCAAAGACGCCAAACGAGTAATAGAAGCAATGACACATGCTAGAGCCCAAACGCCAGCTGTGAAGTACTCATGATCCATAATTTTCACATACAACGAATCAACCCTATCGCCTCAGCTGACCCTCTTCAACGAGGTCGTCACCCAGTTAAGGAGCCTGGATCTGCCGGATCCAATTGAGATATGGCTCCCTGTTTCGCAACACTAGACTAGCACCTGGCTGGACCTTCCATGTTTCTTTGTAATTGAGGATAAAGTCAATGGTATCAGTCGTGCAACGGTCGTCAGTACCTGCTTTCATGTAGCGCCAGGCTTGCGGACGAGGTGCTTCGCGGTTCGGCGGCTCGAGGCAGAATCTGATCTGAGGCAGGCTATGTATCAGTATGATGCTTGTCAATATAGCTGCCTTGCTGTGATTTACTCACCCCATATGACGTGCTTGGTGGGAGCTGATGTCTGTACATGATCCACTCCGCCATCCCTGTGCCCAACCCGTAGTGGCTGAAAGCAAGGTGGACAGCGAAGTAGATGCTGAAGTAACCTAAAATCATGCCGGCGATTACACCACAGAGGCAGCAGAAAGTGGTTACTGCTCTCATGACAGGTCTCCTGTTGCTGTAGGATGGGTTCATTTCAGACAAATTCTTAGTTCCATCTAATTCGCCCCAAAAGCCGTATCTCGATTCGTCGTCGTAGTCGGTGGGAGAGCAGGATTGATCGTAGGCTTCGGCACTGCTAGTTTTCTCCCTGGGTAAGGAGCTGTGATCTCTCGTCTCGGATGTAGCTGCAGGGTTGCCTAAGTACGCGAGTAGAGAGGCATTAGGCAAAGCGACGTCGACATCTGCGTCAGGAATCGACATCCTGGTCGTCATTTTGATGGTTCGATGCAAAAGATGCGTATATGTTATGCTTGGTTCGAAAGAAGACCAAAATTAATGGACGCAGCGGTGCCAACTAGTGCTTTTGGGGTGCTCTGCACGAGGTGGCGACAAGCAGAAACACAGGAAGACAACATCGTGTTTTGTTTGCCAAACGATGCTTCAACACGGCCATTGCATGCGAGAAGGAGGTGCCTTCAGTGCTCTGTAATGGATTTTTGGAAGGTACTGACGTGAGATGTTCCTCGCGGATAGTAAGAGGCCAGCATCGGCAGGTAGCACCGCACATATTCGATTAACAAGGGAAGTCACTAGGGGACATCATTAACGGAAGCTTTGAGACAGGACTCAAATATCCGATATTACAAGTACTTATATCGGCTTAAAAAAATGTTGGAACCGAGATTTCCATGTTCATCAGGTTCCGAGTGTGAAAGGGTGTTGATTTGTCTGTGCATTCTCACGGCTACTAGGAGATAACTGAAAGCTTCCAAATCCGCCTGAAGTACGTCGCGGGAGATTTCCAAACAAGCTGCCTGTATTTGATGTACTAGCGGAAGTATTTGCCCTTGATGTAGTTGTGCTTGCTGTATGAAAAATCGAGAGGGTGTTGGAAGTAGCGGGTGCAATGGTGCTGGAGATGGACGGAGCAGCGGAAGCACCGGTGTTGAGGGCCGTGTGAGCAACGAATGCAGATGACGCAGGCTTCTGAGGGCTCGTAGGTTCCGTTTTCCTTGACCAAGATTTGAGAAGAAGAAAAGATAACTCGTCAATAGTGTCCAGCTTCGACTCCAGCCCAGGTAGCTCGGTTATGTTTACCTTGAAGTACGAAAGAAATGCTTGCACTATCACGTCCCTAAGACCACAGTTGGACTCTGAAGTATTGCTATACTTCAGTTGTACTGCAGCGATGAAGTCTTCCGAATCGACATGGCAATCCAGACACTTCTGGAACTTGGCTTTTGCGACCTGGCTGAGTCCATCAGCCTAGTATTTTGTCCGCGAGCGCATACATTGTCGCGTGAATCATAAGCGAATTCGCGATCTCGATGCTATTGTCAGGCGTTCGAGTTTTGATGCGGTTGGATGCCTTCTTGTCCGACGCTGACTGCTCGACATTCTTTGTGTTTATTGCAAGGCAAGCACATCGATCATGGGACTGAGAGCTGCCAAATACACCTTGGCGGCGATGGTAAGTAGGCGCTGCTGCTATTTCGGACTCGTATTGCTTGAGCTGTTCGAGGGCGTTGATGCCAAAGTCATCGGTAGGGTCGTAGTCGCCCAAGTAAAGATAGGCAATCTGACGTCGGATCATCTCTGGATCATTGTCCGGCAGGTCGATGCGTCGTTCCTCAACTTCCTGCGACAATGTCAGCACGTTGGACTGTTCTGGAGGGCAGTACACTTACCTTTCCATCGGATTTGAGACTCTTCGCGAAGACCTCGCATCCTGCGCCCACAACAACCGAATGCACGTCGAACGTCGAACTGCCGCAGCTGATGACTAGATCGGTAAAGTCGCCATTCTTATAGGCTCTGGGAGAAAATCAATGCCGGTTGCAGATGCGGCCGTGAGCGCCATCTCACACGATTGTGCTCTTTAGTCCAGTACCGGGGGCTTGCCTGAGAATGTGGGGTGGACAGCTAAATGACATCTTGTAGAGCAACGAGGACAAGAAAAGTTGACAGGTAGACGCAATGACCGTCGCCACAAACCCCTCGGACAAGATTAAAGCCTTGCAGGTGATATTACTCCCCTTGCTAACAGACAAAGCTCGCGTTGGTGACGCGTCTAGGGTGCGGCGGCGCAGGGACACGAAAGTGGCCCGCCGCATCCAGAACTGATAGATAGGCGCAAGGATGCATCTTCGAGCCTTTGAAAGGCCGAAATCCCATTCGAATACAATACTGCTGCGAAGAAAGCAACTGAATATCCCCAATGATGTAACGTGAAGTTATTCGGCTTCGGAGATTTAACACATGTAGGACCCAGGGGTCAGCACGAACCACGCTAGCGCTAGGGCATCCTCGGATCCCCAAAACCATGACCGTGTTATATCATGCCTTGCCCCGCCCGACCCGTACCATGCATTTCCTGAACTCTCGATCCAACTTTTCAGCCTTCCAAGGATTTGCTTCACGACATCTCTACGTGATGACGACCTCACCGAAACCTAAACCTGGATAGCCTCAATGCATCATCACGAAGACGCTCAATCAACTTCTTCTTCTTCTTCGAGACCGGTTCCCGGTCCAGCATTCCTTCGGTCAGAACTTGAAGGTACTTCATTTGGTTGAAGTTAATCAGGCCTATCACTGGCGACAGGTGCTTGAAGTAATTAGGATTGGTTCCGCACCTCTCTATGCTCAGCATCTGTAGTGTCTGTGACACTACGTACTTGGTATCGATGAGGTTTCCCATGCTATCCGGCGAGTCGTCCTGAAGAATGTCTTCTTTTATCTGGTTTTGCCATTGACCAAGGCACCTATTACTAATATTGATGATAAATGATCGCAGGAAGGGCATTCGCTGAAAGAGCTTAATCACATCTGTGTATACTCAGTTGCCATCAAGGAAGACCTCCCGAGACATTCAGCACCGACCTTGGATATGACCATCAATGCAGTAATTCAACGAACGCTGCAATACTGTCCGAGGACTTTGATCTTGAGGCAAGGCAATGTTAGCTAATCCCAACTGATATGACGGGTGTGTAGTTGCGGACTCTGGATCTTCTTTCATCCTGGGTTCATGGAGACAGCTACGAGGTGTGATGCGGGTTCATCTGCAAGCCTACACTGCACACTACATGCATGGCCATACCGACCGATATCGAGCTCTTGCCAGCTACCGCTATAGACTATTTGCATATCAAATCTCACCGGATTCTTCGGCGGGGCCAGGAGCAATGATACGACCTGTGTCTCACCCATGTACACGCGTGTATTTCGAAAGAATCCGTGAAGCACTGGATTGTCAGCTGCGGAATGTGTGGTGGAGGGATCCTCAACAAGGCGGATCATGGGTCGCAGTGTGAGTTGGGTCGCTTTGCGCGCTAGATCTGGACGGCTGAAGAGGGTGCATACTAGCTGAGCAATCAGTTGTGACATGGCATTGCCTATGCAAGGGATCGTGGGTTGTCGATGGAGCGTCTCCTGTGCCATGGAGCCGAGATGTCTGGCTCCTAAGCTGAGGCTGCGACGACCAGCCTCTGGGAGTTGGACGACGGCGTGTAGGGATAGCTCGCCGGGTAGCGCCTTCTATGGATCGGATGACGATGGTGGGACTATCTGCGCGCACGTCCATTGGTATCGGAGTCGCCCTCTGCAGCTCGATCTCAGTTTGCGGCTGGCTGAAGATTTCTGGCATGCCTGGCGAGAGCCGAGCCGGCAAATCTCGACCGGGATAAGGGGATTCGAAAGAGATGGGCAAGCTGTAGTAATGATTGGTGGACGACAGGGGATGTGGTGTAGCGCGCGAAGAGTTTGCTAGTGTTGGATTTGGAATAGTCTGCGAAGAAGTCACAAAAACGTCAAGGCTCGCTCTATGATAAGAGAGATGGTTGTCTTCTCACACAGGCCGTGGGAACAGTGGAAAGCTGTGATGAGTGTTGAGTGTGATCGAACACAAACAGCGCCATGAATACATACCGCGAAGCCACACCACACCGCTAACATGAACGCTACTTTATATAAATCACAATGGTTTTGCCTCTGATATATTGCTGAGCAAGAACCACTGTAATAATGTCCGATTGACGTGTTTGATATTGGTATTGATGCATTGGTATGCTCTTCATCGAGGGATACTGGATGATATGTATATATAAAGTTATGCGTGTAGCATAGACGGACACAATAACAATCCTCATGATACACTGAAGATCGCACGTAAACAAATCCCTGATATGTGCATCAATCAGCCCTCCCCAGTTAACAGATGCCAAGCGGAGAAAACCGGACGAATGATTCGCTTGAGCACAACAACGGTACCAAACTTAGTATCTACCGAAGCACCTCGTCTTCCCGTTGATTTCTAATCCATAACATGAATAATCAATGTGAATCTGCCCCACATACAAAGGCACGATCGAGGTAACAGACCGAAACGGGTTGGGGCTCCCTTGACAGGGAATGTCTCAGTGCCAGGAACGAATGTTGAGCCCCTCATTAGCATGCCCGTTAGCCGCTAGGGAAAGGACCGAGCGATTTGCAATCTCCGGCTTACATGTGGGATCATGAGGCGAGCCATGGCAAAGGCTGTTTACATGATAGCCGTTTACAAGTGAGATAACGTAGTCCACTGAATTGTGCACTTCCATGGAACTGAGATGGGATCCCAGTAACAAAAGAGCGTGTAGATGATCACGTCAAGTTTCGAGGAGCAGAATATGTTGGAACGGATGTATTGATGTAGCGCATATTAGGCTGAAAAGAGAACACGTCATCGCTAACTGACATCGCTGGAAGTACTGCACAGGTGAACTAGCAAGAGAGAATAAAAGTCTTCGACAGGCATGATTCAGGGGACTGAACCAGTGGAAGTCCCCTATTGGCCTAAACGCACCGAGTGTAACTTTGAACTACGCGTATGCGCGGCTCGACATGGTAGGCGAAACATGTTGACCGCGCATCACATCGACGGTTGACCTCAGCTGTCGTAAAATACGTTGTCTTGGCCAAGACAGACGTTCGCATGTGTATCTCTTACGGGATAATCCCGTCGCTGGACGCGCGTGGGATCCTACACAGAGAGTTGACCAGGCCCGGCATGAATTATGGACGTATGCATGCGGCGGCAATATAGGTGCTGGGTTTGGATGTGGAGCAGTGATGTGTGGCGTGAGACAGCAGAGATGGCGGGGAATATGCTTCAAGAAAAAACAGGAAGACCGCTCGCCATGCGGAAGAGCTCAAAAGCAAGTCCGGGCGTTTCTCGCACCACCATTTCTACGTCGGGACGTAGCGAGAGGCTGGGGTTGACACGAAAAGTTTGGATAATAATGTCTCGCAGACCACGATCAGTGTGGAAGGTAGACTCGTAAGCCTCTTGGCAAGCCTCTGGGAATTCGGCACTGCTGAGGTGCAGCTCGACTTCGTCTGCGAATTTGCTAAGCGCAAGCGCTTTCAAGCCTGCAATGCCGTATCTGCCGTTAACCGTTAGCAAACCTGCCCCAGTGTGCGTGATGCATGATAAGCGCGTGATTGGAGACACAGTTGTACGCTGACGCGGACATTTTCGAAAAATGCAGCCATGAAGGGTTGATGACCACAAGTGGCCATTGGCGGATCGTACACAAGAAAAATAGAAGAGAAGGCTTAGGTGTGCAAAGGTAGGGCGGAGGGTGCATCTCGAAGTGTGATTGGCAAAGCATAATGCTGGTGACGCAGATCGCGGGGTTTGTCGGTGTTTCGAACCGCCGTGCCATGTGACACGCACCTCAGCCATGGAAAGGAAAGCTGCAGGCGCATATGAGAACACCCCCGCAGAGCGGGACGCGCATTCAGGCAAATTGTAGAAAAGTAAACAATGACGAAGGGTGGTACGTACTTCTCAGCGATGGCGTAGACCTTGGCATGTGTGACAAGATGCGTCGTCTCGATGTCGAACTCTGTTTCTGATTGCTCGCTTTCTAGGTCGTCGTCCTCGAAGAACTGGTCGGCCATTGGTGTGTCTGGCATCTTGGCAGAGGCGTCGAGATTCTGGAACATGGGCTCGTCCGCAGGAGGGGTCAGTGGCATCGAGTTATTGGCTGCGGCGACGAGCGCTAGCAGCGGATCTTCTACTTGGGCGAGGTTAAACTGCTTCGGCGGGCTCCTCGTCTTGGTGATGGAAGATGGTAGGGAAGTAGGGCGGTTCGACCGTTGCGATGAGCGGCGCGAGAGTGACTTCTTGCTAAGGTAATCCATGTGATAAAAGTCTAGAAGGAATTAGCACAATCTAAGGTCCCATGGCCTTGGACCAATACGTACAGTGTACCATATGGTCAACAGCGTCTGCGTCGTCTTCGGTCAGGTCGATGACTCCGGTCTCTGCTTCTCTGAAGCCATTGCGGCAGGCTCCCTGGAAGAAGGTAGATCTGGTTGCAAGGAGTATGCGGTGGACTGGGTATCTTTTCGCGCCGCAAACGATGGTCAGATCTGAGTATTGTCCGCATTGAAATAGTCTAAGATACTTAGCTGGGGGGGTTGGAAGGGCAGAAGGGTGCAACTTACGAGGCGAGGGCTGACTTGAGTTCGATCATTGGCGCGTCCATTGTGATGGTGTTGTGTAGTATGTGAGAGGTGGAGAAGGTATGTGTGGAGGAGACTCTTGTTGTGGTTTGAACAATTGCAGTGGGCGGGGGGGGGAGGAGGGCTTCTTGAAGCAAATGCTCGTAAGACCCTGTTGTGAAAAGCAAAAGGCCAACGGTCACAGGTGTGACGATTTTGACCTTACATACGCAAGAAGGCGCAGGGGTACGTAGGGGTCGGCCGCTGATCACGAAGGCGCCGCGCAAATCCAAGGGACTGGTAAGGCTGGGGCAAGGATGCCGAGATCGGGTACAGGCGGATTATGCTGTAAGGCTGTATGTATGGATTGAGCGATGCAACGAATTGTATCGAGTCTTGTTCAGTGTTGTGGATCAAGATGGGCAAGATGGAATGCAAGGGCTGCTCGCGCTCTTGTAGGCGTGTGGCCGTCTCTCTAGCCACGGCACGCTGGGGTTAGTTCTCGATGGCGCACTCCTTTCAGTGACATGAGCGGTCGCATAGACCGCTTCCAGACAAGTCACAGGGTGTCCCTTTGCTCGCCGGCAGCCCAGGACTGGAGCTGACACGCAACGGTTTGCGCAGAGGTCCAGAGGACTCGGTGGCTTGGAAAGTGCAGCGAGGGTTGGGCTAGAACAGACTGGGCGGTCCATGGTGGGCGCATGGTGGGCGCATGGTGGGAGAGCAGGCCAGCTAGACTCGGACTCGCTCGAGTCAACTGACTGGGACATTCGGCGGAAGGGCATGATGCGGAATCATTCTGCCCTGCGCATAACAAGCTACCGCTGGTAGTATGGTACAGTATGGTACTGACTGACTCCAGACGGTCGGCGAAACGCGCTGGCCGCTCTCCGTTATGGAGACGAGCCAAAGAGGCGGGGCGGAGGATGCCGTCCAGCTGTGTGTGTTGCACCACGACGACTTTGACGTTTGGCAGACGGCCGACCACCCAGCCTGCTTTGGGACGCGTACCATGGCAGAGCTGTGCCTCTCAAACGTCGCTACATGGTTCTCGTCCCAACATGCCGTGAGACCATTGTGCTCGGACAGACTTCTCTGCCCCGGTTTCAGGAGGATTCAGAAGCGACGACTCCCGCATCCTAGAACCAGGCCGATGCCGTCGCTAGGGTAGCCTGAAGTTATCACGAGATGCACCCTGGCCTAGATGCATCTCGCCAGGCAAGCGGGAGCTGAGGCAACGGTACTATAGGGTTTGCGCTATTGGTGAAGCAGGCAGATAGATGCTCAGCCGCAAGCCACTCACCCGTACGAGTGAGTACCAGGAAGCCAAGCACCACGTGCGGCTCCAACGACTGCTCATATCCACACGAGCAAAAAGAGTCGTCGTGACCTTGCATGTACCGGTATGGTGTTGAGTGGGAGGACACATTCCCGATTGGGAGACAGGACCATCCGAGGCGAGGCTGACATAATGAGAAAGTGACATGGGTGCTACAGTAAGGCTGTCTCGCCAAAGCCTGACGTCGTCAATCACCGAGCTCTGTCTGGGACAAGCGACGCACTGCAAACACTCAGCAGCAACGTCCAAACAATCACGAAGCCGTGAATGTCCCCCACCGTGAACTTGATGCGTGCGACTCTCTTCTCTATCTAGTGCTCGTTTCCCTTTCCCTCCTCCATTGCTGAGCTCCCCGCCACCACCACCCAGCGACCCCGCGCTGCTTCAACCATGGCCGACTTCAAGTTATCAGCCACCCTACGCGGTCACGAGGATGATGTGCGTATTGCATCCACTACCAGACACACTACACCCGTATATTGTGCAGAACAATTGTTGATATCACGTCCAGGTCCGGAGTGTCGCATTCCCATCCGCTTCATCCATCGTCTCTGCGTCGCGAGACTTTACGGTGCGGGTCTGGGCACAGCAGTCACAAGACCCACCGATATGGGATAGCACCATCAAGACGCACGGCAAGGAGTTTGTCAACTCGCTCGCCATCGTTCCCCCCACCTCGTCCTTCCCCGAAGGCTTAGTCGTGTCGGGCGGCAAAGACCAAATTATCGACGTACGGCGGCCGAGTAAGAACCTCGATGACGATGCGGATGCGCTTTTGATCGGTCACGGCAATAATGTGTGCGCGCTGCATGTTAGCGAGGACGGGAAACACATCGTCAGTGGCAGCTGGGACATGGAGGCCCGGTTATGGGAAGTGGGCAAGTGGGGTGAATCTACAGTGCTGCAGGGCCACTCTGCCTCAGTATGGGCCGTCCTTGCCTACGATGGCGACACCATCATCACTGGCTGTGCAGACAAGCAGATCCGTATATTCCACACTTCGGGCCCCGCATCTCCGGTGCGATCGATCCAGGCACCTGAAGTTGTCCGTGCCCTCTGCCGACTACCTCCGGATCATCCCTCTGGTGCCCAGTTCGCATCCGCAGGCAACGACGCCGTCATTCGCTTATGGACGCTCAATGGACAACAGGTGGCTGAGTTGCATGGTCACGAAAACTTCATCTATTCACTGGCCGTCCTCCCCAACGGCGGCCTGGTGAGCGCAGGCGAAGATCGGACGGTGCGGATATGGGAGAACAACCAGTGCATACAAACCATCACGCACCCAGCCATTTCCGTGTGGACAGTAGCCGTTTGTAGGGAGAATGGCGACATTGTCACTGGCGCGAGTGATAAACTCGCGCGCGTCTTTACTCGTGATCAGTCTCGCTATGCTGCCGAAGCCGAAATCCAGCAGTTCAACGACGATGTAAAGGGCTCTTCGATACCACAGCAGACGGTGGGAGACATCAACAAGGAGCAATTACCTGGCCCGGAGTTCCTTACACAGCGATCGGGCACCAAAGAAGGCCAAGTTCAGATGATCAAGGAGATGAATGGCAACGTGTCTGCATACCAATGGTCCGCAACTGCAAATCAGTGGGTAAACGTTGGAACAGTGGTCGACTCTGCAGGAAGCGGTGGGCGCAAAATCTCCCATGCCGGCAAAGAGTACGACTATGTGTTCGATGTTGATATCGAAGATGGCAAACCTCCACTTAAGCTACCTTACAACCTCAACCAGAACCACTACGAAGCTGCGCGCAAGTTCATCGAAGACAACGAGCTGCCGCTCACATACCTCGACCAAGTTGCAAACTTCATCATTCAGAATACACAGGGTGCTACACTAGGTCAAAGCAGTGCACAAGGGGCAGACCCATGGGGTTCAGAGGCACGGTATCGGCCCGGCGACGCTAATCAAGTTGCGACTCAACCTCCACCCGCGCCACCAGCCACTAAAATACTTCCGCAAAAGGACTACCTGCCTATCACAACTGGAAATCACAAGGTAATTTTCAAGAAGCTTACAGAGTTCAATGAGGCCTTGGTGAACGACGGACACAAAGGCCTCTCGTTGAATCCGCCGGACGTCGAGCAGCTGAACGCGACCGTCACAGCGCTAGAGCGGGGCAATGGTAAGGGCATCGACATCACAGGTGTGGAGCTTCTTGTCAAAGCGGCAACGCAATGGCCAGCAGAGAAGCGTCTACCCGCCCTGGACTTGTTACGATTAGTCCTTGCTTTCGAGAAACCCGCGGCCTTCCTAGTGTCACCTGAGCAGAATCTGTTACCAAATCTTCTTGAATCAGGCGTATTCACCGAATCCTCCCCGCCAAACAACACCATGATGGCTATACGATGTCTCAGCAATCTCCTTCAAACCGAACAGGGACGACTACTTGCCAGCACCGAGTTTGACAATATTCACCCACTAGTGTCGCCTTTCCTGACATCGACGAACCGAAATTTGATCATCGCGCTCACCACGCTCTACATCAACTACTCAGTACTACTCAACTCTGAGAACAACGCGGACCGTGCGCTTTCATTGCTCGACGATCTATCCAAGATTCTCACTACGGCTACTGACTCCGAGGCCGTGTATCGCGCGCTTGTGGCTACAGGCACTTTGCTCTGCCTAGGCCCTGACTTCTGCGAGGCCGGTAGGGACATTCTACAGATAGGCGATGCGATCACCCGTGCCGAGGAGAAGGTCAAGGAACCGCGCATTCGGAACGTGGTCGCTGAGATTCGGCAGAGGTTACAAGGCTAGAAGTTTGACATGACTAGCGAATGAATCAAACTCTTGATGCGTTAGATCAAGGCCATTGCTCGTTGCTTGGGAGCGATATATTGTCACTGTGTTCTACGGGCAAGTTGTATAGAATGTAAGAGAGTTCAACACGCTGTTTTCAATGCGTCGAGTGGACTAGCACGAAAGACACCAGCATAGCGGAGTCGATTGCATTGATGGCAAATAATTCTTTCAGAGACGATCAGACAGCATATCAGCCACATGCCTTTCCATATTCAATATTGTCTTCAGTACTGACGCATTGCAACTCGCGGTGAAGAAGCCTGTTCTCCTTGAGTTGTATCGTCTAACACATGAGACTAATCAAACAACCCCAAAGTACTCGCGGTGCTTCATGTTGACCCGGGGGTCTTGTAGAACCTGTTGTATACCTTTAGACTATGGTGTACTTGGATACGGTTTTACCAAACTCATCCATCCCACTGCGCATTTCCCCGCATCTTCATGACTCAGGGTTTACATTAGCCTGCAGCTGTTGGCGACGTCAATCCGCGTTGCTTTTTGCTTCCAAGAATGCAGGTCAGTTTAGCCACCGAAGCGGTCGGGACGTTTTAGAGTTTCTTTTGAACCATCGTACCATACCTCGCGATCGTCATACCTGCATTTTGTGCACTTGCGTTGATTTGCGTCCCTTACGCATGAATGCCGCGTCGTTCCTTCTCGACCGCTGTTGTCTGTTTTGCCTCTATCGGTCCCTTCTCCGAACGTACACTAAGGTCATGCGCTGCGTCTGAGATCGAGGCGCAGTTGCATTGGCTATGCGTTCTTCCCTTGAGTGGTTTGGGCTGCACGGGCAGGTATGTGCCCTGCACTTCTCTTACCGTTGTTGATCCCGTCCACTAAACTGCAGTTGTGACTGTTCGTCCAACGCTCTTTGTGACCAAACTGGAAATTGGTGATGGGGACGAGACAGAATCCAACCCATGTTTTGACCATGGGTGTGCCAGTCCATGCCAACTCTTGGCGCATCTATGGCCACATGGGTTGTATGCACTGGACGAGATGAAATGACGAGGCCGACGTCATTTCCTCGAATGACTCGATTGGGCCGTCATCTCCACTGACCATTGATGGACAAATCACCTAACGAGTCACTAATATCCAGAGTTCGTCAGGCAAAATGACGGCGTGGAGCCGACATTGACTCGACCTCGGCCAAAAGAGAAACGGAAAGTATGCCACTGAGTGCTACCGACTTGGTTCTTCGTCACCGTGTCTAGGAGAGATGACGGTGAACCCAAGGTACTTGAACGCGTATATGAACTAACACTGCCTTTGGCCGACGACCACGGTTCAGAGATGAGTAACTGTTTGGGCGAGTGCACAGGGCTGTTGTCGGTATGTCGGCGTTTGCGAAACACCGATTTGTAACACTTGCCAAGTGTTATCTTGCGCGGCCGCCCCAGCGATGTGGAGGGCAAAGACACAGAGGTTGGGAGAGCGGTGAAGCAATGAGATGGTGGTTGGTCTTTTGCAGTTGTAGTACCGTTGGGTGTGGTGTGGTAGTTTGAATGCAGTGCAAAGTGTGTGTGTGCGGAGTGCATATGCACTGGTGCCGGGAGGAGACGCTTGTAAGGATTGGGACTAGTGTGGTGTTCATGGATTATAGGAAAGGGTGTCTGAGGACCGAATCTCCAATCTCGAGTATGCGGCTACATCACCCAACACGAGCTCGTTCACAGAAGGAAATCTGCCCCTTTGTAGACGTCCAAATGTCAGAAGGGGAGACAGTACGACGTCAACTTACATTTTGACGCTTTGAATATCGCTGACGTCAAGACATTAGTTGAGAGAGGTAATGGAGGCATCATTATTGAGCCGTAGTTTGAGTAGGGCGAGTAAAGCATAGAAATACAGGAACAAAGAGATTCTTTTGACATCAATCTTCACACCATTGATCTTATCCGTACCAGTACAAGTCAACTGCAGCATTGACAAATCTCCACAACATTCCGTGCCACCACCAATTCCTCAACACCTCATACACGCAGACTGAACTGTATAATAATCGCAAATCTTCATCATCGGAACCTCAACATGTCGGGAAAGAACGAGCAAGGAAAGATGGACCTTACTCAAAAGAATGGTCTGTGACCTCATTCTATGTATTCAAACTCATCTTGGTTGCCAACTAACACCTCTCAGTCCTTAACGCACCCCTCTACAAACACTCCTCCGAAGCCAAAGCCCCGTCCAATCTCCCTTCTTCTATCAATGCTGGAATGTGCACGAGCACAAACCCCATTGCCGCCATCCTGACCAACGCTTTCCTGGATTTCTCGTCCTCCAGTGGCGTCGACCTGCGAAAAGCTGGCGTTGGACCAGGCCAACGGTTCTGCCTCGAAGCATCGGCGTGGAAGAGCGCTGCGGACAAGGGAGTTAGAGAGGTGCCGAGAGTAAAGCTGGAATCGACGCATGAAGGCGCATTGAAGACCGTGGATATCAATACGCTGAAGAAGTGGGCAGCAGAGCAGGATAACCAGGGGAAGGTTGTGCTACCAAGCGAGGGAAAGGAAAAGTTTGTGAGGGAGAGTTCGGAGATTGGGGGTAAGGAGCCAAGGGCTTGAGGTTGGGATAATGAGACGTTGCTAAAGAAGATGGCGGCTTGGTGGTGAAGAGATAGTCTTGTACGGTCACGTTTGAGAAAAAAACGAAAATGAATCAGATCTCAGGAAAACCCCCAGGCATATAACGGTCTAGAGCGCCTCAACCACCTTGTCGCTATCTGCAAAACTTCTTGGGATGAGTAGCTACGGGAGAAGAATGAAACGTAGTCTTCAAGATTCCCCATTCAACTCTTCTCTTCTTGTCGGCCTGTCTATTATAAGAAAGCTATGTACTATATCGATACATCAACATCCTCCCTCCATGAAGAAATGTCTCCTCACATTTACCCAAAGCTTACTTCGCTACCCTCGGCTTGCTTCGAAATTTCGTTCGCTTTCAGTGACAGTACCAAGGTGAGGCCGCGAAGCCCCATTTGACTTTGAGATCGTCCATCGTACTGAGCGAGTACTTGGAAAATTTTAACAGCTCAGTATCCAGTGGGTGAACCGGACTGAAGATTGGAATCTTCAACTTGAGCTAGGCAGTGAAGTAGCCTCTACCGGTCTTGCATTGTCGATTATTCCAAAACAAAAAGCTATCCTTAGCCTGCGAGATTCACTAGAATTTCGGCCTCCAAATCGCCATTACGTATCAAAGCGAGTTACGTTACCATTACGACCCTCTAGAGACACTCTTTGGAGATATCCATGGGTCAGATGCAGCGGCTGTTTCTTCACTTAACCTCCCCTCAATGTCTGGATTATATCGCTTGCAGACAATGCGCTATTACGGTCTTGACGTGGCATTGAGCTGGATATTTCTGCCGGTGCTGGAACGCCTCAAGATGAAGTGCGAGTGTTGCCGCCCAGATGTTGAAGGAGCACACATGCATGATCACAACGTCAGCTTTCTCAGTTACATTAATCCCTTCACCAAGTTCAGTCAATACCAAGCCCTTGCATATCTAGTCGTTCCGTAAGAGTTGTACCCTAGCACACTAGAATATCTTAAGCTGTTTTCCGCCACTGTCGCAGTACTGAATTGGCTGGATTATCTATGCAGTCATGTGCTACATCTAATTTAGCTAGGAGACGTTGTTTTTGGTTTGCGCAGACTTTCGATGCGATCGTTATCCAGCAGTAGCTGCGCAAGTTGAAGTTTGGGCAGAAGACACCGATATGTGGCTTTGCACTTGGTTTGACAGGACCGAAGGAGGCATAAGTTCATCATTGTCTAAAGAAACTTGGCCTCTTAATTGCAACCCCTACGTGATGCTGACTGTGCGTTACCTAGAGGACTACACGTCGAGAAGCAGTAATTCTGCATGATTTAGAGAAGAGTCTGTAGGTTGAGAGATAGAAACAGATTGTGTTTTGAATATGACATTGAATGCCAATACTTATTTCTCTTTATCGTGAGTTCTTCAATTGGTGTATTCCGAGCCAATTATCATATCTACAGGGTCGAACCGTTGTATACCAGAGATAATAGGGGAGCAGAAAGCAAGAGCTAGGGTCGATATACGACTGAGAATCTATACACGGCTACGCCTAGCAGTACCAGCCGCCATCGATCGGTACAGCAGTTCCAGTCATGAACGACGAAGCGTCTGAGACGAGAAATTCGATAAGTGGGGGAATCTCTGTTTGGTGTGCAGTTCTTCCAAGTGGAAGGAATGAGTAGTCTACAGGCGAGCCTCGGTTTTCATACGCTTGTCGCAACATTGGGGTGTCGACTGGGCCGCTATGCGAAATTAGTATGTATATAACTCAAGAAGTGGTTCGGTAGGTCTACTCACGGGCAGAAGCAGTTCACTCTAATGTTCTTTGGTCCTAGCTCTTTTGCTGCGCTTCTTGTCATCCCGACAACGGCATGCTTGGAAGCGCTATACGCCAGGTGTTTCGGCGCTCCAATGAGACCCAAGATACTGGATGCGTTGACGATCGAGCTTCCCTCATTCATGTGCGGCACCTGAGCGCGCAAACAGTTCCGCAGACCTGTGACATTGACCCCCATGATGAAATCCCAGTCATCGTCGTCTACCTCTTCAATATCAGCGACAGCACTTTGCCGACCTGTTACGCCTGCAAGATTGGCTGCACCGTCCAGCTTCCCGAACTTTTCGACTGTGATTGCGATCCAGCTTTCCACATCGCCACGTTTGCTAACGTCGACAACTTGGATCATGACTTGTGCGCCTGCTGTCTGAAGCTCGTGTTGGAGGTTTTTCAATGGCTCCCCTTGCACGTCGGCGAGTGAGACTTTGGCTCCTTTGCTGGCGAAAAGGCGGGCGGTTTCAAGGCCCATTCCAGACGCCGCCCCAGTAATGACGATGACTTTATCCTTGATAGACATAATGACCGCTATAGGCGAATCACGCTTGAAACTGTGTGGTAACTGAAAAAGCCGTAGTAAGTCGGAGGTTGACAGCTTATCCTCAGAGCTACATTAGGATAAGGCGACTGGGGACGAAAGAAAACAGAGCAACCAGGATACGGCCGATTAGTGAGAGCGTCCTAGTGGAAATACGACGTGTCACAGCCCGACCACCTACTGTAAGCCAATCAGACATCTTGTAGTGAGTCGGACCCTTCCAATGATATAGAAAGGAATTCCTCGTCCGGTATAGTCTTTAGAGCATTCACGTAGCGGTGAGATGAAGAAGCTGGCAATTGCTTAGGTAGGTATTTCCCTTACATTCCTGGCGGGAGTAGTTTTTTATCCAGCATATCGCAGTGATACGATTCGTTGCGGAAGGATGTGTTGCTTACTGTGGCTTTCGTAGTTCTGCAAAAGTAGGGTGGTGACGCTTGGGGCGGGGCGTAAATGCCCATGACTCGGCACGCGGTAATCTCGGGAGTGCCTCTCCACTCGACCTCTCGAAACTCTGTCGAGGTTCAAGACTTCTTCTGCGTATGCTGGAAACGCACAGCAGGTTATAGGTCTCCGTCGCGTCTTCCCTTTCGCCGCTAAATTGGTTTAGATGACGGCAAGAATTTCGATCTGCAATGGCGCGAACATCTTAATATGCGGTCGCTTCCTAGCTTCGAGATCATGATACAGCCGATTCTCTAATGAAAAGAGACATAAACACTCTCTGAGGCGTCAAGTCCTCGATTCGGAGGCACATGGACTACTACACCGTAATCATGGAATGGCCATGGACTTCACATACTAAGCTTGACAGCTTGCGAGAGTGAGCTAATACATTACTTTATTCTCTTGCGATGCAGCATAACACCTTTGTAAGCCTCAAGATTGAGTGGCCTATCATGCGAACTTCGACTATTGCAAGGATTCCATACGCTGGTGTAGCTGTCTTTCTCTTTGTTCTCGGAGCTGCAGCTGTAGATGGAAGAGATCGCGTGATAAGGTGGTGTAACGCACCAGAGTATGTTCGAGCAAGCATCAAGGATGAAGAGGGGAAAGAGGTTGCGCATATGAAGGTGGTGCTCAGATTTACGGGTACGACGGACAAGGGGAGGTTTGACTGCACGGCGATCAAGGAAAGTGTCGAGAAGAGTGCGCGAGACGACAGGGTGAGAGAAGTCAAAGACGCGGTTGGTGGGAAAGAGGTCGAGGCTAGAGCGATCTGTTCGGGAGAGGAGGTTACCGGGAACTGTCCCAATGAGTGTCTATATAAGTTGGGTCCGTGTTTTCAGTAGTTGAAATGGTATCCTTGTTGGCCCTTGCATGACGCAGCAACTCGGTCGGACTCCCGAGATATAATTTGGTGGGGCACTGACGTCTCCCACCACATGCAATACGCGCCCGTCACACGTATCACAACCACGTCGGTTGCATTCGCACATTGTTCTTGTTTTCGGAATTACGTTCGTCACTTCACATCCTTCAAAATAGGACGCAAAAACAAAGCGCGTCGCCAACAGACGCAGCAAAATAAGCCGTGGCGCAACGCGGAAAAAGGTCGCAAAGGCAGAGGCAAAAGAGGCAAGATGGGTCAAAATGAGTCGCGGGTGACAGAGCCCACTGCATCACCTCGAACTCTAGAAGCACGTACTTTGGAGGCGCTGGCGCAATACATCAAGGATGCGCGCGCGCAAAAGATTGTTGTCATGGTGAGTTGGAGCGCAAGGGGAAGCGGTTGGACGCGTGCTGACATGAGGCAGACAGGTGCGGGCATAAGTACTTCAGCCGGCATACCAGACTTCCGATCACCAGAGACCGGCCTATACGCCAACCTCAGCCGCCTGAACCTGCCATACCCCGAAGCCGTCTTCGACATCGATTTCTTTCGCAAGACCCCAGAGCCGTTCTACGCTCTCGCTCAGGAACTCTACCCTGGAAAGTTCAGGCCGACGATAACACATTCCTTCATAAGCTTGCTACATCAAAAGGGGCTGCTGTTGAAGTTGTTTACACAAAACATTGATTGTCTGGAGCGCGAGGCTGGAGTCCCCGGTGACAAGATTATAGAGGCGCACGGCAGTTTTGCGTCGTGAGTAGACTCGCTAGAAGTGGGGTTGAGCAATACTGACTTGGGATAGGCAATGTTGCATCGACTGCAAGAAATCGTACCCCAAAGAGCGCATGAACGAAGCTATCCATAACAAATCCGTGCCTCACTGTGTCGGCTCGTCCTGTAACGGGCTCGTCAAGCCTGAAATCGTCTTCTTCGGGGAACAACTACCCTCCGCCTTCTTCGACAATCGAAGTCTCCCCGCACAAGCCGACCTGTGCATAGTCATGGGCACGTCGCTCAGCGTACACCCCTTCGCTTCGCTACCGCAACTCTGCGAAGACGAGACGCCGCGTCTACTCATAAACTCGGAGAGGGTCGGTGACATGGGCCAACGAACCGACGATGTGCTACTACTAGAGGACTGCGATAGTGGTGTGAGGAAGCTGGCTGAGGCCTGTGGGTGGTTAAGTGAGCTAGAAGCGCTCTGGGCGACAACGGCCCCAGCACCTGCCCAAGATCTAGTGGCACCCAAGGAAGAAGTCAAGAAGAGCCACGATGAGCTGCTAGAAGATGAGGTCGACAAGCTTACACGAGAGGTGGAAGAAAATCTGAGGTTAAATCGAGCAGAACATGAGTGGCTTGATAACCATGTCGATAACAAGCTGGCACGGAAACACGAGGATGATCGGGGCAGAGACAATCCTACGACTAAACTGCAACTAACGGTCGATCTGGAGTCTAGGGCTGACCCTAGCGAGACTAAATCAGACTCCGGAGGTGATGGGCTTGGACATGTATTTCCGCACATGAACAAATCCTCGCTCTAGATCTGGCGTGACACGCATAGACACATTGGATATAGATACGCCGCACGAATGACGCTAGCGTAGCATGCGAGGCAACAAGGCCATCCGTTCTGTAAGACGCGCGCTGACGCCTGCCTAAACCCTCATATCTGAGTCTGCGGACTATCTTCCTGCAACAGCCTAAAGAGTAGCTACTGGGGTTGTGTGAGAGCCAAGGGACCAGCGGCGAAGTCTTGCTAGAATCTCTTAACTCATACCATGATCTAAAAATTTACAGCTGGCGCTGACGCAATAGTAGTAGTATCATAGTTTGGTTGGTCGATTATCGTACGGCACAAGATATGCTAATAGTTTGTTTTCTGGCGATCATCTGTTCGAGTGATTAGTGCATGTGTCCTTTTCTTTGTGTTCTGGTCTTCTATCCATACTCCCATGCCCCTCAGTTAACACAAGTAGCAAAACGTGTACTCACAATTCGCACCCATGGCTTTCCTAAGCTTCAGCGTCACTGCCTCTTCGTCCAAATCCTTCTTGTCCCCTGTTTGGATCTCCACAGCGTAAGTCCGAATGACCTGCTTGACCTGCCCACTCTGGAAGCTCATCTTGGCCTTGCGCATCACCTTCGTTTGGGGTCCTTTAGACGTCTTAGCAATCTCAAGATATGAATGAGGAACATGACAGACCTTGCCAAACAACAAACGCAAACTTGACGCGCTCGCTGTATTCGTCATTCCCTAGCTTCATACGGACGTAGGCGTAGGCTGCTTCGTCGTCACCGAGACTCTCAGTCATCTCGGCAATGTCGCCGCTTCCTGTGCCGGCGAGTTTAAGGTTATCTGAGGTTGCGGACGCATACTATGTCGTGGTCAGTGATTTCCGTCTTCGCGATGCATTCGATGCCTTCATTGATGTCTGGCCGGACGATACCTCATCAATGCAGTCCAAGAATATCATGTTACCTTCAAGATAAGCCACGTGGTCTCTGATTTGTCTGAGCGTACGTCCTCGTATGCTTGCGCGATCTCGGGGTCGTTTAGAATGTCGGATGGAGCAGGCATGATGAGGGAAAGGTTTTGCTATCGCAGGCTGTGGGAAGGCGATGTGGACGGTGAGTTTTGAGGAAGTTGGGATGGGGCGCCAGGGTCCGATGCACGCCGCACTAGTTTGGGCTAGTGCCGAGGTGGAGACCCAATGGTGATTGGGTCGATGTGGATCTGGATTCTTGAGGTTTAGGGGCGCACGACAGTTGCTTGCTCCTCACCGTCCATTTTAATCCCGCGTAGCATCGTGCCTCTGATCAATTCCGTTGCTGGAAAACTCTCGCGTTCCATGTTTGAAAATCTCATCTCGTGCCTGACGGACTTATAAAATGTTTAAGAAAAGAGGATCAATCGATAACACTGATGCACAGAAGCAGACTGCACTTAAATTCTCCGAATGAGTCTTTTAGACATTCGTCCACGTCTTAATCCGTCATCTTCATCAATCGCCGCTTGTCATGACTTCCCTACTTTGCTAATGCTCTTTACTTCAGTCCTGTACGTCGATACAGGTTCACATTCACGTATAGTTTGCTGTACTACTCAGGTGACGGGTGTACTGAGCGGTAGTTTAGTTGCTTAGTCCTACAGCCTGGATGTTTCATCATGTTGTGGAAAGCCTTGAGCGTGTTAGGTGCATTTGCTCTCGGGTATCGCGGTGACGTCGCTTTTTTCCAGGTGCCGTCGGAACTGAGCCCCACTATGCTCGGAATGAGAAATTTTGGCTTCTCTCACCAGTCATCATTCTAATGCGCACTCGCCATCCCCGCATACCAAATGTCAAACCCACGAAGCCTTTGCCCTACTTCGCCCCAATACGTTCTTTGGTGCAACTCGCTGCATCAGAACCCCACTCCGCTCCGAATTCCACGCTGAGAGCACCGATTACATTCTTCACGCCTACTGCCTCAAGGTACTCTGAACCGACCACTACCACCGCCCCTGACTTGTGTGGTCGCTTTATCGCAAATATGCCAGAGACTAGGGTTCACAGTGTAGACCCCCAGAAGTTGGGGAGAATTACATTCCAGACTTCGGAAGACTTGATCGATGAATGGAACATAGAGTATGACGATGCAAAGGGTGGTGCTGATGCCGGAACGCTGAAACGGGCAGCCGAGGAACTTGTGAATACGAACACCCCTGTTGCATTTCCCACAGAGACCGTATATGGACTTGGTGCGGATGCGACAAGAAGTGCGGCTGTAAAAGAAATATTTGCTAGCAAAGGACGACCGGCCGACAACCCATTAATCGTTCATATACACTCGTTACCCCAGCTTCGAGCGCTCCTATGTGGGAGATTAGATGTCGTGGGCGACGGAAAGGATGCTGGAAGAGATCCCATCCCAGAAATTTACAGACCAGTGATTGAGCGCTTTTGGCCTGGACCGCTTACCATCATCTTACCAGCTCCTGAGAACTCTATCCTCGCACCAGAGGTCACTGCAGGTCTTCCTACCTTTGGCGTACGAATGCCGCGCTCTATCATCGCCTTATCCCTCTTACGACTGTGTGGTCGCCCGCTCGCTGCACCCTCCGCAAACGCGTCAACACGACCTTCGCCCACCGCTGCAGAACACGTCTACGATGACCTGAACGGCAAATTGAACCTCATAATCGATGGCGGACCATGCGAGGTAGGTGTGGAAAGTACAGTCATAGACGGACTGTCAAGTCCACCTGCAATATTACGACCAGGTGGTGTGACGGTGGAGCAGTTGCGGCAATGCCCAGGGTGGGAGAACGTAGTCGTTGGGTACAAAGACAAACAAGCGGAAGACTCAAGCAAACCGCGCGCGCCTGGAATGAAGTATAGACATTATAGCCCGAAAGCATCGGTGCTCTTGTTCGAGGCAGGTGCAAGTCAACCTACATCTGATGAGCTGAAGAGAAAGAGACGGATTGGCATCATTCGGACGAAGAGCTGGAACAACGTACTTGGCATGAGTGCCGAGAAGGTAAAGACATCTGATGCGAATGGACAGGTACTTTGCGCTTCACCGGATGCGGCAGCTTCTCTGAACGCCACCGAGTCACCGTCACGCCTCTCAAACCTCCTACGATCCGTCGTTCAACATCAAATACCGCATGCGGATCATTACGTCGTGAAGCCCGAAGCAGTCCAGGTGTGGGAGGTCAACCTTGGCGCTGAGACAGAAGATGTTGCGAGAGGTCTGTTCTCAGCACTGAGAGACCTCGACAAGAAAGGCGTTGAGGTGATTTATGTTGAGGGTATCGATGACAAGACAGGCGATGATATTGCGGCTGCAGTCATGAACCGGCTTAGAAAGGCTGCTGAGATAAGGATGTGAACCGAGGACTCGCATTCTGTAAATGAATAAGGGGACGTTCATTTTTACAGCCTTGAATCTGCACTACTGGTTGTTACACGTCAATGTCCAACGAAACAGGACATGTTCCACACGTCAATGTACATTTCGACGGGGGTACTTGGCGAGTGTGAACAAGCCGTTTGCGATAAAATTACTCTTCTGCAACCCACTACCCATACACCTCCTTCCACTATTAAAGAAAATCTTCTTAGCGCTGTGCAACTACGTTAGAATTGCTATCATGCCCACTAGCTATGTGTATCTCCGCCTCTTCGCACTACTAGCCAGCACTACTCTAGCTGCAACCAACAACGAGGATGATCATCAAAATCCTACAGCAATTTGTCAGCGGTTTCCAACCAGTAGTTCCACCACGACAGTTACTGTCACTATCACATACACAAGCTACACAACTAGAAAACAGTCTCCTGCTAGCCCGACTAGTCTGAGGGATACAAGCACTACATGCTCGCACACGATGTCGCATATCACACCTGGTGATCCCAGTCTTTCGCTGCCCTGGGTCCCTAGGCTACCTTGGATAACGCCACCAGGAGGGTTCAAGAATGTTTCGTCCCTAATTGACACGTTCATTAGTGCGTCAGAATCACCCACCATGCTGATATCTACGGTGTCTGTCCTACCTACTTCAAACCCACCACGACCAACTTCTATCGTTACTGGACCTCATTCCTCTGAGTTTAACTGGCCTACGCGAACCGACATTACTTTAGGAAGCTCAGCTACCACGTCTCTTTCAAGCCCTAGCGTAGGTATAACAGCGTCGATTCCTCTCCCCAATATAAGTAGCACAACCACACCCATTGTAAGTTCCTCACCAATCTTTGGAACATCAGTCCACTCACGATGCAAGGCCAATTCTACCCAAGCACTTAACGCTGAAGCACCTATCAAAGCTCGCGACACAACAACCAGCATCAGCAATATCACTACTATCCAACCATCCATTCTCGACTGGAAAACCAAATACATAGATACGTCAGCTCTTATAGGCATAGAAACCGTAGTGCCCTCTGCGAGAGTTCTGCGAGCCGAAGAAAGCAGAGCCAGTAAAAGGCGGACGAGCTACTGGCTTCGCTTCTTCGCCGTAGCAGAACCTTCTATAAGACGGGTAGTGCATGAGTGCTTGGCATGCGATCGAGAGGGAGAGGTTACATGTTTGCCTGGTCGACGGTATACATGGTGTACGGATGGCTGTGCTCTGACGAAGAATCTAGGATGCGATATGGTGTGCAAAGCTGGTGTGATACGTAAAGAAGGACAGTATAGCGTGCGATAAGTGTACGGGGCCATATGTCTATGATATCTACCATCACTGTATCAACTCAGTTTGCACCTTGCATCCGTATTTCGTAGTTACTTCAACAAGTATTTCCAAAGGTCTTACGTCAACATTTTCCTTCGATGACAACACACACAGGGTTGCACCCGGTTGCACAGTGGTGAACAAGCTCTCAGGGTCTCTCTTCGTCCAGCGCTTCGGTACATCGATCGAGCCAAAAAAAACCCCCATCATGGATCGTCTTATCGGGTTGCACCGCGTACTGCTTACCCCCAGTATTTCGAAACATGGCGTCGCTCGGCGAACCGCTATTTGTCTTGAAACACCTGCTAAAGTGAACCACATGTTCGACCTTCGGGAGGAAAGCGACGCGATCGGTCTCTCTGGTTCCAGACAGGCTAAGTTACTGTACCAGTAAAGGTAGCTGACGTGATCGACACTGTACGTCATACCAGCTGATCGACCAGATCTGGGAGCATCAGGCTGCTGCAGTCACCCCGAAAGAGAGATGGTTTAGCAGAGCGAATTATCCTCATTGCACAAGTCAAGGTCATCTCGAGAACTGTATGATAATATAATGAGCGCAGCGAGATCACGTGCTGAATATCGGATTCTGGACTATGGATTCTAGGCCGCCCACATGCGCGGGTAGTTACTCCCGACGCTGAGCTGTGCTCACGGGAAGTTGGAGATAGTGGAGATGATTACGTGTTCTCGCAGCGACCTACACTACCGCATCCTCGCTCTTATTCCCAGCCTCAACGTGTGGGAGTGACAAACGATGACAGAGGCGGACATGTGTCATGCCCAGCTGATGAGAAATGAAGTCTGACACACCGGACACAGAGGGCATGCATCAGGTTGCGCAGGTTCAGCAGCGCTTATGCAGGAACCTTCTTCCTATCGATAGGCTATAACGATAGCGCAGGGCTTTCGACTCTTACTGGATGCATATTAGTGTTACCAACGAATAACATGCGTCGACGTGGGGAAGAACGTCTTTCGTTCCTTTGACAAAATTGGGGAGACAGATCTCGAGCGCAATATCTGCAGACACCAAGTTGGCCCGGCGCGCACGCGATGGAAAATGACGCTGCAACCTGATGACGTTGAAGGAAGCGCCAGAGTGTGGAGGGCACACTGGGATCGTTTATGTATCTATCGGCACATAAAAGAAAACAAAGACGTTCGAAGCCTGACACAGGGAGAAATATGTCAGCATTCAAGATAGGGACTAGCCCGTCAGAGCGCCAGCGCGTGGAGACCACGTGTGTTTGCAGATGTGGTATGCAAGGACACGGTTGATGCGACGTCGCTCATTGTCCAAGAGTATTCAGAAACGAGTCCACCGCGACTTGTAACTTCTGTCGACGCCCTGGAAAGATGCGTCGCGAGAAAGCGTAACACATGTATGCTGAGCTGAGCTGAGCTGAGCTGGACTGCACGAGCAAGGGATCGGCTAGGTACGACGCCGCGCGGAGTGCCTATCGTGCCACCTCGGCTGGTATTTTTGCATCGAACCGGCTGCAATGTTGACTCGTCGATACGAGAAAGCCTCGTCAGCATCACATACGCCTTGTCGGCAGCGTTCCAAACTTGGGCCCCCTTTGAGTCGGGCCCCAAACTCAGTAACGCCCTACAAACAATAGAACGACCAAGGTGATGGCATCGTCATCATCCTATTGAAAGTGGCCAAACTCCCGCAAGGCGATCCTTCTTTCGGAAATGAGAGAGCCTGTGTCTAGAATACTCGATCAACCCGCGCGGTCTTTGCGCCGGCCCCACCCCTTGAAATCCCGCGAGTACCAAGACATGTGAAGGATCAGTGGGCCTGTCAATATGTGGGAACCAAGGCACAACGAACGTCAACACCAAATTCACATGGACGATGTATCTGACAGGATGACCTCAAAATCTATCAACAGAACGACCTGCAGGTGAAAAAGCAGGTCAGACACCAAAACACATGCAAACTGTGTACAGGCCCCTGTTGGAGGGCGAGGTGTGCGGGCGTACCTGAATGTGGCGACTACGTGAAACGCACCAGCGCCATACGGTGGCTAATCAACGCACACGACGACCTAGCGGCTGAGACTGCTTCTGGGCTGTGAATGGCTCAATTAGGCCATTTCCACATGAACCCCTGGTTTATCCGCTTGCGCAAAAGTCTGTACTTGTCCAGGTCTAGGCGGACGCATGGGAAAGGATCGAGCGCCCGAGTTCCCCGCGAACAATATATCAAGTTGTAAATCACCCGCATCTCCAATGCTTTTTGTCACATCCTGATCCCTCAGACTCACACTCTAACACGGTCGTTGCCTGTCACTGCTTTGAGCGTTTCTGCTCGGTACATTCTCTTGTCGCTCTGACCACCACGTTCATTGTTCGATTGTCAACAATTACTTGTTTGCGCTCAGGTTAGCCGCATCTGGTTTTACCCATCGATACCCTCTACAAGCAAGCGCAACGCATATCCTTAACCTGACAAATCCAACAATCACCGACATGTCTGCATCTGTCAAGTTCACTGGCCTTCTGGCCTTTGCCTCCGCTGTTGCGGCTGTTCCTCACTACCAACACAACAAGTTCCACCACAGGGCTGCTTACCCAACCGGCGGATGGGGTGGTGCCTATAACAGCACTGCTGTTGCTGGTGCTACCGGCACTGGTGTCTACGGCGACGACAAGACAACTACTCTCGACACCACCTCTACATCCACCGCGACTGAGTACTCGACCATCTACGTCAAGCCCACTGGCCTTGCAGGAGACAACAAGCAGGTCGATGCTGCCGATGCCTCCACTGGTGTCTGCGGCGCAACCGTCACCGTTACTGCTCACGAGAAGGTCACCGTCACCGTCACTCCTGGCGGTGGCGCTGGTGTCCCCACCTCATCTCCTGTTGCTGCTGAGTCTTCCGCTGACAACGGATATGGGGACTCTTCCTCGGCCAGCCCTGCTGTTCCCGTCGCCGAGTCAAGCTCTGTGGCCGCTGAGTACCCCGCCGCTACCCCAACAAAGGTGACTTCCTCATCCGTTGGCGAGACTCCTGTCGAGACTCCCGTCGCTGAGACCAAGTCTTCAGCCGCTGCTGGATACCCTGCCGAGACCCCAGAGGCCTCTGTCTCATCCAAGACCCCAGAGATCACCGCATCTCTGATCCAAAAGCCCGTCCAGGAGGCTAGCTCTGCTGTCTCTTCGGCTGCTCCCTCTCCCACTGCTGCCACTGGCAACAGCTACACTGGTGAGAAGCGCGGTCTCGCCTACAACGAGGCACACCTCTGCACCACCTTCGGTAGCAAGTTCGGCTTTGGTTACAATTGGGGACAAGGTAACAGCGTCTCACCCCTGAATGTGGAAATGCACTAACTGTTCGCAGTCGAGAACAACGACATCGGCACCAACTTCGTTCCTATGATGCACGGCCCCAGCAAGTCCAGCGCTGAGGAGTGGCTCGCCAACGTTGACAAGGCTGTCAAGAAGGGGTCCACTGCCGTCATGGGTTTCAATGAGTGTGATCACACCGAACAGTGCAACATGGCGCCCGAAGCTGCCTGCGCCGCTTGGAAGGAATACATGAACCCCGTCAAGGCGGCCCACCCCGAGATCACCATTGTCGGTCCCTCGGTCACAAACGGTCCTGGTAAGTTGCCACTGTACGAAATGCATATGAGACATAGACTGACTTGGTATCTTCACCTCTACAGCCCCCATGGGTCTCGACTGGCTCAGCCGCTTCAACGAGTGCTGCCCTGACGCCACCGTCGACGCAACCAACATCCACTTCTACGACATCTACGACGAGGGCACCATCGACCGCTTCCAAGCTCAAGTCGAGAAGGCTGCTTCGCTCTCTGGAAAGAAGGTCTGGGTCACCGAGTTTGGTCTTAACCCCGGCTCTGCATCCGAGGAGCAGGCCGCCAGCTTCCTCAAGGATGCCATGGCCTACCTCGACGGCTCCGACAAGGTCCAGGGTTACTCCTGGTTCATGGTTGGTAGCGGTGAGAACCAGCTCAACTCTGGCAATGGCCTCTCGGCAG